>OX297855.1:17174234-18374234 GCA_946477585.1 Cheilosia urbana | reverse complement strand
CATTTAACCAGCTGCACACGGGTATATTCCTTGCTAACATCTTCTGAGCTGAGCGCCTATCGCTGCTTGCTGGCGGTCACCTTCATTCACACTCCGTACAATGGATTCTTACTGAGACAGAGCCCCCATCAACGCCATGGCGCAAATTATGAAAGTACTTCTCGCGGCCCGTCTAAATCAGTCCAGCAGTGAGAAAATGGGTTCTCGAAAAGCCCCGTTAAGGCAATTCGCCAACAATCTATCTATCCACCCATCTAATCTTCAGCCAACAACAATATACGCACAAAAACTATATAGGACCGGCGGAACTATGGATTACCAGTCATTTGCATAATTTCATCGCGAGCGCTGTCCCGCACTCCGCAACTGGGTCAGTTCCACTCCACACTACCTCGCTGACGATGATAATGAGAGGGGGGCCATCGTTCCATCGAGTCAGTTCAGTCTTCAGTGAACACTTTAACACGGTCCGGACCTGTCCCCTCACACCGTGCCCAGCGCCCAGGCCATAATCGTAAAACAACACGGATAAGTGTCTCTAGGAGTTCTCTGAATGGTTAAATGATTCTTCAAATTGCTAGCTGGGAACATGGGATAAGCGGGCGTCCCGCCCGTTCGTCGTTCATTTCATTGTGTGTGGGGCGAGTGTTGTTCGCTTGTTCCGATGTACTATGGCGGAGCACCGGCAGGCAGCACTCTTGTACATTTGTTGGTTGAGCGTTGAGCGTTGACTCGTTAAAAGTGGAAACACAGAGTGCGCGCCGACTTAATGTAATCATAGCCATAGTTTGGGGTTCTATTCTGCTACACGGTTGGAACTGGATACATTTGAGCTGTAATTTCGCGCCTCATCTGCAACATCTAAGGCACATTGGCAAATTGCAGATCCAGAGAGTGGCACATTAGGAATAATTTCCACATACGAATGTGGCGATTGGAATCGGTGCCCCACCACCCCCCGCGCGCCGCCGCCGCCCTAGGATGCTGATGATAATGATGGCGGTTTGCTGGAACGGATTTCTAGCGAAATTACAGCCCAGCATTCGTCCATTGCGTATACGAACGGTAGTATGAGGCCGGCGGCAGCTACTGCTGTGATTGCTGAGTGCAATTAGAATTTAGGAAGAGTGCATCTGGTAATAGCGCCTCGAATAAAAGTGTTGATGTTGAGTGGTCGGAGGTTTAAAATTAACTACGGCCAGGGAAGCGCGTTTGTGGCAGAGTGTAGGCTTTAAATGTCTATCGAGAGCGGAACAGTGTTTCTGTGAATCGGATGGCGGCAAATTGCTATAACATTATCCCCTATTGCATCATGTCGAACAAGTCGAGATTGAAGTCTTCACTTATACTTTCAAGATCAAGTGATACCGGCGGTATTGGCCTGTGCAGTGGCCGTAGTTGGAATTGGAATGCCAGGGCTGATGGTTAAAGGAAACTTTGAGAATGTACTCATCTTGTAATGGAAAGGGGAGGAGGAGGAGAAGATCTTCCTTTGCTTTCTCTGTATTTGACCGTCTTTTTCATGATAAATTTATCTGAGGGCGTTTGTTCTAGAGCCTCGGTTCTTAATCTGTGTTCCGCGAAACCCTGGGGTTCTTCATCAAAAAATGTATTTTCTTCTGTATTATTGAACGAATTTCGGGTTTTTAATAGAATTGAATACCCTGAACGCCTGAAGTTGCCAAACAGGCATATTAAATTTGCTCGCTTTGTTCACAACTCACAACGTATAGCTGTAGATAAAGCAGGCCTTTCAGCTTATACTTATACAGATCGAGATTGGACGCTGTCCCAGATATGCGAATACAGCTTTCGGATAGATAGAAGTCAATTTTTCAAAATTTTATATATCAAACAATGAAACAATTTCCTTCTTCACACTAACCTTGATAAAAATATCTTAAATAAAAAATTTGATTTTTTATATCATATCTAATACGCTATTCACACCGCACCGAAAACCGTGCTTTCTTCGAAAATTCGGCGATGCATTCACATCGAACTCCAACTAGTTTTCGTTTGACGTTTCAATCAGCTATGAGACACTAGTCGTTAAACCTCGGTGCAAATTATTTTGGTTACAAATTTCGATCGAATTAATTAACAAGTAAAATGAATTTAGTGCATTTAAAAATATTATGAGCCCATCAATTAATTGTGGAAAATGATTTTAAGTTGTGAGCTATGACATTTGTTAGGTCAGCTGTTCTGCTGAATATTGCAAAAGGTGTGTTTGTTTCAACAGCCCAACGATTGGAAGCCGTTTTCGGGATGTTTTCGTGGAAAACGACTTTATGGTACCTACATTTACACCGCACCTAAATTCAACATTTCGGGAAAAAAAATTCGAGATCCAATTTTGCGTTCCCACTGAAACTTCAACATTTCAAATGACAGCTATTTTCAGAATTGATTATTGATCCTTTTTTTCTGTTTAGAAATCAGAAGTGGTTGGACCTATGGAACTTATTTTTTTAAATTTAATTCAGACATATTAAATATATTGCTGACTCTTTATTTATTGACAGACGTTTTTTTTTTATCATCAGCGGGCTGAAAAGTCATTAAATGACGTGCGGAATAGCGACAAAATTCAACATTTGGAAATGTTGGAAAATATGTGGCGAAATGCTGGACATTTGGCCTGAAATGTTGAATCTAGCCGAAACGATGAGTTTAAGTGCGGTGTACTTAAATGTACTATTAAACGACTCGTTTTCAAAACTGAAATATGTATGGGAAATTAAGTTTTCGCGAGAACCCGGTTTTCGGCTCGGTGTGAATAGGTTATTAATACTTGGGGTTCCGAAATATGTATATTTTGGCTTTGTTTAGGGTTCCACAGCTTAATAAGTTTGAGAACCGCTGTTCTAGAACCGTCTTAGCAACACAGTCATTTGCAGTAACATACCCTTCATGAGATGGCTTTAATAGTTCAACCATTTATGTTTATAAACCACACTTTCCTGCGTAAGGACATTTTAGAGGGTGCGTAAAAATAATCAGACTCTACGGCGAGTTTATAAATACATAGATAAGGGTGACATATATATACAGGAGCGGGCCGAAATTCTGCTTTGGAAAATTCTGACATCTCACTCAAAAATTCTTCCTTGCGAAACTCTGTTTTTTTTTAGTTATGCTCTAAAAAATTCTGATTTTCAAATTTAAAACAACAAACTTCTGCTTATTCTGCATTTTCAACTTACAAATAATATAAAAAACAAAAAAATATAAAAAATATGCACTAAAAAACAATTTTAAATTTACAAAAAATTCAAAATTAAAAGTTAAAAAAGAAATGAAATTTAAGTGACAAAGAAGTAATAAAAATTAGATCAAATATTAAAAAAACAAGAGCTGATGAAAAAAGTTAGAAAAATGCAAAATTAAATGAAAGAGAAAAAAAAGGAAAATGTTCTCTCCATCTCTGCCTTACAAATTCTGCAGACAGTAAAAATAGGTTTGGAAAATGTTAAAAAGCGCGCGCTTTTGAATTTCTATGTACAGTCAAAATCGGTTATAACGACCTTCAAGGGACTGACGATTTTGGTCGTTATAAGCGATAGGTCGCTGTAACCGATATGAAGGTGCGTACGTAAATTAATCTGTTTTCAATTTTTTTTATTTTTTTTTATAGTTTTTATTTGTACCAGACATAAATATGTGTATGTATAACTTTATGCAAACCGAATAACATCAAAACTCTTCGACCACTCACACAGAAAAATTTACACTAATTTCCCCACCTACTATTGAACAAACTCAAAACCAATAATAAGCGCAAAACATAAAGAATAATAATATCTCAACAAACGGTGAGCTGTAACATGTGTCTAGACAGATACATCGCATGTACAGACCCATAAATAGTTAGTTTACCGTTTCAGAAAAAATGCAGTCGCACCAACAGCTGCGTCGATCTTAGTCGTTATAACCAATATTTTATTTCAAAACAAGGAAAAAATCGGTCGTTGTAAGCGATGTCGTTGTAAACGATTTTGACTGTATTTTTGTTTGCAGAATTTTGTAAAGCTGAATTTTGAAAAGCAGAATTTAGAAAAGCAGCATTTTGGGAACAGAATTTTGAAAGGCGAATCTTAGGGAAAGAATTTTGAAAACAGAATTTTGTAAGATGAATTTTGGCCCTTCCAGAGTTTTGACCCCAATCCATATAATAGAATATCATTTTCTATAAGACAAAATATCAAAACAAGAAGTGAACGCATTCAGGTACACTAAAATTCTTACGTAGACGTTTGATCGGCTGTTTTCTTTCATATGAACAATTTATTCTTTGAAATTTGTTCGTAATGAAAATTCGTTTTAATTTTATTTTCAAACAATTTACGTTTCACGGAGATTTTAGATTTTTTCCCTTTTAAGAACTTGTCTCTCGTCTTCCCCATTTTTATTCAACAAGCGCCAAAATGACGTTTTTCCCCTCAATCTGCGATCACTTATTGCTAACCCAGTTCCAATTTATGTGACAGAGCTGTTAACGTATCAACTGGTTGATAAGAAGTGCAAAGTGTTCTCCTTCTGTTTGATTGCTTTCGCTTTCGGAAATGCGCTAGCTACACTTCGTATTCAACCCAGCTCATAGGGAGGTAGGTAGAAGTGGCGGTTCAGCTTTGAACCCAAGTATAGCCCTGTGATTTGCCTTTTCATTACCACGTCTCGTGTGACCTAGTTTGTGGTGATTGTTAAGGGTGTGATTCAATAGGTGCCTGTATATCCAACCTGTGGAGTTGAGAAAACGGATTATGTCTGATATCCCTCTACCCGAAGTGTCGCTAAGGTCGTCGAAAAAAGGTTGGTTTAGTGTGCGCAATCTGGCTCTTGCTATAGCGCCGGACATTTGCAGCGAAAATGGGAACGACCCAGCTCACAGTTCGCAAAATGATTTAAGCCGTCAATATACATTCATTTATCCACCTTCTCTCTGGAGTTCAGATCATACCGTAAAAACCGCATTCAGAATCGTTTACAGCCTCTTGTGACTAGAGAAAACCAACAGATTCGGTTTGGGTCGAATAATTGGTCTTTTTATATCTCGGTACAGGTGGTCGCAGTGGCTTAGTGGTTAGTGTGTTGAACTACTAAGCGAGGGGTCGACTTAGGGTTTTTTTTTCCACTGCGCCACCTCTCGCGAACGTCTGACAAACATCCGAGAGTAGAACTGTTGAGAAAGAGCTTCTCAATTAGCCGTTTGGAGTCGGCATAAAATTGTAGATCCCTTCCATTCGTTCCAAAAATGAAACTCACACAAAACGAATGGTTGTGAGAAGCTACGCCTTGGGTCCCTCCGAACCTGTTGCGCCAACTATTTATTTTTATATCTCGGTACAGATTTCTTATGAAATCCAGTTGCGAATTTGTTTGCTTGTCCTGCCAGAAGACTCTTACGTCTCAACCGATCGTTGGTAAACCAAGCAGAAAGCTAGTTTGTATCTTGTAAATCGACATAGGCTACATTTTATCGCGACCATGCCAATAGCTTCTACGTAAAAGCTCAAAACGTTCCTCTTCTCTGTTATTTATGGGTACAAACTCCACGCGAAACAAAACTTTCTTTTTTGATTACTGGTGAACGCCAATTTTAACCGTATAATATATAAGGGCCAGAAAAACTATGCCAGGGTGCTCAAAACGCTAGAGCCCTACCCTGCATCCGAACCTTCGTCAAACCATTTAAGAAACGAATCAGTTTTTATAGGCTCAAAGTCATTAAAAAAAATGTACTCTATTATTTGAGGCGTCATATTTCACTCGAAACCTTAAGGGCCACCCTCGAATTGCATTCAATAAATCTTAAGCCCACATTGCTAATCCATTCGATTTTACACCTAATCTCCAAGAACGCCGAAGATGTGTTGCGCAAATCCTTACGAATCGCCATCGATTGGGCTCTTCTTTTTTTTTTTTTTGTGACAACAACCAATGATCCCAAGAGTGCATACAAAGAAACCATTCAACAAGAACAAAGCGCACAATTTTTCTCTAAATTCCCCTGAGACGTAGCAATGAAAATAAATTGATACAGTTCAAGGGGGGCCGGGCAGAAAATACCAAACCTTTTATCTAAATTAAACGAAACGTATCACAAATGTTTCACACTCACAAAGAATTGTATGGTTGAGTGGCAGAAAAAAGAAAATAGAAATCTTCCCCTTCAACTGGCTTGAAGATCTAATAGATACCAGGATAGCTGAATTGCTGGAAGCCCGTAAAGATGTGAAAGGTGAACCTCGAACCACTGTCACACGTAGGATGCTGACTATCGCAACCGCACAATCAGCGGAACAAGCAGAGTAACCACTTGAAAACTTCGGCGCGCTTCAGTAGCTGCTGCTCTTATCTATACTGTAGGTGGCGAGGGGGCGAGGGTAAAAGTGTGTGCACCACAGGTGAAGTGGCAGATGATTCTGACGATATAGTAACCCACAGTCAACCATTAGTTGCTGGCAGGTGGAAGGGGAGGCCATCTACCTCCGATCCCAACCACCGGGGCTAACAAATGTCTCTGACGACAGTGCGACTAAAATTATTGTGTTGTGTATACGAGGTGGGAACTCCTTTCTCTATCTGCGGACATTATCAGTCAATGTCGCAGGACTTTGTGCGCGAAAACACACTCAGCGAAGTGGTAACCTGGTAACAACGCACATTCATATGGATGCGAGTGCGGTTGACAGTGGAAGGGCGGTCGGGCGAAAGACTGCGAGACTCCTTTATTGTTTATCATGACCCGACAGGAGCGAGGAAACGTAAAAGTTTACTTAAGAAAATTGAAGACAATTTTATACCGGATTGTGTCGGTAGATACGACAGTTGTAAGGAGCTGAAGTTGGTTTTATGCAAATTATATTGCAAAGGACATGTCACCGGAAGCTCCGAGCGAATGAAGGAGTGCGGCATAGTGGAGCTTGACGTTGCAGGTTGCTGTGGTAATTGTGGTGTGTGGATAAAAGGCGTCCTGCGTCCTGTCAGTGGCATGTACGTGCTAAATGCAATTTATGCACTGTGGCTTGGCAGGGACTCATAAATTATCAATTCAGAGCCATACAACTGTTATGGATGGGGGTTTGTCCGTGAAGTGCACGGTATGTAGTAGTTGCTTTTATAAATGGTTTTAGCTAGCACTTGACAGTAGTGAAGTCAAGCGGTAAACGCGCGTCTGTTGAGGGCAAATTTTACCAACTCCCAACCATGAAAACACCTACAATACCTACAAAATTATTATAGTGAAGGTAACCTACTTTTGGTGGTGTTTATAGTCTGCGGTGGACCACGACCTCTACGATCAAGCTCATCCAGCCAGTTTGCGCTGATGGTCACTGGGGTAATGCACGGCTGAAAAGGTATTATATGTGAGCCAGCTCTTTTCCCAGCTAACTTCCACACCAAGTTGGTTGGGGTCGCCCTCCAATAGCGCCTTCTAAGGCGATATCTTCCTCTAATACGTTGTCCCTCAGTGGTGGACTCAAAGACTCGTCGGGTTGTTGCTTTACTGTCCAAACCGTCGACGAGTCCCTGCCATCTCAGCCATCGTATCCTGTGTATCCCCTGAGTCTCATTGTTAAATCTTCACCTCCACACTCCATCCGAACAAATGCGCAATGCGACCAATGATTTCCAAAGAGACTTTGTATGATTTTTGTGGCCTTATTCAAGCGTGAGTCTCTTCATGATGCTTCGCCCCAGTGGACTGAACGTAAATGCCAAAAGGAACAGTATGACAGACAAGATTCCATCAAAATGACAGATATAGCCGCAAACCACACGACATAGCAACTTCGGGCAACCACCCAAAGCCTTTGACCAGCAGACATTTGCTTCAAACAGTCTTTGAGATTGAAATTTCAGCTATATGTGGCTACCAAGATATCCCACAGCTAAATAAAACGCCTTTACACAAGAAAAGGAGCCCGCAACTTTTGATTACATCAAGAGCACCCCCACAACAAAAGTAGCTGCACCTCCATTTTATTCTCGCATTTTCAGGCACACATTCCTCACTTGAGATAATGAAGTTTTAACCGCTCTGTATGTGTTGCGAGGAAATCCCGTTCATGTTTAACCTTTAATTAGAGTAACCGTATTAAATCGTGTCTTAGCATCCTTAAGCGTACCCCGTATAATATTAAACGTACATCCAATTTCATTTCAAAGACACCAAGGACACGTTTCAATTAAAATTCCGAGTAAACACCACACATACTCCCTTACCAGCGTGCCGTTCAGTTACTTTGAGTTCAACTCAAACATCAAAAGCATAACATAACATTAGAGTGTATTACAGAGAGCCATATCAAATGCGGCCGGGGGAAGCGAAAGTCAACACCATACTCCGAATCCGAAGGAATGGCGGCTGTTTTAATCAATTATTTTCCTAGTAGGTGTTTGTTCGTATTTATCTCCGCGCCATCTGAAATCTCTGTATACAGACTCGTACTCCCATACGAGTACAATCATCTGTATATGTGGTACTGCTGTTGAAGGATCCCAGCGACGGTTCCTTAATTCATAGTAAAAAATAGAAACAATTAAACGAAAAGTGTCTACTTAATTTCGTACATCAGGTGAAGAGTTGAAGTGTTCCCCAGCACTGTCCCTCTCTGTATGTCTGTGTGTATTATTAATTAAAATCTGATACAGATTTCAATGCGCGGGGGGGTTTGCTGTGTATCCGCCCAGTGAAGGGTGGGTTGAGTTATCACATGTGTTCCGAGCGGGCAGCCGGCGTTGGGATAAGGATTATGCTCAAGTTTGACGGATATCGATCGGTGTAGCCACACATGACACACAGTTTGGGTGTTAGGGGAGCAGATTTCCCTACTCCCTGCCGACATTCAATATTCAGTTTGAGTTTTGCCAACCGAGATATAACGTACAAGTTGCCAAACTTACCGATGAAGTTTGCTGGTCGTATATATTGAATCTGGAGAACTTGTCAAAAGGGCTAAAGTTTCATTAACTAGAATCACATGAGTATGAAGGGGTCTTTGAGTTCCCAAAGGTGCGGGCCAACGTCTTAGAGATGCCTCTCTGTCAATGACAAGGGCAAAGTTTGCCCATTGAAAGTTATCAATCGCTATATGGGTTGAATTTGTTATGTAGTTTTTGTAAGGCAAAGCAGGGCAGGCCCTTGTCAATGGGTTTCGACGTTTTCCAAGCATTTTAAGAGACAGCTTGTATTACTTTGCAGGGCAATGGATTTAGGGGGAAACCTAACAAAGCGACAGGGAGTTTTTACATGTATTTGACTGAAATGAAATGACCGCCAGTCAGCCAGTCATATACATTCATCAAGTACAGTTGACGCACTATTCCGCGAGTTTTTAAAAATCATACTGAAAAAAAAATGTTGCCAACACCAATGATATTTTGTCGAATTCACAATACTTTTTTCAATGGCAACTAATTTGACAGTTGACAGTTGATTTGTCCTACTTTTGGTCATAATCTAAGTATGAATTTATTTTAATACTTAGTTTATGCTTTTGGTTCGCCATTCTATCTTAAAAGAAGGCTCACTATTTACGGCCTCAACTACTTGAATGCAACGTCAAAAGACAAGCCCAAAAAATTCCCTGTAACTCTGAGAAATTGCGCGTCAGTTTTTCTGCTCTCGAAATCAGCTGGCTGTCGGATTTCATGTTCCATATTCCATTGGCCGTTAAAAAAAATAAAACACTTTTTTAAGAGTCAGAACAATTTTGCTAATCTCGATTTCTGAGTGAGATTTACACCTATCTGCACCAACACCAAAACATTTGTCGTTTGTCAAACTTAAAGTGTGTTTACTTATGTTTTTACACGAGAAGTCTGTGAAAAAAAAGAAAAATCTCGAATTATATTCCATTGAACACGAAAAATCCGAAATCTGAGAGCAGAATCGCATCGCAGCGTTGCCAGTTTGATTTTCTCCCAAGATTTTGGGCTTTTTCTTTGGGTCGACGGGGGGAAATCTGGGAGTAGAAATAATTTAGGGGGAAAACTGTGACTTATTTGTATTTTTTTTTTATAAATAACACGCGCTAAAGAGTTTATGACTATGTACTCTTATAGTGTTTTTGCACAGCGCGGGCATTAAGGAAATTGGGATAGAGGAGATAGGAGATACCGACGCACATTGGTCTTAAATGTCTGTAAATTGCATTGGGCAGGAAAAACAGAGCTGGGCAAGGCATTCCACATTGGCGTTGTACGGCTTATGAAAGAGTCTCTGTATTTCATTGTACGTCCGAAGATAGGCTGGATGGTAAACTGATGGGCATTCCTAGCATGGCGAGTATTGCGGTTGAATTTCTGAAGGGGAGGAATGAAGTTGGCAATTTCATTTGAGCACTGTTTGTAGAAAAACGATAAAACAATGAGAGACACGAAACGTTTCTGCGATGTTCAAGCGAATTAATAGAATTCGTAATATTTCGTTATATAATCCGCTTTGCGAACCTTAAAATCTGCTTCCATATTCTGCGAATGTAAGAAATACTGAGTAACTAAAGCTTAAAAATGAGTAGTTAGTGTAGAGATTCTTCGTTCTGTTCTGTCTACAACGAAATGATTCAAAATTGAGCATGACGATCGAGGATGAAATAGATGTGTGTGGTACTTTAAAATGCTGTTCGATAATAGATCGCTCCTCCAAAACTGTATTTGCAGTGAAAATTATTACAAAACAAGTCTTTTTAGCCTATGACACTCCGGGGAAGATTACGAATCTAGTAACATCACACTCTTTAAGATCGGTGACGCCGTTTAGGCTACAGGGCGTCACGTAGGAACGTACATGAATACGCGCGAAACACATAACCCTCCCTGTTTCCAGTCGGGTAAAAACAGCGAATGCCAGTTTCATTACGAAAAAGTTATAGTTTTTTCTTGTAATAATTGTTTAAATATTTTTCGGATTAAAGCACCAACATTCTGTAAATTTTATAAACAACAATTTCATCAAATTATTTCAAGATGGTTTCAGACTGCGTTTATTTAAGTTGTACATAAAACATGTTAAAAAAAATATTAACAATAGTTGGGCTGTTTTTTTTTTTTTTTTAAATAAGTGAATCTGCGGGTTTTCCAGATTTATCTGGGTGGAAATATTTTGACCGTCTGGATGCGCTGGGGGCTGGGGCATCGGCACATTTTTCTTTTTTGTTCATGTCATTCTTCGTTCAACCGTATTAGATGGTGGTGATTTGGTTTGATTCTACTATTTCTCGCTGCGTTGTTTGGCGCTGTTTGTTACATTCTTCAATGGCCCAAAGCCATGCAGTCAATATTCAACACAAAAAACAATCAATAAGCATATTTTTCACATGCGAATAAATTTCCCGTCCGTTTTTCGAGGTGTTATCAACAAAAATGTTTACGAAATGTTTTTTTATATATTTACTACTTGGCCAATTAAAATTCTTTTTTCAAAAGTTATATTAAATGCAATATAAATAAATTATAAATAGCAATGTTGATTTGTTTCAATCAAACCGCAATGATTTTGACGTTTCGGCCAACCTTCCGCTTTTTCCCTAAATTTACAATGTGAGAAACGTGGGAAATCAAGATTGATGCCACTAATGCACAAACATCCATCGATTATCCTTGCAATAAATTATTGACATAGTGAAAGCGAGACGCACGGGAAATTGAAGTCGCACGAATGGTAAATCGTTCTAAATAAGCGAAATCTGCGGAATAAGAGTGTTTGCCTTTGAAATTTCCCCTCAAAATTATCACTTGCATGATATTTGATGTAAGATCCTTAACAAAGTTTCGATACATTGATGTTGCGCAACAGCATTTTAACTGAGCTGACTTTCAAGTCCAAATTATGAAGAGGTAAGCCCGGAACATCCAAAGAATTAAAAAATTCAACTAATCCCCATAAAGTTTTTTTCACATCAAAAGGTAGCATTATGCCCTTCCTTCCAACCAAAATCATAAGAATCGAACGATCCGTCCCCGAGTTATGAGTGCACATTCGGAAGTCAGTCTCTTTTATATGTAACTGTATCCACCCGGCTTTGCCCATACCTATCGAGTTATATCATCATCATCGAGTTTCGTCCCGAAAGAATTATATGTATTAATTAAGATGATTATTATTAAAGAAAATTTAACTAAACTGAAAAACGACATAATACGCCTACAACGCCACATGTTTCAGTTTTTGTTAGAAATAATAAATTAATTATTTTATATGTATTTTATCAATATAATAACTCCGATCGAAGCATCTGTTTTAAACGATAATCATTTTTTTACATCCTCTTTGACGATATTTGCAGCACGCATTATGTCAATGTTATGCCATAAGGTTAAGCGCCATAAGGTTACATCAAAAAAGTTTGAATTGTAAAAGCGCTATGGTTAGGTACATGAGATATAATTTAATATGGTGGTTAAGTATTCTTAAATTTTCTAATTTTCCGCGCAATTTTATTAATTTTTTCTTTCATAAGATTTTTCTCCTGACAATAACAAACACAACAAAAAAAGAATTAGTGAAATCGGTCCAGCCGTTCACGCGTGATTCCGTGACCAAGGGAAATATGGATTCGTTTTTAGGCCACTTCCTCAAGATGATAGCGGAAGGAATCGAGGGCGAAAAATCGGGAATAGGTAGAAAGGTGGAAAGGTGGGAGACAAACACTTCCTTTTCTTTTTGTGCGTTACCTGAACGCAACAACAGCTTGACTCAATGCGATTCGTTCGAAGTCCATTTCTCGCTCCAGTTCCAGCTGTGGCATCCCCAATTTGCACAACAAAGTGCCACTTTGTTGCGCATTTCATCTGACATCTCCAGTTTATTATCCGATGTCACAGTGCGAATTCGATGCAAAATATCGTTGGCCATAATATCATTTTTATTATAATCAAAGTATCTACTTCATTTTAAAAAGTTACTTAATGTAACGTAGTAAACATAATTTATTAGAACAAACTTTTTAGGTACATACATATATTTAAAAGAAAAAAAAAATCAAAATTGTTGACAACAACAATTTGCTTGGAAAACAATTAAAATAATTGACAACAACAATTGCTTTTAAAATTTTTGTATTTGAATTGTCACTACTTTATGTTATCCAGTTTCTTTTTTTTTTTTCAAAGTGTATTTCCCCATGAAAAAAATAAAAAATTTAGTGGTGGACCACCCTTAACATTTAGGGATATGAAAAATAGATGTTGTCCGATTCACAACCCTAGCCAATATGCACACTAAGTTTCACGAAAATCGGTGGAGCCGTTTCGGAGGAGTTCAACTACGCACCCCGTGACACGATAATTTTATATATTAGATTATATAGGTATTTAATGTTTAATGTTAATTATTGTTTCACAAGTTTTCTGTAGAAAGGTGAGAGTTGTTTTTTGTTGTTTTCTTTTATCATAAAATACAAATGTCCACAAAATCTTGGAATAATGAAAAATGGAAACTAACAGGCTATATAAATTTAAATTATTTTCAAAACTAATTATTCGCAACACGATTATTTTTTATCACAAAATATTGCAAAGAAATGTAATTGCAACTGTTTTCGCCGAGTTTTTTGTAAATAATTTCAGTTTGTTCTTCTGGGTTTTCGCGTTTAAACCGCTGTCCCTTACTTCGTCTAGGAATTCAAATTGCGGACCAGAGGAGCAACTGCGGTAAGATTTTCATTTTTACATTTCGAACTGATTGTAAACCAATTAGAGATAAAACGCAACATATTACGGAAGCGGTGTTGTTGTTTTCGAGTTTCTGCCGTGCCGTGCTTAGTTAAAAACTTTTCGTAAATACTTCATCGGCGTATACACCGGCAAAAACATTTCCGAAATGTTTGACAAATGCTTATAAAATGTTTCTGAAGCATTCGAAAACATTTCATAAACATTCAGATCCGGATCAGATCACGCTGATAATAAAATACGGCTATTTATATTTTCGGTGTACATTATTTAACCCGAACAATTTGGTTAATAATTCCACAGAGCTTATTACTTGGATATTGAAAGCTATTATGTGTGATAACCGACGGAACGACTAAAGGAAGGAAATGAAAAATCCTCCTAACCCGTAAACAAGTCAATTCCGAAGCCACTTGCAAACAACTTTTCAACTTTCTGCAGAACCAATTTAAAACGCGTCCTACAAAATCCCAAAAGCGATTTGTAACTGTCAAACAGTTTACCCGCAGTCTTTTGCGGTGTACAGATCCTTCCGCTGACCATAAATCTATGCGCGGATTTGCACTGTAATGGTGTATGAAGTTTCTGAATTGCATCAAGCCCCAAACAATGAGCGAGCACTGGTGCACGTCTTGAGTCTTGTGGACGAACTTATGTTGGCAACAATACCACCTTTCCTTTGTATTCCTATAAAAAGCCAGTCAAATTCAAAATTTACGTCGACAACTCAACCCGGCAGAAAAGTGATGTCGACGGCGAAGCTCCTTGAAATCATTTCAAGTGAGAGCAAAAAAAAGGAACAACTGCAACTTATTCTATCAGATTGATGGAAACCTGCTGCGATGGCTGGATAAGGATGTCAATTTGTCCTGACGCATGGTGGGTGTTGGGTGGAAAACTATTCGCCTGTTGGCCATCAGGTGGAAAATGAACATCATGAGTGCAACATCGACTCCAATTCGATAAGAGTGTACACAGCACACGTTCACTTGCTGAACACACCACTCAATCACACGCCATGCTACCCTGACCGAGATTTGTGGTTCTACGGTGCACAAACACAAACACCCACACCTGTATATCCGAGATGGATGCGAAAAGTGAAATCTGAAATAATTTGACAACGTCAGGGCAAACCCTGTTATCCACTGCAAATTAGAAGCCTCTGCGACGTGCGCTCCTTGTTTGTGAAACTTAATCAGATGATGTATGGATTGTCAGGGACTGCATAATTACTGCTGTTTTGTGACTGGATATTCTGCACGAAAAGGCGGCATTTTCAAACGCATGACAAAATCAGAATAAAGTAAGGAAAAGGCAAGAGTTCATTTTTTTCAGCTTTGTGCTGATATTGGCGGTTCTTTTGAGCTCGGATATCATAGTCCTTAGCGTAGGCATAAAAGTCCTGCACTCCGCGTGTCATCTCCTTCGTCTATCCACTTTCTGTCATAGATCCAGTTAGTAACTTTCTTATTGGTCTAAAGAAAGTGGCATATCCACAACTTATAGCTCGGGCTAAACAGGGGTCGAATTACCGCATCCGTGAGCGAGCAATATGTCACTGAATTTTGTGGATTTTACATGCAAAACAATAACAAATTCAGTCACGTAATACTCGATCACGGATGCTGTAATTCAAACCCAGATATAGTGTAAGAGGGTCCTTTTTACAAGTCCATAAACATCGACGCACTTAACTGAGTATTTTTAGAACAGCTGTTTAGTATTTATCTTCCGTCATTTAATTTATTTTCCTTTGATATTGTTAGTATTTATATTCATTAATGTTTTTCTTTTGTATTTAAAATGTTTTCACGATCAATTTAATTTACGTTCCACACTTTGTCGAACATAAACAATTTGCCCTAAATTTGTTGTTGACGTTTAAATGCTCTAAAATTGTTACTCTCTAGCTGTTAATTCTCTCTTAAATGTAATTAGTCTATTCCGCTACTTAGTTCATCAATTGCATAATATGTAAAAATTCTTTCTTCTTATTCGGACCGCCACACTGGAAACATCACTCGTAAGAAAAATAAATTATAACGTTTTCTGTTTTAATCGAGTTTGCTGTTCTGCATTATCGTCGCTGTAAGGAAGGGAACAGCATTATTCTTTGATTGGTTATAATTTTGATTCAACGTTGCGCATTTAGCAGTTTTTTTCATTTGAATTTAACATTCTGGTCCTTCTTCGCCAAATTAATTGAACCATTAGAGAGTTGTTGTGTGGTGTGTTAGTTTAACTGGGAATACCGTTTAATGATTCTTTGTATGTGCAAAGCAATTCACTTTCGTCTGTTGCGAATTGATTCCCAGTTATAAGAGGAAAAACATCAAATATCTTCAGATCGTGTTTTAAGATATTTGTTTGCTATTTTTGTGATTGCCTTGTTTCAATTATGAATGTGGTTAAGGCAAAACGTGGTCGTGCCAAGGGTAGGCTGACCAAGGCAGCTGATTTCGCTTCTGCAGTGGATATTAATACTCCACTTGTTATGCTGGAAGTTCGTCTGGAGAAACTCGAGGAATCATGGAATGATTTTGTCTCGCTCCAGGATGAAATGTATAACTACATTGAGGAAGAGGAATTCGTAGATCCGGAACCCGAATTCTACGAATATGAAGCAAAATATTTTGTTGCGCGTTCGACATTCGAGAGCTTCATTAAGGTAAAGCGGCCGTCGGAACCCGCTGAGGAATCGGTTGCTGACAAATTGGCAAATCAGCAAGCTGCGTTTTTGGAGAAGTTAAACTCCACACACAAGTCGTCGGTCAGTCTTCCAAAGATAGCAGTGTCAACCTTTTCAGGTGATTACGAAGAATGGCCTGCGTTTAAGGATATGTTTCTGAGTTCGGTTGATCAAAACAGTTCGCTTACCCCCTCCCAAAAATTCTACTACCTCAAGACGTTCTTGAGTAGTACTGCTGCTGATCTCGTAAGCCACATGAAGCTTACCGATAAAAATTATTTTGAGGCTTGGGATAAATTAGAGAAGCGATTTGATAGGTCGCAACTAATAGTTAATTCGTTTATTAGCTCGTTTCTTTCGCTACCAACTACGAATATTTCGAACGTGTCTTTGCTTAGAAAGATCACAGATGGTGCCGATGAGGTGATTAGGGGTTTGAAAGCGTTGGAAACAAATGGTCGTGATCCTTGGCTGATCTTCCTGCTTTTGCAAAAACTTGACCCAGATACGAAGCAAGCTTGGGCGGAAAATCTTGGGTCAAAGGAAGATTCCACAATAGAGGAATTGCTGGAGTTTCTTCAAAATCGTTGTGCCTGTTTGGAATCTTGTTCAACCCCTGTTCGTTCCGCAAAATCGAAAGGCAAGGTACAAAATACAATTCGTTCGCATGTGGTTGAATCTGGTCAAAGCTGCGCGCAATGTAAGGGAAACCATAGCCTGCCGAACTGTAAGAATTTCATCGCATTTGGTGTTGAGGCTCGTAGGAATTTTGTAAAGGAACATTCATTATGTTTCAACTGTCTTCGAAAAGGACATGCTGCCAATAGATGTTTTTCGTACCAACGTTGCAAGATGTGCAAGTCTCGTCACCATGTTTTGGTTCATCCGGAAGGTGTTTCCACTTCTTCATCTGTTAACACAAATTTGAGTAACATTCCATCGTCCTCAAATTCAAGTTCGTCTTCGTCAAATCTAGAGCCATCGTCGCCAGATCCAGGGCCATCATCGTCGAACCCAAGGCCATCGTCGTCAAATCCAGGGCCATCGTCGTCAAATCCTGGTCCGTCATCTGTTATTAATCATCATTCTTGTGAGCCCAGTTTCGGTTGTCAGACAATACTCCCTACTGCTGTTGCTAGAACCCAGGATAGAGGAAGGTCTTTCCAAAATGTTCGTGCTCTTCTTGATACGGGGTCGCAAGTTTCATTTATTACTGAACAGGCTGTTCAACGCTTGGGACTTCACCGTAGTCAATCCCGAATTCCTGTGCTTGGAGTAGCGTCTGCCTCAGCAGGCGTTACAAATGGACTAGTGACACTGAGGCTGACTTCTCGATTCAATTCCAGCTTTGTTGAAGTGGACTGTCATGTTCTTACGAAGTTAACATCGTCGTTGCCAGCATCGTTAATTGACCATATCGACATCAACAGTCTTGTGTCTTATGAGCTGGCTGATCCATATTTCTTTAAGCCTGGTCCTATTGATGTTTTGATTGGGGCTGACAAAGTATTCGACATTATAACAGGACCCACTAACAATCAAATCAATGGTATACCCAACTTGATTCCAACCATTTTCGGCTCGGTTATTGCGGGAAGGTCTGCACAGGCTTCTCTTAGTTTCGGTAGTGGCATCGGAACATTTTGTACACAGCTGGATCATTCGCAAGAATTTGACCTCGAGAAATTCTGGCGTTTAGAGGAAATTTCTAATGAGCCCACCCTCTCGATCGATGACCAGCGTGCTGAAGAGTTGTTTGTTTCAACTCATGAAAGGCTTCCCAATGGTCGTTATATGGTAAAATTACCATTTAAAACCGAAGAAAATATAAATTTTGGAAATTCAGCTGCTGTTTCGCTTCAACGTCTTTACTCTATCGAGCGGAGGTTTTGTTCAAATCTTTCTTTAAAGGATCAATATAGGAAGTTCATGGATGAGTATTTGTCGTTAGGACATATGGAGGAGGTTCCTGCTGCGGAGGTATACCAACCATTCTACAGATCCTATTACCTGCCCCATCACGCGGTTTTCAAGAATGACAGTAGCACCACCAAAATTAGGGTAGTCTTTGATGGATCCGCCAAATCCAACCATTCTGTGTCCCTGAACGATTCGCTGCTTGTTGGCCCAACCATACAACGTGACATCTTTTCTGTCTGTCTTCGTTTTCGACGTCATTTGTACACGATATCGGGAGACATTGAGAAAATGTACCGACAGATTCAAGTTTCGCCTGATCATTGTGATTACCAAAGGATAGTTTGGCGTAAGTCTCCTGAGGATCCCATCAAACACTTTCGGCTATTGACGGTTACGTATGGAACTGCTTGTGCTCCCTTTTTAGCAGTTCGAACATTGAAGCAGTTGGCTTTGGATTCTGCTGAATTATATCCTCTGGCATCTGCAACGGTCTTAAATGACTTCTACGTTGATGATGTCATCACAGGTGCAGATTCAATTGACGAAGTCATTTCCCTTCAGAAGGAATTGGTAGAGCTGCTGAAAACGGGAGGTTTTAATTTGCGTAAGTGGACGACAAATTGCTGGCCTCTTTTGCTATCGTTACCTGAGGACCAACGTGAGATGTCTCCAATGGAATTCGAAGAATTTGATTCCGTAAAAGTACTTGGTTTGCAGTGGTGTCCTTCTAAAGATCAGTTTTCTTACAAGGTGAAGCTCAGCGAAACTGTTTTATGTACCAAGCGTCGAATACTTTCTGACGCTTCTCGAGTTTTCGATCCAATGGGATTTCTTGCCCCTATAATCGTCGGAATGAAAATCCTCCTTCAGGATTTGTGGAGAGAAAAATTGGGCTGGGACGAAGAAATTCCGAAGAAACTTGCTGAACGGTGGATGGTAATTCGACAGGAGTTAAATTTTGTTGAAACGGTTCATATTCCCAGGATCATATGGACCAACAGATGGAATTGTGAGTTCCATGCATTTTGTGATGCATCTCTTGACGCTTATGCAGCAGTAGTGTACTGCAGAAGTAAGAACAAAGACGGTACTATTTCTGGTTTCTCCAATCAAGGTTTTGTCGCTTCCTAGACTGGAACTCTGTGGAGCTCTCTTATTGACACGTCTAATCAATAAACTAAAAACGTCTTTACAGGATAAAGAGCTGACAGTTTTTGCTTGGACAGATTCTTCAATTGTGCTCCATTGGCTTTCGTCTCCTCCGAAAAGATGGTCGGTGTTTATCGGAAATCGGACTTCTGAAATTGTTTCATCGATTCCGCACAACCTATGGAATCACGTTCGATCCGAAAACAATCCAGCCGACTGCGCAACTCGTGGAATTCCACCATCTCTTTTGCCTTCAAACGAGCTATGGTGGAAAGGACCCTCGTGGCTGTGGCAGGATAAAGATCAGTGGCCATATTCGGATCCATGTATGAAGGGATTTTCAGAAGAGCAGTTGGAAGAACGGAGAAACCCGAGAACTCAGGTACTTATAACAAATATTGATGAAGAGAATGTCTTGCAAACAGTTTTAAACAACTCCTCAAAATGGTACAAATGTCTTCGGCTGATTGCAACAATGTTTCGGTTTTGCTCTAATTGTCGCGTTCCCACGAATGGCCTTGGCCAACGCAATCATCAACCTTTGTCCGCGAAAGAACTTTGTGACGCTAAAATTGTGTTGATCAAATTTTGCCAAATGTCTTCCTTTACGTCGGAAATCGTCGCGTTAAAAAACGGAAAGGAACTTACTAAAAGTCATAAACTTTTAACTCTTGCTCCGTTTCTCGATTCGGATGGAGTCCTTAGAGTTGGTGGGCGTGTGCAGAACTCAGAACTTTCGTATAGTGAAAAGCACCCCATCATACTGTGTAAATTGAGCCGTATATCTGAACTCATTGTCCATTACATTCATGAGCATTATTTACATGCCGGTGTGACACTTATGATCGCGTTGCTGAAAAAGGAATTTTATATTGTTGGCTCCAGAAATCTAGTGCGCAAGGTTGTTCATAAGTGTGTTTCGTGCTTTCGGCAACGTCGCGATTCATCAAGACAGTTAATGGGCAATCTGCCTGCTGAAAGAATTCGGTTTTCGCG
Organism: Cheilosia urbana; assembly: GCA_946477585.1. NCBI lineage: Eukaryota > Metazoa > Arthropoda > Insecta > Diptera > Syrphidae > Cheilosia > Cheilosia urbana. The sequence continues at coordinate 18,353,794 of OX297855.1, read as the reverse complement.
GCCGTTTAGTAAGGTCGGATGCGACTATGCCGGTCCAATTACTCTAAGGCTATCGCGCGGTCGAAACCCTAAATTTGTGAAAGCATACATTACGCTCTTTGTTTGCTTTGTCACAAAAGGTATTCACCTTGAACTGGTTGGTGATTTGTCGTCTAATGCGTTTCTTCTCGCTCTTGATCGATTTTGTGCGCGTCGCGGAAAACCAACGGAAATCTGGAGCGACAATGGTACCAACTTCCATGGTGCCAAACGTTCTCTGAACGAGATGTTTCAATGCCTTTTAAGTCAGCAGCATCAAAGCATTGTCATTGACCATCTCAGCAAGGACAACATAACATGGAAGTTCCTCCCACCATCTGCGCCTCACTTTGGAGGCTTATGGGAGGCGGGTGTCAAGTCTGTAAAGCAGCACTTGAAGAGAGTCATCGGGGAACATATTTTGACGTACGAGGAAATGTACACCCTCCTGACCAAAATAGAGGGGCTTCTAAACTCGCGTCCAATGTGGCAGACATCAGACACAGAGCCAAGTGCTCTTTCGCCTGCTCACTTTATGATTGGGGAGTCTTACACCTCAGTTCCTCAACCTGATCTGGTAAACTCAAACATTTCTGTTTACACTAATTGGTATCTTTTACAGAAACTCACTCAAGGCTTTTGGAATAGGTGGCACCAAGAGTATTTAACTTCTCTTCAACAAAGGCAAAAGTGGCAGAAGAGCCAACCAAATTTATCCGTTGATGACGTCGTTCTGTTAAAGGAGCCAAAACTTCCACCATCTAAATGGATCCTAGGGCGCATCATTGCAACACACCCAGGGAAGGACAACAAAGTAAGAGTTGTCACAGTACGGACAATACATGGAGAGTACACTCGCCCAATTGTGAAGGTTGCCCCACTTCCTTTTGCTGAAAGACCGGAGTCTTCCAGGGGGGGCTGAATGTTTAGTATTTATCTTCCGTCATTTAATTTATTTTCCTTTGATATTGTTAGTATTTATATTCATTAATGTTTTTCTTTTGTATTTAAAATGTTTTCACGATCAATTTAATTTACGTTCCACACTTTGTCGAACATAAACAATTTGCCCTAAATTTGTTGTTGACGTTTAAATGCTCTAAAATTGTTACTCTCTAGCTGTTAATTCTCTCTTAAATGTAATTAGTCTATTCCGCTACTTAGTTCATCAATTGCATAATAGGGTAAAGGCACTAGTATCCGGACAGTTAACGTATTTGGTAACTTTGATTTCCAACAGTTCGGTCAATATTAAAGCTACCGCAAGAAAATAAAATGTTTGAAGAAGTGGCGATATTTATTAATAATAATACATTAACATTTTTTTCGAATGTTACGTTCTGAATATTTATAAAAAATAAATTCAAAAAAGTTCGATTTGCACTAGTATCCGGACAGCAGAATTTAGTTTCCGGACACTTTTTTTTTAGTATCCGGACAGAAAAGTTTATATGAAGTTTAAGTCGTTTTTTGCCTTTATTTGATTAAAAAAAATATATTTTTTTATACAATATAAGTACTTTAACTATAAATATATGTATCCACATTAAAATGATAACTTCTAAAACGATATTGGTATCAACTCCAACATTTCTTAATTGTTCTGACAATGCCTCAATCACATCATCAGCAATCTTTAATTTTGATGTTTTAGTCGATTGTTCTTCATCGAATAATTCTGGAGTTTGAGTTTGAGCTATTCTTAATCTCTCCACATTGTTTTTAGCGCATTTCGTATAATAAATAGCTGATGGGTCAAAGGAATACAAGCCACATCTTTTAAATGCATTTTGTATGGTAGCAACCGTATCTTTTTTTTGACAATAGCATCATTCAAAAGGGGACAGAAGTTTCTCTTTGTTAAAGCCCGTCTCAAATTTTTGGATTTCCATTCACGATTGTTTTTTTTTTTTTTTTCAATTGGATTTCAAAGGCTTAAAAACACTAACGTCAGCCAGTTGCATGATGTGGGTGGTATTCGGTGGCACCGCATATAAACAATTATTTGGTTGTTGGTAAACTCACTCAGTTCCCAGGGTTAAATGCGACTTGTGCCCATCTACAAACAATATTACAGGTCGTTCCACATTATTAATCAGCAAAAACCATGGTTTTGGCATGCTGTCAACAATGTCTTTTGGAGGACGCAAGTATGGAAACAGTTAGGTTAGGGGTTAGGTTTATGGGTGGATACGGCAGAGCGAGCCCTACCGCACCCCACTTAGGTCCATGTGGACCCATCGTGATGGCCTTGAAGGGGGTTAGCCGATTTTGTGGGTGGTGATGAGTGTTACTTCACAGTTACTCGATCTTGTCCAGCCATCCCGATGTCCTTAGAAACCTGTTAAGATCAAATAGTGAGACATGAGAAAGTTCATGTACATCATGGAAGTAATAGTTCCAAGTGTTCTGTTCCTCAAGTGACAGAGACTCGGGCAATGACAATGGAAGTGAGCTGTGTCCTCGTGTACTTCGTCTCCGCAGCCCCTGCATATATATTCATTCTTGAGTTTCAATATCATTGTGTGGTTTCTTAGGAAGTTGTAACCTGTTAATCAGGATCAAACCGCATAAGCTTGCTAGTCCGACTAGGATTATATTCCGGCCATAGCTTCCGTGCTATTTCCCAAGTGGTTAAATCTTTCCACCTGTTATTGGCTTTCATTTGGGTCTTATTTTTCAATCTCTCTCTGAGATTGCAAAGTGGTGGTTTGATGGACTTAATCGCCCGATCTTGATCCATAGCAGAACCATTTCTTGTTAGTTCATCGGCCATCTCATTGCCGGCTTTCTCCCTGTGTCCAGGGATCCAGCAGAGGCGAATGGTGTGCTGCGAGCAGTAAGCTTTTCGCGGCAGCGGCGAACTAGCTTCGATTTCATTTCAATAGCAGACACTGCTTTTATAGCCGCCTGGCTGTCAATGAATATGGTAATATCTGTATTTGGTATTGCTAAATGGAAACAGTAATATGGGTTCAAAAAAAGTTCCGTCTGCTGAAAAAAAAAGAATTAGCACCGTTAACGTCTCTTTTTCATTTCTAGCAGCAATTTGGTACTTATATGTTTTTGTAATCTTTTGGGGCTATAACCTTGCCAGTTTTTGGACAGATGCTTTCGTCACTATTTAAATTTAATTCGTTTAGGCTCATTTATGATTTGCTCCAGACCAATGCTTTTCAAATATTCAATTGGTCCCCTTACATTTTAATATGGGTTCTGGGTGACTGCTGCCCTAACCTTGCTGGTGTTTAACAGATCGTGGACCTTAATAAGAAATCCAAACATGTAAAGATCGGCACACCACTGAGCAATCCGTTCCTGCTCTTCATTTGTCAAATAAGGATCTTGTCCCATTTTCGTAGCTTTTTCACCAATCTTTTGCCCTTTAACCGGTCATGCAATTTTGAACGGCATAAACCAGCTTCACACGAATGATTAACTGATTTGTCCCTAGGTATATCGTTTAAGGCATTAGCTATACTTTCTGCAACCACTTCTTAAAAAATGAGTTAAAATAAAATGCCTATTACGATAATTAGAGCTTTGAAAACCGAAAATAACATTCAAAGCAATAAGTTGTCCGGAAACTGAAACTAATTTTTCAGTATCCGGACAGGTATATTCTCACTTAGTATACCCTGTCCGAATACTGAAAACCTGCGAGAAAAACACAATTCCTTTTCTCTCTCTCATTAGAAACATACATAAGTATGTTTTAGGAGCATTTAAACGAGGATTTGTATTTCCTCTCAAATTTTCAGTATCCGGACAGGTTGTCCGGATACCGAAAATGCTCTTTAATTTTAGTTTTAGTATCCGGACACTAAAAATTAGACCAAAAAAATAATTTTATTCTATTTTTTTTTTAAATTATGAACGTGGGTTCTATTTAAAGGAAAACAGAGTACTTTTCAGAAGAATACGTTAAAAAATACTCTTTGAATAACTTACTTTTTGTAAATGCTCGCACTATTTTTTTGGTATGCAAAATGACAATAAAACCAAACCCTCGGAGCTCAGCCACAACACTGCCGCTTAACTCTTACATTATGCATCTGATTGATTTCAAACTTCGTATGGATATGAGTGACACATAAAGGATTATATTATTGTTAATATTTGAGACTATTTATGTGTGATTTACCTATTTTTATCAGATAAACAACATAGTGTCCGGACACTAACACTGTCCGGATACTAGTGCCTCTACCCTATGTAAAAATTCTTTCTTCTTATTCGGACCGCCACACTGGAAACATCACTCGTAAGAAAAATAAATTATAACGTTTTCTGTTTTAATCGAGTTTGCTGTTCTGCATTATCGTCGCTGTAAGGAAGGGAACAGCATTATTCTTTGATTGGTTATAATTTTGATTCAACGTTGCGCATTTAGCAGTTTTTTCATTTGAATTTAACAACAGCTGTTGAAAATCTCCCCGAAATTCCCGGCCATACTTAACTGCATGTGATATGAAATAAAAACCTCATCCCAATTCAAACCGTTTTCACATCCTGGATTAAACCGATGACACACTCAACATCCACATGTAATAACAGCAAGGATACAAAATCCAATCCACAACAACCGCACACAACTGTTTCCCATATGGCAAGGCGAAATTTCCCCCCAGGTAAGAATACGTAATCCCTTTAAAAATGTCTCCTGCTCGTACGTGCGAGCTCAGGCCAAATCCCCATTTATAGTAAGCACAGAGCAAAGCGGAAATTGCCAAAACAGAACAGTGTTGTGTACCGTGATGGCCGGAATTATATATGCAAGCCAACCGAAGGCTCTTCCTCTCTGTTTCCAAAGTGACAACAAATGGGAAATGTTCCGTCGCACCTAATCCGGCAATGGCGACGCTGCGAATAAAAGGCAATTTATGTACATTTCATGTGATTGTGAGCTACGAGTATGTGTGTATGCAATTAGGACAGAGAAATCGCATTGCAAACTACAACAATCGCTCCCACGAGCATAAGGGAAACTTCACAAGGACTTTTATGCCTACGCTAAGCTTTCCGCTTGTCTGTTACCGATGGAGATCTCTGCAAATACCTCTGTATAGATTGCCAACTGTGTTCGAAGTAAACGTTCTCACATGCGTTCCTGTAATGTTTGACAAACCCATCCCCGTAGTCGGGACGTGACCGGAATTCTTCAGAACACCACCGTAAACACATCACACGAGGGTTCCCTTGCATGTCGATTGATGGAATCCTTATAAGACACACAATTGTTGAAGCTGACATTCAAGCTCAGTAGTCAGTACTCGTGCTCTCCCGCCCCGATTTGTGGGTGAAACTTGAAAACTCTGTGATTGCATGCATGCTTCGGGGGCGTGTGTGGAATTTATTCAAATTTATTTGATTGGTATTTAATAATAATAGATGTAATACTGTAATAGTGATAGATTGTTTTGGCGGTGATTCGAAGTTGCCACAAAGCCAGCAATTAATTAATGCGTTCATTAAGTTTGTGTTTACACAGCGCCATGAGATTTTGACGCTTTGTTGTCCTTGGTGATTCACGCGGGTTGATGGCTGTTTAATTGAGTCATCTATTGTGTGCTGGGAATATCGTGCCTTGCGGGGTGGTAAAGTGTGTTTGTGTGTGTTTTTTTTAAATAAGCTGACATTGTTTGCTTGACGTGTTTATCTTTGACAAGAGCCATGATGTTTTTATTACAGGACACGCACGTTAATGGCGTTCCTTCCAAATTACATCAATATCTTCATCAACAAGTAACTAAGAGCCAGGGTGACCGTTGTGCGACTAAAGTTGCAGTTTTGGCACTTATTTTTAGAGACTGTCACCATTTTTTGCTATTTCAGCCCTTTTTAAGTTGAAGAAGACGCTTCAAAAGTTGTTCAAATGCTGTTATTTCCAAATAGAAACTCTCAAAATGTATCACAACATTAGTAGGTATAGTGCTTAGCGAGATAGCGCTTGTTAACTATCTATAAATAGAATGGCTTTAGAAAAGTGATTTTTTTTTCTCATTGACTCTTTTTCTGGCGACTTTTCAGAATTCTGCAGCGGTCACCCTGACTATGACGCCATGGATGAAAACTGTACTCAAACTCACAAGTCACACTGGTAATAAAAAGAAAAACACGTTCCAAGTAATGCGCGAGAATGGCTCTCTCTGATTACCCACGTTGAAGCTGTCACTTCACATTGTGGTAGGAAGTTTATTGCAATTGACGATAAATTGACGTAGGTATTTATTTATTTATTTCATCTACAAATAACCTTCACAGATTTCGCAATAATAACAATATAAATATTGAAGATAAGTACAGTAATCCAAAAATAAATTATAAAAATTAAATTGTTAAAAAAGACGTTTTTTTTGTCAAACGTACCTTTTTCACGTGTTTTGAAGCGTTTCTTGACGCGTTTTACGGGCGGATATTTTGACGCGTTTTTTAGCACGTTTTCCGCCCGATTTTTGACGAGTTTTTTCGCGAGTTTTTTGACTAGTGTTTTTTTTCAAGAATTTTTTTTACAAATTTTTTGAAGGGTTTTTAACGCTTTTTCTATAGGTTTTTGATGCGTTTTCTGACACTTTTTTGATGCGTTCTTAACATGTTTTTCGGATCGTTTCTTGACGCCTTCTTTTTTTAATTTTTCCGCGAGTTTTTTAATGCGCTGCTTGAAGCGTTTGTTCACCCATTTTTCAACTTTTTTTGACGAATTTTTTGACACTCTTTGAGTTCTTAAACGGGTTTTTGACTAATTCTTTTACTTGTTTTTTTTTTCACTATTTTCTTTGTAGCGTTTTTTTATGCGTTTTGTGGAGCGTTTTTTGCCTTTTTTTATGCGTTTATTAACAAGATTTTCCGCTCGCTTTTATGCGATTTTTTTTTTAATTTTTGCCGCTTGTTTGACGTTTGTGTTAGGTACCTATTTTATTTTGCCGAGTTTTCTGGCACATGTTTTAAAGCGTTTCTTGACGCGTTGTTGTTTGAAGGCGTTTTTCACACGATTTTTTTCAGTCGCATTTTGACGTGTTTTTTCTCGATTTTCTTAACTTTTTTGACGAGTTTTTTGAAACGCTTTGTGTAGAGTTCTTAAACAAGTTTTTTGACTAATTCTTTCACTTGTTTTTTTTTTCACGCTTTTCTTTGTAGCGTTTTTTGATGCGTTTTGTGACGCGTTTTTTTACTTTTTCTTATGCGTTTTTCAATACGATTTTCCGTTCTTATGCGAGTTTTTTTTTGTAATTTTTTCCGATTGTTTATTTTGCCGAATTTTCTGGCACATGTTTTGAAGCGTTTCTTGACACGCTGTTGTTTGAAGACGTTTTTCAGGTCGCATTTTGACGTGTCTTTTCACGATCTTTTTGGGTTTTTTTTTTTTAATTTATCAACGAGTTTTTTCACTCGTTTTGAGACGTGTTTCACGCTCTTTTTTGTAGGGTTTTCTACGCGTTTTTTTAGCACGATTTTTCGCTCAATTTTTTTTGTTTTTTTGACTCGTTTTTTGAAGGTTGTTTTTGACGCGCTTCATGACACATTTTTTTTGAAGCATTCCGGAAAATCGATTTATTCGCAATTTTGGTGCCAACTGCTAGCGGCAAAACGGAGCTGTCCCGGGTCCAGCTAGTTGAATATATATTACATAGATGATTTTTTGCTATGTCATACAAAATAAGAATTTGATTTGCTAGCTAAAGTGAATACGATCAAATTTCGCAAAACTTATCTACTATCATTTCCTAAGACGAAATCAAAAAGAAAACGCTTGTTGGGTCTGAGTAAATGAAAATGAAAATATACATAACAAAATTTGAGGGATGATGTGAGCAGCGGTAGAGGATTGCAAGTGGGCTCAGTTAAAGCTCTATACCTAAAGTTACTTCTGGTTTCTTCGAAGTGGTAGTCCCAAAAAGGCGCCTAGAAATAAAATATTAGACACGGTTGTAACCTTGAAATTCATAATGACCTGTTGTTCTAAGGCTAGTTATGAAACACGGTTAAAACATAACTTCGGAAAGATATACCGAAAGAATGGAACGGAGAAATCAACATTGGGACAAAGATTTAATTTTCCAACTGAAACAACAAATTTAAAAAAATTTATAAATTGCAAACCCAACTCGTATTTTAGTACACTTCAAAACATACTACCTAAAAATAACCTAAAAAATATATTATCGCATAGCCAAAGTTAATTGTGTACATTACCCTATTTTTTTTAGTTATTTGTTGAATTAATTTTCTTTTTTATAAATTAAGTTTGGGACTGAAAAATTGTCGGGAAGGACAAGGGGCAAAGAAACATTGGGAAAGACAAAGACTCTGTCCCAAATGTACCGTGTTGGCAACCGTGTTATGAAAGTACTTATAATAAAATAATTGTTTTTCACCTAAGCCTCAATCGGCTATAAGCTAAATGTCCATAGTCAAAATTGGAATTGGCTTACTCTTATTAAGTCCATCTTGGTTCCAAAACGCCTTCTGATAGTTAAATTTGTGGTGTAAATGTAAATGCTTTTCTTGAATAACTAAATTTATGTCGTACAGCTTTTTGTGGTGTTGTACAAAAATGCGAGCTCGCCACTTTTAACCTTTCGGAACAACTTAAATTACCGTCCTAAAAACAAAGACGTACCTGAGTGCTGCCTCCCTTTGTCTGAAGACCTCCTGCGCCCCCTCTCTGTGAGTAAATAAAACACACTCGCTTTATTTATTTCAGTATATGCTTTTATTTTATTTTTATTTTGTTTTTAATTGATATATTGTATTTTGTTCTTTTGTTTTTCTTCTTAAATATTCACATTTATCATAATAATATACAAATAGATTGATTTTTGTTCCATCCTGTGTACATATATGTTGTCTCCTCAAAGTCAAACAAAAATAATTCACAGAATAACAATTTCTCTACAACTATATTGTATTTCTTTGCATCTTCATGTATATGTGTCTATGTAAATTTAACTAAATACATTTATTTATAGGTAGTATAATTTGCTGGTTCGAAATTACTTTTGACATATTCCATTCACTTTTTCTTTTTAAAGATTTATAAACAAAGCGCCTTGCCAAAAAGACTTTTTTAGTTTCGACTCTAAATTGTAGTAGTTCACAGTGGCTATATTTTCCATACGAATTTCGCAATTGTGAGCTTCCGTAAATTTAAAGTCGAGACTTAAATTAGTCATTAGTTCGGCGCAAATTGTTTCATTTGATTCCTTAGAATTCCACGAAGCGATAGTTTTACAATTTTAGTTTGTTGTATATTCTCTTTAAAATGAATTTATTTAAAATTACATCGCAAATACACGTTTTATTTAAGACTATGCATGTGTATATAGTAGGTAATTGTTTATTGATAGTGTACATGTATAGAAACGTTTTCATTAAGAAATATATCTTTATATAATGTTTTAGTGTTTATCAAATGTTTCCCTTATTTGTTCCATTCAAAAAATACAAAAAATAAAAATTCTAATTGTAAAATAAATTCTTTTCAAAAATATACATTTTATATATAGAGTCTTGATTATTTTGTTTTTAATTCTTTAGTTTTGTATGAATGTGTTCTTTGTAGGAGGGTTTTGATTTGTAAATGGCAACGTGTTAAGCAAATTTGTTTGTAAAGTAAATAGTTTACTGTGTTTTGCTGTAATAAAAATAAAATAAAATTATTTGTTTAATCAAAAATAGTCGAGGCAAAATATTGCTGTTTGTGGTTGTTGTATAGGATATATTTGTGGCGGTTCTTATATGTCTAATTACGTCTATTATTGGTACATACATTTAGGTATATTGTAAGCTTTGTTTTAGTTGTATAATTTTTGATTCTGGTTTTCCTGTCTCCGGTTTATTTATTTGTTGTTGTTTTTCTTTGGAAATAGTATATTTTATGATTATGACATTTATTGGTTGTTAGTGTGCGAAAATAATATAGCAGTTGCGTTGCTGATTATATTTGTTTCTTTAGTTTCGTAGAATATTTTTGTATAGCATTTGAGTTTATATTATATACGTCCATAAGAAAGGTATAAAAGTTTAAGCTACACATGTGTTGTTGGTTTAAGTTGAAGATTGTTCTAAGACCGTGAAACACACTGTTTTTTTTTTTTTACACAAACACCGCGCTACAAAGTTGTTAAATTGAAATTAAAATTATATACATGATGAGAATGCGTATAAAGAGTTTTGATGTTTTCGAAGCCTCAAAATCTGAAGACTTAAAAGTTATTTTATGAAAACGTTGGTAAATAAAAATTCTATCGAGCTGGCAGAAATTGCCATTAGCTAGCTATTACTTTAATTTGCTTTTGGCAAAAAATTAACTCCAATGCAGAGAACGTAATAATTCATTTTTGGTTTTTAAAAATACACCCGAAATGTAGTAACTAAAATGAAAGTCTTTAGTTGACACAAAAAAATTCGGCGGATTGAAACGTCAAACAAAACCTTTTCGGTGTTCGGTATGAATACTTTGATGAGTTTATTTTTTTAAATCTTTATCTCGGACCCATGTTTTGAACTCAATAATTCGTGTATGTTGAATTGGTGCTATCACTTCCATTCATAAAATGTTATATATCTCATTTCCATTCATAAAATTTTATATATCTCATTTACCTCTGGGGCGACGTTGGGCGCCACTTATCAATATTTAAAGAATTTATATTTCAGCTCGGAAATGTAGAGAAATTTTAGTTTTAGTTAATATAAATGATGTTTGTGGTAAATGGCTGACTTCTTATATATGCGGCCCAAGCAAGGCTAGTTTTAAGCATAAATTGGGAATTATTTTCGTTTTGGAATAATTTCCAAGACAGTAAAAAAATTTTTTTCTGTCTAACATCCGAATGTGGCTTATATATTTGACATTCCCGTCACTCATATAAAATTGGAGCGGGTGATCGTGTAAAGAAAATGCGGTGCTTAGTGAAATTCGGTTCAGAAGTTTGATAGGCTTAGTTTAGTTTGTGTGTATAGAATTAGAAGCTCAAGTCACAGATACGTTTACTAGATGTAGATAGTTTTCCTTATTGGTTTTATTCCGAAAGTATAAAAAGCAATGATTGATGAGCGATTAGACACGTTTTGCTTTTATAAAAATAGTTTTTACCATAAATTTTGTTTTTCGTTTTTTTTTTTCTCTTTCTTTGAAAAGATGTGCGCTAGTGAGAGAAATTGACAGCGATTTATCATAGAATCCATGTTTGTAATTTTTTGCTACACATATACAACAATGATAATTATTATATCTTTACATTCATATAGATTTGGTTTATGTATGTTTCTTAGTTTATTTAATTGTAACCATACGGTAGATGTAGTTTTAATTTAAATATACAAGTTTGATAGTCTTAAATTCTTTTTCTTTTTTTTTTTGTAAAAGAAGGAAATTAAATGGAAAACAAGTCTGAAATTCGATAGAGAGTTTAATAATAATAGTTTAATGTTATTTAACACTGCACGATGAGGTTTGAACTTATGTTTTGAATTTTAATTACATTTCCCAAAGGGTAGAGCCAACTCACCGTAGGTACATAAAATGTTTCCACACACAGTAGCCATTCGGAATAGCCGTAGAAAATAAATGAAAATGATTAAATTGCAGATTAATTTGGATAATCTGATGCGATTTGTTGTACTATTATGCAATTATGAGGAGAGTCGTGCTTTTTGCTTTCGTACAAAGTCCATCGCTTGTTTGTCCATGGCTCTGGATTCTAATATTTGCAATATTGGATGATCTGTAATGGGAGGCAATGATTGAGTGGATTAGTAGAATTATTTTATTTTTTGTCGTCCCGATTGGGGCGATATTTCAGTTTAGAATTTTGTGAAATATGGACCAAATGGAAGGTGGATCACTTTGCTAGTTTACTATTTTCTCTCAAACGAAAAATAACCATCGAATTGGTTTGTGAAACAAATAAAAGAGTTCGTTGCATACTAATAGGCTGCACGTTTGTTTCGTTGCACCGATTGCGTATTTTTCCATCAGACCGTCAGACCACAGCCAAGATCTGCTAAGAAAGTGACGGCGCTTCTTTTACTTTTATTTTAGAAAATCTCTTCCGATTGAGTTGGCCGACTTAAATAAAAACAAACGCCATTTTATGTGGTCCAAAACCCCAAATTGATTGGATAAGTATTTAAAACGTTACAAATCCACATACAAATATAAGAACAGCTTTACCTAATAGACAGAGACTAATACTCACTTTTGTCATGTTGCTGCATCAACGCCAACTCGACCTGCTTCAGGCCATGGAAGTTCTCGACACTTGTAGTGTACTCCGCAACGCCGGGTATCGTGCCTAGTGCCAGGAATGCCTCACCAGCAAAGTCATTTGCCGTCAGCACATCATGATCCATAGCGGTGAACGCAATCATTGCACCCTCCGTCTGACATTGTTCCAGTGTGACCGAGAATTCAAAACACTCGTCGAAAACAGGATTCAGGGTTTTCTATAAACAAAAAGAGAAACAATTCACAATAAGAAAAGAACTAAAACACCGCTCGCGCGACCAACCTTATGAACATTTGTCTGCTGTTCCGTGCAGTGGGCAAACACCCTCCTTGGAAGCAATTCGATTATGACAAAAGGATCACTGAAACCATTTGGATCCAACGGAATGATATCCCTCGCATGCAGCACCTCGACGCACAGAGAGTCATGATTGAAGTACGCTCGCACCGACAACATGCCATAGGGTCCCGGCGGTATGGCCATTAATTGCTCCTGCAACCTCTGCATGTGGAACATGTCGATGAGCTTCTCGGTTTCGGTCTTGTGATACTGCATACGCTGTTCGACGCGCCAAAACTCGCCCGAATGCAGATTCTCCATGGAGAGACCCAGACCTTCGGCGTGAAAGAATTCCACCAACAGCTGCAATGCCTCGTAGAGTCGATTGTGAAAGTTCGATGGTCGATCACCCTCGGCGCCGGTGTCCATCTGACGTGACAGCTCACTCAGCACCGTGCTCCAGATGAGATTCAGTGATCGATTGAAGTTCTTTGTTAGCAAAGCGCTATTTAAGGCAGAAAGGTGGACATCGAGATACTCTAGAAGGGGAACGATAGCCTGGTTAGCTGGCAGAGAGTCCGGTGACCAGGCCAAGTGAAAAACAGCTTTTTGCAAGGGCACTTGCATCAGGGGGGCGAGCTTGGAGAGGACTCGCTCAGCGCGGGTTTCCAGCTGCGCGAGACTGGACTCCAGCAGAGCTTCGGCATTGTCGTGCAGCAGCTGGCCATCGGGTCGAAACTCGGATAGAGACCGGCGAACGTACTCCAAATTGTTGACAGTCACGCACATATCGTCCGAGCACCGGAAGGGACCCTGCTGCTCGTAGTATCCACTGTCAGCCAGAGCCTGATGAATCAGATCGCTATAGTGCATCGCCGCCGAGCAGACGACGTCGATGAGTTGCGCCTCAAAGTGTGGGGCAGTGTTGTAGTCGGGCCATTGCAGCATCTTCCAAAACTCCTTGATCTGGTAGAAGCAGGAGGCGGTGTCTATCGACGACGTGCTGTATCGCACTATCCGTTCGCCCTCGCAGATTTGGTCCATAGTTATAGCAGCGCGCACTCTCTGAAGGGCACGTGCCTTACTCACCATCATCCAGCGCTCAACAATCGGAATGAACCACTCGTGGTACATCTGCATGGCTAAGGGCTTCTCGGGTGGTTGCGGCATCACCGACAAGTGCTGCTTCAGCGAGGAGAACTCCTGTAAGGCGAGGAACAGCTCAAAGGGTCGAATGTCTACGGGCTCCTTGTCTCCCTCGAGAACTGCAAATTGACTTAGAGTTTGAACACCTGGCACCTGGCCCGTCTCCATTCTCGACAGCACCTCTTCGGCCAGCATTGCGTCGAACTGTTTGTAGATAATGCTGAAGTACTGGATGCCGTTCGTTCTGGAAAGGAAGGTGGTACCACAAAATTAAAGCCAAGGACAATCAATTTATAGTCAAGAGTATTTCCCGCAACTGAAAACTTATTGGTTTGGCAGTGTACCTCAATCGACCCTCTCCCGCACAAGCATCAACCGAAACGGAACGTACCGCAACTACTTACGTATGAATTTTGGTTCCATTAAAGCTGCTCCGCCTCAATGGCCGCATACATCTACCGCACTACTTACTTCAGCAGCGAAATACCATGAATCTAATTAAAATGCCACAATGATGCTTCAACAATGTCGGGTGCAGAGATGCAAACGCACGCTGCCGGCATCAAACGCAAATTCATTAAGTTTGCCAGGACTATCCGTGATGCTGTCAAAAGTTTAGCCCCGCTATCGCAGAGTTCGTAGAAAAGCCCGTCGATTAAGTTCCACATCCCATATCAACTGTAACTCCCACACACTCGTGCACCGCACAAGGACGCTAAAGGCTCTCTTGCGGTACACACTACACTCCTTCGCATGAGCGCAGTCTAGGGAAATATTAATGTAATAATTGTCAAACAGAAGCACGTTTCCCTCCGGGGATACACACTACACAGGCGCGTCGAAGAGGAAAGAGGAAACTGAGGACCTGTTCTTGGGGCACATTAAATGAGCTCTTTGAACATTTAGTGCTGAGGCGAGGGCGAATGACATTCCAATCCAAGTGAATTATGCAAAAGTTGAGCTTCAGCCAATTTAAGCGATTATCATTAGGTAATCCGAGCTACCTCAAAATCATATCCTTAAGGGATAATCTCATTCCACTGCGTGTAGATTGAGTATAAATAATTGAAATGTTTTCGGTTGATGGTTGGGTTGGTGTTGAAGTATGAAGAGAATTCGTGCTTGGGTCTACAGAGTGGATTTCGGGATAACACTCCTAGTGACCTTAAATAAATAAAGTTTAATTATTCTTCTGAAGTTCCGGAATCTTAACAAATGATTTTGGAGAGCGACCTAGTACCAAGATATCTTGGGAAGGAGAACAGGTGGCTCTTGGGAGCAGTAGAAAAAGAAAAACTTCAATATTTAAACACAAACTGAGTTTGGCAACTAGTTTTAAACTTTGTGCATAATTTACAAATCTTCGACAAAGTTCAAAAATTTCAACCTTAAATCTAATTTGTAACTTTCTCCATAAGTAGTAAGAGAGTTTTATTGTTTTCGTACAAAATTTCGAACTCAAGATGTTAATCAATTCTGACATTACGATTATAGAGGAACTCAAAAAAGTGGGTCGCAAAATTCTGTCCGTCTGTCTGTCTGTCCATCCTTTCACAGGCCTACAGCCTAAGCGGCTGTCCAAATTTCGTTCAAACTTCGGATTTGGAGTCTGTGGGCTTACAGCTCGGGTCCGTTTTTTATTATGCAAAGTAGCCTCAATATTAATGGTAGGTACTTCCCATATAAAATGTTCGTACCAGTTTAATTTGTTCGAAAACGGCTCTAACGAATTCAACCAAAATTGATTGGACATATCTCGAACGGTCCATGCGATTGTAATGAAAATTTATTTGTAGCGTAATATGGTCATTTCTAACTTAATGGCAAACTCAGTTTTTCTTTGTATTATCGTAAAATTGATTTTTGAAAAAGTAATTTTTTAAAAATTTAGTTTTCCTTAGTTTACCTGAAAATGGCAATAACGATTTTTATCAAAATGCAAACTTAGTGTAAAATTGATGTTCTTAAAATGATTGCGTCCTTAATTTTCAATTCGAATCACCGAAAACGCTAATTTTAAAAACTGCTCATATCTCGAAAACCCCATTTCTTACTTCGATTAAACTTTAAAAACCAAGTAATGCTTATATCCCGAACAACAATAACTTATAATCGGGTTTAAGGTAAATGGTTAACAAATAGTATTTTTCAAACTAAACGTTGCAATATTTGGTACTGTTTTGTCTGCCAAACTTTACAGAAACCCCTCTAACGATTTTGATCAAAAAGAAGTATTAAAGATAATATCAGTATTCTAAATAAGATCCCGTTCTTAGTTTTTCTCAAAAAATTCAAATAAATCCGTTTTTTAATTATTTCTCAAAAATGACTACCCAAAAGCCGATTTCTGTTCATAAATATTTTTAAAATTCAATACCGCACTTTTAAATTCAAATTAGCCATTAGAAATGCAAAAACAGCGACGCAAAACTTATTTTTACCTAATATTACTTCTACTTTTTTTCATCCATTTTGAATATACAGTACACACTTAAAATAATTCCAACCACTTGGAGTTTATACAGTCAGAAAATCCCACTTCATTTGCACCCCCACACAGGTGGGTATCCCTATAACAGATAAAAAATGAGAAACTCTTACTTTTCTCAGTGATGCCAACCCTAGTTTTCAAAAGTCTGTAGATGAAAGAAGAATGAATTCTGTAGAATTTTGTATCTATGCCTGTCGAAATTCTGTAGAAATCCAGACTTTTTTTTAACATACTAAAAGTGCTAAAAATGTAAGTCTTGAATGGCATAAATTATCAGTCTTCAATTATATTTATTAGTTTTGTACAATTACATAATTTTTATTAACCGCTCGTCGTAGTGCTGGCCTTGTTAAATCTTCATCATCGATTCCATTTTTGTATTCATCCGTCAATTTTAGGTACCTAAAAAAACACTCCAAAATTTTCTTAAACGTTATGAATATATTGTCGTACAGCAGGAACAGATTTGGGTGCTCCGATTGCATTGCCAGTGTCTGTATATTTTAGTTTAAATTCTGTATTTCTGTAGGCAAGGTGAAAATTCTGTAGATATACAGAAAATTCCGTAGGGTTGCCATCAGTGACTAAGCTTGTTCTCGTACTCAAAAATCTTGTAAAGTCTAAAAGCTTATAAAATAGTACAGTAGGCGCTTATAACTCTCTAACCAGAACTAGCGACAATTGCGTGTTGCTGAGAGCTTCAACTTTTAAAAACTCACATTGTTATTATGTACCTATCGCCATCTTTTATATAGCATTGCTTCTCAGAACCAGTGATGCCATTCTGGCATTTTTAGGTCTAGATCTAGCATTTTCGAAGATTTGAAAGTATTTAAAAAAAAATAAAAATGCCAGATGCTGTTTTAGCATTTTTTTGGATTTTTGTATTTTTCGATATTTGCTCTGGAATGTTTCTGTACATTAAGCTGATATACAGTGCATCGAAGTTTAAGATGTTTCCCACCACTTTCCCACGCATATGAAATGTGAAACGTGCGAACGGATAATGTGTGAGTACGATTATTCGTGTCTGTTGGGTACGTGGAGATAAGTATAAGACCAAAAACATAAATGTTAAAAAAAGAACCAGAGAGTTCTTCTATACAAAAAATACCTCTATGTAACAAAGTCAGTCGTGGAAAGTACCGACATATAAAAGTACACTAAGTTCTTACTTTATTAAGTTTTAATGCGAAATATTTGAAGTAGAACAATACTAAAATAACTACAAATTAACAGAGACATTTTTTTATTTAGTCATTATTGACTAAAATTTATTGGGTTCACTGATCAAGTTTTTAAAACCTTTCGAATTTGGCGTAATCAAAATAAAACTGGCCAAGTAAGCCCACCAAATTTAAGTCAGCAATAAGTTCTTAGAAAAGAATTGAACTTTTAAGTTGCATGTATACTTCCTAAATGACAATAGGCAGACATTTCAAATGAAAAATATTACATTTGTGAGCTCTACCGATCAACCAAATTTCATTATTCTACAGCCATCGGAAGTCCTCTATATAATTGACAACAATTCTGAGAAAGTGGATGGATACCAAGTCCCCTTATAAAGAAACCTCAATTATTCCTTTGATTGCACCACAAGACATACCGCTGTGCAAAATTAGAAGATTTCACGATTTCGGGGAGTACTCCATAATTTTGATGATCTGTCAGACAGTCAGTTACGGTTTTTGTGATTTTTGAAACCCTATATTTCAGGAAACACTTATGTATGCTAAAAAGTTTACTGAGGCGCTTGTGCTTGATCAACTTAGCAAATATTCCGAATTTGAAGATTCTGACTCATTGATACTGAAGATAGAGGAGGGTCGAAAATCGCCTGAGTTTGTTCCTGTAAAAAGAGTGTAGCGCTAGAACTTCGCTGGGTACTACCATGCCCTTTGATACATGGGCTTATTAATTGAGACATGTTGTGAAGGATTTATTTATCTATGGTGGATCTCAAACACAAAAAAAAAATGCACCCGCTGTAGTTAGTGTTGATATATTTTTTTTTTCTGAAGACTGATACTTTGATGTTTAATAAAAATAAAATTCATTGTTTAAAAAAACATGATTTTTATATTTTTTGTTTTCTGATATAGGGTCGAAATTCCTAACTCAATACATAGATAAGTAAAAAAAATGCATTCAGATGAATTTAAAGTTAAAAAGACAAAATAATACTATTTTTTTTTTAAAAAGCTGGTGAAAACACTTTTTTTTTTGTCTAGCATTTTTATTTTTTGTCTTCATACATCTAGCATATTTTTTTTTCAATTTAGCATTTTCTTTTTTAAAATTCTGGCAACACTGCTCAGAACCACCAACAGTTTTGATAAACGAGAAAGTTTTGTTCGACCCAGTCGTGCACTATTATTTTGAATATTTTTGTACTAAAGCTATTGTTAAAATCTAACTTGTTGCAACTGCTGAAATAAAAAGTTTGCTCTTGTCTCAACCATTGTATAAGTCGTTTCTTTGCTTCGCTCATTCATCGTCGTCTTTGCTATATATTTTTCCCTTCATCTCATCGCTAAAAAAAATCATTTCGGTTGGATTTTTAACATAAACTGCAATCTCGCTACAGATTCGCTATTCGCGGGAAATCCATCGTAAGATCTCATAAGATCAACTAAATTTTCCCAAGGACCAGGCAGAAAAGGCTCCGCTTGTACAACAAATGTTTATATTTTTCTTAAATAAAAAAAAAAATATTTTTTTTTCTTGTGGTTATTTTTAAAATTTGTTCTGTTTTTTTTTTTTTTTTAATAAAATAAATAATAAGTATGCTTACGTAGTGTGTTTAGCATTCTATTTTTAAAAAATCGCTCAATTGAGTTCCCAGCTTTCCCACCTCGGAAACAACTTTCTAATAAAATCGAATTATATAGTTGGCGCGCAGGTGGAAAAAAACGGATTCACATTTCACACTTTTCAGAATTTTTACCTCTTGAATATAATTGAAGTAAATTCTTTGGATTGCATCTGAAGTTTCTGAAGAATAGAGGACTCAACATGACACAAAGAACGGGACCCGTCTTCTGGTTCTATAATTTTGTATACTGCCGCCAAGTATGAAGTTTGCAATATAGTTTTCGTACCGTATTTAAATTTAGTGTTTATGACAAGGCTTTACTTTTGTTACTCAATTTTACTAACGTGGTTACACATTTCCTTGCCCGCTACCTAAAAGAAAACCCAAGTTGGAAGAAAAACTGCCTTGGGGTTGTGAAAAATATGTTTTTCGTTGGTCCGGTATTGTTAAAATACATCCATTCATGCCTTCTGTGTCATTAACAGCACCTTAAAGCATTCTGGCATTCTGGGCCGCCGAAATCATTTTACTAAGACTGGTTAAGCTTTCGAACTTTCTTATTGTTCAGATATATTTCCCGAAAATCAAACACCAAAACACTTTGGTCCTTTCCGAACGAAATAGCAATAGATTAGTCTTGTCTTATATGTTGACAAGACCTTTTTATCCTTGCAAAGCAATTAACCTCACAATTTCCATCACAAGACTTTTCCGCAAGCACAAAATTTAACAGCCAAGCAATCCAGTAGCATTTTAAGGGCGAACGTAGACGCACATCTACACGGGTACGGGCTTATTCGCCTACCGAATGAATAGCTCCATTCATACCCTTACAGAATACGAAACACACGTCTGTAGAGGAAATCATTGCAAGTTTACTGCTGAATTCCCATTTACGTAACCCGAAAGCTAAGCACCGTAAACATCGAGTAAAATGTATACCAAGTCTATCGTAACTTACCCGAACCAACACGTTGCACAACCAGATGGATGGCTTCGCTGCAATAAAGGAGCACCATTCACCTACAACGTGCTGCAAATTTATGATGCAATTAGTCCCTCCCCAAGACATAACGTACCTCTACCCCTACACGACCCAATAACTGCCAAACCAACATCGTTTCCAGTCTCGCACCATAAAACGAGGTCATCGCATCCAGACAATCGTTTATCGGCTGAGCGTGCTTAGCCACCACCGATTAGGGTGCCCGTATTTAAGCCAACACAATGGCCGTCACACGACCACAAGAACTCATAAAGAAACAAGCGCTACAACTACCGCTACAACTACTTACGTATCGAACAGCGAATGATAGTAGGTGAGTCCCAACTGGATGTCCGCTATCAGGGTGGTGGTGAAATTGACTAGAGGATTCGGTGAGCGCTGTGAGTCGCGCAACACTACCTGGCCCCATTGAATGGATCCCTTCCGCAACGAGCCCACAATCTCGCCTCGCACACCCTTATTGAACGGGCATACCTGCCGGAATGCCTTCATCGAACCCAACAAGCCGAGGCATCGCAACAGGAATTCCAATCGCATCAACGAGGGTGGATGCAGCGACGGGAAGATGTCTCGGTGCCGCCGGATTTGGTTGAGCGACCGCTCCACCATATTCGTCATGGCCTCGGCCAGCCACTGTTCCAGCTCCCGGGTAAGTGCCTCCTGGTTGGGTTGGTTCCACAGCTTGTCCACATCGATTAGCAGCCGGTGAATGAACTTCGGATCGATGGGAGTGGTGCGGTTTAGTTTCACAGCTGCCACAAACCTACAAGGACACGACAATCACAATAATTAATTCGTTGGTTCGGTTTCATACTCACCTCGCCAGAGCGCAATGCAGATCGACCAAGTCCCCCTGCACAGCCATCTGATGGAGAATGGTGAGAGCCGGTCCGGGCAATTCGCCAGTCCAACCCCATGACGGATCATGTGACGACACCTCATGTGCCATGAATACCGTTTGTAGCTTTTCAATTTTACTTATTTCGATTTCGTTATCCTCCTCGGATGTGCCGTGGTCCTCACGGGTCGACAGCCAAAGTTTCAAGCGTATACGCCCCTGCACCGTGCTGCGTTGGCTACGTGCCTCCAATTTAAACCAGCCATCCAGCCCGGTCGATGGTATATCGGCAATGGGTATGTTTACACAGCCGAGGAAATCGTCCTGGGACCCCTGACGTGCGGACTGGCACACCTGTTTGAAGAATCGCCCCAAGCCCCGAACGCCGCGCACCTCATTTAGGCGAGACACCGCGTCCATGACACAGCTCTCGTCGTCGTGGTCCCATATGTCGAGGTGGAAGGTGTCGGTGTTAATGTCGTCTATGTCACTGCACAAGTGGAAGAGAAAACAGAAAACACGGTTAGAAAAATTCCAAGCGGATAGGAAAAATTATTCAAATCATGTTCCTTTTCGTCCTGATGTTGGCTAACGCTAATCCAATAATGTTTCCGTCACATCCCCCTTTATGTATGGGAGTTGGGAGTGTGTCTGCCTCGAATCCCAACTCAAGGTGTTAGGGGGAAATGACGCGGACGTAACCTACCTCGTTGCTGACATAAGAAATAGCTGGCGCCCAGTGTGGGCCGGACCGATGATTAATGAATATCCGTGTATAACTTGGTGAATTTAATTTTCATTTTCACTCCATTTGGGCAATAACAACAATGAACAATGAACAATGACCTCCAGCTCCAAGTGGTTTCGACTTCTATACGTACTTACGAGTGCTCGATCATAAATCAAATCTCCGGTGTCAAGTCATAAATTTTTGGGACGGATTGACAAGATGGGTCTTTTCTGTGGCGGTCGTTGTGTTATTATTAATATTTTTTTTGCGAACTCGACTTACAGGGGTTGAAATGGAAATAAATCGGCGATAAACACAAGTGTCGAGTTCAACAATTTACTTGGAGTGAACGGTAATAGTGGTGCTTGGCATTTTTGACAGGCTGACATTTTTTATTTTCCTTTGCCACGTTCGACGTTGTTTCCATTTTTAGAATATAATTGAAGGAGGGTTTTCCGGAAAATATTATGAAAAAAAAAAAAATACCGACAGAACCTGATGGCTTGTTTGTGCGTTCCAAAGCAACACCATCGAATCGATGGGGAAAATAAGATACGGACAGAAAGTTAAGCTGCCAAGGTCAAGGATGTCAATCTAGCAGCACATTAATTCGGTTCATTGGCAGCGGAATCAGAGTCGCAAAATAATGGGTGTTTTCGAAAATATTTTCACAGTCATGCTCGTGTTTTAAATTCAGGCAGTGTATTTGAATAATTGAAGGCTTTTGAGGTAGGTATGCTTTTACAAAAAAATAACTGCGCGCTCTTCCATTTAATTGTGAAGGACAGGTTTCGAGATTTGGTTTGAGGCTGAAATTTGTGATATCTGCATGTTTTTTGATCGGTCAATGAGATTTTTTGTTTATGTTAAATGGAAGGGACTGTTCAATCTTTCTCAGGGCAACTAAGCTCTTGAATTTTTATGGCGTAGCAGATCTCGAAAGGGACAGGGAAAAAATCATCGCCCTTAATTCGGGCGTTAGAATCCTAGCACACCGAACTACGATGGAAATCAGGTTCGTAGACGAGGTACCCAGAAGGACATTTTTCATTTACCAATGATGGAGACAATTATGGGCTGAAATCTAAGACTGTAAAGTTTGCGTCGAAAAATTGTAAATGCCACTAACGCGAGCAAAAATAAAAGATAACTTGTAAATTTAGAAACGTCAAACATTTTCGCAGTGATGTGGCATCACTGCTTATTTGTGGTGCTGATGCGATGCTGATTGAATATGACGTTTGAGTCTTAGAACGCATTGTCTACATCAAATATTTTAACGTCAAGATGGAAGTTTTGCTAATAAAAGTCTAAGTCAATAACTAAGATCGTAACGATGATAAATTTATTTTTAACTAGCTAACCTGTGCTCGCCTTACTTCTCCAGAGTTCCACTTCGCACAAATAAACAAAATTTCCTCAACTGAACGCTGGGAAAATCCAACGATCAATCGAACATTTTAATTTTCTGAATTTTATAAAATTTATAGTTTATTGCTTATTGTTCGACTTCAGGATAACGTACAAAGATGATTTATATCTTTAAGCCTTTGTACATAATTGAGCTTTATGTTAAAAAAAATATTTTTCATTCGGATGGGTCATTCCAAAGCTAGGAGCTAGAAGGCATTCGAGGATTACAACTTTTCTTAGATATCAGTTTAGTTTTCCGTTTCCGGCCAGCGGATTATGGTAAAACATATCCTATAATCTAATCTCGACAATTTGTAATGCAACTGTGACAGCCGGAATCAATTTCGTGCAGCACTTTTTTAACCTATTCCGAACATACACCTTACAACCGAAATAAAAGTTACAGTGTAATTATAGTAAGGATATGTGTGAAGCAAGAAGAAAGCGATCGAATTGCGTACGGACTTAAATAAGTAGATTTAAAAGAAGGAAAATTCGTTAAATTAGAGACTATTTCAAAGTTCTAGAAGAATACCCAGACGATGTATTCCAAAATCGTTTTAGTATGTGCCGCTCCACCTTCGATGTAATCCCAATAATTATTTAACTTTTCTATATGCAAACCAAACCATGTTTTTAAGATTAAAATAAAGAATTCAGCAAAAATTTATAAAATTGTCTGTCAGAAGCACATGTCGGTATATCTTTTGATAAAAATGTGCGTTTACTTATTTTTCGTTCTCTTCCGACATTTTTTCTTCCTTTTTGGCCGGCAAATCAACAGCGCATCCGGTATTTATGTGATGCTATTTCTCGCTATGTTTTGCGCATCAGTTTGACCAAATTTGCCAAAATTAACACTTGACGCTGAAAGTGATGCCAAGCCATGAGCATCATGATGCCATTAATTCGTTACTTTACGCAACAGTTTTTGGGCAACCGTATACATCTTCTGAATGAGTTTTCCGATTTCTGTAGAAACTGATTATTTGATTGTTCCTCCACGTTAAGTGCTATGCTCGTCCAAGAAATACAAAGTGATGCGTCAACAAAACCATATAGGTACAAAAAGAAGATCTTTACAATTTGATTATGTATAGATTGACAAAGAAAATCGCCGTAAACAAAAAGCGCGGCGAAGTGGAGAGACATATCCTGTGGCTTAAATGCGTTCGAGGAAATTATGACGGAATGAGATTCTAGACTGTGTCCTACAAATTTGCACAAATAATAACCACGCAGTCTCGAGGACGAATATTTCAATTGGCGGTACGGCAAAGTCAAAACACCCACGCAACGATTGTCCCTTCTAAAAAAAAAATTCTATCTACGCCGTTATAAAACTCAAAGAACGGGAAAGTTTTGTGCGACCCATTCGCGGAATTGGGAGTTTGTTTATATCCGAATTAAATGGTATATACATATGGTGTATGTAGTAGCGGAATTGTTCGCGTGTTGGACTACTAAGCAGGGGGTCTCAGGTTCGATCTTCGGAAAATCTCGAATTCCATCTTAAGATTTTTTTTTTACTGCGCCACCTCTGGCGAACGTCTGACAGACACTCGAGAATATAACTGTCATGAAATAGCTTGTGAAATAGCCGTTTGGACTCGGCATAAAATTGTAGATTTTTTAATTCTTCCCAAAAATAACTGCCAAAAGCTGGGCCAAGGGTCCAAGGGTGCGTTAACTATTTTAATTGCTTTTTTTAAACAACACTCGCTGCGCCGTATTAATAACAATTTTTAGTCTCGAATTTAGATCTACGGAAGCTCACAATTGCAAAATGTAAAAAAATAAATGTATGGAAAACAAAGCCACTAGGAACTACTACATCTTAGAATCGAGAGTATAAAGATTTCTTTGCCCTTAACATTTACTGCGTGATTTACTGATTCGAAATCACGTAAAAGTTCCAAAAAGAACTAAACCGCTCGTTGGTATATGCAGTACAACGGACTACTACGATGTGACTTAACTAAGACCTCTATTAACTGAGGTACATAAGAAAAACGAAACCATATTACGACCAGAAGCTTCTAAAAAAGTACAAGTAAATTTTAAGAAAAAGTAAGGTAAAAAACCAATCATCGGATAACAATCTGATTACAGAAAACTTTAACTCCTCGATGCTTTTTAATCTCACCCCATTCGACATTAACTAAAAATTAACTTACAGAAGTCCCCTTACCAGATTACAAAGTCCGAAATAAATTACGTATTAAGGACTTAAGGTGCCTAAGACCAGCAAAAGGAATAAATTAAATTCACCATCAATTTCGTTAATACCACAGAAATCGGTAAGATGCGAAATCAGCTTTCCCCGCATTTACCGAGCGGACACCTTTCAAAAACACCCACACCTTGATTACTAAAGAATTGCAATCCGCTCAAGCTCGCCCAATTGAAATCAAATCTACCTTCGAGAGAGGCACAGATCCCTAAAGAGTATTTTATTCCAATCAATTGGTGTAATCCAATTAAGTCCCCTGCCATTCAATTTCCCTCATCCTGTGCCATTTCCACCACCGACCGTCCACTTGGTGTCTACACGTTTCCTGATTCGAAATTAAACCCCAACACCCAACTCGACGTGGTCAACGCAGGCGACAGGGGACACCAATAGATTTGAAATTTAAATAAACCTGATTGACAAAGCACGCCAGTGCTAGAACGAGTAGGTATCCCGTGTCCCATTTAAATCATTGGAAAACTGTGTCGTAGCCGTAGCGTGCGGCACAGATCCACCATCGCGGCAATAATGACGAAAATAACAAATTACCTCATTTCGTTTGTGCCATCTCTGTGTTCCTGTTCACTGATGACGGCGATTATTTAGAACAGACTCGCTTCGTTTCGATGAAATCACATCGGGGATAATAATAATGTTCAATATGAATGTCCTTGAACAGGACACGCTGCGTGTGCTTGTAGCTTGTATTTTGCATTTCCAGTAGTGAATTTCAATATCGTTGCTGGCTTTATTTGCAATTTGTTTGCGAAACGAAACGAGTAGGACAACACTAACTTGCAGGGTATGGTGTTGTTTCTATTGTGCCTGTATGTGGAAGATATAATTTCAAAAAAGGACTTACAATTTGAATTTCTCGTTCCATTTGGGGCAGAGCGTGTGCGGCTTGATTGATGTAGCCCGTATGAATTTTGCTGGCACCGGGCCACCTAATGAGTCCCTTTGTTCTCTCCTGGCTGTTGCCTCTTTCCGTTTGAAACTCAGACGAAAGCTGTGCTTACGGTGTGTTGGCGAATCCGTATTGTTATCGTATCCACCCATGCCGCCTCCCAAGCCAATGTCGGAAGACAGAGTCCTCGGTGTAGGCAGTAGGTGTTGCGGTGATACTGGTGGTCCTCCATCTGGTTGAATTCCCAACATACAATAGGGATCACTGAAGCCTGTGAATATAGAAACAGAAATACAAGTATCATATAGTGACGTGCACAAGGAAATTCGGGGGAAATTTGAAATTTTCGTATCCTTGTGTGTGAGGAGCAACTTAATCTTGTTGACATTGGGCATGAACCGAAGAACATGCAATAGAAATTCGAACGGGCATCTGCTTTGGGAGGGATGATGGTATAATTCTGTGGTATATGTTTCTAATGGAATACATAGAATGTGAGAGCTTATGTTGTTAAGCCCGGTGCTTTAAGAGGCTCAGTGGTTAGTGTGTGCTGATGATGGACTTTGGTTAAACAAATTACGCCTTAAGGTGACTATTTTATATGCACCGAACCGTCTTATTTGTCAGGCAAATTGTTCGTCGGCAAGGCAGACCCTAGTCGACAGCCATGATAAAGGAGCTGAATGGATCAGGAACAGGTAACCAGTCTGCGTTTCAAGTGCCCAAGGTAGGACATGCCACAAGTGGTCTCTTAATTTGTCATTTAATGAGACTTTTGGGCTCACGACCGGAAATATGAGCACGTTGCTTACGATAAGTGCATCATCGAAGAAGTTTTTTTTTGAAATACCTCCCTCGGGAAAGGCGAATTTAGCCAAAGCAAAATTGCACTTATTTCGGTTTTGGAGGCGAAATAATGCCAAATTTGTGTGCGCTTTTCGGCCCATTTTTGCACGGTTTGGTGTCTTTTTTGACTCGATTTTAAATGGATTTTTCGAAGTTTTTCTTGAGTTGTTTTTCGACTTGTTTTTTGAGGAATCTCTTTTCGTGTTTTTAAGAGGTCCTTTGACATATTTTCCAGCGTTTTTTAATTTTTTTTTCAGTCACGTGTTTTGGCAGATTTTTCCATACAATTTTTAGAGCTTTTTTGAATTGTTTCTGGAATGGTTTTTGACGCATTTTTTTTAATGTTTCTCGATATTTCTGGACACGTTTTTGGGTGGTTTTTTGAGGCACTTCTGGATACTTACTTTGAAGTTTTTAACATGATTTTATACTTCCTTTTTTCTAAGCATTTTTGATTGAATTTTATCAAAATTTTCGACGACTGGATGCGGTTTTGATAATCTTTTTTAAAGCGTTTCTGAACACGTTTTTTACTGAATTCGAATTTCTTTGAGACATTTCTCGACATGCTTTGGTCTATTTTTGACGGGTTCTTGGCATTTTTGGACCAATTTTTTGTCGTTTTAAGACTTGCTTTTTTCATATATTCGATTTGATTGATATTCGACATGACGGGTTTATTGGTCTGCTTTTTTTTTTGCGCTTTTTTCACTCGTTTTAGGAGTTGTTTTTTATGTTGATTTTTCAAGCTAATTTTGACTTGTTTTGGGGAGCGTTTTTTTGATGCATGTTTAGGTGTGTATTTCGACACTTTTTTTGGACTAGAGTTCATAAGCTTTTGAATGCGTTTTTTCACTCGTGTTTTATCCCATATTCGAATGCATTTCTTTACACGTTTTTTTGGGGGGTTTTGAGGAACTTTTCAACGCTTATTTCGAGACGTTCTTTGGCATGAAATCGTATCTATCTTTCATAACGTTTGTGAGCTTGTGAGACAGTTGTAGTACACTTTTCAACTCGTGTGTGGATACGTTTCCTAATCCGTTCTCTTACGCTTTTAACGGGGGCTTTGAGACATTTTTGGAGGGCTGTTTTTTGACTTGATTTAAGTAATTATTTCGACGGGTTTCTTGGGGCATTTTTCCACTAGTGTTTCGGCCTTTTTTGCGGATGTTTTTGACCTGTCTTTTATACCGCCTGTTGACGAACCTTGGTTATTGACTCGTTTGTTTGCGAAGTTTTCGAAACATTGTTAAGAACTTTTTTGGTTTTTGAATGTTTTTTTGGTCTGTTTTTCGACATATTTTTGAACGACTTTTGAACGCGTTTTTCCCCCTGATCGGACACATTTTCGAATACGTTTTTTGATACTTTTCTTTGGGGGTTTTGAGACATTTTCGGATGCGTATTCGGAGATTTTTTTATGCGTTTCTCTACCGGTTTTTAGTCGAATTTCAGTTAATTTTTTCTATGCCTTTATGGATGAGTTTCTGATGCGATTTTGAAAAGTTTCTAAACACGTTTTGAATGCCTTTTTAGACGCTTTTTCGAGACACTTTTGGAGGATTTTCCAGGCATTCCTGAACGCGTATTCGAGAAGTTTCCGATGAGTTTTTCGACGCATATTTGACCCGTTTTCAGCATGGTTTTTGGTACTTCTCAATCACGAAGATAAACTTTGATCGAGAAGACGACTTGGTTCAATCATATGACGCGACGTTTGTACTATACAAAAAGTACAACAACTCTCGTCTAACCCGTCTCACTTAACACTTGTTAGCGAGCGGGTTTAGTCTTTTATTATGTTTATCTTTTTTGGATCTATATTTATAGCTGCCCTCTTTAAAGAGGCTACGAACTTTTATTAGAAAGTTAACCTTAAATTTGGCACCCACCTGAATTTGATGTCATAATTTGTAGCGACTTTTTTAGTCTTTTTTGCCTTTCGCAATTTCCACACGTACTTGTTTATGATCCCGTTGTCATTCCCGACTGTAGCTAGTAAACGGGGGCAGAAAGTATATAAGAGGGTTCCGTCCAGTTTGCGCGATAAGGATGTTTGATCATTCGTTTTTTTTTTTTAGTTCTTCGAGATCTTACTTTGTTCTTGCCGTTGCTGCCATTTTGGTATCCACTTTAAGATCCTTGCCAGTTCTTAAAATCTAGGCGCAGTGTTGGACTACTAAAATGGGGGTCCAAGGTTCAAATCCCTTAACCCAAACCCAAATTCGAACTTATGGTTTTTTTTCCACTGCGCCACCTCTCGCGAACGTCTGACAAACATCCAAGAGCATAACTGTCGTAAAAAAGCTTCTTAGCCGTTTGGAGTTGGCATAAAATTGTAGATTCCTTCCATTCGTTTCAAAAATGAGAAGCTCACACAAAACGAATGGTTGTGAGAAGCTAGACCTAGGGTCCCTCGGGACCTGTTGCACCAACTATTATTTTTTTGATGTGTAAACATCTAAGCGCGCGTTATTGGAATCTGCTGGAGTAATTCCACACATTTAACTTGCGGGGACGGAAATGCGTCACTGTGTTTTATCATTGCATAATTTTTTTATCTGGTGGAGTAATTCCACACATTTAACTTCCGGGGACAGGAAATGCGTCACTGTGTTTTATCATTGCATTCATTTTATCATTGCATGCCTATGTTTTTATCATTGCATACATTTATGAGCTGGGGCATATTAATTTCAGCTTTTTGCTGATGTGAAATAAAGTATGTTTTTTTTTAATTTCTTGATTCTTTATATTGAAAATTTCAATTTTTTTTAGAAAATAAAATCAGCTCGAAGCGTAGGATATTTGTTTTAGTGGTGATTAAAATGGACGTAGTCTCCAGGGCGCAACAACACTCATTTGAGCAAATTGGCCTGCTAATCTGTGTAATGTCTTAGGTACAACATTCGTTTTCATCAGCGCAAATCAATTCCTGTCCAAATCACTTTAAACTTAAATTTTTCACGTTGGGTTGGGTTAAATATACAAAAACCGCAAAAACGCTGTACACAAAAATCGATTCAAGTGCTCTATTCATCGATAACAGTGGTGGTTGGCTATATGGAATTGACCGCGGGGGTGGTGGTGTGGGTTGGTTTCTGTTTTTGACAGCCATCGTGCGATGCCTTATCGTTTTGTTACATTCTGGTGAACCCTAATTAAGCAGCAGATGTCAGTAAACGCACGAGCTTATCCAAGTTAATTACACGCGCCGCCTGAAGAACTCCAACCCTCCAGCCAACAATCACTACTCGTTGATTGCTCTTATCTTCTGCGAGCAGTGCCATCAGTTTAATTGCATTTGCATTTGACTATAGCGTATAGAGGGGGGCTGGAGACGGAGCAGATGGTGATGGCAAATTGAAATATGCACGTATACCTGTTGTGTGTTCGTTGTAATTTCAATTAATCCACAGGACATTTTCGATAAGGATTTGAATTTTCGATATTGTTCTGGTGTATATCTATCGATGGCAAACCAAGGACAGACAAGCTAGGCAAACAGAAAAGAAAAGGCCAGTGAAGTATGACCTTTTAATTTAGTCCCTAGTCACATTAGCCGTTTGATTAAATCAGTCAGGAAATTATCCTCGTTCAGTTATTTCGGTAGGCGTACGACGTGTTTGGTGTTTATTTTTTCTCTGCTCGGCTTTTTCGGTCGTTTATCATTTGGATTGTAACTGGACTGATTAATACAAGTTATGGTGAAATACTTTTTGGGACAGATGTGTTCACGATATGCCGATCCTATTCTCCCCGCCTCCCTCTGACGTGCAATGAGCTGTATATAATGCTTCATCATTATATTTTTCGAGGACGGCCTGATGCTATGCTCTCTCGGTGTAAGGAATATCAATCACGTAGAATTAATGTCCTTTTTGCGCAAAAAAAAAAAAAAAAACAAAAAACAAACAAACCAAATGTCCCAAATGAAGCAAATGAAAATAGTTGGCTTTAATGGGGGTCGCCCTAGAGATGAGATTGGCAACAGGATTTATTTGACTTTCGTGTTGATCCCTTTTCGTTTATGTACTGGAACTCTTTGTGATGGTTGAATGGTAGGCTGAGATTATGAGCTGTTCTCAATAAATGTGGGTATTCTCCGTTTTGGTTGTTTATTGAATTCTTCTCGCTATCTCTGGTGAGGGGCCGACGAAATAGAGGTTACTGGAAATGGTTACTTCAAATGGTTTGCAAACATGAGGCAGGTATCTAATTGCTCAAGATTTTTATCTACTTCAATGTCGGTTGTGATGAAATTCTCGGTTTTATGACGACCATTACTGGTTTAAAATGAGACCTAGACCGTCGTAAAAAAATGGAGGCACAGTGTTCTGCGGAAATTTATTTGTACCTGCTCTTGGTGCCACAGAGACGGAGGTAGGTACAACTTGCTTCTACATAACCTTAGTGAATCTTTCCATTTGTAATTAACTCAGAAAGCCACTTAGGGGGATTTTAAGCCACCCTTTCCCTGAATCAAACAGTTCTCTCTGCCTCATAACCAATTTTGATTAATCCCTCAAATTCGAAATATCTCACCAACATAATGAGGCACTTCGTGTTTTCTATGCCCGACTACCAAGTGCGGGATCACACGTTCAGTTCCCGGAAAAACACAAATCACATTCTCCGGTTCCTTGCATCATTAATACTGCCGAAGTGCAAGACTGAAACCGTTCTCGTTTGTAAAGTAAATCGGCTAATGCCGCAGGACTCAAGTCAATAAATTCTATTTCTACAGCAGTTTTTCGAAAGCCCAAGTCAATAAATTCTGTTCCTATCTGAGTTTGCACCTGCAGCGGCCATACGTTACGAGATTTCCATAGGAAAGCCTCCGTAACGACGCACCAGGCACCATTCAGTTTAATTGACTTTGCAATACGAAATTTACTCCCAGTATCAAAAGATCCAGCTAACACGGTCTAATACACGATTGAATACCAGCCAGGAAGCTGTGTAAGGACGAGAAGCATTACACATACACACATAACTAGTCAAATGGTTGTATTGGTCATATAATTGTTATCGAAAAGAGAAGAATGCACGTAGATTTACCTCTCATCCTTTTAGTTCCGCACATGACAAGGCCAAAGGAAAACGCCTATACACCCGTTCACACTTTATACCCGCAGGCAATCGAGAAACTAATTTTCATATTCCTCGGATAGGGTTTTTGTTCCGCAAGTTGCCAATTGGATTTCGGATTTCGGATTTCAGGAAAAAATCCATTCAAGGCTGGCATTTCGACTTTTCGCATTGGGCCAAAGCGAAACCCCACTTTAGTTGGAATTCGAGAAAATGATGCGATATCATTTCTCAGTTCACATTAACTTATCCCCGGCACTGCTGTAGGGGAGGAGGGACGTGCTTTATATGCCGGAGGGCAAGCTTTTGACGGTTTGCTTTTGTAAATGTTGTTGTCTCAGCCGCGCCTAGGGTTGCAGGATATATGCAGATGTCCTTTTTGGGTAATATAATGGGGGTTACATCAAATAGCTGTCGAATTATATCCTACATGTTCTTGTGGAACGTAGTTTCCGTCCCTATTTGTTTGTTTCTTTTTTGTTCCTGCTGTCGTTTGAATAGAATAGTTCGATGAGGACTCGATGGCTTGGAATGCTTCCAATTAATTTCAAAAAAACATCCACTACGAGTGTGTGTTTTACGGATTCATTTCGATAAGTAGGCGATTAGAGTTTATTGCTCGATAAGTGAAGTCAGAAGGGAAACCAAGTTCAGCTGAGGACTCTCACAATGGGTGACAGGTACTACAGACGAGCCAAGGATTTGTCCGATGAATAACAAATCGAGTCCTACAGCTTGCGGTTGATGTAATTATATCATGTAATCCATTTCGAACATTTCCGCTGTGCGCCAGGATATTACATGTCTTTGCGAGAGGAAATTGAAAGGGACTTCTCTTGCGAAACAAAGGGTAAACATTTTTTTTTTCTATTCAGCCGTCTTTGGGGGAAATTGTGTTCATTCGTAAATATGAGAAGGAATCAGTTTGTCCTGTGAAATTCCTCAACAAACTCATATAAGACGAAGGACGGTTTTTGGGGAATTACACTGAACAGGGTTTTAGCGCTGATTGTTCACGGTTTGTAGAGTTTTTTTTTTTAAGAAAGCAGCAGAAGTTGTATGAGATTCATTAACACGTCGGATTTGATAGGCATTTGGCTTATATTGCAAAAGGCTGATGTTGCTCATTAGTTGATTTTTCGCTGTGGTAAGAAAATCCCTTCATCTCATAATCCGAAAGATTTGTATCTAGTAGATTCCAACGCAAAGGGGATTTACTCTGAATGAAACGGTATAAACGTTGCGCTTCTAATATGGCTTAATGATGTAACGAATCATCGGCTTAAATGCGCCCCTATACTCCGTTTGGATCTGCTGTCACCTTCCAAAACCCACTGAGAATGACGGAGTTAATGAGCTACTTACGCGGTTGGCTGTATTTGAGTCGCGTTATGTAACGGAAATTACATTTTGGCAAGAAATGAATGCAAGATTAGCTTATATCACAATGACTGAAAGGGCGGAACATTTAGCAGAAGAATCAATTTTCGTAGTAGTATTCGGTGAGAAGTGGTAGGAAGCGGAATATTGGCCGTCACGTCAACCGGACGAAGATACAAAACCCCCGCCTATTGTGTGGTTAAAATTCATCACGGCATTTCCAGGAAAATTATGTACAACTTGAGAAGAGTCCAAACGTTTCAAGTCGTTCGTGTACCCTCGACGTAGCTTCCATTCTTTTAGTTTGAGTT
The DNA here is from genome assembly GCA_946477585.1 of Cheilosia urbana. NCBI lineage: Eukaryota > Metazoa > Arthropoda > Insecta > Diptera > Syrphidae > Cheilosia > Cheilosia urbana. Next base: position 18,320,051 of record OX297855.1, on the reverse strand, counting down.
TTTATTTTTGGGACAAATAGAGAAATGTTCGACGAGTCCAAACGCCTGAAATGAGAAGCTTTTTCAAGACAGTTATACTCTAGGATGTCTGTCAGACGATAAGTGGCGAAGTAGGAAAAAACCCTAAGATTGAGTTTGCGTTTTTCCGGGGATCGAACCAGAGAGAACCTTGATTCGACAGTCCCTCAGACTGTTTACTGAAGTCGCTGATTATCATGGTTTTCATTTTTAAAATTGGATGACGGCTCCTTAGGCAAGCTCTAATAAAAAGCTCTCATTAAATATATGAACTACTTATGGCAGAATCCATTTGGTGGTGGTTTTCTTCTGAATAAGTTGATAAGAAATCGCCCTCACTGAAGTTGCTCACTTTATGGTAAACTCTGAACTCAGATCAAGAGAACTGTAAACTTTTTTTTTCTGCAATTTATCCAGTTACTTACTAGATACTTGCATAGACCAATGATTTAATGTACCTCCATACAAAAAGTGTGAGGCCATTAAATCACACGATCTCGGCGGCCAATTGACGGGTCCGTTTCTCGAGATAACACGTTCACCGAACTGAGTCTTCAATAACTCGATCTCTGTGGTTTGTGGCACCGTCTTGTTGGAACCAAATATCACTGATGCCCAATTCATACAATTGCACAAAGAAAAAACATTCCAACATGTCTTTGTAGCGAATACCATTTACCGTAACGTGACGGTCATTTTCATCGACGAAAAGAAACAAAAACGGACCAATGACGCCACCAGGATGAAAACCGCACCAAGCAGTACATTTTTGGCGGATGAGGTGCTGTTTCATGAAGCAAATTAGGGTTCTTAGTTCTCACCTGTCCAGTAACGCATATTTTGCTTATAGACTAAGCCGATTAACAAAAATTGCGCTTCATCGCTAAAGATTGAAGATTGGCGTTAACGCTCTTAAAGTTGCGACCATCGACTCGGAATTTCGGTAGCAAGTTTTAATTATTTGTAAACGTTGTTCCTAACTGTACTTTTCCTGACGAAAATGTTGATTTCACTAGAATATTTTGAAATTAGTTTATTAATCGGTCGAAGGGTGCGTTCACACTGAAAGTTTGAAGTTGTCAAGTCGCTAATGAAAACCCCTTTACAATATGACGTTTTTTCAAAAAATCTACCAACTGGCGAAAAACGTACTACTTTCTATTGAAATCAAATCAAATTTTGATACCCTCAGTGCAGATATGTATTTGTACTTCTATACCTGCACTGAGGGTCCGCCAAACGTCAGGGACGAATTTATTTGTTACTAACTTATTAAAACATAGCCAAGAGTTCTCTTCTGATGCTCGCAAAATTTTGATTAAAATTCAACAGTTTGCTTTTAATTTGACTACGGCCGTATTTATAAAACGGTTCGAATTCAATCCGATTCTTAGCGCCGCGGTTTCTACAGTTCATATTGAAATTAAACCCTTTTGGAGACTGATTAATTCTTATTTTAACACGAACTATTTTCTTATATTGTTTTAAGGTTTATTTAAGGAAGAAAAACCTACAAATCAATATGTCTAAAAATGAAAAATAGTTTCCATGTAATGTGTTGTAAGCACCCAAAAATCTTCCTATATAATTCATAAAATTAAAGCTCCAGAAATTTAAGAACTCGGCGAATCTCGGAAATCCCGCAAAAACACAAATTACATCTTAAGTTTTTTTTTCCACTGCGCTACCTCTCGTGAACGTGTGATAAACATCCGAGAGTATATCTGTGATGAAGGAGCTTCTCAATTAGCTGTTCTTATCGACATAAAATTTAAGATCCCTTTCATTCGTTCGGAAAAAAAAACTTACACAATACAAAAATGGTTGTGAGAACCTAGACCTGGGTCACTACGGAACTGTTGCGCCAACTCGTCACAGATGTGATGATTCGTCTACACACCACATCGGAGTAAGACAAATTTCGAAGTAAAGTTTTCTTAAATTTTTAAAAAAGTTGATTTTAATGGATTTTAATACCCCTGTCAACGATTTGTTCACAAGTCAATGGTCTTGGGCTAATGCAAATGCGTTTGTAAACAGAGAGTGCAACACAATTTAAAATTAAATATTTACACCAAATTGGCATTATTATTACCTATTTATTATTTAAATGTTACTTTACTTAGTAAGAGCTTGGTGACATCTAAAACGCTTTAAACATTTGTAAGATTGCCCTTTTCTTCTATAAATATTCTTTATTTACCTACTACATTACATTTTATTAAATTAAATTAAATAAAACAATTACTTCAATACAAAGGAAATAAATTAATAAAAAAAGTGAAATTAATTAAGTAAATAAATGAAATGAAATTAAACGAAAATGAAACGAAAACACCAACATATTTGGGATAAAATGCGTCGAAAAGTATTTTCAACAACGTAGCTGGTTTACTTTCAGCACACGTCTTGTTAGCTTCGCAACATTTACATTTACTGTTTATTAAAACTGAATATTATAATTTGCGTAGTTGTTTAACGTGAGTTTATGTTGCGATCCATCCCATACAAAACTTTGAGAAACTTGCCATAAATCTAATGTTGCAGAAAACGATGAACACAATCCTTGCTCAATCAAATCAAATGCATTTCGTTATTTGTTATCCAATTTCAATTCTATTAATTTTTATATGCAGATGTAGATGTTCTCAAATTTATCTACAGCAAAGCGTTTCATTTATTTCAGTTGCTACGCCAACAAAAAAATAAAGAACAAACTACATATTTTCGTGTTTTCCAAGACCGTTTCATGAGTCGATTTTAAAATGCATCTATTCTTCAATTCAGCTGATTTTTGTTGGAGTCTTTCTTTTAAACAAAATCCAAGCAACAACAGAGCGCAACATAACATCAATCTCCACTGCCCTCTGCACACGCAAATATTCATCTCAATTGAATGTACCTACAGACTGGCTGAAAACTGCATTTGATAGAACAACAAAAAAATAGACTCCCAGCTTCGCTTTGCTTAAAAAGAGAGCAAAATTATTCCAGCACCCATCGAATTCAATCCACAATCTGCATACCGAACATGTACACCATATACCCTACAAGTTGCTTCCACACTCAATAAACCCCCTCTGTACGAAAAACCACTCACCGTTGGCATCCTTTGCCTCGAGTCCTTCAGCTTCCTGCACAACAACCGATAGGACGATTATTTTTGGCTTATCCTCGGCAGCAGCATGCAGCAGACGATAATGTCGATCCGGATTTACACCGAACGCTCGTTGTGCATATAAATACATCTCCTCCTTGTAGTGTGCGAACTGTAAAAGAGAATAAGAAAAAAAAAACATTTTTTTTTTTTTTAAAGGATATGAACTAACAGAGAAGAGAAAACTCATTAGGATCATAAAATTCACTTGTGAACAGTAACAAAATCAAAAAAAAGGAACAACGTAAGGCGAAAAAAAAGGTCCAACAAAAGGACATCTGAATACGAATATCTACTTTCTCAGTTCCATTCAACCGAGTCATTGAAATCCAATTAAATGAAATAAAGCGGTGACTGGAAAATGTAGTACTAACTCAATTTGTATCAACTCCTATATATAGGTAGACCCACCCCTCCATTCCATAGCCACACAGCAAATAGATTTCAGTATTTCAGAAGCCACCATAAGCATTCCAATTCAATTAACTAAATAAACGAAGGGAAACCTTTCTGTGTCCTCGACATAAAGGACGAGAAGAAATTGCCAGCAACTAAATTAACCGCACCAGAAAACGGGTTAAGGGTTACATTCTACATTGTCACAATTTTCCCATTCAAAGCCATTGGCCAAGAGTCTATACCTATCCGTTTTCTGTTTGGTAACATTTCAAAACAAAACACACAAATCCAATGAATGGCCGGACGCTTTAGGGAGAGAGAAAACGTGGACACTACACGTGAGACCCACCCAACGTGATACAAATATACACACCACACGCAGCCCACACAGCCCATTCAGCCCACACAAGGAGACGACGAACGGAAGGTATCCTTTTTTCTTTTTTTATTTCACAGCAAATTCATGAATTCAATTGTGACTTTATGCAGGTTGTCTGATGTAACATCATTTTCCTGTATGTATGTGTGTATGAAATAAGTAGTAAAAAAATTTTATTAAACGTAAAGAGGTCCTGTAAAATAAAATTTCCATTTATTTATATATTTCTCCTGTGGAAAGGAACAGCATGAACGAAAATAGACTTTTGTATCAGTTTGATAAATCTGTCGGAATGCAGAGTTGAGTGGCTTCTTCTGTGCCGGAAGATGGGTTCCGTAATAAATTATTTTGCGAATGCTTTTATGAGTGAGGAAATAATGAAGAAACGGGTACGAGAAATGATGCCTCTAGCGAAGCAACCATTATATCAAACTCAATTACGTAAAGAAAAGGAGTCAGGAGAGCTAAGCTGGTTCTTTTTGTCATCAGTCATTAGTCGAGGGGGCTGTCGGCGGTCGGCTGTCCTATTTGCTGTTTGGAAAATAGAGGCCGTACATTCCTGGTTCTTCAGTGGAAGTCCGTGAATGTCACAGGATGCCATATATAAAATATGCTGAATCTGGTCAGTATTTTTGACCGAAAGCACAAAGGAAACTTCGTGGGGCGCGTTCAAGAAACCAGAGACCTTCAAAAAAGTTCAAGTCCCTTGAGACTGCGACGAAAAACTTTGCATAGCAGTTGTGAAAAAAAAAAAAAAAAAAAAAGTTGGCGCCACAGGTCCGTAGGGACCCAAGGCCTAGCTTCTCACAACCCTTCGTTTTGTGTGGGTTTTTCATTTTTGGAATGAATGGAAGGGATCTACAATTTTATGGCGATTCCAAATGGCTAATTGAGAAGCTCTTTCAAGACAGCTGCACTCTCGGATGTTTGCCAGACGATCGCGAGAGGTGGCGCAGTGGAAAAAAATCCTAAGCATGAATTTGGCTTTTTGCTGGATTCGAACCTGGCACCCTTCGCTTAGTAGTCCAACACACCAACCACTAAACCACTGCGCAGTGTTTAATACGAATACTCTCTATTTTATTAACTTATTGGTAAATGGTAACCTGGTGATGGTTGGTCTCAATTGATAGCCAATCAAGAGATTCAGTTACAACTTCCCAGAGCCGAGACATCGATGTGAATATGTTGACATAAAGTAAACGGTGCGGCTGGTATTTTCAAGCATAATAGGCTGGGATACATGGCTCAACATTTTGGAAAGTTTCCCAGGACGAAAGCTAATCGATAACCAAACGATAACCACACGATAACTACACGGTAACTACACGATAACAACAAGCAGTTCTTACATACCGCTTGATTCGACAATTCAATTTCGCTGAATTCGTTATACGAAATACACAAGGCCCATGGCCCCAGGGGTAGCTTTGACCAAGCGCATTAGTCTGGCAAAGTACATAAAAATCAAGGTACAAAATTATGACATTTTAAGAGCCTGCGCATTATCAATATCCAAGAACGTACTTACCTTGACCATTTAAACAATCAGGTATCAACCTCAGTCAATTAAAAAGTACAAGATAAATTCCTAACCAGTGCTCCCAGACTTTGAAGACTGTTTTCCCTTTTTTTTATCAGAAAAAAACTTTTGTTTTTCACTAAATTCGAAAAAATCTCCCTTATTTGCATTTGTTTTCATATGAACAAATTAAAAAAAATGTAATTCAAGCAAAATGTAATTTGGATAGAAAATACAGATTTTTAATAAGAAAGCTTAAATTTTGTATCTATGGAATGACACTTCCGATAAATGGTCGACGCGTGTTTTCTGGTACCTACGTACTCTTTTATTAAAATTTTCTATGACCGTTTCGCATAAATGTGGCTTAAATTTATTAATACACCTCCAAATTCCCTCTTTCAACGCCTTGGTGGTCGTATAGACATTGGACTTGAAAAAACTCCAAAAGAAAGAAGTCCAATGGCGTTAAATCGCAAGATCTGGATGGCCAATTCTGATCGCAAAAATAGCTGATTACACGATTAGGAAATGACTCATGCAGTACCAGTACCTAATTGAATTGTTTCTCCGGCTGTACGGCATGTGGCAGCAGTGTCTTGTTGAAACCACATGTTGGTCACATATCCATATCCTGTAATTTAGGCACTAAAAACTGGGATAACGAACAAAATTAATTGTTACTGCCTGACCAGCCGCATTTTCGAAGAAGAATGATACGATAATGCCTCCAGCAGCGTTGCCGCCGAACAATTTCAACAAGGGACTAAAAAGGGTCACGAGCCGTAAAAAGGGGCCTCCACATAAAATACTAATATAGAAAAAAAAATAGAGCAACAAAGACATTACTTTTAACAAAAAAAAATGTTTTTTCATTACGAAACAGCCGTTTTGATTATTTTTCAAAAAGTGCTGGCCTCCAGCCCAAAATACGCACCAAACAGTCACGAGTTATGGATGCATTTCTTTCGCAACAATTACTCGGTTTTTCTGAACCCCAAATGCGACAATTTCCACAAAACGGCTTCATTACCTAGATGAAAATGACGGCCATATTTTGTACGAAAATAGCGGACTGTAGCTGACAAACCTTTATTATTTTTAAAATATTGCTTAACAATAAAAATGCGTTGTTCTTTCGTATAGCGCTCCATTTTTACTAACCCCGAACTGTCAGCTGTCACATTGTTATCTTTTTGCCGTTGGCATCACTGTTCTATTAAATAGTGAAAAATTCAAATTATAATACAATAATTTGGCTCCTTTTCTATTAGAAATAGAACGAAAAACGAAACGAAAAAGTAGGAACGAAAAATTCTCCGATTTTATACGATTCGGAGGATTTTTACTGCGAGGTATTCTTCGGAACAACTGTTCGGAGAATTGTTCCGACATTTTGTAACGCATGTCGGCGAATTACGTTGAAGTGCGATGAAGTGTGTTTTTTTGTTAAATTTTTGACAGCTAGGTTCCGGATTTCCGGTTCCGGAATTTGAGCCCCCAAAAGGCATATTTCGAACGGGAACAGAATAAAAACCGCCAAAACCTTTGACATATCCTTCCCAAACGTGAGTGATAAGTGTAGATTGTTAATATTTCTAAAGCTCGCTGCTTTAAATTGTTTTTTTCAAATTCATTTCCTTTAAACGCCCTCGAGGACGAAATTCCCTGAAAATGACACATTCTAAATTCTCTTGTTTAAATTCAAACTTTGTGTACTCCCCCAGCGTTCAAGTCCCCCTCTTGTAATCGTTGCAGTTGTCATATTCAAACAAATCGCTCATTTCATTCGACGAATATCCTTTTCAGCACGCATCCAAAAGAAAACAACAACTAACAAAGAAAAGTCTACAATATGCATTTTTCATCTCGCCTCGGGTGTATATAAGGATGTCGAACGAGTAAATAATGTTGAAAACCCATCAGTAGTTTTCCATTATCCTTGGGGAAGGACTAAGAACTGAGTGTAAAAAAATGTGCTTGTTACATTGTAAACATCAGAGGAAATATAGGAACTTTAGAACTTTTTTCTGTCTGAAGATGTAGATATCCCTAGGGAAACAGCGTCTTATGCAGAAAGCCTGCAGTGAGAACATACGTAAAGCTACTTCAAGGACATCATGCAAGCGAGTGCAGGTTACAATTTCAGATAAATGTGTTACATGGTGAATATGGTGGTAGGTATGCTTACCTGTCCTCCAGGCGCCGGTGCTCCAACCGTGTTCGCAATCGTGTGCAGGACCTCGACGTAGAGTTTTTCCTTCTCCTCGAAGCGATCGAGTATCTCGTCGACGGGCTGTTCACGCTCGCCCTCTGGCAGAGTTTCGGCACGTGTTTCGGCGGCACGTACCGCTGACATTCGTCGATTTTCACGCTTCCATGCCAAAGATGTGAAACTCTCGAAATATGAACCATCTGTCTCTTGAACGCTGCAATGGAAAAGATGAAGGATATGCATGGGGTTATTGTTAATATGCTCTGGACTCGTGTGAAATGTATGGATGAGTGAGATTGGGAGGAGGGGATATTTTAAGCTTGTTGACGGTGAATCTTGGGAATTGATTGGGGGAGATATTATTTAGTATTTCTGAGATTTGACGATTTTTTTTGTTTTTCTCTAACTGAAACTCGTCGTTGGGAAGTACCTCTGAACTAGGATGTTTCGACGGGTTGGAGAATAGACAAGGCACTTGTGGCCATGGATCTTCTCGTATGGGGTCATTGAAATCGCATACGGGGTTGTTGTTAAATTTAAAACGAACACGAACATCTTCCTAAAATGAATTTAATTTTTGCTGTTTTTCTTTTCAAGGATACCAAAATGTCTCTAAAAACAGAATCTTTTCAAGATACGCTAAGATACAACTCCAGATTTTGCTTTTCATGCATATTTTGTACCCAGAGGTCCAGCTCCGAAAAGGAAAAGGATGCTGTTCAAAATGGAAACGATTTGTTTATTCGAATTTTGAATTAATGATGGACTTTGACTTTTATAAATATTTTACTCTAAGATCCTTCAGCTCCTAAAAATAGCATTGCTTTCCAAACTCCCTTCAAAACTATAGAGGAAGTAATGTCTTACCAAGAGCTCTTTGAAAATTTGATTGTAACCGAAAGGTCCTTGAGATCCTTAAAAAGGACATGCTCCTAAAATGTTCTTAAATTAATGGTAGACTTTGATTTTCATACATACTTTACTCTAAGGTCCTTGAAGCTCCTAAAAAGGATATCGCTATCCAAACTCCCTTCAAAACTATAAAGGAAGTAATGTCTTATCAAGAGCTCTTTAAAAATTTGATTTTAACCGAAAGGTCCTTGAGATCCTTAAAAACGACATGCTCCTAAAATGTTCTTAAATTAATGGTAGACTTTGATTTTCATACATACCTTACTCAAAGGTCCTTTGAAGCCCCTAAAAAGGATATTGCTGTTCAAACTCCCTTCAAAACTATAAAGGAAGTAATGTCTTACCAAGAGCCATTTTAAAATTTGATTTTAACCGAATTGTCCTTGATGTCCGTAAGAAGGACAAACAAAAGTTCTGAAACTAACGGTACACTTTAATTAAAATACATATTATACTCAAGCATCTCTTCCTTAAAAGTTCTTGGAAATATATTTTTTCCTTAAGTAGGTACTTGTGATATTTGGGATGGATCTTCACTTTATCAATTTTTCTGCCCTCATGGAGTTTGCCTTCTATCGCCTACATCTTCAGGGTTAAGGCTTTTGCATATTGTGGAAAAACCAATGAGGGATATGAGGAAAGAAAAAGGAGGAAGGATAAAGCAATGCAAATGAAGGCACTAATATGTTGTGTTGTTAGCTATTATCCTTTTGAATTAGCATCCTCCCCATAAGGGTTTTTTTAACAGAGAAAACTTTAAATATAATTCCTTTAACATCATACTTTAAATTTCTTCTCCATAAATGTATGTAAACCCTTTTTCCATGAAGCGGGCCGAAAGGGGGTTTTATTTTTGAACTGTTTTCAAAATAAATTTCAACCGTATGTATCCGAAAATGTTTACGTAACTTTTCGCGATGGAACGCATTCCGTCCGAACCCTTTTTCAAAGCTACAGGCTCATTTGGCGAAACCCATTCATTTATTGGTAAAACACCACCCAACACTCGTCACATCACTACTCTCGTTCTCATTGGGGGCGAGAAAACGAAATATATTTCCCAAATTGATTTTCATTTTTCCATCGATATTTGACCCAAGGCAAATGGTAATCAATTCCAAACATCTTGTGCAGCACACCAAGGTCAACTTAATGCCGTCCTTCGAGGCAGAGCAGCTCAACAAGTCACCTTCCGTTTGATGTGCTGCCCAAGCGAATATTTTACACCCCTGCAATTGGAAAGAGAACATATTCAGGCAAGAGCTCTTGATGTAACTATTTTCCACAAAATACGTTAATCTTTTTAATAAAGGGCAAAAGGATTATGCCAGTTAAAACTTGAACATGTACTCGGGCTGAGTGTACACGCGTGTAGAACAACACCCTTCGCCCACGCAATTTCGCCAACACAATCCGAGTCACTTGACTCGTGGAGAACTATTACAAGAACAGCTAGAATAGGAGTGTATGATGTATGTGCAAAATGAATTGAGTTCAAGCAGATAACAACATGCAAAATAAACATCGGGATGCCTTTGTTTCAGGACTTCCTTTGTCGCATTGTATGGAAGCCATTTTGTACAAGAGTCGTCGCTCGAGTGCACGTTCCCAGTGATTACCATATGGCTCCCCGGAATAATAGTGACATTCAAATACTCTGGCCTTCATTGATACATAGTGCTCCATCGCGTGCCTGTGTCATGTTCGAATGATATTCGTTTCACTTTAATGTTCATGGCTTGATTAAGAGGAACATTGCTGTTCCAACATTTCGGGGGAAATTGCCTTAATGGATATTTGAGGGCCTTTACCATTTGGCAGGGTAAATTGGAAATTGAATAGCGCGTCTGGCATGGTATGCATTACAAATTGTTTTGGAAATTCTGTCGTTTTTTTGTTTTGTATTAAGATAACCATCGATTGGAGTGTATTCGGACTGTGACTGATCGCATGTTTATCGGTGTTTATGTTCTTCAGTTCGTGTCAAGGGTTTGGTACTGAAACCATTAGTAAATCGTTTTATTTTTGAGCCAGAAGCCAGATTGAGTTGGTTGGTTTGTCACTTGCATGCGGGAACCAAGAGGTGATTTGTGACTGGGAAATATGTATGAATATCACTACCACAACATGTCATTATCAATGGCAACACTAATTTGTTTAATTAAGTAGTGAATTAACTGTGAATGGGCCTAGTTTAGGAGAAATGCACGGTATACAGGGTGTTGCAATTTGACCTTTTTACAATTCCAATTTCTGTGTGGTTAAAAAAGAAAGAAAGAAAGAAAGAAAAGAAGAAGAAAAATGCTCTGTGGGTGCAAATATTGCCACTTGAATATATTACGACTTATGATGTTGTGACGTAATCTGTCGAGTGGCACAATAATTCATGTAAAAATACGCCACATGCATATTTAATACGTACAGGAGTTCGCCCAGTGGTAGAAATTCGACCACTATAGAAACCAGTCTTGGAATATTATTGGAAAACAAATTCGATCCCTGCACAATATTCCCACAAAAAGAAAAAGCGAATATGTTGTGGTTAAGGCAGTGAAAGTGGTTCTTAACTATTTGCCTTCGCCTGTTTATATATAAGATATGAACCGATTGATCCCGATTATGTTAATATCTTTTAATTTCATTTATAACTGTCGCATACTTAAAATTATATTCGTCCATTTCTTTGAATATATTAAGCGCCTCTGTTTGTCAAATAAGTCACAGTTCTTACAGACCACTGTCTGCGAGTTTTTATTGATAATACAACAACTAATGAGCTCATCGGCCATATTTAGGCGAATCGCAATACCTGTTTGGATTTGAGGACTTTAAGGTTTTAAACAGTTATTAACTTGTATCTTATACTAGAAAGATAAATCGACTCGGTACAGTATAGTACAAAAAAAGTGGCTCACATGAATTAATTAAAAAAACGATTACTTTGACTTTTATTATTTCGAATTTTATTCACTTGAGGGCTAAAATGAGACGATTAGAAACTATGTATTAAATAGGCTGTCAGGTCCCGCGCACCCACCCGATTTGCCACGCAAAATTTTAAAAATAAAATTCTCTCTTAAATTTCCTCTGTAAAAGTGAATACAAGAAGCAGCACAAAAAGAAATTCTAAATAATAATAAAAGAAAAAAAAAAAAAAACAGAATAAATTTTCTACTTACAATGTTCAAGTGTGTTCGTGCGGCTAATAAACTTTAAAATGACAGACATACTTTCCCACACATGAATTAAAATAAAAGTCGAGACACACACCAATTTAACCAGTTTACAGCACTTTATTAAAATTATCTGCATACATTTAGGCTGATTCAGAGATAGCCATTCTGAGTTGTTTTTTATTAACCACTTATTATGTTCTTTCCCTTCTTTTCCTGGGATAAATTTTCAATCTGCAATACTAATAATCACTTTTACTGTCCAGGCAAATTTTTTCGAGCTCACAATGGCGAAATTGTCCATACAAAATAGCATAAATGTGACCTACAAAATATTTAGTTTGAAGGTTAAAAATGATTATTTATTCGTAAGGCCCAATAGGTATAGCAAACCTAGGGTATTGCAACTCTTGACAGCGATTTTAAGTGGGAGCAGTTTTTCCCTTGATCAAAACCAATTCTAGTCTGTCGTCTGTATTTCATTGTTGTTGGAATTTGGAACGCAGGTAGATTTAAATGCAAATAAGAGCGGGTGCCTTTCTTTTACAAAAAACAAAAAAAAAACAGATCTGATAATTCAAAAAAGTATAGACGTCATACTTTCGAATACATTTGCTTGAAACCTCTGATTCCATTGGCACTCTAAAATTCCGGCAAGAACTTTGCCAAAAAAATGAGCACTGGCTACACCAGGTTACAGTTGATGGGGATGGAAGCTGTCGGCCAAAAAAGTATCATTAAATACACCGTACTGGATGTGGATACTGGATAGCAGATTGCACGGAGGATTATCAGACCAACAATAGGTACCTATACCGATCATCAGATGAAATATCAACCTGCAGATGGAAAGAATTTCGGGCAGGTTTTCCAAAAATCTCCATTGCATTTTATACACTTTTCGAAGACTTACTTGATTTGAATCTGAAACGATTTTCCGCATCGTTGCAAATTATTTCGGAGTCAAATTTTGACAGGTATTAAGAAGGGGCGATTTTTTTAATTTTTGTAGTAGTTATTAGAGCAGTTTTTTTTTTGTGACACGATAATTGACCTGCATTTTCTGAAATTCCAGTTGATTTTCAAATCACTTTAAGTGTTATTTGCAGTCACCAAAAGTTGTCGTAATTTTTTTCTAGGAATCTCTTTTTTCAACTATCTCATCAGTCCACCCCAACAAAATTAAAATAATAAAATTATTAGGTTTAGCTTAAACTCGGACAGTTGCGGGGAATAACTTAATTTTAATAAATCACTGTAAGAACAGTCACGCATACTGCAATAAGGTCAAATAAATTTGTTAAACATCCATAGTCAGGAACACTACTCTTTAAAATAAGAAACATTTTCCCTGCTGGTTGCCCGCTGCACATATCTTTCCATTGTACAAAAATCCATCACAATCCGCACAACACTCTTCCGGCTAAGTCCTACATAAGTTAGCCTGCAACGGAATAACCCAATTACAAGTCAAATAAGGCCGATTTAATAAGCTCATTCTCGCAAAACTACCAACCACCAGCTAAGTTATGAGCTTCATTAAATTCAGGAACACATTTGCATTCCTGCAGCTCAGTGACCACATTTCCTACCTTGAGCAAAATAACAGATTATTCACGTGTTTATACGAAACACATACTGCCACACCCATGATCAGAACCGGAACGTACACGGTATACCTACCACATCGATATAAAACCGCAACTGGAAAATTTTGCATGTCGAGAGTCGAGGAGTCAGCAGTCGTACCCACTTCCCATTCCGATATGGTGAACAAAACCATTAAACACATCCCACGTCATTACATTGAGGGTGTGGAAAACGAACCATTCTACTTTAAACATGCGCACCCTCCAAACTACAAGCACACCCTCCCGCTCCCGTCTAAAACAGAAAAAAAAAAAAAACCTTCATTAGCATTTCGCTCATAAAAGAGCTCAAGTTCAATCCCGATCTCTGCGGAAAATTACATTTTTACCAAAAGGAAAAGGTCCTTCGGCGTTGATACACTATTGCCACGGGACTCGCAGTTTAAGTTGTGTAATTGAAGCAATCGTGGGTATGGGGGGAAGCAAAAATCTGCACTGAATGAAGCGAAATGGGTCTCTGCGTGTGCTCCAACACCTGCTCGGGCCTGTTTCGCAGTAACGGCCAATATGCGAATCTAATTCAATTTATTATCCCGAATTCATGGATAGAAACAGCCACAGAAGGGATACATAAATACTTCCACATAGACCTGGCGTGGTGTGTTTGCATTTGTGGCAACAAATCTACATCAAAATAAAAGTATTACCGACGTAGAGGAAAATTGTTAACTGACAAAAGGAACGAGCCTGACAACAACAAATTTCTATTTTTTCGGGACCATAAACTCATCTCTAAGGGAGAGAAATGAATTTTACACCTTTACAATGCAACAGACACATATATGCCGCGTGACTCGAATGTGAAGTGGATCAGGAGTAGTTTTTGGGTTTTATTTTTGTCCCTTCCCCCATCGAAATAAAAAGTTATATCCAAAAAAGTAAAATAGGAAAGAAAATAAGAAGACCCGCACACAGATGACACGGACGTGCAAATGGTAGAAGGATTACGAGGCGAAACGAATGTGTGTCAACGTATAAAATGCAAGTTGACGTCTCTTCTCGTGTAGTTGGCTTACAGAGGATACGCTGTAAAATGGTGGATCTGTTGTGCTTCTATCTCGAAGTTGGTCTATCTCCGGGTGGGGTTTAAATTGCTGTAATACTTAAATATGGAGGTGGAGGATAATGAAATTTAGTAGGATATTTAATGACTCAATTTTTGTCAGGGAAAAGTTAATTTCTTTGACAACTTTTCAAATGGGAAGGACTTTTCGAGGCGAAATGACTAAAATGGTTCGGGTACGTGTTGGTCGGAGGTGTAGTGGTTAAACTTTCGAATAGCCAAAATTAATTGCGTTAGAGAATGTTACCCGGGGTGTACCTGTCATTCGCAGTGTCGTCGCAATGTATCCAAATCCAGAAATACAAAAACCCGTCGTTCTTTTTTGACATTCAAAAATGAATACAAAATAAAAAACCAAGTGAATTGGAGTTTTTTTCTTTTTTATAAATTCACCATAGGCGTGATTGTGTATGGTTACCGAATGTACACTTGTATACAGGTTTCCTGTTGCTCATTAGTGGATGTTTCGTTAAGTTAATCCATTAATCTTATAATCTATTCTGCCAACGCAACCCTTTGGGTACATTGATTACCAGTAAAAGAACACGATTATAATTCTATGGCAATAATGTCATGAAGGTGACGTGCATCTTATATGACTTAATGATGAAATGGATCATTAGGTTACAAGCTTAACTACCACCTATTTCGCATAGCACCATCATTAGGTTTCGGAAATCAAAGAAGAAAGTTAATGGGACGTTTAGCTATGGACAGGATATAATTTTATTCACGTTAAGCGCCCTAACACATCTAAAATAATTTCCATTTCCAGATGGTAATTGTAGTATCCGAATATAATCGTCGCCAAATGTAGTATGCGTATATAAGTGATATCCGTAAAGGTCAAACGTCTGTTCGCTATAGTAGCCACGTATGATATTTATTTATTTTCAATACATTTTTACATTTAATTATAGTGTTGCTAGACAACATATTTTAAATATTTTATACAGTATTTCCAGACACTATAGTAATTATTTTAATTACACATTTCTTGCCCGACAGTATTCTGAAAGCAGTGAAAGTACTTTGGTCCGAAATGTCAAGTGTCATTGCAAAAATCAGCAACTCGATGTTTTTCCTTTTTTTATTACTTTGTTAATGATTGCTAATAGCTTAAAAAATGACAAAAAATAATTTGTTGTTAACCGGTTTGGTTAATAGAGTTCTTCAAATTTGGGAAATTTTGATCTAGAGTAAGAAACAAAAAACTCGAGCTTCTTCCTTTTATTTTGATTCAATTGTGGCGGAATTCATAGAAAATGCTATAGTTCTTTAATATAACCAATTTTTATATTGTTAGTAAAACAAAAAAACGTGTTATTAATAATCATTAATAAATAAAAAATAGAAACTAATTTTTGACCAATTTTATGGGTTTGACTTTGAATAGAGCTACGAAACAATCCCGAAGAGTCACAGGCTTAAAACTGTAGGGATTTTAGACCTTCACCAATTGTTAAGTCATGTGCAAAAATGTACCCATGTAAGGGAAACTATTATAACTTGTTTAAAAATAAGACGTACTTGTTTAAAAAAAACTATTAGAGATTAACTTGTTGTTTATTTGAGTTAGTTCATTTCTCAAAAGAGCTTAGAAGGTGTAATTTTGCTAATTAGAATCCGTTCTGTCACTTTTTGAGTAAATTCCTCTAAATCTAAGAGATAAACTTACTTTTGGGAATTTTAAGACTTATAAACTTATTTTTGTATACAAAAAAAAAAAAGTTAGAGCAATAGGTCTGCAGGGACACTAGTCCTAGTATCTCACAACAATTCGTTTTGTGTGAGTTTCTTTATTTTTCGGACGAATGGAAGGCATCTAAAATTATATGCTGAGTCCAAACGGCTGACGGGAATCTCTTCCATGAAAGTTATAATTTCACTCAGAAAAAAAGAAATTGTAGATAATCTCAAGAATTTTATACTTTGACCAAACAATTTTCGTACTTTAAAATGAACCCAAATACTTCAAACTCTTAATTTGAGAATGGAAATCATGAGCCAAGAACTTTTATTCTTTACTTAAAGACACAAAATGTAAAAATTTTAAGAACGAGTTGTTAAAAACGCTCAATTTAAATCGTGTGGCCAAATACGAAAATATTTAAAATTTTAAGAGAGAAAATTCTTGGTTCAAGAATCAAGATCAATAAATGTTAAATTTTTTAAAATATAAATTGTCGGATGTTTGTTTGTTTGTTTGATGATCGCGATAGGTGGCGCTACACCAAAGTGGATATATAAAAGGAATTATTGGAACCACTTAACACCTTGTTAAGAGTTTTATGAACTTTTATACGAGATCCTCAATATTTCGCGCTGTTTTAAATGTAAAAAAATTGTTTATTCTTTTTTCTAATATTAATATTAATATATCAATTTAGCCAAATATTCTGCAACACCCTGTAGACTGACTTTCTCAAAATTCGAAGTTTCGAAACTTCCTTTAAGAAGAACAAAAACTATACAATCGTAATGTGTTCAAAAATTAGGTTTCTTAAAGGAATAAAGTTATTCTGAACCACAGTGGGGTCGTCCCTATCCAAACCTCCCCAACTTTACACAAGCGCGAATTGCAGCACGAAAGTTGTACAGTACTCCGATTCAATTGAAAAACGGTACGAATTTTATTGTGGGAAAAATATATAAAAAAGAACTTCCTTGGATTATAAATACCTACGTCTCTCTCGACCAAAAACCGATCAAGAAATAACTATATAAATGTCATTTTACAATTACAATGCACGCATGGCCGGTGTTGCCATACGTAACAAAAGTTGCTAACAGTAACACCCCTAGCCTTTCTTTTTTGTTTTAAATAGTGTTCAAAAAGAAAAATCGTTTCTCTTTTCCTACACACCGCTCTATTTTTAGTAATGTCAGCTGTCACGGGGTTTTTTGTTTGATTTGACAGTAATTTACCCCACAATTGGCGCGAAGTTCAAAACTTGCGTGAGTTTTTGAACACCTCTTATATATTAAACACAATTTCTTTATCTTTTATAAAATAAATAGACGAAGGCAAATAGTTTAGAATCACTTTCACTGCTTTAAACTCAACATATTCGGTTGATTTTTTTTTTTTTTTTGGAAGATTGGGCACAGATGGAAGAAATTCTGTGTGTAATTTTTTTTCCCAATATGTTGTGTGGTTATTTTAACGGTCAAATTTCTACCACTGGGCGAACTCTAGTATTTATAATATATTTCCCCATTATTATTCAGCCTTTAAAGTGCAATTGTCTTTCACTAAAAATCAACGAGCAAACCTGAGTTTAAAAATTTAAACCCCATTCTGTTAAAAATGAATAGTGACCGTATAAAATGAATAGCGCTCAAAAAATATCTGCTCCTCCGGAAACAACACGAACACCATTCAAAAAACACGGCTCGTTGTTATTTCTCATCAAAAATATGGACCTGTGAAAATATTTTCAATAATGGCGCAACACAAGCCGCCCAACAAAAACAAAACATAACTCCTAAAAAAATGGAAGTATTTATATTCAAAAGGCAAATTCGTCTTTTCAACACTAAACAAATCGATGAGATGAGGTGGATTTTTTGTTTAAACTTTTCAGGCAGAAAATGAATCACGGGGGTACGCAAATTTTTTCCAGGACTAAAATTTATGCTAATGAAGTTGTTTGTTTATTAACGCATACCCGCGACGACACACAATGGTATATGTGCATGACTTGTACCGCACAGGATGTGTTTACCCTTCGGCAGGCGGTACGAGTTTTATTTATTTTAAATTGCTTCATTGGTGGCGTTGTTATTCTACGAGAGTTCTTCTTAATATCATCAGAGAGCTGAAGACTACTACCACAATTATGGCACATTTACGTGCTGTTCATGTGTGAACAGCAGGATTATACCGAGACAAACATTCAATTGATTATGCACCCTGATGCCGCCCCTAATGGGACACAATAATTCGAAGCTAATTGGGAATGATAGTGTGTCGGGACGAGCATATGCAGATGTGTGATACTTTCGGCATACAAATGGCCATCATCTGGCTGGCGGGCTGTGGATCAGTGTTATAGCTCTGAGTTTGATAATCAACTTCTCAGACGAGGACGAGTTGGATTGTTTTTTTTTTTTTTTTTCGGGGAAAAACTTCTCCAGTGCCTTGCAGGAAGGACCGTAAAAGTTTGAGCACTGTAATCTCTTTATCTGGGTGACGGAAATGCGTGTGAGTGGCATAAAGTATGTGATAAAATTGTGAAACAGTTTGGATGACTTTTTAATGTTCTAACTTCCGACGAAGGATGCCCGCAGGCAACAAATACGACGGTTGACACAAATTTGTGGCTGAATATGGTAATTTTTGGTGTTGTCTATGTTGTTTTCGTTTTTCGGTAGTCGGAGTGGAGCTAGAACACGCATACGTTGTCCTATAAGAGGAATAATCAATTTTGATAATATGAAGGAAATATTAAAGAGGACTAAAGTTGGTGGGTCATGACGTTCGCCTTGTCAATATGTGGAGAATTTGAATTTGGAAAGACCCTTTTCTGTAATTTCGTTTACACACAAGGAAAAGGGTGAGGAACTTGGGAAAAAAAAAGAAGATTTTTTTAGGACTGTTTAAGTAGCCAGTCTGACAGGGATGCGTTCTGATGAACTTGTAACAAATGAGAGTGCGGAGTACGTACTTAAAGTCCTTATGCGACTTTTCCCCCTGGAATTGAATATTGCTCATGAACTGATTTGTAAGGAGTCTTAGGTAAATGGGAGAGTTGGCTGCCTCGTTAAACTGAAGAAAACGAAATCAGCGCCAATGTTCTTTTTTGATGCCATTTTGTTTGTTTGTTTCTGCCCGTGAGTCTTTATCGTTACATCTTGTCGGTTCATCGGTGAATTTATGTGGGACGAGGTAGGAGCAGTGGCTAAGTGGTTAGTGTGTTAGACTACTAAGCGAGGGGTCGAGGTTCGAATCCCGCAAAAACCCAAATTCCAACTTAAGGTTTTTTTCCACTGCGCCACCTCTCGCGAACGTCTGACATATATCCGAGAGTATAACTGTCTTGAAAGAGCTTCTCAATAGCCGTTTGGAGTCGGCATTAAATTGTAGATCCAGATCAAACATACAGTAAACGAGTAAGACGAGAGAACCAGATAGGTACATAACAATCGAACGATAAACGGAAAACGCGAGAATTCGCGTCCCTCATCTTTTTCTTTCCTTTTGTGCACCACAGCGAAATTAAAATTTAAATAGTTGAAGCAAATCACTCAGACCGATCAGTCGTCACTTTTAACCGAGCTAATTGTCATAATAAAATCTGTGAACTATTTTGAAGTTGTAGTGTTATATTTCCTACATTTATTCCTCCAAAGCTAAGTCTCATGTAAGCGCAAAAGAGACCGATCTGTCCGATCACTGTACGAGGAATCTACCTCTTAGAACGACCAAGAATCTCTTTAGGTTTTCCAATAAGAGGTGTTATTTTGGTATTCAAAGAAAAATGACATTTTTTGAGACAAATGATCGGATGTTTATTTCATAATAAAGAGAAAGCTTATGCCTTTAATAATGAAAAACAACATCAGCCAAATGGCCATCACGAGCGCGCATACAGGACCATATCCTTTTCATGAAATTTTCCATAACCAAATCGCAAAGTGGCTGCCATACGTCCTCGATAGCCTCACGAATTTTATCTTTGAGGTCTTGAATCGACGCTGGGCTGTTTGTGGTAGACCTTATCTTTCACGTGGCCCCAAAGGAATAAGTCGCAAGGTGTTAAATCACAAGATCTCGGTGGCCAATTGTGTTCACCTCTTCGAGAGATAACGCGGTGCGGAAACTTTTCCCGTGAAAGATCAATGGTTTCGTTACTTTTGTGGCACGTAGCGCCGCCTTATTGAAAGTAAACGTCCTCCAGATCAATACCATCCAACTCCGACCATAAAAAATCGTTTATCATCTCTCGATAGCTCAATCCATTCACCGTAACTGTTGATCCAACCTCATTTTCGAAAAAGTAAGGTCCAATGACCCCACCGGAATATAAACCGCACCAAACAGTCACACGTTGAGAATGGAGAGGCTTCTCAACAATAACTCTTGGGTTCTCCGCGCCCCAGATGCGACAATTTTGCTTGTTGACGTAGCCACCGAGGTGGAAATGGCATTATCACCACCAATTTTTGTATTGCGGTCCGACAAGGTGCTTCACGACGACTAAAAAATGCTTTAGTTTTGCCAACTGTGACTGCAAGATTTTCACCATTTTTGTAGTGAATTTTAATAATTTCAATTAGTTGTTGAGGTGCATATCGTTCCATTTTTAATGTAATGGCTTAGTTTCTTCCTGTCAATGTCTAAGAATAAAAGCTTCAAAAGTGACAGCTACCGAAATAGCGGGTCATTCATAATAACACCTCTTATCGGAAAACCCTTATTTGTCGATGTTGACTGTTTTGTGTCCCTTCTTATTGACAACTGATTTTTGTAACCCATTTCTGCCGCTTCCGTACGTCTACCACCAACAAGCACCAGTGACATCTTGAATTCTTCTAAGTACGATATTAAAGAAGTCGCTTGACAGCACGTTACGTTTTCTGAACCCTTTTTAGACGTCAAAAGTTTCGATGAGGTCATAACCGGCCTTGATGCAGCAGCGAGCTCTCTCCATAATCATCCTGCACATCAGAAGGATGAGTTTTGTATGGAAGCCAAAAGTTAACATGGCTCTGTATAGCTCGCTTATAAAGATGCTGTCATGGGCGTCTTTGAAATCGATGAAAAGATGGTGGGTATCGATTTGGAATTTTCGGGTTTTTTCCAGAGTCTATTCTTCGTTTGAAAATTTGATCGACGGCGACGGTGGACTGTCCTGGCCTTAAACCGCACTGTGCCAGATAGACAGGATATTGTAAGCGACGTTAAGAAGAGAAATACTTCTATAGCGGGCGCAGCTGAAGGGTTCTCTTTTCTTGTGGACGATGCTCATATGAGCATCCTGCAGGTTCCCGCATTCATCAAGCATTAATCAATTTCTGCAATCACTTGCTTCTCGTGCTCTTTACCTTTCATCCTGTGGAGTCTTATAAGTTCGACTTTTGCAAGATCTGTAATCTAAATCGAGGCTATATTTTCATTTCTGTTTTGCCTTCCACTTGTCCCTGTTTCACATGTTACTTTGTTAAAAAGAGATTCACCTCGGACTATTCCTCGATATAAATCGAACCCTCGTCCACCACAATACCCTTCTCTCAGTGCAGTTTTCCCACTTCCTGGTTCGGGTATCTACCCCTTGCCACTTTCTCAAAGGCTGATTCCAAATTTTCATAGAAAATTCATTTTCCTGTTGAATGGTTCACAGATGAAGTCATAGATATATTCCCCAAATCAGTCAACTGTCACCCATCTGTCAACACCAGATGGGGGCAATTTATTATTTAAGCCCTAGAAAAGCATAAGCCTCTCCACCATTCACTTAAACTTTTCAATTTGTCACTAATACCATTGTCGGCGAGAAGAATTCCCAAAGTTAATCCGGCTGAAAATATAGTCCTCGCCTTCGACTGCGGGTCATTGTCGTCGCATCACTGACAATCGTCTAACTTTCACAGTGAGTAAACAATACCACTGAGGCAAATCGCTTCTGTTGATGACAAGACGAACAATTCGGGTTCGGAATTTCAAAATCTCCGAACAGCCGCCAGTTTCATATCAAAAAAAGATGGACAGTTGACGGTTGTTCAGTACAAAATTCTGCTTAAGGATAGATAAAGCTATCGTTTGAAAACTCCTCATCTGCATATCAAGGGTCTTTTTTTTAAAACATGTACCCGGAGAACTTTGAGTTTAATATCTTTTGGAGAGACTACGGCCTCCTTGTCATCTATTATTCAAAGGCAAAACAATGTTTAAGTTTTCGTCTTCTTTCAAAGAACTACTCAATTAAGGATACCCCCTGCGTTTTTGAATATTTAATATATGTATAAATATTTTAGCAATGAAAATAATGAAACCAGTACCGGCTGACTGGGAGCCTTTCAGCTGTCCACAAAATATCCCACTACTGGGTAATCCGTTCTCGACCTAATAATTGTAATCCGTAATTGGCTTTTAGGCGGATCAAGATAAGAGCTCACCTGAGAGATGAGTGGCAATGATGGCGATTATACAAACAGTTACATTAATTACTTAAGTGGTTGTATACCAGATGCTTTGGGCTGACGAAGGGCAGCGTCCAAGTTCTGAGACGCTCTTGTAATCCGGTTAATTAATGCGTACGAAATCCGTCTGCGACAATAACCAGGCCGAAGATGACGGCTAATGGAGTTTTTGTATGGCAAATGAGTTCAAAGCAACAGCCTCATGGACATCATGAATGGCTGATGACTATGATTATGATACCAATAAGTGCTGAAATCCGACAGAAGAAAGAGGAGTGTATGTAGATCAACGTAGTATATGTGCCCTCTTTATGGAAAGCAACTGATGTGCGATAGAGTACGAACGGTGAAGTTGGGCTTTTGGTTCTGCCATATAAATATTTACCACCCGACCCTTGATGTGGTTCTATTGAGCTCTTGGCCTATGAAGTGCTGACGACGAAATGGATTGTAATTTGAGATGTTTTCATGTTTTAGAAAATTGGAGCTTGATTTTCGTTCTTAACTTTTAATCAGTGTCAGTCATTTGACATTTGACAGTTATGACAAAAACTCGAATCCGAACAAAGTAGGGATAAATTTCTAAGTCTCATTAAAGCACATCGGTCAATCGGGCTGAATGTCGAAATGTATTTAGAACAGTAGCGTAAGCAGAATTTTTTTTTTGGAGGGGCTGGGACTTAATTATGTTATATGAAAGGTTTGCCAAGGGAATCCATCAAAAAATGTTTCCACAGATCTCTGAGCTGTTGGGATTGAAGTATGGGGGGCATAAAACCCTGAAAGCCCCTCCCCCCTGTATACGCCACTGATTTGGAAGCAGAGTAATTTCTAAGAAAGTCTCACGTTAAATGACAAAAGCCGACCATGCCTCATGGCTGTGATCTGCAAAGCTTCTTTAGATGCATTCAGCAAAACTGCTGTATTCATTTATTACTGCCGACGAGTGCTCGTCTTTTCTTAGGTTTCTTGCACATACCTATATTTATAGGCCGTAATAGCATCTAGCGATCCGTCTTTTAACCTTGACACCAACCACAATCAATTTCATTTACAAAATGTCAAAATAGTCGATGACTTCTTGGCTCCCAAGCTGTGTACTTTCATATGGTACGAAAATTATTCGGCCCTAGCAAGGTATCCGTCGAAATGGAAAGTTCTCCGATTTTTTTTTATACGATTCAGAGGATTTTTACTGCCAGGCATTCCTCGGAACAACTTTTCGGCCGATGACTTAAGTTCATCTTCAGAGGGATCTACATCTTCTTGTTGATGCTGTTGATTTTCTGATTATGGGTATGTGTCCTGAAGACGATGTAATCATTGTTGGTGACTTCAATCTTCCTCAATTACGATGGGCTGAGCTAGATGATAATACTCACCTTGTCCCAATTAATGCTACCTCTGATAAGGAAATCACTTTTACAGATCGGCTTTTGGCTGCTGGTCTTTATCAACTAAGCGGTATCCAAAACAACATAGGAAGACAACTGGACCTAATTTTTTCTACTGACTCCGAAAACGGTGTAGTGATTGAGAGTAGTCACCTTCTTTCTAAACTTGACAACCATCACCCTCCCCTGTTTTTATCTTTTATGTATGACAGCGTAAATTTAAAGATCGACTCGTTGACGCAGCGCAAATTTAACTTTCGCAAAGCTAATTTTGATAAACTCTCCGATCTTATCGGAAAAATTAATTTTGGCTTTATCCTAGACAAAACAGTTAATGTTGATGTTGCTACTACCAGTTTCTACGTACAAATCTATGAATGTTTCCTCAAATCTGTTCCTGTCACAACTCAAAAAAATATTACTTCTTCCCCTCCCTGGTATAACCGCGAACTGCGATCTCTTCGGAACAAACGAAACAAACTATGGCAAAAATACCTCAGATGCAGATCTGTGTCTAACTTCTCAAACTATCTTATAGTTTATAACAACTTCTCCGCTTTGTGTGATCGTCTTTACTCCGAATACCTTGACCGTATGCAGCATAATCTAATTGCTGACCCCAAACGTTTCTTTCAATTTATTAACACCAAAAGAAGATCGGATGGGTATCCTACCACCTTAAAATTCGATAATTGTTCGTCTGCAGATTCTAAAATAATTACCAACCTTTTCGCTGATTTCCTCAGCCAGGCGTTTGTGAATGATGACGTTGAACCCGACCCTAACTATTTCAGTTACATGGATGGCTGTGCCCAAACATCTTTAACACATATACATCTAAGCTTATCTTCAGTAGTTGAAAAAATAAACCTTCTTAAGGATGACTATTCCTCGGGTCCAGATGGTATCCCTGCTATAGTTTTAAAGAAATGTGTTGAAAAACTGTCACTGCCTCTTTATGCTCTTTTCCAGCTTTCTATTACACAAGGTATTTTCCCTAAATTCTGGAAGGACTCATTTATCATTCCCATCCACAAAAAGGGCTGCAAGAGCGATATCTCCAACTATCGACCTATTGCCAAACTATCATCCATACCAAAACTCTTTGAGAGCATCGTTTACGAGTCAATGTTCTTTCATTGTAAATCAATACTCTCCCCGAAGCAACATGGGTTTTTTAAGGGCAAATCTACAACTACAAACCTTACGGATTTTGTCTCTAGCACATTATGTGCCTTGGAAAATGGTAAGGAAGTGGATGTTGTGGCTACCGATTTTAGTAAAGCGTTCGACAAGATCTCTCACAATGTCATACTCTTCAAACTAAAAGCGATCGGTTTCCCACCGCGATTTACTTCATGGATTAAGTCCTATTTGGAAGATCGCAAGTTTAGTGTCCTTTTTAGATCTGCCATTTCTAAGCCATTCATCGCATCCTCTGGTGTACCACAGGGGAGTCATCTCGGTCCATTGATCTTTAATTTGACAATAAATGATGTAGTACGTGTCATTTTACTCTCAGACCTGGAGATCTACGCAGATGATATGAGATTCTCTAAACAAATATCTTGCACCGCTGATTCTCTCTCACTACAAACTGACCTTAATCACTTCTACACCTGGTGTCAACAGAATCGATTGGAACTTAACGTGAAAAAATGTCAAGCTATAACTTTCTCCCGTAAACGTCATCCCCTGAATCAAAGATCTTATTTCATAAACAACGAGTCTGTATCCACTGTTTCATCTATTCGTGATCTGGGCATTATCTGCGACGCTCAACTTAATTTTCGACATCACATCGACAACATTATTAACAGGGCTAATTCTGCACTTGGGTTTGTTAAACGTTGGTCGAAGGAGTTTTCAAACCCCTATGTCACTAAATCCCTATATACGACGTTTGTTAGACGACTTCTTGAATATGCCAGCCAAGTCTGGTCACCTTACCATCAGGTACATATTTTGAGAATCGAAGCTGTCCAGCGTAGATTCATTCGTTTCGCCTTACGTGGACTCGACTGGGATGACCCTCACAATTAACCTCCCTACGAGAATCGCCTAAAGTTGCTCAATTTAAAGGCTCTTATGACTCGTCGCGATATCGCTGATATAATCTTTGTTCATCAATTACTATCTGGTAACATCGACTGCCCCCATCTACTGCATAAAATCTCATTGAACACTAATCCTCGACGCCTACGGTCAATTCCTTTTTTCCGCCTTCCCCATCACCGTACTGACTATGGCCAACACGAGCCTTTAACAAGAATGCTTTGCAAAGCTAACATGTTACCAAATTTATTTGACTTAAATTGCACCAAAGCAAGTCTAAAAAATGCGCTTCATAAATTAACTTAACCATTAACATCTCATTTCCTTCTATCTAATGTATATTTATATATATTTTGTTTTATACCTATTTAATAATATAATTATGCGCTTATGTGCTATGTTTGCGATTGTACTTTCAATATCTGTATTTTAGTCTTAAGTTTCTATATTATTTATTGTACACGCTTGTATTAAGCAATTAAATTAAATTAAATTAAAATTAAATTAAATCTTAAATGGAAAGTCCTCGAGATTTTCGAGAATCAATGAACCGATTTGGATGCAGTTTTCACTGATATTCCTCTGTATTCATCGAGAAAGGTCTTAGCTTATCACAACAATGAATTTGCGTGGGATTCTACATTTGGAATGAATGGAAAGATGTACAATTGTTTGATGTACCTAGAAAGGCTATTTTGGATATTTCTACTCTCAGATGATTGCCAAACTTTTCCAGAAGTTCGGGGTAGTAGCAAAAACACTAAGTTACAACTTTAAGTGTATCCGGGAGACGAACCTGACACTCGTCGCTCTGTAGGTCAGTACATTTTTTTTTTTCTTGGAAACTTTGTCCAAATTTTCAAATTATTTAGAGAAGACGACTTTTGTAAAGTGAGGCTCGTTTATATAAACTGCTAGAAGGGACTTAGAGTTATTGCCTGATTAGCAAAAGTGAACTTCAGGATCGGGTTTAATCTTGTTGCAATGGACTTGGAGAACCCAAATTGCAGCTAAACCTACACCGTCACCAATGACAACTTTGCAAGAATAATTTATGGCTTCAAATTTAGCCTTCTTTCGCTTCTGTTCCAAAGACCCATTTCAACTTTAACCACGTGTACCAAACATTTACGTTTGCTTCGGTTATTTGATCTTATCACAAGAAATACGTTTAATGGTCGAGGTCTATTATCTATTGCTACTCATGCTAATTAAATTCTTATCGTGCTTCTGGCTGAATGTTTGCACGACACAAACGTTATTCGTTCAGTATAGGTTCAGGAACACAAGATACAAGATACAACCACTCATCCAAGGAGAAGGGAATAGAAACTTCTTTAAAATTCTGCACGTTTCTTCATTAAAAGACCATTAAATGTGTGAGTGTTTATTTTTTTACAGCCTTGGGGCTATTGGAACCTCCTTCACAATCTATAATATCGTCCTGTTCAAAATAATGACATTGGGATAGTACACACACAGACACAACACTCTGCGTAGTAATTTTATTTTATTTATTTAATTTTAAAGGTCCAGGAGAGAAAAGTTTTGAAATTCACTTCAAAGCCTTGCGCACTTGTAACACTGTGTTACACGTGTAGAGATTTACTTTTTTTTAATCTGATCAGACTGCAACCTTTATTTTGATTTAAGAGTTGGTACGAAGTATTTTATTGACCTGCTGAATTAAAGCGGAAATATAATCATAGACAGGGTTGTTGATGGCTCCTTTCTAAATAGAGTGTACTCTTTTCTAGGTTGAAGATGCCTCAACTTGTCAGCTGTAGGCGAGCAAAGAAAGTTCATACGAATTTACTCGGTTAGGAAAGCCTGACTTAATAATCTCTTGCACTGGTTGCCTGCTGTTTTATAGACCACATGTAGTAAGATGGCCCCTTGCCAAGCTTGGATTCTTCAACTTAAGCAAAAGTTAAGAGAATCCATTTTTCCAGAGCAGAGTAGGGTAGGTATAATTATATCGGCGCCCAATTGCCAGTTTGCTGGGTAGCTTTGCAACACCGAAAGCGGCTTCAACCTGAGTGAGATGGAGCATTCCAAAATACAAACAATTATCCGATACATGATTTCAAAACTTGGGCTTTCTTCACGTCAGCTGCATAGTCATTGAGCATTTAGAAATTGAGAAATAGCATGGCCTTGTAGGTAGTCGACAGGGTGTCACATTTAAGTCACGAAATCTATGCATACTTATATTAAAAATAATAAAAAGTTTTGTGTTTGTTACCGCTTGACGTCAAAACTACTGGATAGATTTAAATGAGACTTTTTCTGAAATTTATCCCAAAACTCCGACATAGTTTTAAAATACCTATGTTCCTCATTGCCATGCCTTTTTTTTTGAGATTTTTTAGCATTTTCTGTAATTTTTTTCATATTTTGCGTTTTTTCCCCTTTTTTACTTTTAAGTAGGTGCTGTGGCTTAGTGGTTAAGTGGTTAGTGCGTTGGACTACTAAGCGAGGGGTCCGAGGTTCGAATCCCGTAAAAACCTAAATTCTAACAACTGACAAACATCCGAGAGTATAACTGTCTTGAAAGAGCTTCTCAACTAGCCGTTTGGAGTCGTCATAAAATTGTAGATCGCTTCCATTCGTTTCATACTAAAAAAACTCACACAAAACGAGTGGTTGTAAGAAGCTAACAGTGGCATGGCATTCATCTAACCCGATTCCTGCCGGCTTCCCTTTTTAATTTTCACCAGTCAACACTATCTACCAAAAACCAAATACATAGTTATAGGTACATGAAACCCTACCAAATGAATTTTATATTCACAAAATGGTGCACACACGTAAGCCATCAAATAATTATTGTGTGTGTGTATCCATTTTCATCGCTCATCGTCATCGTCACGACAAGGCGAAGCGCGAAGGTAACCCCAACCCAAATATGTCGGGTTATTAAAGGTCTCACTGGATAGTTGATTTTGAAAGAACATTTACTTGTTATCTCTTTTTTCAATGTTCAATGTATGGTTTTGTTTCAACAGATGTAAAGTTTTTTACTTTTGTATGGGATTAATAATTTTGCTTCGACTTCCCACTTGAAAATGTTCACGCCACGCCACTGGAAGCTAGGCCTGGGTTTGAGAGATGAAAAAAGGCCCGACAATGGTGGTCTGATTCGAATATCTCTCGAATCTATATGCTTTACTTTTTTTTTTCCTGGAAATTTGATCATTCGTGTACATTAAGCTGATATACATGATTTATTCATTTATTCATTTATTTCATCAATGTTCTGCTTCGGAGTGATGGACGTGAACTCAATCACTCCTCATGTCGTTTTCTCTGACGCGGAATGAAGGAGAAGTATGCCATGTGTCAGTGAATGGAATCAACGGCAAAGCAGAAAGAAACACTCGACTTTGTGTGGGTCTTATTTCAATATGTAGTAAATTTATTGTAGTAGGTATATTTATTTAATTATCTTTTGTCAAATTAGCCTTAATATTAAATTAATTGATAGCATTCTTTTGCAGTCGCGTGGATTAAACTTTAACTAAAAAAAAAACAAGAAGAGCCATTGGGGACGTTCGAATACCTAGTTCATGCAAAACGTCAACTAGATTTGTCTGGACTAGTTATCTGAACTCTTCGAAATTTCAACTGAGTGTGCAGACATCTTGACTAGATTTTTCGGCTTCCCCCTCATAAACGTCAACTGTAAAAACAATTCAATTGACAACTTTGGGCCAATAAAAAACTGAAATACATCTATTCAGTCAGCTGACAGACTTACTAAACTTGGAATCCGAACGTTCCCATTCACAAAATCGAAACTGTCACTCGATCGTACACTAAGCAGTTAAACTACTTGGTTCCGTTTTCTGTATATTTCGGATTATACTACAAATAAATAAAAAGTTCGTAAATTATGTGCGGACGCGAACTCGGGAATACGGGAAGACGTCCTTACTGGACAGATGCAAAACCTGATATGCACTATGAAACAATGAAACTATGACACTATGAACCTATCCTAAGTAGCAGCTACCGTGATATTCCCTCTTCTGACAACAAAAACTCACTCTGATTTCAAAATCTGCGGTCGAAGTACCCATGATATCGACTTAGCTTTCCCCCAACCAACATTCCAAAACTGAATAGCTTATCGAATGGGAATTTATTACAATCAACTTGGGAGCGGAATTATTATAAGTACCATCGAAACTTTTCCCCAGTTATTCAATTGGGTAAGCTTTGCCAATAATCTTCTATATCTCCAAGAGATACTTGGCCCTTTCCATCACTACGCAACGCAGCTTAGACAAATTTACCATGATAATCGATTTGAGTAAATATTTGTTCAACCTTCTTTATTGGATGCTTATACACCTACCCTTCACAGCCAATAGGCACTCGGCTCGGCATACGTTGTCAACGGCGGAAGGGGAGAGCTGTCATCTGATAACATTAGCAATACCAACCGCACTGCTGTCAACACGTGTGTTCGAAGTTGAAGTAAGACTATTTCATGTTCACATGCACGAATGGCGATGAGAGGTTGAAGAGGGTTGAATACAAGCATCCTTGAAGGGATTGTTCCCTTAGCAATATAATGACAATGGGAATACGTAAATGAGTTTAATGGAAGTCATTAGATTAGATACGCATGGTAAAAATAAACACATAGCCAGTGAGTAGCAACAATATTTACGAATGCAAAAGGCGTAAAGAAACAAAGCTAAAAATATCCTCGTGCTACATCAGAGGGCAACTTGCAACTTTACAAATGGGATGTTGTGATCTTTTTCAAGAGATTGGAATATCTTTTGAATGCCAAAACAGAGCGTCATCTTGAAAGCATGCACATAACTCAAATGGGAACCTGCACTTATGTTCAGTTAATCCTAAAACCGTATATAAAAATATAGAGCTTACATTCAGGTAAATAAATAAATGAATTTATCACAATATCCAACACGAAGTTCGAGTGAGGACACAAAGTGAACGCTGTCATGCTGACATGCATAAACGAGGCGCTTAATGGATTCCTCTATCTTACATGGCCACACCATCAATAGTGCTGCAAAAATGTCGAAACTCTCTCACATCCTTCAAGTCATGATTCATGAATGCCTTTCATTCGTACCTAAAACCTTTCCCATTGTAATGTTGACCCGTGCTATACCCGACGACGCAAAAATATACTACCTACTATGCACTAATACCAACTGCTGTAGCTGGATAATTGGCGGTATTTCTGCACACGCTGAGATTTTTGCCTTCGATCCGATATGCCATTCTCATCGCGTATAATGACGGTCGAAGCATTTGTTCACTTTCCTAAATCCTTATAAATCGAATCTATAAATCCTCTCACACCATTCACCCAATATTTCATTCAATTAAGAATACGGTTACCATCCACTTTCACTAATCCCTCGCAATACCACCGGCTTCCGGCATTCAACAACAAGAACAGCAAACAAAAAAACAAAAACGAAGGGAAACAAGCCTCAGCATCGGCCAATCTCCTGCCTAAGTGAGCGAATCTAATAGATGAGTAAATTTACCCAACACTGTGTGTAATGCCAACGTACACAAAAATCTGATTAAATCGTATAAATCGTATCCCTGAGCAGACCATACCGCAACACACTCGTGCGGAAATCAAATAATCCCAACAAAAAGTAAAAAAATCCAATGAATGGAAATTATTTCAACGAAGTGGCCCTGTTACTGCATGAATATAACACTTACGCCCAATCTAGCAAAAACTATCTTGGCCATCAGTACTGTCTACTGTCAGCCAGACGGCTAAAAGAAAGAATGGAAAAGACTTTCGCCAGCGAAACTTTTGTCCATGACAATGACAACTCACCGAGCGGGCGGACACTCGCAACGCAGATGAAAATCGATCAAGTGCCCCTTCTTCCGTCGGACGTAAAGTACAGATATAAAAACATTCTAACCCCGAAATAGAGGCAGGTGTGTCTATGTGTGTATAAATGCAGACTAAGCGAGATTTTATTAATGGGCGACTTTGATGTTAGCTTGTCACTTTGACAAGTTGTAGTATAATTACCCACCGGGGATTGTAATTCATCACCAAGTTGAGGCCTTCGTTTTTCTGCGGCAGACTTCATCAATTCACCTCAAGTGGATTGGATTATATAGTTTGGACATTCTGTGCGAACCGTTATTTAATAATGGGAAAACTATGAGGCAACAGAGACGATAACCAGTCAAAGGCAGATTAAATATCCGATCCCCTTTAATGCTTCCCCTCAACAGAAGACTGAAGACCGAAGGCAGCATGTGTTGAGATGAAGATAGGCATGGGAAATGAGTGTATTTAAATTGGGTGTAGTGTGGGGGTGGTGTCCTTTTTTTTCGGTAGCATTTTATGTAGTACCACCCCCACGAAATTACAGAAACTTTAATTGGTCGGCGAAGTATTCGACGGTGAGACTAATAAGTTCCTACAGATGGAGATTGGTGTGGATGAAAAGGGTACTTGTTGTCCCTGCCCGGTATAAATGGAAGTGAAGGAGAGAACTAAAAAAAAAAAATGAATGCTCAGCGGAAGTAGCACGTTGAAGTTTTTAATTAAATTCAGTTTAAGGACGAAGTTTTTTGTCAGCGAAAATTTTGTTTCCCGTTCAGAACTTTAGATGGGAGTATTTTTTTATATTATTAGTTGAAAAAATCGGGTTTTGTTTGTTTTTATATATAAATCGCTTGTTTGATTTTTGAGAGTATACTTAAAATGAGCATATAGCAGTTTGAAAGGGTGATGCAAATGAGCAGTGCATTAAATAAATGTAAGGAGTGAGTAGATAGTGAAAACATGTACTAAGCCATGTCCTTGATTACTTCAAATCTTCTTAAAAACTTCTAGGTAAATGATGTTAATATAGTCCGCATTATCCAGCATAGTATTGCCAAGCATTTTCATTTTTCCAAAAATGTAATCTCTTTCATTAATGCGAGAAATGTCCGGAATAGTTCCACTGTATTTTGTCAGGGACTATCCATTAACCTTAATAATTGATGAGTACTTCTTTGATATCCTTTATATATTGCCAACTTAAGAAATCAGTTGGGAATTACTCAAGTCAAAGGAGCGAACTGATACGAGTTACAGAGAAAAAGAAACTCGCAAAACGAACAGAGCTTTTTAACTGTCAAGTGTCAAAATAATCTTAAATTGATTTGCGCTTTTTAAAAGTGGATTAAAGTTGCAGCAATCTATGACATTATTTGTAAGAATTCGAATGCGGTTCGTTTAAAACTTCGTGCTGCATTTTGTGTACATGTATATGTTTCTGTTAAATGTATACCTTAAATATGGAGAACTCATCCTCAAATCTGTTTAGTTTGAGAAAGCAACATTCACAAATTATGGGATCGAATTACGTCCTCCGTGATCGAGCATTTCGTGACGGAATTTGTTTTTGTTTCACATGTGAAACCAATTTAATTCCGTGAACGGGTAGCTCGTTCACGGAAGTGGCGATTCGACCCATGATCTTGCTTTGTGACCACAATTTGAACACTCCCAAAAAAAAAGGCACGTTGGAAAACTTTGCTTGGGCGGATTGCCAGAAGATTATTTACACATTCTATAGGTTTACAGATTTCGTCATAATATGTACATGCATTCAGTTTTTATAAGGAAACTGTCACGAAGAGAACTCTGGTGTAGCGCTCCTTCAAAAGTATTCGTGTCGGCAACAGATAATGCGGGCTAATAGTAATACAAACATTTTTTGGAAACGAAAACATTCCTTTTGACAAATATTAAATGAAAGGGTTTTGAAAATCATCCGATTGTAGACTTTTTTGCGTCAATAATGCGTGGTAAATTTTCAACGTAAAACAGCTCACTAGTGGACCATCGCGTCTAGAGCCGAAAGCCCTCGCAGCTAGCGCTCACAAAAAAAATTATGTTAGCATATATATTTAATATTGTATGTTAATTGATTATAATAATAATAATAATAAAAATCAGGTTTAAGTTAATTCTACACCAGACCATTTTAATTGAATTTTTTAAACCCGACAATTTAAGTCCACGTCTATAATATCGCTCAAAAACATGCATTAAACCCGCTGGATTACAGACGGATTTAAACGCGGATTTAAGACAGTTTAAACCGATTCTAACCCGTCTACATTTTTTCTAACCAAAAACTACATTTGTTTTTTGTTGTTTGTCACTTGAAAATTGATTTGATTTGTTGTGAGTGCACTTTTATTTTTAGGTGCATTACTTACGCCGAAATTTTTGTCGAATCATCGAAAGTAGCCCCAAAATGCTTTTTTTCAGTGGGAAATATTTCCGAAAATATACCAAATCGTAGTTGTCCACGCGATCCCGACGAAAATGATTTATCATCAGCTGCTGTTTCAACAGCTCTCTGACGAATTCGTTTTCTGACGAAAAATAAATGAACATTCCAACCATTTCACGTAAAAAAGTCCATTTTTTTTTTTTAGCTTTTTGCTATTTTTCTTTCTGCTCCACTTTTTTTTAATTTTTGCGCCCTGCGAAGGATGAAATATTTATATTATGAAATTGAGTTTTAACCCGAGTTAAAGTACGTGAACTGATCTCCGGACTCCGTAGTGCAGTTTCAATTCAATGGAATTAAAGGCCTTCAAGTTAATTTTAATGAAATGAATATTGTACACCTATTCGTAAGCAAAAAAAAAGGAAAACATATTACTAATACAAAATTTAATCTAAGCTTAAAAAAACTGGGTTTATGTTCGGGTTTAACGACTGGCTATTATGAACTTGAGTCTAATTTTTGGGTTAGACTCCCTTAAATCCGGGTATAAGCTTTAACCTGGATAAAAGAGAGTGAATATGGCCGTAAGACTAAATGACATCACTTTGTGACAGAATGTGACCTTTAATCTAGACAACACTTGTATCACAACTAAACCAGTTAGAAATCCAAGGAAGACAAACTGGGATCTCTTTGAATCGTCTATTGAGGGCAGTCTGGAGCAAGTAAATATTAGGAGAGCTCCAGGCTATCATCTGGAATTGGAACACACAGTGGAGGGCATAACATCAGCCATCACATCACAAGTGCGTTTGAAACTAGCTGCCCAATAAGCAGAAGTGGAAAGAAGAATAAGGTTCCATGGTGGAGCAACAATCTGTCAAGACTTCGGTCAACGACGCGTAAACTGTTTAACACAGCTAAGCGCACTGGAGACTGGCAGAGCTACAGAATGGCACTGACTTCATACAACAAAGAAATAAGGAAAGCAAAACGAGAAAGCTTTAGACAATTCTGTGAGACAATTGTGAACACTCCTGTTGCGGCCAGAGTGCATAAAGCACTAGCAAAAACAGAAGGAATATCAATGTCTCTCAGAAAACCGGATGGCAGCTTTACAGAAAATGAGCAACAGAGGGCACGACTTCTATTAGAAACTCATTTTCCTGGCAGCCATCCCAGTACGGACAATAGGAGCACAACCAATATTCAAAGACCTCGGAAAGAGGATTGGAAAATATCAACCGAAATCTTCTCGAGAGGGCGACTACAATGGGCAATTGACTCCTTTCAACCTTTTAAATCACCGGGGGTGGATGGAATTACGCCAGTCCTACTACAAAAAGGGCAAGGTAAATTGGTTCCACATTTGGCAAGAATTTTCAAAAGCAGTCTGGCACTGGGCTACATACCAAACCAGTGGAGACGAGCGAAGGTAGTGTTCATTCCGAAAGTGGGAAAAAAGGACCCAAGTCTACCGAAGTCCTATAGACCAATCAGCCTTACTTCGTTCCTTCTCAAAACGATGGAAAAGGCTGTGGACAACTACCTAAGAGAAGATCTACTGAGTATATCGCCTCTTCATCATCGTCAGCATGCCTACAGAGCGGGCAGATCTACGGAGACTGCTCTGTACCAGCTAACTGAGATTATTGAAAGCGCTCTTGAAGCGAAAGAAATAGTATTGTGTGCTTTCTTGGACATCGAAGGAGCATTTGATAATACATCGCATGATGCAATTATACGAGCTCTTGATAGAAAAGGAGTAAATAACACAGTATCGAGGTGGATGTATGAACTCCTGAGCACAAGATCAGCAGAGACTCACACATCAGACGGTATTATCAAGGTTAACACAGCAAGAGGCTGTCCGCAAGGAGGAGTTCTATCTCCCCTAATGTGGAGTCTTGTAGTGGACGAGTTACTTGAGAAATTGACAAACCATGGCATCAACTGTCAGGCATATGCTGATGACATAGTTATTATTGCCAGGGGCAAATTTGAGGGAACCCTTTGTGACATTATACAAATGGGACTCGAAATAACTCGTGGTTGGTGCGAAACGGCTGGGCTAAACCTAAATCCAGCAAAAACAACAATAGTACCTTTCACGAGAAAAAGAAAACTTGAACGGCTGAGGCCGATAAGGCTGTCGGGTAAATTACTGACATCAGTCAATGAAGTTAAATATCTGGGGCTAAACCTGGACAGCAAACTGCTTTGGAAAAAACATACAGAGGAGATAACCAGGAAAGCAACGCGGGCTTTAATGATCTGTCGAAGCCTAGCTGGCAAATCCTGGGGATGCAGCCCGACCATCCTCAGATGGATGTATATTGCTATTGTGAGACCAATGATCACGTATGGCGCAATTGCAT
This sequence comes from Cheilosia urbana, assembly GCA_946477585.1. Classification (NCBI taxonomy): domain Eukaryota; kingdom Metazoa; phylum Arthropoda; class Insecta; order Diptera; family Syrphidae; genus Cheilosia; species Cheilosia urbana. The sequence continues at coordinate 18,283,331 of OX297855.1, read as the reverse complement.
GGGCAAAAAGAACCAGTCTATCCACCACAAGGAAGACACTCAATAAAGTGCAAAGACTGGCATGCCTATGTATTACAGGGGCCATGAGAACTTGCCCAACCGCAGCTATGGAAGTGCTACTGGAGCTAACTCCACTGCACCTCGTGGTTGAGGAATGTGCAAGTAAAACGGTTCTAAGAATGGCCAAAGAAGGAGTAGGAAGAGAAAAGTGCATCACACCGAGACAGATTGACGCACTACTCAAGAAACATCCATTATTAGCCTTTCCTAGAGACGATATCATCAAAAGATTTGATTTTCAAAAGAACTTTGTTGCTAAGCTCAGCAATAAGAAGAACTGGAGAAACGAATCCACAATTCACAGACTGAGCAATCATACAACGAAGTGGTACACAGATGGATCGAGAACTGAAGAGGGAACTGGAGCGGGAGTATTTGGGCCTGGAACCAAATATTCTGAATCAATGGGCAAAAATCTATGCCATAGACAGATGCATCCAAATCAACCTCGACAGAAACAAAATCAACTGTGATATAGCTATAATGTCAGACAGCCAGGCTGCTATTATGGCACTTAGTTCCTACATCATTAAATCCAAACTTGTGTGGGAATGCCTACAAAAACTTAATGAACTGGGTAGGAGAAACAAAATAACCCTCTGCTGGGTGCCTGGCCACGTAGGAATAGAGGGTAATGAAATAGCCGACTCCCTAGCAAGAAAGGGAGCATCAGAAACTTTCATAGGTCCTGAACCATTCTGTGGAATAGGGGATCACACCCTCAACGAAGAATTTAGGAAACTAGAGAAAGAAAACAGGGCAAGAACCTGGCATAACACTCAGGGCATGAGGCAGGCTAAGAAACTTCTAGGGCAATACAACCAGAAAAGATTCCAAGCTTGCATCGGCATGAGCAAAAACAACCTCCGTATCCTAACGGGGTTCCTAACGGGGCACTGTAGACTCAAGGAACACCTCAGGAAACTGGGTATATCTGAAGAAGGTCTCTGCAGATTCTGCGATGAGTCCAGTGAAATCCCAGAACACTTGCTGGGATCATGTGGGGCATTGAACCATAAAAGATTGAAATACTTGGGCAAGTACCAACTATCTGATGAGGAAATATTGTCCCTGGAGCCAGCTCTCATCCTTAGATTCCTAAAGGAAACTGGACTGGAGAAAGTGCTATAGGACGGATTTCTTCCGCCAAGGAGAAAGAAGAGTGCAAAAACCTCTAAAATGATTCCGAAAGGAATTATATTGTGAGGGAAACTCTTATGAGGGATTATACCTCTCTGAGGCGTAAGCAGGGGGTACAATAGACCAAAAGGTCGCAGTACAACAACCCTTTTCACATAATAATGACAGAATGTTGTTGTGAGGGCCAGTCTGATCGCCCGATTCCACGCATTACTAAAACTAGTTTTTATTATACTAATATTAATTTATTTGAAAATAATCCAATTCCGAATAATCTCTTGTTAGTTTTAGATACGCTTCAATGTTGTAGAAGGAAATTACAGATATTCAATTTCTTACAACTAGCGCTCGTGTAATAGGTCACCCTTTTTATGATGACCTTTCGGCCATCCAAAGTATCCATTTCAATAAGATCATATAAAATTTCTCAATTCCACAGGCTGGTTTTGAGCTCCCTTTACTCCCTTCTCCTCCTTTCTCTTCAGATTCCATTAGTTGTGGTCTCAAAACGTTGCTCAATATTTGTGTTTTTCCTTGTCAGAAGACGGGAATACTGCCACTTAAACCAACCAACCAGCGCTCGTGGCGCAATTATGAAACGTTTTTCCAGGTATGTTATAAAATCATTATAACAAACTAACTATTGGTAGTTTTATTGCTGCCACTTCACTCTTCAAAACATTGCGTACACGACGTCATTAAAACAAAATTGTATCGTGCTTGAGTTAACGTAAAGCTACGTTTTCAACGGAGATTAACTCCTTGATTAGGATTAATTTCCCTTAAGCTCGTCTAAATCTCGAAACTTACCATATATACTTACCATATATACGGAATTGAAAACTTTAGTCCGGTTTGTGAACACACTTTCCACAGCTCGAGAAGTCAAAAATGAAAAATAGCAAAAAATGCTTTTGACAGTAACACGTCAGAAATGGAAAAAATTACTCATTCGCCTCGCGTCTCGCTGCTCGCTCTCGTGGAACGCCATTCTGCATTAACTTATTAATTATTGTAATTATTATACTAGCTGACCCGGCGAACTTTGTTCCGCCCAAATTCGTTAATGTAATGAAAATAATAGTTTCGAGCATGCAAAATGCACACGCTGCATTAAGTAATTCGGTCAATTCAAATTCGTAAATATTTGAAGTAGCTATATCAATGTCGATGTGTTTCATTCAAACCGCAATGATTGACGTGTCGACCAACCCTCCGCTTTTCACTAAAGTCCTTTATTTATGGTACACAACGTACAAAGCGGAAGCTTTGCTAACACGTTGCCACGCCACAACATTTGACGATGTGAAAAACATGGGTATTCAAGATTGGTGCCACCAATTTCCAGCGATTGGAATAGCGAAAGCAAAACGCACGGGAAATTGAAGACGCTTTAATGCCAATGGCAAATTGGCAAATCGTTCTGAATAATCGGAATGCGCGGAATGAGAACGTTTGCCTTTCAATTTTCTTCTCATTTGAGATTCTTCACAATCAAATCAAACGCGATCCGTTACAAAGTTTCGGTGCATTGAGGTTGCGCAACATAATTATAACCGAGCCGACTTTCAATTTCAAATTGTGTAGCGGTAAGCCCGCAACAGCCAAAGAATTCAACAAATTTAAATTTTAAATAATTTTTGTGTGTGTTGGACGTGAGTCCAGTCTATTTTTTTCTTTCTTTGTTTTTCAAAATACGATTTTCTAAACAAACTTCTATACCCAATCTAATACCCATAAAATTTTGATTTTATGACAGAAAGTAACATATGTTCTTAATTGGGGCAATGCGAATTTAAAACAAAAATCAGAAAAATCGAACGATCTGTACCCACCCGACTTTGCCCGTACCTTTCGCATTAAGTCCGGCTCACATTTCCCAAAGTGTTTTGTTTTTTTATTTTGACAATTTGCATTAATAATTTTAATTATACGGGTTTGGAAATAGCGTTTGATTTTATTTTTGACTGGGAGGTGCCACAACCAGTTTTCCTATCCAAAACTTTTCGTGTCAAAAACTATCCCGTCTTTCAAACTAGAACCAACCATACCCATGCACAAAACTTCAATGAAATCGGTAGAGCCGTTTCGGAAATCTGCGACAGCGCCACCTATCGGGTCGAAAAGTATCCTATCTCTCAAGCTTGAACAAACCATATCCATCGTCCAAAGGTATCCTATCTTTTAAGATTGCCTAAACCTGAAATACAGCGATACGAACAAAACAAACGAAGAATCATGAAAATTGAAACAGTGGTTATTTTAGCTTTCTAATTAATTTTTGATATAGAAACGTCAAAATGAATATTCAATAGAAGAATTATTGGATGCCAAATCAGGACCGCATGACGATTTTCCGGAATTTTCTCTCTTCCTAAACCTGATATACAGCATTACGAACTACAACAAAAAAGAATCATGAAAATCATCCCAGGGGTTATTGAGTTATAACATCATCGAGTTTCACCCCGAAAGAATTATATACATAGAAGATATGGACTGATGGTCGCCAACTTCACGCGTACTCCAAAAATACAGACGCACTACTGTTTTACAGCGGAAAACAACGAAAACTTCAAACAACGAAGTTTAGTTTCATAACAAACTTGTGGTCTATGCGTTGAGAGAGTGGGAACTAGTAAAGGATTTTTAAGTTTATTTACCTATGGATATTTGTATTTTTGTAGTGGTTATGGTTACTGTATTGGACGAGAAGAAAAACACAAATAACTTTTTAAGGTTTTTTCCACTGGGCCATCTCTTGAGAACGTCTGACAAACACCCAAGATTATAACGTAAGAGCTTCACAATTCAGCCGGATAATTGTCAAAAAAATAAAAACACACAAAACGAATGTTTGTAAGAATCTAGGCCTAGGGTACCTATACATGAATCTGCTGTGCTGAGTATTTATTTTAACCTTTTTTAAACAAAAGTCAGCTAAAACCTACCCATTCACTGTGCCTTTCAGGATATAGTAGCAAAATTTGGAATTCTGTGCATAGGTAAAATTATTTCACAAAGTACATAAATTGAACTATACGGAAGCACTCTTTAAAGGCTCCTAAGCATTAGCATTATATATGAATATATATATATATGAAGACTATAGTACTCTACCTTTTTTAAGTTGTTTTTCTAAAAATAAGACATCAATCTCATCAGCTTATTATTCTCTCGAGTAGCACTAGATTCCGAAACAATTCGCATCTTAACTTTGCAATAAGCCTCTTAGCTTTTGATATGTCCCCAGATATTTCCTTCTAAGTTTCGATCCCATTGTGTCTTCCTCAGTGGAAAACGTTCCCTTCGTTTTATACTGAAGTGCACACGTGAGAAGTGTAATTCTGCCATCCATCACCACTCGAAAAGACACAAATATCGATCAATTAGCAACTCTCCTTGTCAGGGACTATAACTACATTAAGTGTCATGCCGTGAAATCTCTATACGAACTTCAAGTCAATCGAAAGAGGCCTTCTCCATCCCCCTTCTCATTTGCAATTCATTTCGCATCCTTCAAATTTTTTCCATTACCCATGGAAAGAAAATGAAATGAGAAACACATGAGCACACCTACATACACCAACCTCATAACCTGGCGCAATGAAAATAAAATTTAAATGTTCATTACCTTCCTCTGTACAGAGATAAATCACTAACTCATCGGTGAAAACAAAGCCCTTTGGCATGCTCCTACATCCCCATGGAATGTATTGATTTTTTTCTTTTTTTTTTGTCATTTTCGCTGAATAGCTCACGTGGATGTGATTCACTCCGGAATAATGTGCTCTAAGGCGGGTATGCCGATACACGGATACACACCCAACACTGTACATGTACAACCTTCATTATGAACGCAGCAGCGTTCCAATGCGCACATCGAATTCCGACACCTATACAGGCAGTAGAGCGTGGCTTCCTGGTGGTATCAATTAAAATTCGCATGCGATTTATACCGATAGCGACAAGTGGGGATAAATTCCTTTCTCCCCGACATTGGCACATCAGATAATCGCTATTCGCCAATAATGAGGAAAGGATTTATGTTCAGGACCCACTCTTACAACGCCATTCCATTTCCCATATGATCAGCGTCAGCGCTGCGTGAGTTGTAAGCACATATGAACGATGGCCGGTGGTTCCGGTTCAATTGCACTGTGTCTATATTGTACAATAATCGCACTTGCGGCTGTGAAGGCTCGCCACTATTTATGTCCTCAGTGAATCCTGGCCGCAGGAGTTTATGTTTCTGTAATTAAAATTCAATGCCAGCCTGTGCAGCATGGTAATAAGTAATATTTGCATATATGAACAGGCCTGACTGGCACAATGCGATGGCGTGTGCTCGAAAATTAATTAATCACTCGGGCGGGCGTATCAGGCATCAGGCTTTTGTTTGTTGCCAACTCTCGGTTGGTTTACCTGCGGTGGCATATGGGAAAACATCTGCCGAAGGTTTGTTCTTCTGAGATTCATTTCTGTTATTAATATAATTTTTGTTTAATATGCAAATAATTTCTTTCCCCTTGGCAGGCGTATTTTCAGGGTAGGCGTTAACGGCTTTCATGGGAGTATAGAGGGCGTTTGAGGTTAATTGCAAATTTACGACTGTAAAATTGTTTTCAACCTCTAAAGGTTTGTGAAATGTTTTATAACTAGAGAAAAACTGTGCACTCACCCCGACGTCGATCTGGGATCAACTTCTGGCCACGATAGTCTTCTCTTGCAAAACGCCAACGGCGGTCGATCCTGCGGTGCTGGCTGATGCACGGGCGATGTTCGCTGGCGAAATGAACCGGTCCGTGGCGGAGCCAAGCACTCCAATGCGCGTGATTGTCGTCTCGAACCCAAGTTCTGTGTTGGTGTGGTGCCGGGAGGTGGCACAACCTTCGGGAAACCTACAACAAAATGCAAATTAAATTTATTCCCAATGACTTCCTCACTTAATGGCATTCAGTCAAATCAACTATTATGTGATTCATATTAAAAGTTCCAACCACATGCATACCTACATTCGTTCAATTTATTCATGTGTATACGCTCCCAGTTAATGGTACCGACAAAAGAAAATGTGTCCCACCCAAAGGACTATGGAGCATACCGCAACCATCGACCAGTAAACCTGTAAGTCAGGACAAAGCTGATAGAATTTTTTTGCATGCGAGCGATGACAAGTATATTGGATTTTGCAAATTGCATCCCAAAACTCTCCTAGTCTTCTGTCCTTCGAAACACACAAAACTATGGTACAAAAGGATGCAATAAATATATTCATGGTTACGTGTATCCTGTTCCTGGAGGGAATGGTTTTTTTGTACTTTTTCTGTTGCATATGTGTAAACCTCAAGAATACAACCATAAAGAGAAGTCCACAGGAAAGCAAGGAACTAACGACTCCATGTAAATGTACTGCAGAGGAAGAGCATTTCGTGCGACGACATAACCTCGATGTACCGACATCCAGACTCAAGTAAACCATATCATGCAAAATTGTCAATATTTCATGAGAAAAGAGTGACTTGCAGCAAATTGCTGTGCAAAATGAAGGAGCCGGGTGTGTGCCGGGATAATGTGTGCTAAGCATGATGATGATGTCCCCTTTCTCACAAGTGAATGGCCAATCGAATCATATTTACCAAGGTATTGCTTGGCAATTATTTATATATTGCAGAGCCAGAGCTCAGTCCGTAATGGAGAAGTTGCCGAGCTAAATTATCATTAGATTTGGAAGAGGTTCAAATGCGTCTATAAGAAAAAACCAGGTGCAGTGTAGCGACTGTCTGAGGAACATCCAAGAGTACAACTGTCATCGAAAGGCTTAGGAATTCTGTCAGAAGTCGGCATAAAATTTTAGGTCTCTTCCATTACATTCTTCCGTCTCGAAAATAAATCGAAGATTTGTGAGATGAAAGAATCAAGAAAGCAAAAATAGCACTTTACACCTGCAGCAAAATCTTTGGGAAAACATGGGGACCATCTCCGAAGATTAAACTCTGGTTGTACACAGCTATCGTAAGACCAATACTGACATATGGCAGTCTTGTATGGTGGCCAGCAACAAAAAAGACTACATACCTAAAGGCTATTACAAAAGTGCAAAGACTAGCTCGCATCGGAGTCACCAGCGCGATGAGATCAACTCCAACCGCCGGACTTGAGGCTATCCTCAACCTGCTTCCGCTAGATATCTTTTTTAACAATCAGTGGCAGCAACAAGTGCCATGAGAATTAGCCAATCAATAGACTGGAAACACGATGAAGAGGGTCACTCAACGATCCTACAGAAATACCTTGGCAATGTACCTAACACGGATTACATGACGCCATATTTGGAATTCAGAAGACCCTTCTCTAGCGCCTACCCCAGCAGGGAAGAATGGAGAGATGGACTTGTACCTAACACGCAATCCATTCCCGTGTACACAGACGGATCAAAAATGGACAACGGCGTGGGGTAAGGCCTCTACTCTGAACAGCTGGGCATCTCAACATCAATACGCCTCCCAGACTACTGCAGTGTATTCCAAGTGGAAGTCATGGCAGTGACAAGAGCTGCCCGTGAGTCTGCTATAAAGGTAATACCTCCGGGAGGTATCACCTTCTTTATCGACAGTCAGGCAGCTATAAAAGCTTTAACTGCCCCAGAAATAAAATCGAAGCTTGTGAAGAGCTGTCGCGAAGAGCTCAGAGCTCTTGGAACACAGCACAAGGTATTACTGTGTTGGGTTCCTGGACATGAAGGCATTCCAGGCAATGAGAAAGCGGATGAACTAGCACGACATGGCTCGGCTAATGCTCTAGAACAAACATGTCCCTCTGTGTGCATCCCGCTCTGTACACTAAAGCTAGAAGCAGGGAAAAAGGCCACGGATGAGGCAAACGCTAGATGGAAATCCATGGATACGTGCGAAAACACAAGGAAACTATGGCCATCTTTCTGTAAATCCAGAACAGAGAGAATCAGGCGGAACAACCGGAGATGTCCCTCTATACTTGTAGGTATCCTTACGGGATACAACACCTTGCGATACCACATGAAGAAAATGCGACTGACCGAGGAAGAACTTTGCAGAGGCTGCGGTGACGAGGGAGTTATAGAGGACACAACCCACTTCCTATGTCACTGGCCAGGTCTTCAACACTCCACGAACAAACTCCTGGGAAGTTACTTCTTCCATAATCTGAACGAGCTATCCAGCACACCAATAGATAAAATTACGAACTTCATCAAAACATCAAGATGGTTTGTATGTAACGACACGCAGTAAATAATTTAAAATCATATAAGGGTTAACACGGGTAAGGGATAAACCTCTTCCCCTACGGGTATCACAATGGGTCAGTTTTGACCTGAGTGTGGCACGGAATCTTTCCTTGCCAGCCCACAAACCTAACCTAACCTAATATGTAATTTAGAGACTTCATTATTTTGAAAAACGTATATCTCTTCATGAGTTTTCCTCCTAAAGAATTATTTTTCATTTTAAAATGTGTATTGAAAATTGTTTGCCGTTGTTGTGCAACATCTAATAATCTTTTCATTGTACTTTTAGTTTGTGCGCTGCGCTGCTTTCCGACATTTCAATAGTATTGTAGGAGAAAAATGAGAATTTACAACTTACAAACACATGAAACAAATTTGACAGCTCACTCCTCACTAAAATTCAGTCACATTACGGTTACAAGCGAGGTAAAACGAATTCCCCACTTTGGTCAGCGTTCCATCCTGCACTGGAAACAGTACGCACTTTGATAGCCTATCTGTCTACCTCGGGACAATCCTTTTATCTTGCCACCGTACACAAACCGGCTCAATCTCATTAACCTGGGCACTCATTCCGTAACTTTTCAGACGATTATCGTCGAAACGATAGAGCCCAAAACTAGCAACTAAGTGCTAAAATTACAAGTTCGAGAGGTTAATCCAGTTCATTTCCCACAAATGTAATGAACGCTGACAATATTAAAAACAATTCGAGCAGATTATAACTTCTAATGGTGATTAAAGTTTCCAAAACGATATCGTTCAGACGATCATTGATATACGGAATCTGCCCCCTGAATACCCTTGAGGAACGCAGAGACGCTGCGAACATACATTTCATTTATCGTCTTCTGTCAAGCTCCGTCGATTGCGCGTCTCTTTACAACTCTATTTTCTGTAAAACAAACCCCCGTAATTTACATTTCCCTGGACTCTTTTACCCATCAAACCACCGTACCTCATATGGCTCCAATGAACCAATCTCCCGTATGCTGCGAAAGGCTAATTCCAACCTTTCAATTTTCGATTTCAACCGCAGATCTTCCCACCTCAAACTTGATCTCCTTCACCACTCTCCTTATCTGTAAGTCTAAGTTTTAAGGCTTTTCATGTCTTAGTTTTAAGTATCTTAGTTTTAAGTTGTTACTTTAAGCCTAAATATTAGTATTAGCTTGTATTAAGCCAAATATATGGGAGTATTGCCCCCACTGAAATACTTACTGTTACGGAAACTTTCCGAAATGTAGGATCCGCGCCTCTACTATAACCATCAATTTCTACTTGGGTGACAGCTGTTTCCCGCTCGAAATCTTGACAGAAAGTCAGTACCATACCTCCGCGGAACTAAATAAGTCACTTTACGCTTAAACAATGTTGGGAAATATTGAAAACTTATTTCCAAAGTGAGTGCTGTGTAGCCCCAACAGTACATTTTTTGAAAATCCTCTTTTCCGACGAGGCGCATTATCATATCGGCGGCTACGTTAACATATGAAATTGCCGCATCTGGGGCTTGGAAAATCCGCACGTTATCGTCGAGAAGCCAATGCATCCACAGAGAGTGACAGCTTGGTATGCGGAAGCGGATTGTGGAGTGGTGGCATCATTGGATCATTTTTCTTCGAAAATGAGGCTGGGAGTAACGTTTCAGTCAACTGTGGGCATAACAGAGTCATGTTAACCGACTTTTTTTACTGCAATTGAAGACATGGATTCGGACGACCTATGGTTCATGGAGGATGGCGCACCTTGCCACACAGCCCATGTAACAGTCGATCTGTTACGCACCAAATTCCCAAACCTTTTTATCAGCCGTCTTGACGATGTGTCAATTGGCCGCCTCGGAGTTGCGATTTGACCCCTTTGGACTTTTTTTTTTTTGGGGTCCAGGAAGGACCGATGTTATGCCAACAATCCGGAAACGATTCAAGCACTTAAGGCCAATATCATCCAAGCAATTCGTGAGCTACAGCCCGACACCATCAACAAGTCCTTGCAAAATTAAAGTGACTGATTGCGCTACTGCGAAGCCAGCCGAGGCAGCTACTTGAACGACGTTATGTTCCACAATTAATGGGAATATTTGCTCTTAATAATAAGGCCATGATACATAAAAAAATGTATGCAATGATAAAACACAGTGACGCATTTCCGTCCCCGCAAGTTAAATGTGTGGAATTACTCCACCAGATTCCAACAATGCGCGCTTAGATGTTTACACATCAAAAATAGTTCTGTTCATTTTATTTCATTTTTAAAATGAAACTTGTATTTGGCCTACCCTGTATGAGGGTACCATTTCCCATACGGTCTTGCCGAGCCATATATTTTTATTTGAAGAAAAACCCAACACTGTGACGAAAATGCTGAATGAATCTTAAAGGTCCAACATAAGTCGCTGAAAATAAGGACTTATGGCGGGTTTCACAGTTTGACAATAGTCAAGAAGTCTCCCACGCTCTGACATATTTATGGAGTTTATGTCAGAGGACATATTTTCGAAATGTGTTCTTGGCATCAGAATATTCGGCGGTCTTTTTTTTTTATCCAATGTGCGAAGGTCTTCTTCAAGGTATCTTTTTGCAACACTCTGAACTCCACATGGGCTTCCAGCTTGACTGATCATAGGAAAGTCACTAAAAAGACTGACGAATTTCAAGTCGAGACTCAACACCTTTTCATCGACTTCAAAGCCCCATATAACTGCATTCTTTCATTCTTTTGCCAAGGTTTTATACAGCGATATAGTCGCGGACCTGGGATCTCTCAAAACTGATCCAACTGATGTGTGGCGTGACGTTCAAATACACGCTATGATATGTGCAATTCGGGAAAAACTATTCAAAACTATTTCCAACATGTACCAGACATCGGCGCTATTAAAAAATAAATAAATAGTTGGCGCAACAGGTCCGGAGGGACCCTAGGCCTAGCTTCTCACAACCATTTGTTTTGTGTGAGTTTTCCTCTACAATTTTATGCCGACTACAAACGGCTAATTGAGAAGCTCTTTCAAGACATTTATACTCTGGGATGTTTGTCAGACGTACGCGAGAGGTAGCGCAGTGGAAAAAAAACATAAGTTGGAATTTGGGTTTTTGCGGGATTCGAACCTTAGTAGTCCAACACACTAACACTAAGCCACTGCGACTATCGGCGCTATTAATTCAGTCAATTACTTTTTTTATTAAGTCAATTTAAGTAGGTGACGCTTCACTCTTTTTGGAACACATAGCGTGCAGGGTAAGTATAAACTACCAACGCAGCCGCTATCTCCAATAGGTCCGACGAGCTCCTGGGTATGTAACAAAGGCTTTTATACCGTCATTGTTGAGCAGCGTGACCGTTGTACTACTAAAATGGCAGTTTGACACTTCTTTCGAGAGCCTGCCACAATTTTTTGTCATTTTTTAGTTGGAAAAAGCGCTGTGCTAAATTTGCAAATGCTGCTATTTCCAAATAGAAACGTTTAAAACTATAGAGCTTACAGAGAGAGAGAGAGATTGATAGATATCGTTCATTTTTACTATCAAATCCAATTTCATCAAATTTTTCGTATCTAAATTCTATAAACAGAATTTAGATGACTGGGATTACATTAATTCACCAGCCCTACGAGACTTTTGTTAGACCAACGAATCTTTTGTTACACCACTAGAGGACAAAAGCAGCTGAGGCAGACCCCAATTGTGGGAGATCGACATTAAACAAATTAACACTCTCAACTAACTAGAGGGGCCGACCTGTTTAAGAGGCTTGTAGGTTGAGGCTGTGGTCAACCTTTAAATATTAGCCACGTGTAAAGTTAAACTGTTTAAGAAGCTTCTATAGGCTGAGCCTGTGGTCAACCTTTAAATATTAGCCACGTGTAAATTTAAGCTGATGTAATAAACTGAATATTGCAAGAAAACCTGACAGGGGCTATATTCTGAAAGGAGAACTGTGCTAACCTCCACGACCTTTACAATTTTTATCTCTTAACGTCTTAAGAAGTTGTCTATCGTTTTTTAGGATAGATGTTCTCAAATTGCACCAAAAATTCCAATTTTACAGAAAGTCTACATATCCTGGATTGCGGATTTCATGGCATTGACTTTCAAAAAGGGTGGGGCAATAAAAAAAGTTTCTAGTGAACTGCATCGCGTTAACTATCAAAACGATCAAGTTCAAGTGGGCGACAGTCTCTTACGTACATTATAGCAGCGCCGAAGAAATCACTGCTCGAAAAACTAAAAGCCAAGATGCCTTCATTGTCCTCCTATTTACTTTGCGTCGCATGTCCTAACAGCTGGCTATTACATATTCCAATGGAAGCCAACTACAATGCCTCCGCCAAATGCCTTAGACTCCCTCTGGGCTCCATTCAGTTGCAGAAAGAAAAAGAACTCCGACAGCTTTAAGAACTCATAATCCCCAGCCTCTGCGTTTCACATCCCAGACCATCTCCCACTCCCCGACTATAAATTTAATTAAAACACCCAGGATCTGCAGATTTCCGTTGACGTATAAAAGGAAAATAGAAAGAAAAAAAAACTAGCTACACATCCCCTCGCGTTAAATACTTTTATAAATTACTCCGTTATCATTATCATCTCAACATTCACCAACTATTATCCGACAGAAACCCCACTCCCGCCAGAGATGCTAATATCATTCACTGCAGCATTCATACTCATCATGTCCGCACTCACCCACCGCACTCACCAACCGCCAGCACACTTACCATGTACATGAGCTGCACCGGTAGCATTCGCAGAATTCGCACCGGAAGCAGATGTTGGTCCGCCCGCATTGCCGCCACCACTACCGGAGGATGCTCCCGATCCACTTTTGTCCTCGTTCGAGTCCTGTCGCGAGAGTGAAAACCGCCGGTTGCCTAGACCCAAGCCAGCCACCCCACTTGTTACGTACTGCTGAAGTGAACTGAAGAAACTCATTATCGCGCCGACCGGGGGTAATCGTTTGGAAAATCACGTCTTTCTACTTCTCGTCCTTTCTGCTTGGTGGTAATATTTACTTATTTTTCTCTCCCTCCGTGCGGCTTAAACTGTTGACTCTTATTCTTTTATATGTGCTGGTGCGGCCGGTAGTACCGTCCAACTCCACAGATGGGTGCCCAAAATTAAGCAGTATATATTCGTCGAAGTTGTTGATTCGGTTTTTTTTTCCCTCCCTCTCTGATGATGATGATGAAATGAATAAAAGTTTTGCAAGTCTTTTTTTTTTTCCTTGTTTCCCCTGCTGATGGGGCTCGTTTATTGCGGCATCAACAAACAAAAGAGGCAATTTTTGTTCACTCTGCCGCTGGTGTATATCCTTTTCTGCTTCAAGGCGAAGGGTTTTTTTTTTCTCCAGGCTGTGCGTAAGTTTGGCGCTTTCGGATTAATCTTTGCCGATGCTGTTCCGTTGGGTTGCCATTGCTAAGACGAATGACCGACGAAATTAATCTTAGTCGAAGGGTACAACATTTTACATTACTCAGGTTAATGCTGCGTTTATACGATTATCGTCCTGATGGGAGTTTGTTGTGTTGGGTTTTGTGTTCTTGTGTAACATTGGACTGGAACTTGTAGCTGAAAAGAGAATGAGACGGGAATCACGTCAGCAAAATGAAAATTTGCGGAATGTATTTGATTTAAAATGTTATCAGGTGCTAACTTTGAGAATTACAGTTTCAAGGATATTTTTCGTTGGGAAAAGATTTACATCCCTAGGAAAATCTTTTATTAAGATTGTGCCCAATGGTGGATTGTACAAGATGTCGGATTGAGGTCTTTTTTAAATGAAAAATGGAACTTGCAAAATGTCAGGTAAGCCGAATGTTGTTTTTTTATTACCCAAGTCTAAGGTTTGAGGTTGACAATTGACGGAACTGCGGATATTAAAAGTACAAGTTGAAAATGAGGCAATGCGAGAAAGACTGAATTTGGTTGCCCCTGGAGAGGACTGAAGAAAGTTTTCCAACTACGACCTTACAGCTGCGACTGAGACTCCATCAGGAACAAGAAATAGCCGCGGTGATTTCAATAAGCGTAAAAGTCTGTACATCTAGGCTACGTGGCGAAATAAACGGGACGAGACTGTACCAAAGTAAGACATATGCTAACTCGTACTGAGAATAGAAGCCTGAAGAAGATGCAACCATGGGAGTTGTAGCTACCAGCTAGAACAGTCTATAGCCAGCAATGAAAGATGCCGCAAAAACCAGCATGCGCACAGATTTGGTCAGGATTCCTTACCGTGAATGGTCAGGGTCAGAAGAAGAGATTGTGAAGGTTTCCATTTCAGTCGGGGGAAGGTTACTGCAAAGGTAGGTATATACCTACTGAGTCTTCATGTCACACAGTTATATGAATCACAGATGCATCTTCAACATGCATCAGACATTCTACGATTCAGACCAAGTCTGACGGTTTACCGGCTATTTAAGTTTAAAAACGTCCGGAACAACCGGCTTCTTTGCTCTGATATGGTTTTAGGTTTTATTTTTAGCTAAAACTTTTACAAAGACCGACGTTTTTCTAGTTGTCATATTCAAACGTGGTCTGTTTCTCCAGCTACAAAGTCTCAAGCTACTAAGCTTAAAAGTGGTCCTACTAAGCTCTATAGGGTTGCAATGGCTGTCTAAGCTAACCTAGGACAAACAGTTTTAAAATCTCAGACTTCGGAGGACATCATCTGACTTAAGAAGAAGATTAAAACAAAAACTAGGTCCATGACTAAAAAAAAATATATTTCATTATTAAAATACGTGCTTAACATAAATTAAAATACAAAAATAAATAATTTATATTTAAAAGGAACGTTTTATAAAGTATTTACATGTTTTTAATACTTTTAAGGCTTTTTATACTCGTATTTAGCTTCAGATTGATTTTTTGTTCAGGACTTCATCATTGCTATTAAATATAAAGTCAGAAATGGCTAATTAATTGTAATTAAATTTATTTAAAATTACACCCTTAATGGTCTCGGATAACAGTCTATTTCTCTTCTATGTTCATTGTATCTTCATTTAAAATTACTTGTTAGGGGAAACAAGAGGACAATTTCTTAAAACGTTGGAGGACGTTGCGCGCCAGAATGAAAAAGAGGATAAACCAGGTCCTCGTAAAAAATACGCATGGCAACCCTACCTAAGGTAGTTCATTAAAACCTACGCTATTTTTGTCGGAAAGGCATATTAAGTGACAAGAGGCATATAAGAGACATGGGCCCAAAATGTTGCCTTAACCCCCAGTTTAAAGGCCAATCCATCGCGTATACAAAAGTGCTAACCATTTTTAACTATACATTGTGAGCCGGGAGTGCCTTCAAGGGGCTCTGGCACTGCGGCTTCTTAAATGAGCCTATTGTTGTTGACTATAACAACCAATCACAGATAACGAAAGACTGAAGTGCCCATGAAAAGACTTTCGCCAGACCTCTTTAAGCAACAAATTTGGTTTGAGGTTGACAATTGACGGAAATTAGGATTTTAGTAAAGTAAAGGTAAAGGGATAATGGGGGCTTTGCGAGGAAGACCGAATTTGGTTGCCCTTGTAAAGGAGTGAAAAAAGTTTTCCAACTACGAACTTACAGCTGAGACTCCATCAGGAAGAAGAAGAAGTCGTGATTTCAATAAGCGCAAAAGTCTACATCTAGGCTACGTGGCGAAATAAACGGGAAAAGACTGTACCAAAGTAAGACATATGCCCTTCTATCTCGTACTGAGAATAGAAGAATGAACAAGTTGCAACCATATGGGAACTGTAACTACCAGCTAGACCAGTTTATAGCCAGCAATGAAAGATGACGCAGATACCAGCATGCGCACCACTTTAAGCAACAAATTTGGAAGCGGGCAGAATGTTTGTCTTTGTAGCAGACTGCGCTTAAGGCCTTGTTTCCACCCTGTACCTACTTTCAGGACACTGGAAGAGCTTAAGACATCAAAGAATTCACTGACTTCTTTAGTGCCTCTTGTGAGACCACTTTTCGGTGCAAAGAGAATCCAAAAGGTGGTCCAAGAGCTCATAAGTAGTCAGGCGCACTTGGACTTTGAAACTAACAGAGTCGCTTCTGGTGCCATATGGAACTTTAATGAAGCCACACATTGATTAAAGTTGATTGTACAATAGTCCATGGCAGGTCTTCTAGAAAGAATATACTTTCCCTTGGTGCTTAGTACGTTTAGATACAGTGGAGGATCTATTATTATTATTTTTATTATTTATCATTAACTCATAAAACTCGTAATAGTTTTCCCAACTTGGATATAGGCTTTTGCAAAATATCCAAACAGAGGGACATTTAGTCTTGTGTGCAAATTTATACAGGTTTCAGTTTTTTTGCTTTTCTTTTTATTTGCAAAACTAATTTGTATTCAAATCAAATTTCCATCTGGGCGTCTTCGTATGCTAAGCACAACAATACCTCTACTCCATGGAGCAAGCATACAGCCCTTGCCGGTGGCATCATGGTAGTCCACACGTCAGCCAACTCCCGTCAGAAGCAATCCCTGTTTCCATTATCCACAAAAAGGGATACTTAGCTACAGATAACCCACCGCTATCCCCGATGATGAGAGCCAAAAACAAATTGAATAGCAACACCAGCACGAACAGGATTACACACAGATATGTTGACGACAAGTAGCAGCAATCATACGTCCCTTCGTGTAGCTTTTCCGCTTTTTTGTTGTTCGACATCAAGTCCCATCCGTTTATTGGTCTTTTTTTTTTTTAAAATATATTCCATTGAATTTACTTTCAAGGATCAGAGGAACATCCTCCCCATCGATAATAAACAGCAAAAACAACAACAAGAATAAATACAAAATATGGCCAAAAGAGCTCGGAACAATCCGACGATAGATTCACTGGCGTGGAAATTCATTTATAAAGAAATATTTGATAAGGGACAGACGGCTTGGGGTGGCGCAAAAAAGACGAGCGCAAGTTTTAATACTGGAAGGTCCTGCTTAATTCACCAGTGGATCTGGTGATTGAAGCTGTGGCGATGCCAAAGTCTGCTGTCAGAAGTTGCGATAAAACTTAATTTGATGTGACAGCGAATACCCTGAGGGGGAGCGAGCGCAGGGGTAGTGTGCAAAGTACTTTAATTCCTTTGCCGATATCTGCAAAGTACACGATTGTTCTATTTCGGTTGCAAAGTTTTTTTTTTTTTGCTCCCTCCCTTCATCCATGAGCAAGGGAAATAGTCAAAGATTGATCTTAATTTAATGAAGACTAATGATGGAGCTAGGAGCTGAGAGCTGAGAGTAGACAACAAAAAGAGAGTCTGTCTGCACATCGGTTTCTATTTGCGCAGGTTGTGCTTGAGGATAGTGGAGGCATGACGCAGCAAACATGTTGCACCGGATACCGATGTTTAATTACAAACAATTCGCTAATTGAAAGGAATGATTAAACTGGGATAGAAGTGGCCAGAGAGCAGACGGTGAAAGATGCTGGCAGAGCTTCTAAAAGGCTAATAAATCTTTAAGTCCTTCAAATTATTGAGTAAACTTTGCCGAGGATTTTCTATTAAATGAAGGAGCATTTTATTTTTTCTCTTCTGTCAAGTATTTAATTAATCTGCAAAGTGTGGGGGGGGGGGGGGTAGGAGGATAAATGGGAAAAGTACTCAAGAGATTAAACCACAGAACTGCTGACGGAATATTTTACATCCACTCATTAAATATTTACTTTGGCGAAGATGAAATTTACTATGAGGCGAAGATTGTCTGCAACTTGGGTATTTGCAGACGTGTTGACATTTGAAACTTGAAATTGGTCGCTGTGCACCTGCAGTTATTTGGATTCGAAGTTGCTAAGTAGGAGAGATTTGTTTTTGTTTATAGTTTTTTTTGGGGGGGAATATATTTCAAAGTGTGACGGGGTTTTTTCCACTTAATTACAGTTCCGCCAGATGATATTTTTTGTAAATTTCCCGACGCGTAAGGTGACGGTGACAAGGCAATTTTGATGGTAAACATTTAAATAGTGAGTGCAGATATCGCGACACTTTAGGGAACTACCTAAAACTGTTTTATACTGCGCTTCTACAGTGAAAATTTAATAAAAATATCGCAGAGTACATATAAGAGGTTGCATGTATGGACTTGTGCATTATGCAGACTCTAGTGTCATTCCACGATAGGTTCGATTTTGTAGTGAACTAACAACTGTGAACGTGGGCCGAGTTTGACAATAGAAATAGAGCTAAACAAGATCAGCTGAGGAAGACTAAGGAGACTGATACTGGTTATTTGTTTTCAATCGACAGAGTGGATAAGGCATCTCAAGAATGAGTTCATGAGGTGAGAAGAAGTCTTCCCAACTAAGGACTAAAACTCATGTCAACATGACCGGTTTTATGCCTCTAAGACTTTATAAACTAAAAGTCCGACAGACAAAGACAATGAACGTGCTTCGAATATTGAGTACCGTCAAGATTTTTACAGACCGTAGTAGCCTTAGACCCCTCAATCTTAGGCGATATCTAAGTCCTAAGTTTCGAAAACAGTCTTTATTGGTTTTCCTGTTGATGAGCCATGCGAACGTAATCATCAGCACAACAACGTGTGAAAAGAAAGTAGTAGAATAACTTAATGGCGTTTTCCATTGGTAAGAAAGTCAATTTTTTTTTTTTGATCTAAAACTGTCAAAAGACCGATTTTGACAGTTGTTGTGTTCCATTGGTCAAAAAAATTGATTTATTTTTTAACTCAGATCAATTTTGAAAATCTGAGTTTTTCGCAGATTTACCCCTCCTTGCACTAACACCAATACAATTGACAGCCGTCAGATTGACAAGAGTGGTTTTTGTTTTGATTTTATTATTTCGGCTGTGAGAAACAAGAGTGGTTTACGTTTTGATATATTATTAATTCGATTGTGTTGACTTATTGCGCCAGCAAAAACAAACTTGTGTATTTTGAAATTTGACAGCTACACCGATACTAACTTCACGGACGTAAAATTACACCATACAATGAAAAAAAAAAAATAATCTGATGTCGTGTTCCATTGATCCAGATTTACCAATGGAAAACGCCATAAGAGTGTAGCCACAGCCACTTAACAAAATGCGCAATCGTAGCTAACTTCAAGCAAGTGGTGGCAATTATCCTATTTGACATTTCATCTATTCTCTGTATCTTGTCAGTTAGTTTTTTTTTTGCGGTTACAAAGAACTAAGGAATATGTTGCATAGTGCCAGAAATAATAAATCTATTTTTGTTCATAAAGTGAGACAATAAAAACAATTCGTCGTACTACAACATCTAAAGGGAACTTAGTTTAAGCCGATTGCGTTTACCTCAATCTTCATGAATTTCAATAGACCAATGGTTAATAGCATTAACCAGGAAGTCATTAGAATTGTCGTGTCTGATATTCTTGACTTAACACAAACGACTACATAAGGCCTGTTTTTTTTTTTAGCTTCGATCTCAGCAAAGCAAAGTAAAGTAGGATTTTGAGCACGCAATTACAACAACTACGCTCTACTTGACAATTCGAGAATTCACAGTAGTTGTTTTATTTGCTTGTTAAATCCTACTTTACTTTGCTTTGCTAAGATGGAAGCTTAAAAAAAACACGCCTACTGATGAAGCAAGAAGTCATGATTCTAAAAATAACACAAGCTGTCTGTACCGTCTTTACAATAAGGGTACACGGGGCCCGCGCTCAGGGCTCCATTCATACTCACAGGTCCCGGAATGTCCGATACTAATTTTTCACAACATCTAGATATCAACAAAAATATAAAAACACGCCCCTTTGAAAAGAGTTTTACTCATGATTAATATTTTCAATAATTGTTTTCGGCTGGGTTTTTAAATTAGAATAGGTTTCCGACTTTATTACGTCACAATTATTTAAAACCAACCCTCGGCAACACCTTCAGATATGCCCCTGAATTAAAATTAGGTATACAATTGCTTACTTTTAGGGGTAGATAAATTGCATTCTTTCGAAGATAGGTTCTTATCTAAGATTACATACTTGAATACGTTACTATGGCAATATGGCGGCGACAAACTGAATGTCACCAAAATGGGTGCAATTAACTGATAAGCATTTTGTATGGGGAATTCTTATCTTCAATTTACCAGCCTTAATGGCGTCATATATCCACGATTTTTTATTTGTGCCGTCTATGACACAGTACCTTTCGAATGATATAACTTTCATTCTACTCATTTCATAATAAATAGGTAGGTACTAAAAAAGAAAACCTCGGATGTTCATATGTACCAAAAAAGTACAACCTAGAACCCTGATTTCTTTAGAAATTTATTTCCATTTTTACTCTTAATTTGAAGACCAAATGTTAATTTAATAGAAAATTTGTTTTAACTTATTTAAGAAAAACTATTAAGAATTTCAAGGTTCAAACTGAATTTTATAAACTTCTTTTTTAGCCTCCATATATGTGAAACAAATACAGCAAGGCATCTGGCCCGAAAAAAGCTGCTGAATCCCGTGAACATTTTATTTAAATGCTTAACCTCCTGAAAAATAGTTTTCGACGCTAAATCTTCTGAAAAAATATAATAGAGCTTATTTTAGGCTATTTTATTACCTATACGGATAAACAAAAAAAATGTTTTTGCCATTCTCTTTTTAACTTTCCATTGGGACCCCAATTCTTGTATACCAAATGCCCCAACATATCCTAAGATGGTCCTGGCTGTTCCGTCAAGAAGAAAGAGTCTATACAGTGACATCACTCCAGTAAGGTTCGAAAGTTTTAATAAAAGTTAAAAAAAGACATGCCAAAGCTAGAAATAAACGAAGTAGAGTCATGGTGCGATACTAATTATCATATTTAGAGTCCAAGTTCGATTTTTTAACTCACAATTGTGACCTACGAAATATATTTAGTATGAAGGTTAAAAATGATTGTTAGTAATGTCCATTAACAATTTCAAAAGACAACTTTCAAAAGCTGCTGAATGGCGATAACGAAACCATGCCCAAGATCTGAGGCTTTTGGGCTGCTTTTTTACAGATATGAATTGATATTACTGAGAAGTTAAATCCACGTATACAACCTGAAGAGCTAGATCGTTTGTTTCTAAAGGAACTGGATAACTGGTGGTAATCAAAAAGTTGCTTGGGCGATATAAAAACTTCCGCTACCTCACCTCTATATCAATTTCAACGCTCTAGCTATAAAAGTCACTAATGGCGTTTGCTCCAAATTTGTTCAAGTATCTATTTACGCCACCATTTATTAAGCATAACTACCGAGAGGGAGTGTTCGCACAATCGGTACAAACAGGCCTTCCCAATGTCAAATGCCAAATTGGACCTTGGAGCACTCGCCTAATTTGTAGAAGTCAATATTTCCAACTACCCTAAACAGGCTAACTAATAACCACTACCCTTTAGCATAAGCACCCAGTGCCCCCCTTTTTTTATACACCCACACCCGCCTACCCTTTCCATCTGTGAGCCTTCATCCCCTCAGATCAGCCTTGAGTTGAGTCTCAAAATACCTTTCCGCGAAACAGTGTCAGAAGAAGCTGCCTTAAAAATATAAACAAACTATTTCTAATTATAGACCAACCTCCTGGCTATAAGGATCCCAGTTTCAGTAGTTAATATATCCTTCACTCGTCTCAAAATGTCCTTGTCGCCGTCAAGTAAAAATTTAATTATATCACGCACTACAACACTTCTGAGCTTACTCAAGCAGGCTTCTCTGCCTAGAAAGTTCTGCCTCGAAACCCAATCCCATTCCAATGTTGGATAACAACACATCCGACATCCTTTCAAATTAAGAATTAAAAATTGCTCTAACTTCACCTTTTCCCTCCTCAAGGCAAATAGGACGAAAATCAAAACCAAAAGACTAGGAAAAGCGTTTGTTGTCGTTGTTTGTTATTTTCTTCTGTGTTGTTTTAATTAAAAGTTTTTAAGTGCTTCCCACGCCACACACCGGCACGATAAGATGTCCTTGAGAATGATCCTTTGGATCTCCGTGTCCTCATCTGCTTAACCCTCAGTGTGCCAAAGTTTGTATAATGGTATTGTGTAAACACATGAACTCACCAAAGCACCTTTTCTATTATATCCTTATCAATAGCGGCACGGCGGGAAGATGAATATGAAATTATCAATCCTGATATTTAAGTTGTTGGCACGTAAAACACAAAGACACACAGCGCACGGCACACGGAGCAAGGTTTGGGTGGTTCGACTCCCAATGTACTCAAACCTCGTTAGCTGTGAGAAGGGCTCAAGTTCAAATTAAATGTTCCGTGTGAATTTCAAGGACAACAGCGAGGTGAAAGTGTACTACAAAGTGCAGCAGAGAACCTGATTCAAAGCGTACACAAAATACGGCGCACACACTCAAAGCGAATAATGGAAATATGAGGTACACCGGGGAGAGAAAAACATCACGCGTTATACACTACGCTGATGTGCTGAATGCTGATCCTTGTCAAGAGGAGAACCCCTTAAATTTAATTCACACTTTTCTCCCTTTTTGGGAAATTTAATCGGGTCTTTGCATGATGAAACATTTTGGAAGGATGTGCAATTTTCTGCCATGAAAATGTGGCGGAAAAGGATGCTTCACGCACACTCGTTGGTTATCTGGATTTTTACTTAAGATTATTATCTGCGAGAACGGTTTTGGGCGATGTGAATCTAAAGGACCAATGCTTGAAACTGAATGACACCACACTCTTGGTCTTGAGAAAATGTTCGTTAAGAGCGTTCGTGTGAAATTCAATTAAGGTGTAGCTCAGACGGTTATTGTGCCAAGTTAATGGGCCAAGACGAACATAATCGGTTGAGCGGCGGTTGTAACTCTGCTTTATGTGACAACACAATCGTATTATAGGTGCGGGTGGCTCAGTCAAAATTGCGCTCTTAGTGCAGCGTTAATGCCACTTGATGAGGCCATGCGGCAATTTACAACACCGACTAAGGGTGATAAAGGCACTTGATGGGCAGCTATTACAAGTTTTTTTACAGCAAACATTACACCGATGGAAGGGGACTTTTCGGTGGATTAATGACAACCGAAGGTGGCATGTGGATTTTTTTTATGCGCTAATTTGAGAACAAATATTCGAAGAATTGAATGGGACTGGGGGCTCCACTTCAAGTCAGTTGAACTTGGTCCCCTTCGATTGGTAAGTGTAAGCAGCCCATATATCCGGTATGATAAAGAACAAATGAGGATCATTTCTGATGTCGGCACAAGTAGGTATTGCCACAAGTTCGAAAGGGGTGTTTTTTTTTTGCGGTCTATTCCAACAGAAAGAGCGCCACCAAGTGTTTGGAGGAACGTACTTTCGATGTACCAATTTCACAACGATGTGCTTTAAGTTTTAGATAGGAAAATCTTAAGTCGCGAAAACAAAGGTACTCGTCTACTTTGGAGCCCACTCTTCTGTCATAAAAACTGTCAGAACCCACAACGAGTTCGAGTCAGCAAAAGGAGTAAGGCAAACCCAAATGTTATAAACAATCTGATTGCTGCCAAACTACATCCATTGCCAGATAGCAGTACCATCTCCATTGTTGAGGACTTGTTAAGCACCGATGAAGGAGCTCTCCTTAAGCCTGCACAAAGTGGATAACACACCGACAGTAAAAGCCTTACTATATACCAAAACTTGAACTACAACTACCGCTAAGTGCTGTCACTTCTTCGAACAAGGATTCTGTTTCAAATCAGATTCGTATCTGGCATCACCGTTTAGCATTTCTGTAGCCTTACTTAAGAACACTCCATCAAGGCCAACACTGTGCCTTTGCTTGTGATACTTATCACAAGAACTCTCCCTGCTACCTCCACTTCAGATATCAGAATAGTTCGTAAATGTATCCTCTTCAACAATCATCCTCGCAACTTTTTGTCGGTTCATCCAACAAAATAACACTTCTATTTTCAAGGAGCTGAAAATACTCCCTCATTCATCTGTGAATGACAAGACAACAACGAAATTACCGACATCAGCGATCCGCCCTGCTGGCCATATAATTTGCCTAAGCATCATTATGCCGCACAAATGCTCTGGATTCTGGAACATAACGAAGAGAAATTCGACGCAAGCGGACAGTATTCGAGTTACGAGCTCACCCCGCACTCAAAACCGTAAGTGTAAAGAACAATACGCTCGGGCAAACAATGACAAAGGATCCAGGGGATTTGCTTAATTATAACAGAGCCACCAGTCTTTCTTAATAATAATGATATCCGAAACTATTGATGATAGGCTTCGGCACGGCGGCGAGTCTTAATGTGACCCCAAAAACGATGGCTATTCATATAACCATTCTACAGTGCAGCGCGGACACATTCAGCTTAATCATTGGGTGTAATTATAATGATTTACTATCTTGCGGCAGGATTCTACATAGCTCAACCGCAAACGTTAACATATCCAGAAGCCGCCTCCGAATAGCCCACAGGGTATATTAGTGAAGAGATGGGCGTAATGTGTGGACGGAAATTTTTTATTTGTTCATCTGTTGACCAACGGGAACAACTAGGATTCATGACTGCGAATTAATCATCTTTATTTGACAGTTTGTGGATGTGAAATGCGTGGGCTGACGTTTCCGGACGGTTGGTTGGCTGTTTATCGCCTCGTTAATGTTTACCCTAATCAAGGTGGCTTTTTTTTTCCTTTCTTTTTTGCCTTCTCAATTCGTTTAGCAAACAATGGTGGGTGTCCCTTATTTCTGAGATGGGGTTGCTTTATTCTTGGGCAATGAGTATATTTGATCCTTTTGTGACATGCGGCTCCACGTGCATCACTTTTTTTGTATAGGAAAATCATTTTGAATTGTGACCCGTTTTATCTCTATTGTCTGTAATTCTTGACATACAAAAATAAAAGTCCTAATCTCTGACATTATGCCGACTTTTTACTGTCGCTGGCAATTCATCTGAATGGGGGAATGATTACATTTGTGTTGAAATTTTTGTTATGATTTAAACGATGTTTTAATATAATTCCGTTCAAGGAATATCGGTTGAGAGTTTCCTTCTTTTCGTCGAAAGGAAACCCTGAAGTTTGCCGTTGCCATCTCAGGTGACAGGTGGGTGCTTATCTTCTACTTTCGACAGTGAATAGATTTCCTGGTGTGTTTTGAATTTGATCATGTTGGTTTGGGGAAAAGGGTTACATCGCAGCGATGCCAGATGTGGGGATTCTTACCCATTTTGGGGAATTTTTCACTAAATGGGGAAAATGAGGAAAGGGCTATTAAAATGGGGAAAAACGAAATACACTCATGTTTATTCTTTTGCATAATTTAAAAATAAAACTCGTGTAGCTAACTTTCAAATAAATCCCCAGCATAAAAACATTACCGCGTTTATAGAATCTAAGCGATTTAGCTCTGAGCACATTTCGAACTGAACACCACCTTTACCCACATGTGCCATTTTCACATTCAGTTCACTAACTGCAACCAGTGTTGCCTCTGAAATTTTAGAGATAGTCCAAAAAAGAGTCCTGGATGAAAAAAGGAGTCCCATTCCGATTTCAATATTTTCTTTTCTTTTTTAAATAAAAAAAAATGTTCAATTCAAATTCAGGTAAAACCAAATTCTTTCGAATTCAACTAAGTACACTGAACAGTTTCGAATTATAGTAAAAATACCCTACATTTTTAAAAGGAGTCCTAATTCACTGATTGTCAAAAAGATGAGTCCGAAGTCAGCTCAAAAAGGAGTCAAAATGACTCTAAAACGTCCCAAAAGGTAACACTGACTGCAACCGTTTTGCAAATTCAATATCAGCTGTGAAATTCGCCTTAAATATTTTTGTATTTATATATTTTTTTTTATTTATGTTCCTTTTTTGGTTACGCAACTTAATATGATTTCTCTCCCATTTGTTTACCCGATTGGGTTTATTTCCGCTCATTTGCTCATTTTTAAGTTGAGATTTGTGCCAAGCATGTGGAAGGTCGCGGAGGTAATAATGATACCAAAACCAGGTAAACCACCTAGCGAAGTAACCTCATATCGCCCAATATCGATACTACCAAT
Organism: Cheilosia urbana; assembly: GCA_946477585.1. Taxonomy (NCBI): domain Eukaryota; kingdom Metazoa; phylum Arthropoda; class Insecta; order Diptera; family Syrphidae; genus Cheilosia; species Cheilosia urbana. The sequence goes on along the minus strand of OX297855.1, from coordinate 18,256,846 downwards.
GTTGTCCAAGCTATTCGAAAAAATGCTGGCAAAACGTCTGCAAAAAATAATTGATGAAAAATTGCTAGTTCCAATTCATCAATTTGGGTTTAGAAACAAGCACTCTACAATTGATCAAGTGCATAGAATCACAGACAAGATCGAAAAAGCATTCGAAGAGAAAAATGTGTGCTCTACAATATTTCTGGATATAGCACAAGCTTTCGATAAAGTCTGGCATAAGGGACTGATCCATAAATTACAAAGGCAACTGCCGGAGCAGTATTCAACAATTCTGGAGTCATATATAACAGATCGATTCTTCAGAATTAAACAAGAGACAGAGTACTCAACATTAAGAGGAATTAAAGCTGGTGTACCACAAGGTAGTGTGCTAGGTCCAGTGCTATACCTTCTGTTTACTAGCGATCTACCTGAAAGTAAAGAAACTACTATAGCAACTTTTGCAGATGACACTGCTGTGCTTGCTGTTGGAGCAACTGTCGAAACTGCAACACAAAAGCTCCAAATGGCAATAAACGGTATTTCAGAATGGACCAAAAAGTGGCAGATTAGATTGAATGACCTAAAGTCAGTCCATATTAATTTTACGTATAAAAACGTACCACACATTCCAGTATACATTAATAACAATGTAGTGGAATACTCGAATACAGCTAAATATCTGGGTATGACCCTAGACGCTAAACTGCGTTGGAAAGCGCATGTAAAGAAAAAGAGAGATGAGCTGGACATGCGATACAGTAAAATGTATTGGCTTATTGGGAGGTACTCATCCCTGTCCAACTAGTTACAATAAATTACAGCAAACAAGCAAGTCTTGAAACCAGTATGGACCTACGGGCTCCAATTGCGGGCATGCACATGCCAATCAAATTTACAAAAAATTCAAGTCTTCCAAAATAAAGTACTAAGAAACATAGTTAATGCACCTTGGTACATACGCAACGCTGATCTACATAGAGATCTAAATATTGAAATGATTGAAGATGAAGTTAAAAAGGTTGCCCAAAGGTACAGAATTAGGCTTCTTAACCACGTTAACGTTGAACTTACAGAACTATTAAATACTGACAATGTAATCAGAAGATTGTGGCGGGTGAAACCCCTTGATCTATAAGAGTTAGCCAAGGCCAAGTTATTAGGTAATATCTTCAAATAAAAAAGTTTCGAAATCCGACAAACGGCGGATTTTTCTTATGAATTTTCCAAATATTTTAAAAATAAATTGCCGATTAGTCGAACGACTAGGTGGGATTGCCCATTTCGGGATGACGAAAGTCAGTCCCTCCCGGGAGGTTTTTTAGAGGTTGTTCGAGTCCCTACCACTATTGCAGAAGCATCCCTCGCGTACTTGCTCTGCAATGTCTTTCGATGATTTTTCCTTCCAGCGAACCCCCAAACAAAACAAAAAAAAATGTTCCTTTTTTAATTTATAATTTACTTTCAACCTGCCTCGTAACAGAGAGAATACTGAGACACCCAAATAGTAATCCTCTTGCCGCTGGCCCCTCAATTTTGTTTTTTTTTTTTAAATACGCCATTTTAATTTTATATCGGTGTTGTGTCAGTTTAGAATTCATGTGACATGCAAAAACATACAAAAAATATAAAATAAACCGCTGCCAACCGTGGGGGAATGTGATAGAATTCGAGAATACCACATTTTATATAACTCAATGGTAATGGTAAAAAATGCTATCCACACGTAAAAAATACTTTCAAATTTAACGGATAAAATTCTATGAACGCTGACAGCAACTTCGCCGACAGCGGAAGTGGTTCATTTTTTTTTAGGGTGTGTTGGATAAGTTTCGTGACATTTGTCAATACGAATTTATATATTCAATACTAGCGCAACAAAGCGTGACTACTCCGTAAAAATATAGCTTGATAACTTGATGGTTTAACTCAGTCTTGGTCTTAAAATGTTGCTTATGAACTATAAAGTTAAATTACCCAAACAAAATATGCACACGATCTTTTAGTTTTCTAGAAAAATTATTTATTCATTTTTCCATACGAAAAACTTTTTCTGATCAACTTCTCAGTCAATTCCACAGAAGAAAACCAAATCATTCCACTGAAGTATTTCATTTCTTTACTGTTCCATCTGTCAGGAATTATTTGATGTGTAAACATCTAAGCGCGCGTTGTTGGAATCTGGTGGAGTAATTCCACACATTTAACTTGCGGGGACGGAAATGCGTCACTGTGTTTTATCATTGCATACATTTTTTTTTTGATGGAATCCAATCAGTGGGGGTTGGTTTGTTGTAATTGTTTTCGTAGGGAAACATTTTTTTGACAGATTTTTTGCTATGACCGCCTAAACGAAAAAAGAAATCATTTTCATACTGTTCCATCTTTTTCGGTTGAATTTTACGTATGCCTATAACTGAGGGACTGAGTCCTAAAACCGATTTACTTTGATGAACTTGTAGTGAACTCGTACGACTGTTTTCTGTGAACGGGTTGTATTCGTGCAAAAAAAAAGCAGTGCAAGAAAGTCGATGAATGAATAAATGGACTTTGATTTTCATTTAATTAGTTGCAGTTTCGTGCGGTGATTTTGATTTTGAATGCGAAGGTTTTATCTTTCTACATTTAATTTTGAAAATAAAATAAGATGTCAATAACATCAGAACAATGATTGAAAAAACAATAAATGGGAAGTGTTTTCAGGCAATTAATTGATATTTTTAAAAGAATATATCATTCTCAAGAACCACACGAATCGCATCTAAATAATTCACGCGACGCCACTGCTACAACCATGATTACCTACATTCATTTTCTAATGTATTTGGAATAGATATATAAAGGGTGATTTTTTAAGAGGTTTAGAACATTTTTAAAAAAAAAAACACAAAAAATTCGAAAAAATGAATGAAATATTTATTTGAATCGATAGTTTGAACCTTGCAATTTAATGTTTAAAGATAATTTCATGCAAATGTTGACCGCGGCTGCGTCTCAGGTAGTCCATCCGCTGAGTCCAATTTTGGCATACTCTTTCACACATATCGGCCGGTATCTCACGAATGAATGCATGGATGTTGGCTTCCAGTGCGTCAATCGAAGCGGGCTTGTCCCTATACACATTAGCCTTGACATACCCCCACAAAAAATAATCTAATGGTGTCAAATCGCACGATCTAGGCGGCCAATTGACCGGCCCGAAACGTGAAATTAACTGTTCACCAAACTCGCCTCGCAATTGCGCCATTGTTTCGCGTGCTGTGTGGCATGTGGCACCGTCTAGTTGAAACCACATATCATGCAAGTCAAGAACTTCCATTTCGGGCAAAAAAAAGTTTGTTATCATCGCTCGGTAGCGTTCACCATTGACAGTAACGCTGCGATTCGCATCATCTTTGAAGAAATATGGCCCAATAATGCCGCCGGCCCATAAACCGCACCAAACAGTGGCTTTTTCGGGATGCATTGGTATCCCGCTTTTCGATAAAAAAGCGGATCCTCGGCCAGCTTTCCAAGAGCCCATTCACCAAAAATTCGGCGTTGTGGTAGGTCGGCTGGCTTTAGTTCTTGCACAAGCTGTATCTTAAAAGGCTTTACGCACAAATCCTTCCGCAAAATTTTCCACGTAGTGCTGTTACAAAGGCCTAACTGCTGGGAACGGCGCCGAATCGACATTTCGCGGTCTTCTGTCACACTAGCTGATACGGCCGCAATATTTTCTTCACTACGCACAGTACGTAAACGTGTTGGTGGTTTAATGTCCAACAAAGTAAATTTGGTGCGAAATTTGGTCACAATCTTCCGAATAGACTGCTCAGAAGGTCGAGAATGCCGATCATAAAATGGAAGCAGCGCGCGATGAACATTTCGAACCGAGCACGAATTTTGATAGTAAAATTCAATAATTTGCAAGCGTTGTTCATTTGTAAGACGATCCATGGTTAAATTGCAAACCAAACTGAAGCTGTTTGACAGTGACACAAGGTACTAAACACACGTCAGCTGTCAAAACCAGTGTTGCCAAAACCAAACCAGCTACAAAATCACGTTATATTATGCTAGTAATACTAGATTTTTTATAACTTATTACGTATATTTATTTAGTATTATTATCCTTTTTATTAAAGTCGTTGTTTTACCTGTATATTAACTTTAAATCCAATGTATAGTGAATTAATTATTTATGTTTTAAGTTCACATGAATTTTGTATTACTTAACTCTTAAAAAAATATGTTTTAATAAAAGAAAACAATTTACTTTTCTTCAATGAATTGAAATGGGGAAAAAAGTGTGAAAAAAACGGATATGGAATGGGGAAATTTTTCAAAAATGAGGAATTTCGTTAAAAAAAATTGGCACCACTGGCTACATGTATCCAACTTCAAACCACAAGGAAAAATTTGAATTTGAATTTGAAGGAGGAATTTATTTGAAAAAATTCATAGGTACTCTAGGAATTAATTCGCAAAGGGCGAACTCACCATTTATCGCATATTTATGCAGATGTATTTTTATGGAAGGAATAAATTTTCAATACGAGTCGGGATTGTTTCTTTTAAAAAGAACCACAGGCATTTATTTAGTTTGTTTTCTCATACACAAAAAGTCACAATTTCATAGACAAGATGTTAATAAAAACGTACATTGCGATGAGGGAAATATGGGTCACAATTCAGTCCTTCAACAGTCTAAAATATTTGTAGACTAACATACAAGTATCTCGGTGACATATTTCAATTTGCAAATATTAAGCAAACAATTTTGTTAAAAGCCACTCTCAAATTTATTTATGTTGTTTTTCGCTGGAGCAAATCACATTCTCGTAACTTGACACAAAAGAAACAGTCTTGCCACTCCAGACACGTTCATTGTTTAGTCACTGACTTCGTTATTTATTTTTTATGATAAATGTTGAGAAAAAGTCTTTCATTTAAAGGAAAAGGGACTATGCAGACCCAACAAGAGCGATATTAGTGATTTAGTGGAAACAGTTTCTCCCAAAGAAAATTGTTACCTGATCTTAATTACATTTCTTTTGAGGGCCTCTGATTGCACCTTCAACTTGGATCTATTGAGTAGCGAACTAAAGAATCCATTGAACGACTTCCGAACAACGATTTCTGTGTAATTACTTTTTGGCACCCATCCCTCATGAGTCACGAAATGTACGAAACTTGGTTGAACTTTATAAATCCACCCTACCCTCAATATATTTCTCCTTGGTAAAGAAATAACACATCACACCAGGGGGTCGATTCTGTTTTCACTCTTTACGCGCAATTTAAATTCTCGTTCTATGAAAATGTGAAACCAAACGTCAAAATTTTTCATATGCATAATTTCTTTTCACGGCCCCATTTGCAAGTGAATGTTTTTACTGAAAGTTTGAAAATTAACAACCCTATTTCATACAACACAGTGTGTGGTATTGAATTCACCACGATATTTTCATTTCATTGAACCAGAATCGCATTTTAGTACAAAGTGAATCGAAAAAATGAAAGCAATGGGTAAAAGCGAACGTGAAAACGACTTATTCGATTCACTCTTTCACAGAACCAGAATCGACCCCCAGATTTATACGTCATACGAAGAATGCGTCAATTGTGAGTCAAAATCAAAACGGGAGAAAATAATTGTTTCACTAAATTATTCGGTATATTTGTCCGAAGTTATGCTAAAAGTTGGCAACTGTGCTTAAATTTATGATAACTTTATTAATACGTGATCGGCCAAAGTTTCCGTAGGTACCCTTTTTTAGTATTTATGATAAATATGTAGAAATGTTGGGTACATTTATCGCCATTAGGGTTTGTAACATTCACCCCTATCGAGGTATCCGTTCGGAAAAAAATCCGATACGAAAGTGAAATCCGATCGGAACTCAAATTGCGTTCGAAGTATCCGTATCGGAATAAAATAAATGAAGCATGTAAACGCGTTCATTTCACAAGAAAATATTCCGCAGCAATTCATGGTCGGAGAGCTTCGGAAAAATTGTGCCATGTGGCTGTCAAAAGTAAGTGGTATAACGCGGTTCCACGCAACGCGACAAGGTGCGCTATATATCATCGGAGCGAAAGTTGTATCGGAACGAATACCTCGAATGGAATTTCGTACATATCGGAGAAAATTCCGCTCCGAACGTATACCTCGATGAGGGTGATTAAGTAAACAATTCCCAATAGAAAACGCTCATCATGAAATTTTGAATTGAAAGCATTCGTTTTGTTGATTTCAACTTGTCGCCGCGATATTGGTGGCGTAGTAACGTATTCCATCTCTAAATATAATTCATCTTTTTCGAATGAATGCAATTTACCCACCCCTAAAAGTAAGCACCTTTATTTCTTTTATTTCAAGTGCACATATCTGCGGGGTGTTGACCGAACACTTTCGTTTCAATGATGTTTCTGGAAACGAATATTTTTCGACATACATTTTTTGCTTTTATTTTTCATAGTGAATTTTTCGAATGAATGCAATTTACCCACCCCTAAAAGTAAGCACCTTTATTTCTTTTATTTCAAGTGCACATATCTGCGGGGTGTTGACCGAACACTTTCGTTTCAATGATGTTTCTGGAAACGAATATTTTTCGACATACATTTTTTGCTTTTATTTTTCATAGTGAATTTTTCGAATGAATGCAATTTACCCACCCCTAAAAGTAAGCACCTTTATTTCTTTTATTTCAAGTGCACATATCTGCGGGGTGTTGACCGAACACTTTCGTTTCAATGATGTTTCTGGAAACGAATATTTTTCGACATACATTTTTTGCTTTTATTTTTCATAGTGAATTTTTCGAATGAATGCAATTTACCCACCCCTAAAAGTAAGCACCTTTATTTCTTTTATTTCAAGTGCACATATCTGCGGGGTGTTGACCGAACACTTTCGTTTCAATGATGTTTCTGGAAACGAATATTTTTCGACATACATTTTTTGCTTTTATTTTTCATAGTGAAGTGTAAATCATGAGTAAAACTTATTTTCAACAGGGCGTATTTTCTCGATATCTAGATGTCGCTTTTTCGCTTATTAACTAATAAATATAAATATAGAAAATTGTGGTACGTTTTTAGTTTTACATACTTAGAGAACGGTCGATTTTCGACCACTAGCGAGACTGGTCTATGTAAATATATAAAACTAAGAGACAAAATGCGCATGTTTCCCTAGTTACGTGAATTTTCAACAAATTTATTTTATTTTTTAAATGTAAATAATTACGTAATGCTACGTTTCCACCGGATATAAATCCCGCAATTAAGTACAAGAGGTTTTAAATTTATCCTGAAGTGTTTCCACCAAATAAAAGAAGATTAACTTGACGTATTCTCTCTGGCTCTGTCCAGAATGACGTTTCACGGGAGAGTGAGAGAGAGAGAGAGACATATTTCCATGTTTAACGTCCTATTTTTCATTTCTTTCAAATACAACTCTGTATTTTTGACATATCGAGCCGTGGAAAGTGTGTTCACAAGCAGGACTGTACGTACATGCAAACCTGGTTGATAAAAGAGATTTATTTCTAATCTCCCTTTTATGAGATTAACTTTTGAATGATAAATCCCGAGATTTATGCGTGATTTACGGAAATTTTTCCAAATCTCGCAAGTAATCTCCGGTGGGAACGTAGCATTAGAAATAACTACAAAAAACATTGACAAACAAAAAAAAATACGCAAAACCGAATGAGCTCAAATTTACAAGCATCCTTCTTCCGTGAGCGATCCTGTAAAGTTTGGTGAAAATTACTGGCAATTTCCATACAAAAATCCATTGGAAATGTTTTTTTTTCGACACAGTTGGTAACTTTGAAAACAACTTTGAATGCGCGACTGAGTAGATCACATTTTGTTTTCTCGTTAGTCCACTTGACGGTTCCACAAAAATGCAAATAAAACGAGTCACAAAATACATTGGGTCGTATGAATAAAGCGAAGCAAGTGCTTTTACTCAAGATAAATGTCAAAGTCGAAGCATTTGCTACGTTTCGTAGGAATAAAAACCAATTTGAGTTAGTTCCAACTTTTGACATGTTCGAAAAGCGGCGGCACTGACCTTTTACTCAGATCGGTATGAATAAACAGAGCAAATGATATGTAAATTCTGAGTCTGCTATTTAGTTGATTCAGACCTTTTGCTAAATATTTTGTACGCACATTTTTTACAAAAAAAAAAAGTAAGCAATGTGAATTTTCGATGGTTTGTCTATAAATAGTTAAATTAAGTTTTGTTCGTGTAGGAAAATCATCAAAATACCTGTGAAAAAATCAACTATTTGTTGTCATGGGCACCTGAGGAAGAAGTAAAACATCAACAACCTATTTGGCAAACAAAAATCATATTTCCAGGTGCAATTGGAGCTATAGATTGCAATCATATTTCTGAATTTAATTTTTTTAATTTCAATTTCCACAAAAGACGTTAGAATCTCAAGGAAAATTCAAAAAATTCAAATTTACTGGTCAGGTTTGACAGACATTCCAAGGCAAGTACACGTGCAGCGAAGTAAAAGCTATGTTCGAGTTTTCGAACTTACTTTAGCAAAATAAGTTTTTATTCATACCGATTCAAAGCAATTGCTAAGGGCTTTTACTCTGCTAAAACCTTTTACTTAAAGCAAATGCTAGGTTTTATTCATAAGACCCATTGTATGTGTTGTGTGTACCTAAAATGCTTTCAATAGCTGCTTACCATCGGCAAGTCAAAGCTGCAATCAAAAATACCGGTTTTTTTAAATATTTTCGATTTTCTTGGCCGAATAAGATCGGTTTTGAATTTATTGTAGCTCAGCCTGTAAGTGCAGCAGAAAAATGACTGATAGCTCAAATAACTCAGAGAGGAATTGTCTAAGAACGATTTCAATATTTTTTGTATTGATTTGGATTTATGAATATAAAAGCAAGTTGACGAAAGAAAAAGAAAAGGAAATTATGAAACTAAGTGATATAAAAAGACTACAGCTTCACGTTGAGTTCGGTGATTAGTGTGGGGGTGTCATGTTTGATCCCCGGAAAAATACAAATTACATTCAAAAGAATTTTTTTACAGCGCAATCTCTCGAACGTCCGAGTGCATAGCTGTCTTAGGAAAGCTTCGCAATTTAGACGTTTAGACTCGATGTAAAATTGCCACTTGTCCCGGAATAATAAAAACTCACACAAACAATTGGTTGTGGGCAGCAAGGCCTAGGGTATACCTGTTGTGCTGCGCCAACCGCCAACTATCATATAAATAAAATTGGTGTAGTTCTGTTCGACTTAGAATGAATTTGACTGCCTGTCTTTAAATGCAAAAATCGTACAAACTACTGAATATATTCTGGTGCATTTTACACAGGCCTATAGAGGATACCTAGGCCCACAATCTCCACTTTGTTTTAAATCTATATCTCCACAAATTCCGGAAAAAATTGGATAAGAGTAATTTATTTTTTTGTTTAGTTTCGGTTTTTGCTTTGCAACGCTTTGCGTTCGAAAATACTGGGAGCATTTAAATAAAGTAAATACCATCTTATAGAGGACATCTGCAGGTTCCAGTTAGGCTATCTATTTACACGATAACTTAAAAGGTTTTTGAATAAAAAGGCAAAATTTAAATTATTTCTTCGACTTTCACCTAGGTAAGTGGATATGCACTTCATTCTCAAAACAAACATACTAACAGCGCAATATAATGACATCTCCAGTGACGGAGATGGAGAGAGACAGAGACAGTATTTTGTTTGGTTTGCCAAGAAAAAAAGAAATGTCAAAAATGTGGGAAAGGTTTGTTTATCTTTTGCTTTAAAACAAAAAAAAAATATCTATGTGCGAAATGAATGCAATTATCTTAGAAACTGCTAAATATAATCTGGTGCATATTTCACAGGCCTATAGAGGATACCTAGGCCTACAATCTCCACTTTGATTCAACTCTATATCTCCACAAATTCCGGAAAAAATTGGACAAGAGTAATTTATTTTTTCGTTTCGCTTCGCTTTTTTCTTTGCAACGCTTTGCGTTCGAAAATACTGGGAGCATTTAAATAAAGTAAATACCACCTTATAGAGGAAATCTGCAGGTATCAGTTAGGATATCCATTAACTCGATACCTTAAAAGGTTTAAGCAAGAATTGCTTCACTCACGGGCAGTTATATGTAGCATGCTCCAGGGTAAGTAATGCAGAAAATATCACTATCTTAGCCGATAGAAACAAAACCGCTAATATAGTTTACAAAGAAGCGTTACATTAAATATTAGGTAGAAACTTATTTTCTTTTATTTTTATTGTCCAAGGAATATTAAATTATTGCCGATTAGTCCAACGACCAGGTGCAATGTCATGAAGATGAGGACAGAGTTGACTCAGTCTTCGGGAGGTTTTTTAGATCGGGTTGAAGTCCCTCACTATTGCAGAAGGTTCCCTCGCGTTATATCTCTGCAATGTCTTTCGAAGATTTTTCCTTACAGCGATTATCAAAAAAAAAAAAAAAAAAAAAAAATTGCCCCCTACAAGAAAGCAAATTTCTTAAATTCTTTTTTCCATCAACTGTTCTGAAACCACATTTTGCACGGGCGAAGCCGGGCGGGTACAGCTAGTTTATTTATATATTTGCTACAATGAGAAATTAAAAAAAAAATCTCTTACTAAATATTTAATCAACATCTGACAAGTAGTTTTCGGTTCATCCCGAAATTTCGCGCAAGCTTCAGTTATGGAAATCAGGCTCAAAGATGAGGTGGCAAAAGCACGGACCTATTTCCGAAATTTCGCACAAGCTTCAGCTATGAAAATCAGTGTCAAAAGTGAGGTGGTAAAAGCACTGACCTATTCAAAAATCGATCATTGTTATTATTTCGTGATTGCGTCACTGTTTCGTACAGACTTTTTATATATATACTGAAAAATCACTTCATAGTGTCGATAGGATATTTGGCCCGACTTCGTTGGACTGGTAAAGGCATCAGAAGTCCCTCTGCTAAGCCACCTACTGCTACAAAGAATCTTAACAACTCCCTAGGTGACAGTTTTAACCGTAAACAACAAGCAAAATTAAAAGATCCACTCGCAATACGAGTATACGAGTAAAGCCTGTGTAAATTGGGCCTTTAAAAAAAAGTTTCTCTTCGAAATGTTTACGAACTAGCCCATTATACAAAATGTGGCATAAATTTCGATTAACCAACCTGCGATAAAGACGCCCGTCGTACACGGCTCATCGCGTATAAAACTTCGACTGCAACTGCGTATTTGAAAACTCTTCACCAACTACAGTTCATTGTATTCTTTGCACCATTATCCTCATAAAGAATCATCAAATCATCGAAATGATGGCGGCTGCCTTAGGCGTCGGGACACCCGAAACAGTTTCAACTTTTTCAAATAAAACTATTCAGATAGTCCGGCCAAATATTTCTACGAAATTGTCAGCATCATCAGGCGGAAACTTTATCCACATAAAGTGTGGTTATACCCATCCATGCGAGCCATTTTTTATAGCAAATAGAAACTACCACCCAACAGAGCAGATATTGAACATAACCCCAGGACTCCATTGGGAATACTTTCTGCACATTACCGCTGTGTTAGTGATTGCAGAGCTGGCGCAGTGAAAGTTTCCCTCCATCTCCAAGGCAAAGCACATACTTTGCGTGATGGAAAACTTTTTTTTCAAGATTATGGCATAAATTTCAAGTTGGCCTAAAAGCATTTCGCCTCGACCTCGATTCCATTACATTATCAAATTTATGCTGAAACTTTAGTGCAACAGGTTTGTTTGCAAAACAGCGGTTTTAGGTAAATTTGTACTTTCTTCGCGGATACACCAACACAATGTCACGGCAGGGATTTTATGGTCACACGCACAGGTGAAGCAGTCAATTTTCAATGCTAACATGTCACAGCGTGTAATATTCTTCAATGGAGTATAAGTTATAGCCGCCGAAACTTAATGGTGCGGCTGGGTGACGCGCCTTATTGCCATCCATGTATTGTACACGTGGATTAGAGGTTCCTTTTGAAGGGGTTCGGTAAATGGAAAGTGCTTCGGAGGGTGGGTCGCGTAATCAAGTAACACAGTATCGATGTTGAAATTGAAATTTACGGCGCTCATGGTGTTTTCCTTCGAAAAATCATTGTCCCACACCTACACAAGCTCGAGAGTGCTGTGTTATCCCTCCGCCCTTGGGCGATGGTTATAAGTTTCGTGTGTTCAATGGGCGTGAAATATGTGCCAGCGTCATTGCTGTCGCCCTCGACCTCATGCGATTTCGAATTAAGAACGACATTGCAAAAAAAAAAAAAACAGGGATTTTGGGAGGTTATTTCAAACTCGTTATATTTGATGTTCTGCTGGTGTAATGAGCTTAAGAAATTGCTTTTGCCACAGCCGTGTCAGATGATTAACAGAAAATGGTTGAACGTTAACAGTAAAATCGAGAGTTCTTAAATTTTATTGAAGAGGCATGGCTTTTGGCTTTAAGTGTCACTAAAAAAAAGTCCTGCAGGTAAATGTTGCATGCGACTTAAGTGGATTATCATGCGATTGAACAGACATGATATCCACCTGCAGGAAGACACCCATGCATCGTACATCGTAATGGAAAATAAAAACTTCCTTCTGAAAATATATACTAATCAGGAAACAAATGCTTCCAAGAGAAGAGTGGTAGGAGGATTTTCCACTTCCATCTTACACTTCTGTGGGAGACTATGCTCCTGGGAATTGTGTATAGCAGAATGGTTATAATAACTTGTGAGGTGGAGTTACTTTGAAGAAAAAAAAAACACATCTGCTTGGTGCTCAACCTCAGTGACCAACAACGAAAGCGTATCCGACAGTAAATTTCTAACGAAGCTGCGATTTTCTGTGGAAGTTCATTATTTCTGGTGTCGCAACACAGATGTGTCACTTGGTACACATATACAACACATACTGCAGCTCTTTGCTTTTGGATTTTAAATCAAGACTGAAGTGAGCTGTCGCCTAACATCATTTATGCGGTGAAGTAATTTTAAAAATTCAGCAGATCGTCAAACAGATTTCAGGATGAGTTTATGTTTGCTTTTTGGTTCCATCCAGCGTTGCCATAAGTGCAGATTTGTCTGCATTTTGCAAATTTTCAACCTTGCTGCTGACTTTTAAAAAACAGAAGTCTGCGCTTCAGATTTTGTCTGCATACGCAATAATATTCTGTTACATTCAGGCTGGGATTCGAAAAGATAAAACACTATTCTGCTCAACTTTTTAATTAAAATCACTTTATTTACACTTTCTACTTAATCACTTATCAAGAACCAAAACAATATCACTTAAATCAATTTTAAACGTTCCAATCCAATCGCCTTTTTCACTGAATTACTTTTCACTTATTTATCTCACAACCGATTACTCTTTCGAACTTCAACAATCACTGGTTAAAAATCAACTGTACATCTCTGTTCTCAACGCGCCCCTTTTATATCCGCTCTGCCACCTATCAGCGAATATTCCAGAAGTAGATTCCAACTCTTCTCTAGATGGTTCTAGAATTAGCTAACTTGACAAATTCCAGTCTCCAATTTGAAGTGGAACTTGGATGGTGAATAAGTGCCCGATTCACCACAATTCCTAAGTGCCTGATTCACCCCAATATTTTAGTCTTTTTAACAAACTTTAACATTTGTTGCACACTTGATTTCGCTTGTGCAATCATTTTCGTATTCAGCTTTTTTGTTTGTTTTGTTATTTTACTTAGGTAAATAAACCTAATATAGGAAACTGCATTGTAGATTTTTTTTTTATCATAATTGCAGATTTGTAAAAATATTTCATGGTAACACTGGTTCCATCTGAAATAAGAAAATGCCACATTCGGTTTCGATTTCTCCCAGGAATTGCATTGTTTCATGCCAGAGGGGACTTAGTTGAGGCGATGGTGAAAAGTTCTCAAGCTTTTGTTCTATTTTACTGTTTTCTATATCCTGTACACTGTCTCTAGAATTGAAACATAGTTTCGCACGGTGCTGACCAGAGCTGCCGTTACATTTCGTTGGGGAGTACAAAACGAAAATTTAGAAATTCATTTCTAACTAAGCAAACAATTTTAATGAAACATCCAGAAAGTAAAAAAATGTGTTTTGCAATTAACTAGATAGAGAAAAGTGTCAAGGCATAGTAAAAACAGTTCAATCTACACTTCTACACTAATATTATAAAGAGGAAAGATTTGTATTTTTGTGTATATGTTTGTAATGAATAAACTCAAAAACTACTGTGCCGATTTCAAAAATTCTTTCACCATTCGAAAGCTACATTCACCCTGAGTAACATAGGCTATATTTATTGCTAAAAAATATTAGGGACCCTTACTAAAACTTTTGTAACGTAACCCAAGGTGTAAAAATTGCCATAAAACATCTTTAGTCGTATGCGCTGCGAAAACTATTGATGGTAGAACAAAAGTTATCTTCTATCTATATATATATATATATATATATAAATCAATTGCTGTGCGTTAGTCGGGTAAAGGCTCCATTTTTGTTCTGTTTTGTCCATCTTGAATCAGGGATGGTTTAGGAAAAAAGAAAAGTCGGAAAGTTTTTAACATGTGGCCTGTACGCGAATAGGTATTTAGTTTTTCAGTTCAATTCAATTATCTTCAATAATAATCTACTATACATAATTCTTTCGGGGTGAAACTCGATGAAGATATAACTCGATAACCACTGGGCCAATTTTCATGATTCTTTTTTTGTTTTGTTCGTATTGTTGTATTTCAGGTTTAGGCAGTCTTAAAAGATAGGATACTTTTGGAGCAGATAGGTGGCGCTGTCATCGATTATGAAAGAACTTAACCGATTTCAATGAAATTTTGTGGGTGTGCATGGTTGGCTGCAACTTGAAAAATAGGATACCTACTTTTAGACCCGATAAGTGGAGTTTTTGTCTATCTATGTACGAAACCACTCCACCGACTTTAATGAAATTTTGTGGATGTATATTGTTTGTTCTCGATTGAAGGATGGGATCCTATAGGTGGTACCTCGCAAAACATAAGCGGGATAGGATAATGGGTTGTAGCATCTCCCATTTAAAAATGAAATCAAACGGTATTTCTAAAGTTGTATAATAAAAATTATTAATGGACATTGTCCAAATAAAGCACTTTGTGAAATGCGAGCAGGACTTAATACGAAAGATATTTGTAAATCCGGGTTGGTACAGCTACATATAAAAGAGACTGACGTCCGTTTGTGCACTCATAGCTGGGAAACGGATCGTTCGATTTTTTTGATTTTTGGTTTAAATTCGCATGGGCTCAAGAAAGAACATATGCTATTTTTTGTCGTGAAAACACAATTTTATGGGGATTAGTTGAATTTTTGAATTCTTTAGTTGTTCCGGGCTTAACTCTACATAATTTTAAATTGAAAGTCGGCCCAATTATAATTTTGTTGCACAACCATTGAGGTACCGAAAATTTGTAACGCGTTTAATTTGATGGTGAAGGATCTCATATCAAATGTCATGGTTTTGAGGTGAAAATTCAAAGGCAAACATTCCTATTCCGCGGATTCCACTTATTCAGAACGATTTGCCATTCGTATTTAAGTGTATTGAATTGACAAACAAATTGTTGCAAGGAAATTTGTGCATTTGTGGCATCAATCTTGAATACCCATGTTTCTCACTCACATGGTCAATTTATTGAAAAATAGGAAGGTTGGCCGACACTTCAATCATTGCGGCTTGATTGAAACAAATCGACAATGCTATACCTACTTTAATTATTTCTTTTGTACTTAATGTAACTTTTGAATAAAGAATTTGAATTGACCAGATTACATAAAGTAGTAAGTGCATTGTGCATACTCGGATGAATTTGGGGGGAACGAAGTTCGCCGGGTCAGCTGGTCTGAAATAATTAAAAATTGGAGCACAATTTGTCGATGGGGAGTACCGGAGTAAGGCAGACGAAAAAGGAATACAAAATACTCCTATTGTAGTACTTTCGGCAGCGCTGGTGCTGGTGTTTGTTTTTCAAACCCCACAAATGCATATCGTCGTTGAGTTGGAAGCGGGCAGTGATACCAGACTTTTCGGACTGACTTGCCCACGACAATTATTAAAAAGAGGAACACATTTTGCCCATAATGTTGGCGATAAGCCCCACGAAAATATACATACATAAATAATTTTACTAGATATACATAGAAAAAGCACAAAAAATAACAGGTTTCTCTTTTTATTAAATTCGACTGGTTGGTTTTCCTTTAGCTTCAGTAATTTAAATGCTTTTTTTTTGTTCTGAGAGATATAAAAATGCACTTTCTAGCTCCTTTTAGCTTATTTTGAATTGCGATCGATCTGGTATCACTGAGCAGGACTGTGATAATAATATCTAGTTCAACAATCCTACTTTTGAAAGCAGTATACTGACCAATAACTAGGGACTTGTGTGTGTTTCTGACTGTTTTTCATATAAAAATTAGTGCAAATTTTCGACATCTGCTCAGACAAAGTATTTCCACGCCCACTTTTATGGGGCGTTTTATTTACCGAAGCTCCTATTTTGCCTTTCAATTTCCCTTAAGTAAAATTTAAACCCATTTTAAATATTTCTATGGAGTTAAAGCAGTCCATGCTTGACTATTTCCTCAAGTGAAGTTTGTGCCACACCCAAATTTTGGAGGCGTTTTTCATCAGTTTCTATTTTTTGATACATTTATTTATCTGCTATATATTTTGCATGCACCTGAAATAGAAAGCAATTGCTTTATTTATCTGCTGAAGTGTAGTAACCCAAAAGTCACCAGTTTTATGATAAGAACACAAGCATGATCTTTCCAAATATATTGCTCTGTTCTAAAGTTGACAAATTTAAGTTGAAAAGTGCAAAGCGAATGGAAGATACTACAGTTTAAACAACCTTTTGGTGGTTTTTCATTTCAGGTTTCAAACTCATTGTTCTCGGCGATGGTTCTATTGCTTTAGAGAATTTATTTATAGTTCAGAGTAGCCAAAGCTTCGACACGATTAAGTTCCTTTTTGTTGGCAGTGTACTTTTTTAGCTTTATTGCTTTACAGTAGAGGACAACACGAATGGCTCTTGGCAATAAATATCCATAAACTCATTAAATGAGTTCATTTTTTGTTTCGTGTGATTTAACTGATAAACTGTAAAGTAACCCAATCGATATTCCTTTTATTTTATTTACTATATTTGCAGTTACCTCAACTGAGTATTATACCAAATGTTATAAATATTTTTTTGACTACTTTTAGCTAACAAAATTAAAAATATTGAACCACTCTCCTCATTCGAATTACCTCCACTTTACGGTTCCGCGAAAACTACTCCCCGGCTATAAAGCAACTTACGCTATTTACTGTGCAAAGTTGTCGCAAAGGATAGATGGGCTGCCATCCAAATCAACGCAACAGTGACAGGCTTAAGCAAACAAGTAAACACAAATTTTACAGTGCCACCACAGCAATCATTATTTTCCCTACGAAAGTGTAAACAAATGCACTTCGGCCAAAATGGCATTAATTTTCTAAGTGGCCCTTTGGCAGAGCAATCCACCACGAAGGACCAAATGAAAGCAAAGTTAAAAAAAACTAACTATTTACATGCTGAAGCATTGGAACCAACATAATTACACCAGTCCTTGTATCTCTGCGTTGCTGTTTTGCTCTGGCAATCACGCCAGATCCTCCAATTTAGAATAAGGACTATTTTCATCGTTATAAGTCAATAGGGAACTATACTTTTGTTTTTCATAGGAAAAAAAATACACATCCATTCCCAACCAGTAGCGTTTATATGCGGTCGAGCTTTTCCAGCGGACGATGAGAGCAATATATGTAGTTTGTTTGGATTTTTTTTTTTTTTTGTTTTAGTTTGAATTTGAGAAAACTTTTGTCTGCCGTAGTGGTCCTTCTACTTTTTAACTTCGCAATTTTTTTTTAGCTGCCCGGTGTTGATTGTGGTTGGATTTTGGTTGCGGAGGGATGTACAGCTTTCATGTCAGCATAAATTGCTAAAGTTACATAGACATTTTTGTGGGTGGGGAATAGCCAGGGGGATTATCCTTTTTCGCCGGACGTTCGTAATTAAATGTTGCTAAAAGGGTCGGAATTTCCTTTATATTCATTATGTTGGTTTAGGAAATTGCGATTAGATTATCGTGAATAAAAATAAAGCCTTAACATGCAACTATTTTATTTTATAGGAATTGTTTAGGTTATCATGATGGAGAAGAAGACCTCAAATGAAGGACAGAGTGGTGGACGCTGGAAGTGCAGTAGTGAATTTAATTTTTAGAAAAATTCTGCGAAGAGCATTTAAATGTATTTCTTTTTTTGACTGGTTTGAAGTGGTTTTTAATGGTAAGTCGAATTCAAAACTCAAACTTCGTAGCGAATAAATTTACTGTGACTATTTCTGCTGTTCGATTGGCTCAAAAGGAATATTACTGAGGACAACTAGTCAATCTGTCCTAATGGTTAATCCACTTTTCCAAAACTACAGGATAACCATATCTGATATCCCACTGATTAGAAATCTATTTCCGGAAAAGTACAACTAACAGCTGTTTAACTGCAGAACTAACATCAATCTTCAAGCATCCGAAGGTGATGTTATTGCGATACAGATCCGCTTTTCCCAGAAGATATATTTAAAAAAAATAAAGGTCGACCAGTGGGCGCAGTGAGTCAGTGGTTAGTATGCTGGTTCGACCCGCGGAAAAGGCAAAATAACATCTTTGGGTTTTTCCCAATGCTCCACCTCTTGCGAAAATCTGACAAACATCGCACTGTACAGCTGTCATGAAAGAGCTTCTCAATTGGGTATTTGGACTCGTTCAAAATTGTAGGTCGCTTCCAATTGTACCAAAAATAAAAAATAAACTCAAATAAAACATATGGTTGCGAGAAGCCAGGCTAGGGTACGTGTTGTCCTGTTGCGCCGACTATTTATTTATGTATTTTAATGTTGATCAATCACCACATCAAGCTGTTTCGGAAAGATGGATGTTTGTCTATTGGATGTTTTATTTAACAATAATATTATAGATCCTAAGAAAAGCTCCATTTTCAAGGAGCGAATATTAGTATTAAAAAATATTACGCAGGCGGTATAGTTTAGTTCTCTAAAGTTTAACAAAAATGCGAAGCAAATATTTCCGTGAATAGAAAAATGTTACGTATACGCCACCGACATTTTATGCAACCATTACTCTCATACCTACTTAGAGAAATGGTGAGGGAACTGAAGCGGTAGTATTTCGGCCAGGAACCAAATATTCCGAACCAATGGGCAACAGTACCAGCATCTTCCAGGCTGAAATCTATGCCATCTAGACAGATGCGTCCAAATCAACTATGATTTACCTAAAATGTCAGGCAGGCTTCTATTATCGCACTTAATTGCTACATCATTAAATCAAAACTTGTATCAGAATCAGCGTTACCACTTCAAAAAAAAAAGCGAAGTAGATTAGACCCAAAAAGTGAAGTAGATCCAACAAAGATTTCAAATCTTTCACGTATTTGGCTACTTTTCAGAACAGACAGACGGAAACGAAATCCAAACCAAACAAATCACCTCTTTGACAGAAAAAAAGAAGAAAACAATAAACGTCAGAAAAATATACTAAATTTTGTGTTTAAAGTGAAGTTTGTTGCAATTTATTCTATTGAAATGTCAATCTGGGCTCAAATGAAAAAGTGTCAAACATTTTTTATATAATTTGTAGTTTGGAAGTAGATTTAAGGTTTTTTATTAAAAGTTAAGCGAATTATATAAGGGATTTCTAGACTGAAGTAGTTATAAAAAACTTAACAATTCAAATAAAGTGGTATCGCTGATGGGAATCCCTACGAAAACTTAATGAACTGGGTCGAAGAAACAAAATAACCCCCTGCTGGGTGCCTGGCCACGTAGGAATATAGGGTAATGAAATGGCCGATCTCCTAGCATGATAGGTCCTGAACCATTCTGCGAAATAGGGGATCACACCCTCAAAGACGAATTTAGGAAGCTAGAGACAGAAAACAGGGCAAGAACCTGGCATAAAACTCAGAGCATGGGGCAAGCCAAAAAAAAAAAAACGTCTGCGGCAATACAACCTGAAAAGATTCCAAACTTGCATCGGCATGAGCACAAATATTCTCTATATCCATCCAAACGGGCATTGTAGATTGAAACAACACCTTAGGAAACTGGGTATATCTGAAGAAGGTCTCTATAGATTCTGCGATGAGTCCAGTGAAATGATCCCAAAACAATTGCTGGAATCTTGTGGTTCACTGACCCACAAAAGGTTGAAAAACTTGGGCTAGTACCAACTGTCTGATGAAGAAAAACAGTCACTAGAGCCAGCTCTCATTCTTAGATTAAGGAAACTGGACTAAAGAGAGAGCGCTATAGAACGGATTTCCACCACCAAGGAGAAACAAGAGTACAAGAACCTCCAAAATGATTCCGAAAGGGGATATACGATATCCCTCCCTGAGGAGTGAGCAGGGAGTACAATAGAACAAAAGGTCGCAGTACAACAACCGCTTTCACATAATAATCATAACTAGGTCTGTAACACCGAATCGTGAATAATTGCAAATTTAAAGCAAACAATGTCGAAAAATGATAGTTTCCATTGTAACATAATTGAACGGATATTATTGGTCAAAATCTCGCAGATATTATGCCCCTAATTTAAAATTTCGGTATTGAGTTGCTTATTTTTAGGAGTAGGTAAATTGCATTCCTTCGAAAATTGGTTCTAATCTAAGATGATATAATGTTTCAACCTGCTTTCAATTAACTGATAAAAATTTTGTGTGTGTGTCTTATTTAATTTTACCAGTCTTAATGGCGACATATAAAGGGGGTTTTGTTTTTAGAGGGATAGAACTTTAAAATGGAATAAAACGAAGACGATTTTTTTAAATTCACATGAAATTTTCTTTGTTTGAAAGATTATCTTCTGGCATTATAATTTAAATATGATTTCTGGCATATGACAGTCACGGCTGGCTCGGACGTAGTCTAATCTGGAGGTTCAATTTTCGATGACTTTTTCCAACATTTGTGGCCGTATATCGGCAATAATGCGGCGAATGTTGTCGTCCAAGTGGTCAATCGTTTCGGGCTTATCGTAGACTAGCAACTTCACATATCCTTACAGCAAATGGCTAAGCGTCGTTTAATCGAACGATCTCGGAGGTTAATTCACGGGTCCGCAACGTGAAACTATGCGGTTACCAAACGTTTCCTTCAATAAATCAATTGTGGCACGAGCTGTGTGACACCGTCTTGTTGAAACCACAGCTCCTGCACAACATGATTATTCAATTGATGAACGAAAAAGTCAGTAATCATGGCTCTATAGCGGTCACCATTGACCGTAACGTTCTGGCCAGCATCGCTTTTAAAGAAGTACGGACCAATTATTCCACCAACCCATAAAGCACACCAAACAGTCAGTTTTTGTGGATGTAACGCCGTCTCACTTGACAGCTGACAAAATGGCCGCCAGTTAAAATAGTGTTGCCAACTTAAAGTTATATACTGAGTGGGGAAGCGAGGAGTAACAACGATTTTCGCTTACTTGCGGTTTACTCTGGCAATTACTGTTGGGAAATTATTTCGACAAGAACTAGTCGACACAGTCACTTTGGTAAGAATGATAGCTATTTCGAACTACAACACCACTAAGGGCGCTTCCACACCGGATGGAACAAAGCGCCTTAAACAAACAAACCTATTTTTCTGAGTGGTTTGAAATTTAAATACACACACTTAAGTTCGCGCGCCCACACTAAATAAAGCAAAATAAAGTAAGAAAACAAAATAAGGCGTTTTGTTCCATCCGGTATGGAAGCTCCCTAATTCATCATCAGATTCCTTGAAGTGATTGTTTGTTTGAATAGTTCCAATTCTGATTCTGACAGTCAATTCTCCGTATATAATTCCACTTGGGAAGACATTTCTGTTTCCCCTGTCAGGAAATGAACTTGCATTTAGATTTTTCTTCAATTGACCAAGTGACTACCACCTACGCGACGAGTACAAGCCCAACAACTGGTGATTAGAACGGACCAACCTCTGTGCGTTTTTGTTACTACGAGGTGTTTGTTTTTTTTTTTTTTTTTTTGTCAATTATATACCTCTAAAAAAACACCCTTTAGTTAACTACGATTTTTTGTCTATATGCACATCTATGATACATTACCTTTCGAAAGCCCTAAGTTTTATTCTTGATGTCCAACTCCTGAATTATTAAAAGCTTAAATATAGTACGCAGTACCTATTTTCATATTTGATCCTGTCGTTGATTTATTTACGAAGACCGAAGAGAAGAACAAGTGCTTTCTAACTACTCACCAGTCACACTGCCGCGAGTAACATATTCAGAGTATACCTTATCAACTGAAATTACACATTAAGCCCAACATTAAATTAATTACCTTATAAGAATTGTAACACAAACTTCGACATAAAAGATTAGATACATAGCTTTTGGCAACAGCTTTTTGCCACAGATAACAATAATGCACATGCTGAGAATGAAGATAACAATAACATGCAGTTGTTCATGACCTATTGTTTTTACAGATGCGAAGCTTCATGTATGATGTAACCGCTGCCATAGATCACTTCCTTTTTGGCGGTTGTTGAAGAGGTTTCATAATTAAGAAATAAAAAAATGTGTAAGGCCCGTTTGCTGATACTACTCATAGCGATTATTTCATTTCATTATGATTATTATTATTATTATTATTACCTATTCTTTATTTAAATAAATTTAATGAAAAGCAAGGCTTTATATTGCCGTCTGCCGATTGATTGACATTTCATAATACATTTTATAAATTAAAAAAATGAATATAATAAAAAAATATTGGTTAATTATTATTATACAAAAATAACTCTAACTGTATGATTTTGTTTTAGTTTTTTCTGTTTTAATATTGTACAATTTTGAAGATCACAAACTCAAAAAGCTATTGCGATACTTGTAGGCATTGGGAAAGACACTTCCAACCAAAAAGACCGTTCAACAATTCTTTTGCTTCCTGAAGTGTGAGAAAACTCTTGGAGAAATAAAGTCTCCTAATTTCGAGGAGTATAGGACATTCTGCGAAGAAATGAAAAACGCCTTCCGGTACATTTAAATTGCAGAGGCTGCATGCTCTTTGAAGATCCTGTCTTCGCGGTAAAAAAATTTAGGCCTAAAGTCTCTGTTCTGATTTTGAAGATTATGCTGATTTCGTAGGTTGTTAACTCATTGCAAAAATAGTTATTTGTGTCCAAAGAATGGCTTACAGCTCTATATTTGGTCCTAGAGTCGGAGGTTTGCGCCCTGTTCAGGCAGTACTCATAAAAGCGTTCGTCTATCTGCGCTATGAGATCATAAAATTTATATTGCCAGTCATTGATATTTTCCAGGGTTAAGTTTAGTTCCACACCATATTCTGCTGCCAGATCGAACCAGTCACTAAAAGGCGTTAATTTGCAGCTTTTATTACTTTCACCACGTATTCCGCGTTTACTTTCAGATTTTTATAATAGATTTCCGGAATTCCTGATTCTACGTAAATGGCATAGTTAGGGACTGTTGTGGAAGTTTAAAGATACGTTTAAAAAAGAAGCGTTGTAGGCTTTCAAGCTGTTCGATTTTCTTAAGCCCGAAAATTTGATTTGCATAACAAAGACAGGCGTTAATGGTGGCATTAAATATTTTAAATTAAGATGCTATGTCAACATTTTTGTTGCAATAAAATCTTGACCACATTAGGTTTATTGCTGTTTTTGCCTTAACTATTTTATCCTCCACATGTGGACGCCAATCGAGGTTGTGAGTTAGTAGGAGACCTAGATATTTAAATTTATCAACTACCTCAATAGGTTCACCAGCCAGTTGCCGACTCTCACACTGTAATCTTCTGATGCGTTTTGAATGATGGAAAATCATTATTTTTGACTTTTCAATGTTAATTTTCAGTTCCCGGCTATCGCAGTACTGCTTCAGTTTATTAATCTGCAGTTGCAGCGTGTGAGGATTATCTGTAAGGATAACGAGATCATCAGCATATAGCAAGACATTGATGACGGTGTCCCCCATAGAAACACCACCAGGCAAGTATTCGTGTACATCATCAATAAAAAGCGCGAATAGAATAGGGCTGAGAACGCAGCCTTGAGGAATACCTGTATCGATCTCAAATAAGTTAGACCTCTCATTTCCATTCCAAACTGATGCTGACGTATTGCATATGAGTTTCTTATAAACTTTTAGGAACTTTGTTGATACACCTATTGAGCTCAACTTATAAATAAGTGAATTTCTATTCACGGTATCGAACGCCGCCTGAAAATCAACAAAAAATGCGTACAACTTTCTTTTTCTTGCTAATAATCTATTCGCTATTGTGACTAGAGAAAATATTTGGTCGATCGTCGAAAGTCCAGCTCGGAAACCCCCTTGAAAAACACTGAGTCGATTATTACTTTCCACCCAGCTTATTAGACGGTGATATAGAATCTGTGCAAACATTTTTCTCAAGCTACATAGAAAAGATATACCCCTATAATTTTCAGCTAGGGCGCTATCACCCTTTTTGAAAATTGCGAAGATTAGGGATTTCAAAAAAATGTTTCGAACGTCTTCATTTATAAAGACTTTATCAAGAAATATAAGTAGGCAGTTCGAAAAATGTTCAGTGCCATATTTATAGAACTCAACTGGTATCCCATCTAGTCCTGGAGCCTTATTGTCCGTCATATTTCGCAGAGCAATTTCTTACTCGGCCATACCTATAGGTGTATCCAGTTCGTTTATAGTGATATTCGGGAGTGCATACTGGTATTGCATTGGATTGGATACCGGACCTAAAAGTTTGCTGAATTGTGAAGCTAGTGATTCTACGCCGATCGCTGATAGTGCTTTTTGTTTGCAGTGACCTAGCTGACGAACTCTAGACCAAAAACCTTTTGAGTCCTTGCAGGTGCTAAGCTCCAAAGCAACTCTCTTGAAATAATTATTTCTTTTAGTTTCGCACATTCGTTTGTATTGCTTATTACAATTGATATATAGCGTTTTGAAAAGACCGTTGTTCGTTTTTCGAAATAGATTTAAATAAGAGAATGATTTTTTCCTCTGCCGTATGCATTCCTAGTCGTACCATTCTTCTTGAAACTTTTTTTGCTAGCATCTGCTTTGGGGGCAGGCGTTTTTGATAGTTTCAGACAAAATAGTCACAATTTCTTCACTTGAAGAGTCTTGCAGTTCGTGAAGTATATTGTGTTGATCATTTAAATTACGTTTATAGCGCTCGACCTGCTTAGGATTCCATTTTCATTTTGGGATCTTTGGGTCAGTAGGAGGTGGAGCTGCATCTGCAAATTTCAGACTGGTTTCTGTTGGCAGGTGGGCAGAATAGTTCGCCGTTACTACTTTGAAATCTAATAAAACATCAAACCAGTCGCCTCTTACCAGACAGTAGTCGATAACGGAACAACCCCGGCCGGTAACAAATGTGTAATCGCCATTAAAATCACTTTTCGATATCCCATTTATGACCACAAAGCCAAAATCTTCAAACATGCTTGCAAGACGCCTTCCATAACTATTAACACATTCATCCAAGGACTTTCTCACGTTACTAAATGCTTCAGGGTTACATGTAGATAGCAAGGTTGGGTTTTGATAAAAGCCTATTCTTCCATTAAGGTCTCCAAGTATCATAGTATTACGAATATTTGTAAAATTCAAAAAATTGTATAGTTCTAGAAAATCATGACTCCAGTTGTAGGTAGATTGGTACTATATACTGGTGCTCATATCTATAGAGAGATTAGCGATTAAAGTTCCACTTAAAATCATATGTGACAGTTTATGACATAGAAAAAGTAGCCCATAAGGTATTTAAGTAGAACTTAAATCGCTATGAGTAGTATCAGCAAACGGGCCTAAGTTTTTTTTTCATCCCATAACTCGCGCTCACATCATCAAAATGTACACTCTTGCCCAATCGGTCTGGATACAGGCTAAACTACAGCACCATACTGCCTACGGACTCACACAAAAGCTTATGAAATAATTAAAATATGGTACGCCCACCACTTAAGGACGTGTCAGCTTCCCTCTTCCGTTCTTGCCTCCGTTTAATCCGCTCATAAACATAACAATTAATTTTATAGTTCATATTAGTTTTCTCTTCCATCATACTTCGTACTTTACACAATTTTCATTTGTTACTCGTCAGGAGGACTAACTATCCTTTCTCTGATTTTGCATATACACACTGATTACCTAGTAATAGACTCCTTTGAATAGTTTTAACCCCACACTATCGCCGCCAAGGGAGACCTGTCATATCGGGTAAATAGCTCTCAGTGTCTCTAATGGCATAGGGTATGAGGGTATGACGTGTGATAGATTACCAAATCACATGCGTAATCAGTGTAAGTGCACAATTTATAATGTCCGCTGCCAAACCTGCTATAACTTAGCTGCGAAGCCTCCCAATGACAAAACAATTAATTATTTCAACAAAGCAATGATAAAAGGAAGCCACACACAATGAGCGGCGGTAAAATAATAAATAAAAGGACTCTATTCCATCATTGAAAATATCCTATCGTTTGCTGATTGTACACAAGTCCTCATCGATTTTACCTTGGCGCGAGTTAAGTATCCATAGCAAAACATATTGAGAAAAAAGATAACATTATTTGTATTCAATGATATCTTTAGTCTCTAGTACAGTCTTGCACACAACGCTACAATGATAACATATGTAAAAGAGATAATATCGTTTGTATACAATGTTGGAATATTATCTCTTCTTCATTATCAAGCAAGACGATTGTACGCTTGGGTCTCCTTGTAGATAGATAAGAAAAGTATATAAATACGACTGTATGATGAATTTATCAACAGTCTTATTGTAACTACATAGTAGCCTTAAGCTCCTTTTAGAATTAGTAAAAAGTATTTCAATAATAAAGGACATAGTTCCAAATAAATATTGTTTAATTTTAAAAGTAAGAAACAAGTGTTTTAATTGGCGATCCTGCCAGGAGGTTAAATATACTTTTTAACTTCAATCGAGCGGACCTCGGGAACAAGTAGTGAAATCTAGTATAAACAGAACACTCGCGTTACCGGTTACAAGAATTACCTAGCATAGCAGGTACAAATATAGCTTCTTCGTACGAAGCAGCAAAGCAATTCAGTGAAAGTGTATATGTGGAGAAAAAAAACACACAAGTTCGACGACAACAGACACGAGTTCAAAATGGAACAACTCGCAGTATTAATGGCAAGATTAGAAGCTTTAGAAACCAGGAGCAACACAGTAACACAAACCCTAGAGCACACACGCACAGAGAATGCAAGGTTAGCAGCAATAATAACTAACCAAAATCAAATAAACACTAATTTAGAAACAAAACTAAATGAAGTAAAATCTGGATTAGGCATAGTACCAAACATACCTGTGCTAGAGGAAATAAGAACCACATATACAGATGGTAGTGAAATACAGTTAGACGCATTTAAAAGCCTACCTATTTTCAACGGCGATCAATCAAATTATCGGTCGTGGCGCGAAGAAGCATCCAGATTAATGGACAGCATTAAAAACTTCAAAACACACAGTAAGTACGCAGCAGCATTGACTATAGTGAAAAGTAAAATACAGGGTGCAGCCGCGAATGTGTTAACTAATTATAACACAATTTTTAATTTTGAGGCGATACGTAACAGATTAGATTATACGTACTCTAATCAAGAACCTCTATACGTGCTACAAGACATGATGAAAGCCATCACGCAAAAAAGAAGCACACTGTCTGAATACCACGACGAGATAAATAAAAATCTCAATTTAATAATATCAAAAATCACTATGTCAGGTGATCCGCCGAATATAATCGACAGACTAATTAAAAATGCTAACGACGACGCAGTTCGTATATTCATTGATGGTATGAGTGACAACTTTACAAGAGGATCATTATATTCAGCTACAATAAATGATCTAGAACACGCATTCGCAATTGCTCGCAGAATAGAACATGATAATGTGCACAGGCATTTACATCTCACTCAGGATAAGCACCACAAAAATATGCCACATGAACGCAGAAACGAAAGAAGACCAAATTATTCGAGCCAAACAACGAATTATCAACCCCAGAAGCAATACGATAATATGCAGCAACACAATCAAGGACCACAGCCGATGGAGATAAACTCGAGACAAATTGTACATGCACAGCGACAAAATTGGAATCAATACAAACCCGATGTATATAATCCACCAGCGAAACGTGAACACAGCGGGAGTTTCAACACACACAACAGACCGCAACGATCTTATCAGCAGAACTTCAAGCAGCAGAGAGTAAATAACTCCCGACAACAACGCAGAGACGATGTCAGCAGTACATATGCAGAAGCAGATGAAACGGAATGTATGGTAAATAATAACATAAGAATAGATCATTTAAACTAGTAGACGGGTTGCCCTGCTTAAATTTAACTAGTACTATTTCTAAGAAAATTTATAAAATTCTTATTGATACTGGTGCAACCCATAATTACATTAATAGAAAATGCGATTCTAGCAAAAAAATTAAAATTAAACCTATAAAAATAAAAACAATGCATGGTTATTCTATGGTAGATACAAAGAAAGTAGTTAGGATATTAAAGAAAAATATAACATTTTTTGAATTAGAGGATATTCAGTCTTTTGATATGATATTAGGATATGAAGGACTTAAAGTTCTAAACGCGGAAATAAATTTCAGTAATATGACTCTAACTACCATAAGCAGTGTCGAATCTATTCAGAAAATTAATTACATAATTGGGGAAAATAATATTTATAAAGCAGACATAGATAGACTGATGAAGATTAATAACAGCATAGGACCGTTACCCTTTACAGATACTATAGAAGCAAGCATTAGGACGACCAATGATAATCCGGTTTATGTTAAACAATATCCATATCCCATAGCAGATAACGAATTCGTAAACAAAGAAATACAGAAACTCTTACATGACGATATAATAGAAAAAAGCCATAGTCCTTATAACAGTCCCATATGGACAGTACCTAAAAAAGGTTTGGACGAAAAAGGAAAACCAAAACGGCGCATGGTTGTTGATTTCCAAAAACTTAACGCTCACACTGTAACAGACAGATACCCCATTCCGGATGTCAACATGACAATTCAAAATTTAGGTAAAGCCAAGTACTTTACAACATTAGATTTGGAGTCAGGTTTCCACCAAATTAAAATCAAAACAGATGATAAAGAAAAAACAGCTTTTGCTATAAATGGCGCAAAATATCATTTTAAACGAATGCCTTTCGGGCTCAAAAATGCACCAAGCATATTTCAGAGATGCGTGGACGACATTTTGAGAGACTTTGTAGGTAAATTCGTACACGTTTACATTGATGACGTATTGATATATTCTTCATCTGAGGAAGAACATATACAGCACATAAGTCAAGTATTCGACGTACTCAATAAAGCCACATTAAAAATATCTGATGAGAAAAGTAAGTTTTTTCAAGAAGAAGTAGAATACTTAGGTCACATAATCAGACATGGTAGAATCACTACGAACCCTGAGAAAATAGCAGCTATAGAAAATTTTCCAGTCCCACAAACGGTAAAGGATTTGAGAGGATTTTTAGGTCTTACAGGTTACTATCGTAAGTTTATAAAAGGATACGCAAGCATAGCCAAGCCCCTGACATTATATTTACGAGGAGATAACGGTAAAGTAAACAAAAAACAAAGTAAAAATATTAAGTTAAATCTGAATGATTCAGCATTAGAAGCGATTAGAATTTTAAAAAATTATTTGAAAGAACAAGTCGAACTTTTTCAACCGGATTATAGTAAACCATTCGAGCTTACTACTGATGCATCCAACATAGCTATTGGAGCCGTACTAAGTCAGAATAAGCAACCTATACACTTCTTGTCAAGAACACTGAGTAAGACAGAAGAGAACTATAGCACAAACGAGAAAGAGCTATTAGCGATCATATGGTCCTTACAAAAACTCAGAAACTACATATATGGTATAGCAGACTTAACCATATATACCGATCACCAGAGCCTTATATATTCTGTATCAGAAAAAAATCCCAACACAAAGCTGAAACGTTGGAAGGGAATCATTGAAGACTTTGGAGCAAAATTAGTTTATAAACCAGGAAACCTAAATCTTGTAGCTGACGCATTATCACGTCAACGCATAAATACTTCTACCATAGAAACAGCACATTCAGCTGAAAGTTCTTCTAATGATATAATAAAAACTGTGAATCAGCCTTTTAATGCATACACTGCACAGTTCGAACTTATTGAAGATATAACAAATAATATCGAAACACAAATCTATTTTAGTAACAAAATAAGACTCATAATAAAGTTTAAGGACAAAGACTCTTTACTAAGGCAGATGAAAGAAGTTATACAACCCCAAAAGATTGTAGCTTTGCATATGAAATTTACGCAAACAGATGACGTGTATTTATTCAAAGAACAAACTTATTTGTTACATGCCACCAACCTGACTTCGATATTTCAACCTTACGTAAATATCGTAACTAGTAAATATCAACCTACACAAGAAGAAAAAATTTGGTTAAGTAAAATTAAGAATTTAGCAGACCAATTACAAGAACATACTAGGCATACTAGATCAATTAACTTTTTAGGAACAGCTTTCAAATATGTGTTTGGTAATCCTGACCATTATGACTTAGTTAACATAGAAACGAGTATAAATAATCTCATAGAAAACAATAATAAACAAAAAACTATAAATTCTAGATTTGAACAAATTTTGCAACAATTCGAAGGTCAGAGCCTTAAAGAACATTTAGTAATAGAACAAGTGTACGAACAATTATTATTATTGACCAGAACAATTAATGCAGCAAAAAATAATGAATATTTATCAGAAAGCCTAGACTTAGATGACATTAAAAATATTATTCAACATGAAATAATTCAAGTACCCATAATAAATATACTTGAGTACTCTAAAATATTATTAGCTAGAACTGATGAATTCTTCATCACAATATATAAATATCCAGTTCTAATTAAATCATGTAAATTGTATAAAGTAACACCTTTAAATTCAAAACATGGAAAAATCATTACAGATAAAACAATTGCCTTATGTAACCAAACTTATTTAAGAACAAGAAATTGTCAAAATCATCTAAGTAAAAACATTTGTGAAATTAACTTTGAAGAAGAAAATTGTCTTATTCCACTTTTAAAGAATATAACTTCAAAATGCAACATTAAACAAGAATACGATTACGACTTAGAAATTGAATCCGGTGTTATGTTATTAAGCGGTAAGCATAAGTTAAATAATCAAACAATTAATGGTATAAACTTAGTTACTTATGAAAATACTATAAATCTAGACGATAAAATATACAAAAACATGCATAAGCAAATTAAAGAAGTTATATTAAGAAATCATAATTCAGAGTCTTACATCGACCAAATAATTAAAGAAGATACAATGTACAAATTCGATAACATAGATACTTTAAAAAAACTAATTATTCCTTTTGAAGAAAAACCGATATTATCAACTATATACACAATTGTAACACTGATTGTTATTCTAGCATTTACGTACGTAATGATAAAAACTATACAATGTATAACAGATCGTCAAAAACAAAAAAAGATTGACGCATATAACAAAACTTATGAAAGAGAAATGTTAAAAATAGCGTCGAAAAATCGGGACGATTTCGTTTAACAAGGGGGGGAGTTAAGTATCCATAGCAAAACATATTGAGAAAAAAGATAACATTATTTGTATTCAATGATATCTTTAGTCTCTAGTACAGTCTTGCACACAACGCTACAATGATAACATATGTAAAAGAGATAATATCGTTTGTATACAATGTTGGAATATTATCTCTTCTTCATTATCAAGCAAGACGATTGTACGCTTGGGTCTCCTTGTAGATAGATAAGAAAAGTATATAAATACGACTGTATGATGAATTTATCAACAGTCTTATTGTAACTACATAGTAGCCTTAAGCTCCTTTTAGAATTAGTAAAAAGTATTTCAATAATAAAGGACATAGTTCCAAATAAATATTGTTTAATTTTAAAAGTAAGAAACAAGTGTTTTAATTCGCGCACGTGGGTGGAGTTTCTAGGTCAACTTTCTACGCGTATTTTATACATTTTTGGGGGAACTCCGAATGGAATTGACTGCGACAGTCCATTGACATCGGCATCGGTTGCGATGGACACAAGGACGAACTGAACTAAGTAGCATAGCAATCGGTCAGTAGAGTCAAAGAGAAACTGACAACCACACCCTTTTGTCGATTTTTCCATTAGGTGGGCCAGCACCAACTGATGATGATGGGTTGGACACATATATAAAAGGACTTTTCCATCGATTCGGTGTGTTGGTTGTTGTGCACCTGTGTGTGCCCTATTAGACGGTTTATGGCTGTGGTTTTATTTCCTTTTCTTTTTATTTTTGTTGCCATATTCTATGCAATTGTTGGGGATTCGGTTCACCCTCGGCGGTAACAGCTGATGTGGACTAAATGATAAGATGGGCATTTGATTGCGGCCAGCGAATGATGGGTGGAATGGGATCAAATTAATTTTCCTCCTAGCTGAAAATTTTTGACCGTTAAGAGTGGATTTGATAAACGGGTGGAAGGAAACAGCTTTTATGCAAAAAAAATGTGCAGAACCATCCTTTTGCGGGTTTTTCTTTTCATATAAACTTGGTATAATCCGAGAACTAAGTTCATGCGATATTCCCAGATGGTGACGGCGGAAAGGTGTGAAGCAAATTTATAGGGAATTTGTAGAAGAGAGTAATTTTGAGAAATGTTGCGGAATAAATACTGATGGCTTAAATTGGGACCTCCGAAATTATTTCCTAGTCCCATCAGCACAGTCGATAAGGTTAATGTATTCCGGCGAAAACGTGCTACCAATATCAAATAGGGCAAACGATGACTTGAAAGGTTAATATTGAAAAATATACGTACCAGCTGCCGAAAAGATGAAGAATGATTTTTGTCACAAGGCTGGAGGATACGGTTCTTGGAGGACACAAAATCAATGCCCGCCGAAAAGCATATTCCCAAATTTTAAGGCGAAATCGGAGATGGGGTACACCACATGATTGTTGATTCCAACTCGTCTCCAAAATTTGGTTAGAGGAAAGTATGCCTGACGAATGGAACCTCAGCATTGTTTGCCCGATCCACAAGAAAGGAGACCCTCTAAGCTGCGCCAACTATAGAGGCATCAGTCTCCTTAACATCGCAAATAAGATCCTATCTGCCGTACTTTGCGAACGCCTGAAACCTTATGTCAACGAACGGAATGTACCCTATCAGTGCGGTTTTAGGCCCGGTAATTCCAAAGCCGACCAAATATTCACACTACGGCAGATCCTGGAAAAAACCCAAGAAGCCCAAGTCGATACCCACCACCCGTTTATCGATTTTAAGGCCGCATATGACAGCATTTATAGAGACGAGCTATATAGAGCCATGTCTGTTTTAGACATCCCTGCCAAACTTTGCCAGATTGTGCAGAATGACGATGGAGAACGCTCGCGCTGTCATGTGACTTTTTCAACATCATTCTTGAGAAGATTGTTCGAAATTCGCAAGCCAATATCAGAGGCACAATCTTCCAAAAGTCTGTGCAACTACTTGCATACGCGGACGACACATCGTCATCATTGGCAGAACACAGCGAGCTGTCACTGGTGCGTTTGCAACTATTAGTACAGAAGCGGCAAAAATGGGACACACAACATCGACGAATCAGACAGAATGTCACGATAGACAGCTATAACTTTGAGGTAGTTAGGGACTTTGTCTACCTCGGCTCCGCTATAAATTCTGACAACGACATCACATCAGAAATCAAGCGAAGAATCACACACGGCAACTGATAAGTAAGGCCTTGTCAAAAAACACTAAGGAGACTCTATATAAGACTCTCATCATCCCTGTCCTGCTCTATGGCGCAGAAGCATGGACCCTAGCAAAGAGGGATGAAGATCTCCTCGGTCGTTTTGAACGCAAAATTCTTCGGGTGATTTTTGGTCCTGTTTGCGTTGACGGGATTTGGAGAAGGAGATTTAACAGCGAACTCTACGAGCTGTACAGCGACATCGAACTGATCAGAAAAGTGCGCATCAGCCGACTAAGATGGCTAGGACATGTAGGTAGAGCGAATGGACACCAACGTTCCGGCCCGAAGAGTCTTCGACTTCAACCCGCAGGGACAACGCACTAGAGGAAGACCTCGCCTAAGGTGACGCGCACAAGTAGAAGGGGACCTCAACCAACTTGGAGTGCGCAACTGGAGGCAGTTAGCTAAAGATCGCTCAGGTTCACCCCGGACTGTAGCGCCATCTAAGTAAGTAAGTAAGATTCCAACGAAACCTCGAACCCGATAGAAAGTGCCCGTGAATAAACGCAATGCTGCTAAGAAAGCAACCCCCAGAGAGCTCTGAGAGAAAGGGGAGCACTGACTTCTCAAAAGGAAAAACATGAACACGTATAGTCTCCACCCAGTTCTAAGTAGGTTTCCGAATAATTTTCAATAAACTACGGACATTTTTAAGCGCAATACTGATGCTTGGTCAAAGGATTATAAAGTTGACCAGATCACTGGCAGGATATTGGTAAGTATATGACAAGAAAGAGCACGACAGCGATTTGGAGACTTAAAGAACTCAGTCAAGATAGTGGGGAACAAATGGAATATAGAACCAAAACTTTTAGTCAATCTCAATGACGTGTATCAAGCCACACACAAGCCGCACGCACGGTGTTTACACATACACATATTTCTGGACTGTTGGATACAGTCGCACCAAATTATTTTTAAAAAGTCTGTCTTTAAAAAACAAACGCATCATACAATCGGAGATTATTTCCATAGATTTTGATTGATGGTATCATCTTGCAGATGAAAAAGACAGATTGGTTTAACGCAAAAAAAAAAAATCACAGCTCCATTGCTTGGAAAGAAAATGGACCGGGTTTAGCGAAAATCAAAGTGAACGACCAACACATTCGTACCGAGAAAACCGGAACTGGAATCTCTCTGTAAATATCTGGGCACCTTGTAAAAACCTTTAAACTTTCTCGAGATATAGTTTTAAAAAAATTAGTTGGAGCCACAATAATTTGTAGCTTCAGCAATAATTTCATCACATTAAAAACTCCTTAAAGTGTTTGTTTGAATAGTTTAATTCTATAAGTCCTCCGTTATCCAGGGAGTGAACTGTGCTTCTCCGCTATTATTCGAGCGAACAATCAATTGCCAAGTTTTATTTCTGATTTCAAGTGCGCCGTATATTTTCGTCTCTATATTCGTACTTTCATGTCCAAGCAGGGTACCAAGAAAGCGTTTTTTCAACCACACTTACTTCTTTTCGCATTCTCCTCTTATTTGACAATTTGACACCCCCCAACACAACCAACTGCCTGTAGGTATGCGATTTCCCATTATAAACTTTCCATAAAACTTCGCTTCAATCTCGTTCCCTATTTTTTATTTTTTTTTTTAAATTGGATTAAAATATTGACAAATTCCCGCCTTTTTTTGTTTGTATTATTTATTACTATATTCCCTCGGGAAAATCTACACCCTACTTAATCGAAACCTCAGACGTTGTGGGCCAGAAAAATCCATTTGCATTAGAATATTTGATTTACGACTACATATTGAATGTATACAAAGACGCAGTCATTATAATACAAATTTGAATAAACGCGCTCCTTTCAAGTTGACCCTCAGATCCTGTCGGCAGCAATAAAACCAATACCACATAAAATACGAGCATCGAACGTATTTTTCGGTTATATTTGGGAAATTCGATACAAGATGCGTAGAACCAGGACGAAGAAAAATTCAATTCGACCATGTTACATTGGCCGAGGAAAAATAAAAGGAAGAAATACACCCGAAAGAAACTTTCAAAGCGACAAGGAGGAAATATTAAATATTTATACACAAAATTTCACTCGGCGTAAAAGGAAGGTGCAACGTCCTCTTAATTTTTTTTTTTTTTTTTTTTTTTTTTTTTCAAAATAAAATATTGATCTAGAGTGGAGCATTGCTTTATGGAGTCTTATTTTTGAGGAAGTTATGCTCACAGGGGGAGGACCCAAGCCATCCGTGGGATTGGTATACATATATTGAAAGCCTTGGGTGTTAATGTGTGTATACAAAGTTCTCCCTTCTGTTTCACAGTTGCGTCCGAAGAAATTGATTTCATTGAGGAGGAGGAGGAAAGGAAATTTACACGAAAGCACGTCGACGTGATTACGAATGATATAAGGTATTCATTTTTTTTTTTTTTTTTGCTCGTTTGAAAAATAATACAAGAGAGCAATAAAATGTTGTACGTTATGATGAGGACATGGTATAACTTTTGCGTGTTCGTAAGAAACCTATCATCGACACGCTGTTAATACACACACGAGTACATGCATTTCAATCGAATGTTTTGTTGGGGTCTTTTGTTAGAGTCTTTTGTTAAGTAAGCACAATTCGTGTCGCATTGGGACTTTAAATAAAAACCATTGTACCCCAGATAGGATGCTGTGAAATTTGGTACTCGTATCTGACTGTTTAAAGGGCGTTTAAGGCAAGAAAATATTTCGATCACTTCAAGCCGGGACACGTTTGTTTTATATAAGAAACATGGGGAAAATGTTTCGAAAATGTCTGTAAGCACCCTTGGGGGATAAAGTTTATGTGGCCTAGGGGACGACTTGAGAAGAAATTAGTTTGGTTGAAGTGACGGGGATGTACATACCTACAATCGTCATGACACCTTGAGGCAGTGTCGCAAGAAGCAAGAGGAACTGAACAAAATGAGAAAGCAATTTATAATTTGAGCAATATTTAAAAACAAAAAAGCGAGAATAAAATTGAGCTCTAATTCAAATGGGTGTCTTTGGCATTTGTTGTCAGAGCAATTAAGAGGAGGACTTGCCCAAGAAAAAGTAAAAATGGTAGATTCTGTCAGACAGTATCATTTTGTTCTTGAATTTAAATGGATCATTATGTAGCTGCTGCAGGTATGCCGAAAAAAGTGTGTTGTGTTCACTAGACGTTACATTTGAAACAATCGTCCTTATTTTGGGAGTACATAATATAGAAGTCCGAAATCGATGCTGTTTTCAAAATAAAGTCAAAAAATATTCAAATCAAGGGGAACGTAGTTTCGGACACAAAATTGATAACGAAATGGAAAGTGTAACCCACCTCTTAAAATATCAGCTGTACTCGAAAATGTGAGAACAAAATCTTCGAAGTTGGAAATCTAACACCGATCGACTGATCTAAAGGCGATTTGTCATGTCTTTTTAACTTTCTCCATTACGTAGTAGAAGAAGATATTGTTTTCGTACAAAATTTCGCACTCGAAATGTTAATCATTTCTGACATATTACGATGATAGAGGAACTCAAAAAAGTGGGTTGTTAAATTCTGTACGCCTGTGTCTATATACATTCCGAGAACTACAGCTTTAGTTTAGTTTAAACTTCGGATTTGGAGTTTAAGGACTTATAGTTCGGGTCTTTTTTTTTTTGCAAGGTAACCTCAATATTAATGGTACTTCCCATATACAATTTTCATACCAGTTTAATTTGTTCGAAAACGGCTCCAACGATTTTAACCAAAATTGTAATTTCAGCTTAACTGGGTGAGGTTAACATGACTGCGTACTCAGTTTTTCGCTAAAAAAATCAAAGAACTGAAAGAACTGAACTTGAAATTTGGACATATTTCGAAAACGGTCCATACGATTGTGATAAAAATCCATTTCTAAGGAAATATGAGCATTTCTAACTGAATAGTTTAGGGGAGGGGGGGAAATTAAAATTTATCTTGTCAGGGCGCTTCACAAAAACACACTATTATTATTTTGAATATAAATATAACCGACACTCTTTATTAAATAAATATAATTAACACTCTTCAGAAAGTATATGGATTACTCCACTTCACGCGTGCACGTCTGATCTGTTCAGTGGCCCAACTTCGTCTGGCTTTACAATTATACCTACAGCCGGCAATCCCATCGCAGTCAGCAAAACGTGTTTTGACATGTTGGCTTTATTTTTCGCCTCTCTTTCTTTTGCTTATGTACATATAATATTATCTTTGTGTTTGTGCTCTTACAATAGTAAACTCAGTTTCTCTCAGTATTACCGTGCAATGGATTTTCGAAAAAAGTAATTTCTTAAAAATATAGTTTTCTTTAGTTTACCTGAAAACGGTGATAAACGGTAATGATTTTGAACAGAATGCAAACTTAGAGTAAAATTGAGGTTTCAAAATTATTGTGTTCTTAATTTTCAATTCGAATCACCGAAAACGTTAATTTTTAAACTACTTATATCTCGAAAACCCCGATTTTCGATTTCTATTAAACTTTAAAAACCAAGTAATGCTTGCATCCCGAACAATAACTTTAAATCGGTTTTCAGCTAAATAGTTGAGCAATAGTATTTTTCAAACTAAACATTCAAATATTTGGTACTGCAAAATTTTACAAAAACCCGCTCTTACGATTTTGACCAAAATACACATAAGGATAGTACAGTGCGACCTCAATAAAAGCAACTAATAGAAATTTGGGCAGTTGCTTTTATTGAGTTTGTTGCAATAATCGAGTCAAAAAATTGTAGGTGCCAAAAATGAGGCAACAAGTTAAACACCTCAGAATAGTAAAAAAAACGTGTCTTGCACTGGTAAACAGACCAAAACTGATCATTTAATTCGTAGGTATTAGAAATAAAAAAATCAAATTTTAATTGTTTTTAAAAAATTGAGAAATTTTTGATTGTGTCTTTTTGGACGCACAATTCTTTTCCACAGCTGTCTCTCGTAAGTTTTGCAGAGCTAAAATGAAAAATATATCTACAAATATCAAACGAAATAAGAGCTCATGAAGCAATAGTTGTTGCTTTTATCGAGTCACCTATTTTTGAGAAGTTGCAATTACTGAGTCAACAATGGTAAGATTTAAGGTGTTGCTTTTATCGAGGAGTTGCACGTATCGACGGTTTTATTGAGGTCGCACTGTATCAGTAGGTAGTCTGAATAAGATGCCGTACTTAGGTTTTCTCAAAAAATTCGAATAAATCCGTTTTTGTAAATAATTTCTCAAAAATTAGTTCCCAAATCCCGATCTGTGTTCGTATATTTTTGTAAAACTCAATACCGCACTGCCTATAAAAATGTAATTACAACTACAAAAATTTCGTTTTAGCAAATATTTCCCAGACTCCAATCGGCTAATTGAGAAGCTCTTTCAAGACAGTTATGCTCTCGGATGTTTGTCACATGTTCGCGAGAGGTGGCGCAGTGGAAAAAAAACCCTAAGTTGGGATTTGGGTCCAACCTGAGACCCCTAGCTTAGTAGTCCAAAACACTAACCACTAAGAAGATTTTTTTCTTTAAATGTGAACTTATTGTCATACCTCCAATTTTAATTAAAACCTTGTGTTCAACTTGGGCTTTTCAGTTTTAGTTAAATTTGTATGTCACTGTCACATTTCAGCAAACGGACTATTTGTGTCCGGCTATTTTCCTAAGACACGAACCATTGCAAATAAATTTATTTATCAAATAAACTTATAGTTCTGTTTTGAGTTATAGCCTTTTAAATTTTCAGAAGCTTCCTATGGGCATATGTTTTAATAAATAAGTTTCTGAATTTGGTACTTTACCTATTATCGCACAGTATTATTATTCCGCAACATTTGCTAAACAAACAGCTCCCTCACTTCATCACAAAATCAATTTCAAAATTCATTCACTGGGAAAAATAACATCTAAGAGATCACACAACATCAATCAGTTGTGACATTCCTCTTAACGTAATGACCCAAGGGTATTAACCCATATCATGTTATGACACTAGGGCTATTATACAAGAGCGGTACAAAAAAAAAGAAAAAAAAAAGAGGATAAACTTCAACAACAAAATGATGAAGTCTCATGTCCTCGCCATAATCCATTCAAACTCATTTTTCACGTTTAACAAAAAATTAATTCCTGTCGAATAAAAAATGAACATGACAGCTGGGATGCTTGCCTGAATTGGAAAAAAAAAACTCGCTTCAATTGATTGAATATGTTAGATGAGTGATGAAGTGAGCCTATACTCAGAAACATTGTATTTTGAACGCAAAAATAAGAGTCAAGTAAGTAGCTTTTATTAGACTGTAATGGGTATAAATGGGTGACTAATGGTCAATTCAGAAATTATGGATTGGATTTGGGATTTTTGATGTCACCGGCATAAAATTATTATACTAATGTTGGCACAGCATTTTTTTTTTTTTTTTTTTAATTTTAAGTTAAACAAAAGTATTCGTGAAAAGTATTTTTATGATTTTTTTTTAACTCTCTGGAAATATCGCGCTTATTCTGTCAGTTTGACTGACGTCTTTGCTGAAAAGATGGAAAATGGGTTTAGTTATGAATGAGGGCAGATAAGAGTATGTGCTGTCAACAAAAAGGTTGACGAATCAGACGAAACGTCAAAGTAAACAATTATATTGCCATTCGTCATGAAACAAAAATTTGTTAAGTGATTTTCTTTATTAACGAGATTGGTAAAAGAAGATTCAACGGCGCATCAGAAACGTGTTTATAAGACCGCCAAGATGGCGTTTTTTGTATAAAACTTGTCAGAAATATGCGCACTAATTACTCTCCTTACTTATAATTAAGACTGTTAAAAGTTTAATGTTAATTTTCACATATTCACATATTTCTTACGACCCTAAGAAGACTGTCGACTACGCCGTTCATTGCCACGCCTACCTTTTGTCAAAATTTCTTTACAAAACATATTTTTTTCCCGAAATAACCTGATCAGGTTTTAAATTTATAAAACGTGCTACGCGCTTCTGAAAAATCTTAAATAAAGTAGGTACCCTATCCTATTAACCCTGGCTGTAGGAAATAAGGCCCCAATGAAATATAAGGCCCGAAAAGAGAAAATGAAATATGGCTCCAAATTTGGGGTGTTATTTCATAATGAAATAATACCCCAATTTCAAATATGAAATGAGGCCCCACTGCGATGATTTAAGGCCCCAAAATTGGGGTTTATTTCATAATGAAATTAAAAATAAAGAAAACTACTTTTTATTTAATATTGCTGATATTGGGTAAACTAATTTAGATTAAAGGAACTTTGTATGTACTCAACCTCGCAGCCACCTCGTAATCTAACAGTTAACCCAAGCAGGGAGGTTGCAGGGGGGCAGCATGCCCCCCCCCCCCCCCCCCCCCCATACATATTCCACGTCGTTGGGGACTTACTTCATTTATTCTTTTCATTAGGAAATAAGGCCCCAAAAAAGGAAATAACACCCCGAATTTTACTAAAAATCGTTGTTCTTGTTTCCTGTATAATTGGGACTAATTTCATTTTTATATTGGGGCCTTATTTCGCAGAGCCATAAGCTCTATTGTTTTGAAATACATTTTCATTTCATTGTAACTTATGGCACACTCCTGGTGCATGGTAATTTCCTGTCGAAATATACGAAATTAAATGAAATTTTCAGAAAAAAATCTCTCTTAAATCATTTCCCCCCTAATCCTCACACTCCCCAGTCCCCACACCTATATCAATTTCTATATAAATGTTGCTCATTTCATATTGATTTTGTTATACCTCTGGTGTGGGGTATATGGAAAAAGAAGAAGAAGAAAAAAAATAGAATAAAAGTATCCCCATAAATATATACTCGAATAATACGACAATCAATCATAAGGACATTATTTTTCTGCTATTTATAGGTGTTCTGCAGAGGGGAACAACAAAAAACACAAGAAGAATATTAACGCGTGGCACATTATTAGCCAGAAGTCATTATTGGGAAATACAATACCAACAAACATGTTTACAGCAAAATCAAATTATTATGATGATGAAATTGCTTAATGTGTCCAAGTCGCCCTTGTCGTTGTGCATGTGGGGTGGGCTGTAGGTTAGATCCCTTAAATTATGCCTTTATCTTAGCTGAATCAGGATCGTGTTCAATGTGGACAAAGAGAAGATAATTATATACCTACACGGTTTGAATGTGGCTTCTTTTTTCTCTCTTATATGGAGCATGAATATGTGATAGGTGTTTAACACATATTTTGACATGTACTTAGATTAGTGCTTTTGTACTTGCTTCGATTGACGTTGAGTGATGGAATTGGAAGGTGTAGTGTACCTGTACACAGGCAGGTGAATTTGAATGCCCCACTGTCACTATTGCGAGCAGACAATGGATGGGTGTTTTAACACTGATGGAAGATGTCCTTTCTCGAGTTGAAGTTATTGTTATCTTGGTTATATTTTTGTTCCAACACCTTTGGCCTGGTGTCGATTATGGTGAATGATTTTTGTGAACATGTTGTGTGAGCCAGACATTTTCTTCTAATTAAGAGGGCTTTCACTGAAATTGGGATAAACCGCATAGCGATTACCAAGAACGGTACAAAACTTAGCAGCGCATTTTAAAAGTTATCACACTTGTCCGTGACTTCACACGGAACAAGGATGTCGTTTTTCAAGTAGGTATATTTAAAGTCGAATCTATTATTTTTCTTGTAATCACTGTAAACGTCGATGAAAAGGAAGCAAGGAACGATTTTTCAAAATCCTTTTATTTTTCATTTATTTCATTTATCTTATGACACCTACGGAAAAATTGGTCCATGTTAGTCCCGATTCTATTCGAAAAAATCCATAAAGATGGGGTGAATCATTTTAAATTGAGAGATATACAAGTCCACGTACAAACAGAGAGACTTTCCAATTCCATTTCCTAAAACAGTTCATGTGGTTCATGGTCAAAAATATAAAGACTGGTTCAGAAATTTGATCAGGTAGGTATCAAGACCATGATAAGCCTGAAATTGCGTTAATTTTGTAGACTTCAAAGCTCTGTTAGAGACCGTAAATAGACAGACCACCCTTCAATTACTTCTCACACAAAGTCTCCAGTAAATTTCACTCATTTGTACTCAGTTTTTGGTATCAATGAGAGTGGCAGCGGATTTCAAAAAATCGATGACGGACATAGTTATCTCAGACTAAAATGCCAGCTGATGTGCCACAAGGTTCTCGCCTTACTACAATACTTTTGCGCGGTTAATCTCTGGAGTTTGTGATGTGCCATTTAACCCATTTAAGTGGTACTCCACACTGACGACCAGAGGTAAGAGAGACTGAGTTCCCCATCTTCGACCGATTAACAGTTATTTGCTCACAAGCTAAATTTTACGCTCCCAAAAAGTTTAGGTGCGCTAGTATTGTTGCAAAGAAATTCGTATTAACAAATGTCAAAAATCCTCTCCACCAACACATTCGCACCTAATCTTTCTACCTTTCACTGTGGGCAAAGCAAAACGGATAGGAATTGGCGTACACGGATAGGACAACAAAATGGCGGATTCATGACAAAAATTGAGGGGACCAGCGGCAAGAATATTGTGAGTTGGGGGTCTCAGTATGATTTGTTTATGCTGACGACTTGGTACTACTTACTGACAGCACATTTGCTCTATATAGCTTCAAGCAAACGGACCGCAAACATACTCTGAAACTTGTAGGAAGAATGATACAAATCATGATGGGACTGAGTTTGTTTTTAATTGGAAAGGTTACAAAGGACGCTCTATGTTGAAATGTCGGACACAGCGGACTCCGGGCTTATCCTTTTGAAAATGAGTGAAATCGGACTCTTTTTTTCAAATGTAGAACCTACATCTACTAGTGTTGACATATATTTTGTGTTTTGTCAATTAAATCTGTGTTAAGTTGGAATATAACTATTTATATCGTTCAATAAAGAAAAACTCTTTGCTACAAGGGTTAAAACATAAAGCGTGGGTAAAGTATTAAAAAAATATAAGATGCGAATGGGATTTTTTTTTTCAGCCGAGACTCTTTTTTGGACTCTTTTGGGAACATTGGCTCGGACCTATCCAAGCATAAAAACTCGAAGAAGGTCATCAGACTGTGTCGGATCGTAGAAGCTGGACAAACGTCGAGCTCTGTTAGATTGTAACATGCGGAGAAACACCGGACCACATTAAATGGAAGTTTTAAGGCAAAATCTTGGATCGCGTCGGTGTGGAGTAGACGGAAAAGAAGTCACATGATTTGACGTCGTTATAACCAGACAAATGTCCAGCCGTTCCACTATGGTAAGAGTTTTAGTATTTTTGCCATGTATTAGACAGCTATATACTCACAAGTCACAAGCGACCTCTGATGGCGCATTCAAAAAGCCAGAAAGATTAAAGGAAAATAAAAATAAATAAATATCTAGTTTAC
Source organism: Cheilosia urbana (assembly GCA_946477585.1). Classification (NCBI taxonomy): domain Eukaryota; kingdom Metazoa; phylum Arthropoda; class Insecta; order Diptera; family Syrphidae; genus Cheilosia; species Cheilosia urbana. The sequence continues at coordinate 18,212,419 of OX297855.1, read as the reverse complement.
GTCTGGGTCCGTAAGGACTTTAAGCCTTTACGGCTTCTAACAACCATTCGTTTTTTGTGAGTTTTTTGCACTTAAGGGACAAATGAAAGGGATCCACAAATTTATGTGAAGTCGAAATGGCTAATTGAGAAGCTCTTTCATGAAAATTATACTCTTGCATGTTTCTCAAAAGTTCGCAATAGGAAAAAGCATGGAAAAAGGAAACAGAAAAATACTCCCAATTAGTTTAGCTGAATATTGGAAGGACGCATAACCGAGTATTCAAGTCTAAGTCTAATATACCTGTTATTTGATGTACAAGCACTCGCGGACGATTCCCGCTTTGAGACTGCATCTTCTATGAAAGCCAGATGTTTCCTTGGGTTAGCAAATTTTCAACTGGGTACATGGTGTGTACATTTTTGGAAATACACATTTTTAAGAGCTTTAAATGCTTCAACTTTTTTACGTCTACTTTTGCACGCATTTTTAAAATGTATTAAACTTCTCTTTGGTTACAAAAATAAAATCCTATGGGGGCAACAGGTTCATGACTAGCTTCTCACTCAGTAGTCATAATACTAAACCACTGATCGGCTGTGCTCACAGATTTTCCATCAAAGGTTTGTGAATTCAAATCAAATCATAATGCCATGCCTACCTTATTTTCATTGAGTTGTCAGAAGGTCAATTTAAGAACATCCCTGTCAACGACAAAGCCAACAACGTTCCAAAAATCTACGAACACCCAAATTCAACTTGTCAGAAATAACATCAATTATGAAATAATCCTTTAGCCTTTGATTTCAACAGAAACAAATGTCTTCAACTGGCAACAAAACACAAACAAATTAAATGCAAAAGTTCATCCATCGGATGTCGAAATGAATACTAATGCAGCTTTCCGATTCGTAGTCCTGAGTCGAAGATATACTCCCATGAGTTCACAACACATTTGCCCCAAAGGACAATTATTCAAATTGAAATCGAAACTAATTCCCACTAAGGATATACGACTACACGAAACAGGATTATGCGATTGTGATAGATTCAACAAGTTTTCACTTTCCGCCTTCTGTTGATGACTGCCAATTTTCCTTTCTAGTAGCAAACCAACGCAATGAAGTTATTGATCATAAGTTAACTCAAAATCAAATTGCAGACGGATATGCATGGGAGTTGGATTAGAAACAAAAAATAAACATCTCTCAAACATATATCAGAACTTGTCAGAACTTCTTACGGATGAGAAAATAAAATAAAGAAACAGAAGTAAAATTTCCCTATGGCGGATTTAAGCCTGACTACTGGGACGCGTGGACTGTCGCATAGAGTATAAAAAAAAGTTTCAAATTTCTTCCAGGATATCCGACTTAGACTCAAAGAACTTTCTGTTTGTAAACTTTTCCTATTCGAACTTGTAAAGTAGCAAGAGACAATTTAATGCCCGACTGGAATTTTGTTTGATTAGGGAAACTTTGATTTGTGATGAACTACATAAGTCGTAGGAGTGGAGTTGAAATGAAAAATGTATTGTCCAGGGAACGCATTTAATAAGTAGAGGGTCTTTGCTGACAACTTCTCAGGACCTGACAACTTATTTTTTAAAAAAAAATGCAAACTACTTGAGATATCTCAAACAAAAAAATGTATTGGCTTGGATAACCAACAAAACATTTATGAATGGAATTCGACTTTGTTCACAATTATGTCCACCACGGGAACGTACCTATGCAGCAGTCGATACGTTGAACCCAATTTTCGATGACTCGGCCACATATTATTTCGAGCGATACTGCCGCTATTTCTCGTTCAATATTGGCTCTAAACTCGTCTAACGTCGTCGTCTTGTTGGCATAAACCAATGATTTAATGTATCCCAATAGAAAAACAGTCTAAAAGGCGTTAAATCACACGATCTCGGCGGCCAATCGAAGGGTCCGTTTCTGGAGATAACACGTTCCCTGAACTGAGTCTTCAATAACTCGATTGTTGCACCCGCTCTGTGGCTTGTGGCACCGTCTCGTTGGAACCACAAATCACTGATTTCCAATTCATGCAATTGCACAAAGAAATAACATTTATACATGTCTCTGTAGCGAATACCATTTACCGCAATGTGACGGCCATTTTCATCGACGAAAAAGACAGTCCAATAAAAACCACCGGCATAAAAACCGCACCGAACAGTGAATTTTTGGCGGATGAAGTGCTGTTTCATGAAGCACATGAGGGTTCTCAGTTCTCACCTGTCAAGTAGCGCATATTTTGCTTATTAACGAAGTCGTTTAACCAAAAATGCGCTTCATCGCTGAAGATTGAAAAGTCGCAACCCCCGACTCGGAATTTTGATAGCAAATTTTAATTATTTATAAACGTTGTTCCTTCGTGTACCTGACCATGATGAAAATGTTGATTTCACTGGAATATTTTAACATTGACAGTTCGGTAATCGGTTGAAGGGTGCGTTCACACTGAAAGTTTGAAGTTGTCAAGACCCTTTACATATTTAAGTCACAACAGATTGATAAAGGACTCAGTTAGTTTTACTTTTGAAATTGAAGGGACCTGCCTGCTTGAACTGAAAAGCTATTCCTCTGGAGGTACATTTATAAACTGTCAGATCTGAAGCGAGGAAACATTCAGCCCCTGAGCTCACAAATGTTATTTAATTTCGTAAAATGTATGCGAGTGGGATTGATGACAAGTAATAAATAATACACTACATCGCTTTTTTTGACAGCTTAATGAAGTACTTTGAGACTTAATTGATCTGTAAAATAACTGAAAATGCTTTTCAGGTGGCATTTCAAATTATACACACTGGCTGAAGTGACACTTCATTGGCTCTTCTGTGTTGTTGCTGCAATACGTTCCATTGCAATTGTGTTCGTATTTTGTTGAGTACACTTTAGCAATTGTCAAGGCAAAATGAAGATTTAAGTGGGTACTGCTCAAATGTGAGTCCTTTGACTGAAGAGCGGAACCAATTACTCGTACTGCTTGAAATGTACTGCAAAACAATGAACATTGAAGATGTTGTCTTCGTGTGTAAAAAATGTTTTGAATTTTAAATTTAATTGGTGTCACTCAACACCAATTAAATTTAAAATTCAAAAAATATGTAAATTTTTCACCAGGAGTTGAGTTTTGTGAATATAAATGTCTGATATGTTGTATGTGGTATGTCTCAAATGGTTTTTGCGGGGTTATTTTTGAATAAAGTATGCCATTAAGTCCGAACACGTCATTTTATTTAGTTATTTAGACCTTTTTCCAAAAGATCTGTAGTAAAAGTTTGGACAAGCCTGCCATTTCAAATTGAGTCTACTTTGCACAGAAATGTTTAACCGTATTCCATTTTGTAGTTTGAAAGCCATTAAAGAGCCGATAAAAATATTTTTTAACTATTTTCAGTTCAAAATTGCTTGTGATCTTGTGAATTTCGACTGACTACTGCATTATTTCGTTAGTATATATTTTAATTACTGCATTCTGTGCCTGATTTTAAAGATAGTTTAAAAATGTGTCAGGAGCAAAATTAACGCTATAGCAAATCGAAGTGGAGAACCAAAATATAAGCCCTCGTTCTAATGAAGAATCCTAAACAGGCATATGTATGTCATTGCAGCCCACCAGTGACTGAGTGAATATTTCAAATCTTTATGCCCTAGGCTACGGTTCTGTGACAGCGAATGTCATGAAAATGAGTTTGCTAAGCTCATTCAAAAGTACGCATTTTTTATGTTGCGGTTCATAAAAATTGCTCGGGCGAACTAAGCGAATCTAAGCGAGTAAAATGTAGGATGGTTTCATTTCTACTATTTTAGTCGGGCGAACTAAGCGAATTAAAGTTTTTTTTTTGTTTTAAAGGACTTGTGCTTTAGTTAAATGCAGAATCTCAGAAAAACAGAAACGACATTATTAGACTTTCCCAAGCGAATACTGAGCACAACTACACAAATAATTCGCCAAATTTGCTTTCGAAAGACTCGCTTGTACCAGAGGACCAGACCTATCTTATCCAAGAGAATGCTCTTGAGTTGTACTCGCTTACATTCGCTGAGTTGAAATTCACTTGCACTACAACCACAGCCTTATGCCCATTTAAGGGATAATTTGTCGTCCTTCGTATTTTATTAATTTTTTTTGTATACGAATTAAGGAAACCATTTTGTTCTGGTCACATGGTGTCGCTCGCTAAAAAAAACTGCATTTATTTGCTTCAATATTTGTACATGTCGTTTTAAGTAGACAAATTGGACACAACATTTTTATTTTTTTTCCCCAGCACTGATATCGACTATACTTCCCATATAAGTTTGAATTTTCTCTTTCAAAGCCATACTTATATGAGGAACAAATTAAACAGGACCTCGCTCTGGGCTGTTCACACAGGTGAGAATATGTAATTGAATGCCATTCAAACTCGAATTTCAATTTTACACACTGCTGCTGTAAATTATTCATCGAACTTTCAACGGGAATTCTATATCAGTGTTGATTGCTTTTATTTGTTCTTCCTTTATTTTCTTCAGAACTTGTCTGATTTATTTTTAGGGAAAACGCAATTTATCAATTTTATAAGAAATCAAAACAGAAATGTACTAAAAAATGGATCCGTATAAAGATGTCCAACATGTCTTTGACTCAATGTGAAAACATCACTTCTCGAGTTTTGAACAGCGTCAATAAGTACGGACGGTACTAGCTAAATGATCCAACAACTCCGATTGGTCAATTTTCCTGAAATTGAAATGTACCTACTTAGGCTAAATTGGTATGTATGAGGACTCTCTTGAAAAGTAGGTTCATTTTATTCCCGCATGTAATGTAAGTAAGTCAGTTGAAGATTATTCATTCCACTCTACATTTTATACTTTTAGCAGTTCCAGTTAGGGAATTAAGAGCCCAACATATAATATCAAGATCAACGCTCCAATTTCCAGACTTAATAAGCTCCAAGTTATTTTTCATTTCAGATAGAATTGGTTACGAGGGTCAATTTTTGATTTTTAAATTTCATAAATTTCGATACTAGTCATTATATGAATTATGAATATGAATTCTACCAATTAGTGGTAGAAAAATATAAAATTTTTGGAACATTCAATAAAAATTAAAAATTAAAAAAGTAAAGTAACTCAAAATAGCTATGACTGCGTCGAAAACGATGATTTCTAAGAGTTATTATCAGCTGTAACTGTCTGAACAATTCTTTCTAGACTGACAAAACTTTAACAGTAATTTATCAATGCAAATGGCTAATTATCAGGTACAATTCAAGCAAAATTCATTGTTTCTCTATCCTAGCGTAAATTAAATATAAAGCAGAGGGGATAGTGAGCAGTTTTTTATTTTAGTGTTTAGTTATTGAAATTGGCCCTTACCTAGAATAATTTTTAACCTTCACACTAAAGAATTGGTAGGTAACAATGGTTCATTTTGTATGGAAATTCTAGCCTGGATAAATACGATTATTAGTATCACTGTCGAGCATTGAGTTTTAATTTGAACTGATTTTAAAAACAAGGTTAACCTTTTAATACTTAACTTCAAATGCTTTATTAATAACTAGCGACCCGCCCCGGCTTCGCACGAAGGGTTCAGCCTGCGTTTGCAATATAAGCGTAAAAAATGTAATTATTTACGACATCACATTAGAAACCTCAAAAATAACAGTATTTCTCCACTATTTAATGGATGTTATTATACATATAAACCTTCCTCTTCAATCACTCTATCTATTAAAAAAACCGCATCAAAATCCGTTGCGTAGTTTTAAAGATTTAAGCATACATAGGGACATAGGGACAGAGAACGCGACTTTGTTTTATACTTTGTAGTGATTACATATTGAAATGCTTGTATTTCCATTTTAAACGATTTTTCCAGCCAAATTTACAATGAATGAGAAAGTTTCAGGCGATCAGGTCATGCATGGTCTTTGGGGAACAAATATTTAAAGACGTTAACGGTCAACAGAAGAAAAAAAGATTGAAATTTTGGGTTCAGACCATCTTAATATGGGCTTCATCAAACATAATTAGTTTTGTTGTGTCTACAAATCGGAGCCCTGGACCAGGAGTAGTTTTCGAACGCACTCGTAGATCTAGATGGCGTCCAATGAAGATTCCGGTTGTTAACCATGTTTGACGTTCAGCTTTTCCTTCTGCCTTTTTCCACCCGACTCAACTCTCTTCTGTTTGGGCTCTCAACTTGTTTAATTAATGAATTACTTTGCATTTTAAAATAAGTTACCACTATTATTAATTAAAATAACATTTAATTAAAATCGAACCCTGCCACTCGTATTAAGTTTTTTATTTTAGATTCTTATCAATTATAAAAATATGTGAACATCGAAAGTGTTTGGTTTTAAGTATTTTTTTATAAATGGAGGGGAATGGAACTTATACATCATTCGAAAAAAAAAACACATGCCGCAATCGAATTTAAATTTACAAATTCGCAATAGTTTTTTCAATATTTTAAAAGAGACGTCGACTTTCGACCACAACCGATAGTTGGAACTATTTCTTAAATGCTATTTGGCAACACTTCCATGTTCCATCACTGGAACTCTAAAGCCAAAGTTCAAGAAAGTTTCATGAGCAAATTATAGGAACTCCACTGACTAAACTAAGTTCCTCTAATGAATTGAGGAACTCCATTATAGTGCCAACCGAGCTATAAATCAAAGCCTAAGTTGCCAACTCATCCTGAAAGTGATTAGTAATTTAAGGGTAGTTTTAGTTTGTTTGATGTTAATTATGCTCATTATTCGAGTCATTTAAGTTGTAGGCAATATTAGGAAAAATAATGACTTGAACTTTTTCGGCAGTTATTGCATTTATTATCGTTAAGAGTAGTAAATTCACATTCGACATTAAATGCAATTCGCCTACGCATAGTTTCATTTTTATAAGAGTCAATCGAATTGTTATATTTGAAAATTGGTGAGAATCCGCAGCTAAAATACTGCTTGCCACTTTCTACCTGTCTGCTGAATACAACTCCTGATCGTGGCTTTAAAAAAGTGTTAATTTCAGAAGTTTAAAATATCATCAACGTGGATTCGTTTTTGACAAAGATAATCTGTCCAAGCCGAATTTAAATTCTCCAATCAGTTTTTGTCGAGGGGAAATATTCAGAAACTTCTGAAGCTACTTAAATTCACTATAATTGGATGAGCATTTTTTTGTACATTACCCTTGTTTGTAATGTAAATATGTAATTTAAGAAAAGAATTGGAAAATTATTTTCAGTTGATTTTTTCAACAAAACGAGCAATAGCGACGGGCATAAATTAATTTCCTTTGTAAGAATATGTACAGAAAAAATTTAAATAAACTACCAACACCTCACGGCAAAACTTTTTAAATTATAAAGATTTTTGTGAAACATTTTTGAGCAGAAATCTACATTGGGTGTTGGTATTTTTTCGAACAACAAGTGTTAAACATCAGCTTACATTTTTTACAGTAAATGATGCTCATTATAAAAATGTAAGCGTGTATGGAATATTTTCTGTACAAATTTAAGCCCAGTTGGTATTTATTGAAACAAATATTTATCATCAGTCTTAATGACGCTTGTTGCTCCGAATTCAATTGTCGCTCATACACCCAATTCTTCCTATTCATTTTTTTTTAAAGTTTACTGGAATTCCGCCTCGAATACATAACTAACCAAGTCCCCATGAATATAAATTGAACCCACTCCTCGTGAAACGATATAAATATCCCTTAATTGGAATTGCATGGTAAATGCACTCATTAGCGAATTTATTTCCTGCAATTTTGTCGCCAATTTTCCACTTCACATTATGCGAAAAAAAAAAAAAAACGGAAATAAAGAATTCCCTCTCATGTAGGTATGGAAAACATTTTGCAAATTGAATTCGTACCTGGTATTCCTCTTCACGGATCTCATTTATTTAACAACGAGGCCACTTGACATGAACGTACCGCCCAGTGTCAAAGGATGTGGTAGTTCCATTTATTCCTGTAATTATGTTCTTCCGATCGGCAGTCCTTTGTTAAACGACTTAATTCAACATTGCGCTTACACTCTCACCTTGCGCTTCATTTATGTAGCACTCTTGATTCAAGCACCCACTCGAATGGATTTAATTGCAAGGACTTCCTTTTTTGTAAGTACTGAAACAACAGGTTCCAACAAAGGCCCAAGGATATTAATCTTTAAACAGACTTCGTACACAGCGTGCAACAGATTGCGCTTCACATCATCATAATCGACTTGTACTCACATATGCACGGACAATGTGACACACATAACGACGCGACGCATTACAGCCGAGACGACTTTCTGAACGACAGACAAAGGACCAAGGCCGGAAAGTGTAGACACATCAAAAACACTCACTTGGATTAATATTTGTTTTAGATTATGCTAGCCCTTGAATTTGTTCACAGGCGAATGGTTGTTGCTTTTAACTTATTTTAAGGATACGTAATGACGCGTTAACGACTGGACGCTCGGCTATTTTGCACAGTTACAGTTGTAAGTTTGTATAACGAAGAACGCGAAAAAGACATTTATGCGAAAAGCTCGTCGAATGGGGTGGATTTTTCACAAGGACTAGACGATTTTATGGATATAATTGTGTCTTAGAAACTCATTTTAGGTTAGAACTCGTCGAAGGATCAATTAGTTAAATTGCGGTTCGTTTGTAAAATTCAATAGTGCTGATTGGAAAAATATGTATATGCAAAGGAAAGAGGTTCCATTTTTAAGACAGAATTCCTGCTGTTTGAGTTGCGATTACTTTGAACAACCGATACCGACCGAAGCTAACTGAATACTGAACTTGATAATCAAAGCTCGTTTCCCTTTTGTATTTGCTATCGAAGGTCCTTTTGAAACAAACATTCACTGCGTTGTTGAACTGTTATCACTTCCATGGAGTATCGCTCTCGTTTGGGTGGGATGGTGGTCGGGGGCTGACGGCTATTGGAAGAGCTTTTTGAGGTACACACAACACACGAGACTTAAAACTTGAATGAAAAAAAATAAAAAAAGCAAAGAGTCACAACGGTGACGGTGAGGACGAAAAAAAAAACACCTACAGCAGGAGTTTTGTGTCGTTTTGATGTCTGCCCGTAGACTCGTAAGGTGGCATCTTGTGTGTAGTGGCGCAAGGGAATGGAAGATGCTTTCTCGATGAATGTGTATTCGTACGTCCCCCTTGGGACATGAATTGCCTCTATGTTGTTGGGTTTGTGTTGTTTTTAGAGACAAATTGCTATCGCACCTATACATGAGGTGGATAAGGGTTGCCATATTTTATGATACATCCGGGTTGGACAGAATTTCGAGACCTAAAGCTTGACAGTGGATAAACCGGGGTTTTTTTTAGATTGCGTGCTATTTTAAGACTGACAACAACAGGGCTGCCACAAATTTGTCAGAAAACGTATCTCCTGTGGTACGAAATGGATTTATGCTGGAACTTATACCAAAGTTGTTGCTTTGTTGCCGAAACCTGAAACTAAACACAAAGAAATGCACAAACCTCGCCTGCTGTAGTCTGTTTTTTTTTTTTTTTTTTTTGCGTTATTTTCCATACAAATTTTGCAATAATTGTAAGCTTCCGTAAATTTAAAGGCGGCACAATAATTTGTTATTGGTACGGCGCAAAGACTGCGTGTTCGTGTTCGTTGAAGCCTCGGTATTTTTGGCGGGATTTTATGCAGTAAATAAGATTCCAAAAAGGGTATGGTGAGCAAAGAGTGCTAGACCGCTAAGGGAGTAGGGCAAGCGATTAATTTTGGCGAGAAATTGAAAAATTCAAAAAGAGCAAGCTTTTGCTAAATGATAAGGGCGCCACCTTTTTTCATTTGCTCGAGGTGATCCCTCTGTAAATTGTAACCTTTTTTTGTGGTCGCCTTTAAGGGACGATGTTATTCCAACGGACCTGAAGACCGCCAAGACTGTCGAAAGACGGACCTGAAGACCGCAGGGACTGTCGAAATACGAACTTCAAGACCGCCCGGACTGTCGAAATACGGACCTGAAGACCGCCAAGACTGTCGAAAGACGGACCTGAAGACCGCCGGGACTATCGAAAGACGGACCTGAAGACCGCCGGGACCGTCGAAAGACGGACCTAAAGACCGCCGGGACTGTCGAAAGACGGACCTGAAGACCGCAGGGACTGTCGAAAGACGGACCTGAAGACCGCCGGGACTGTCGAAAGACGGACCTGAAGACCGCCGGGACTGTCGAAAGACAGACCTGAAGACCGCCAGGACTATCGAAAGACGGACCTGAAGACCGCCGGGACCGTCGAAAGACGGACCTAAAGACCGCCGGGACTGTCAAAAGACGGACCTGAAGACCGCCGGGACTGTCGAAAGACGGACCTGAAGACCGCAAGGACTGTCGAAAGACGGACCTGAAGACCGCCGGGACTGTCGAAAGACGGACCTGAAGACCGCCGCGACTGTCGAAAGACAGACCTGAAAACCGCCGGGATTGTCGAAAGACGGAAGACGGACCTGAAAACCGCCGGGATTGTCGAAAGACGGAAGACGTACCTGAAGACCGCCGGGACTGTCGAAAGACGGACCTGAAAACTGCCGGGACCGACGGGACAGACTTGAAGACCGCCCGGACTGTCGTAAGACGGACCTGGAATCACCAGGGTTCTTGAGATAACGAGCGTATAGGGTACCTACAGCCAGGTGGCAATCGTACCCCCAATCCCCCTACCGGAACCGCAACCAAGGACCGTACCGCTGAGGCGCTGCAGTTGGATTATAGACCTTAGACAAGTTAACTTATAATTTTAAAATTATTTGAATTATAACCATTGAATTGTAAAATTGTTTTCAAAAATATTTTGTAAGCCTACGTTAGAAAACGTAATAAAGGAAACTCTCTTACCCCAAGTTCGTGTTTCTTTGGGAAGGACCTTGGCGATCCGGCGAGCTGACCCCAGCCTAGACAAAAAGCACATCATACAACAACAACTTGGCCATTTAAGCGGAATATTTATGAAGCTATTCGTAAAAGAAACCGTCGCTTAGAGAGGTCATTTTTGAAAATAAACAGTCATACATTTGGTTGATTCCTATCGAGGCACGTTACCATCTTAAAGAGGTCACTTTTGACAACTAAGAAATAGGTTTGGGACTTTTCTTTCTTCTTTTTTTGCTAAAACAAATTTAACAAGCAGATTTGTCTTCCTGAATTTTGCTGTAAATTACCCCATCAGAAAGGGGTCTTGGTGTTGAAAAATTGATGTGCCCCCCTTTGAGGGGTCATGAAAAAAAATGCCGATAGAACATCAAATATATTCAAGGCCACCATCATAAGACACTAAACTTTGTTGGAGCGAATGTTATCGACTTTGTTAACTATTTTAAAAAGCCAGAAGTTTCCTAGATCCTTGAGGTAGGTAACAACCCTTTCCATATTCGCTTTACTTGTTGCACTAAGTTTTTACTACACACTCTCCAGTAGCATGTGCGTGATGAATAAAATTCGTGTAAAACTTCACTTGATGACATCTGTCATGCAACAAACACCTAATTCAACCACGCACCCTTGGCAACCCCTTACTAGTTACATATACTAGGTACTCCTTACGGACTCTATAGTCTATGTTTCTATAATCCTCAATGAAATCCACCCTCCTCTCCTCCGAAAAAATCGAAACACCGCGAAAGTGATAACAGCAAAATGACGCGTTCCATTTCGAGTAAAAGCTATACCGTTATCTGTCATTCTCTCCGGTACTCTTGTATCCAGTTCTCCAGTCATTCCTCATTCGGCCAGGAGAGAGAACGAGAATATTTCTCTAAAAACGAGCGCTCTCCAGAAATAGTGACAATAACAATTTCTGTGAATTGGAAAAGGGTGTTGCACCGACAATCACCCTCCTGTTGAATATGAATGAATTGTTGGCCAGAGATAGTAACTCCTGTAACAGAGTACAATGGGGTGGTGCTTCTACTTTGTAGACATAGCAAGCAAGAAAGCTCTTCCAGTTGGAACAGCTGGAACACGCTCTGGGGTTCCCTTCTTTGTCGGATATCTTATTGCGTGCGCGCGATTCCCATCGGGATATAGAGCAACGAACAAGATGTGTTCCCGTTTCGCCGTGTTATGTGTCAACCCTCTCGCTCTGTTTAGACACCATCAAAGGTTTCCATTTTGTCTGAGGTGGTGAGCGCGCTCCCACTGACCTATTTCTATCACCCACCTGACCCAATTAGGTATGGGTTTTTTTCTTATAGTTTTCGGTTTTCCTTTGTTCGTTGCTTGGGTTTATCGGAAACTCCTAATTTCGTCCTTTTGCCATACAAACGCAATCAGAGTCCCCCCCAATCTCTTAAAAAAACATTTGTCTTTCTTCGCTTGGTAAATTTTCAAAATTAATTGAAACATTCACGAACGAAAAAGAAATCGAAATATCAAAAAAAAAAAAAAACGAACGAAACCAATCGCAGGATGAAGGTCTAAAATAATCCGCACACGGTCCTCTTGTATATAAAGGCAAGTCCATCGTTTGCTTCAATCCATAGAGATAGGACTGTTTTGTCCTTCGTTCATGGTCGAGTAATACAAATATCTTTATGTTTTCTCTATGGACATTTCGTGTTTATGAGCCTTCCGTCAGTTTGAAAATGAACTTTCAGTTTGTATCGTAGATGCCTTCCAGGAGAGTAGGTATATTGACAGTTAATGGGGAACGGAAAGAAGCCTTTGAAGTTTATCTTTTTTTAGTGACAATAGGAGCAGCAAAAATGTCCAACAAATTAATGTTCCACTCCAATGCGATGATTTGTAGGGATTTTTGTTCGTTATTTCTGTGTTGCGATGATTGGTTTGCCATGCACCCCTGGCATGACAGACGGCGACAACAATGGCTGATTAGCTTCTTTTTTTTGCCTTGATTATTTTTCTTGCGTACGTGTATTAACTCGATGGTGTATCGCATGAATAATTGATTCAGCAACAGTGACAGTGGCGCGTTGCAGACATCACAACGAGAGATAAGTTAAGTGAAAACGTCAAACTAATGATGACAGAGGATTTGGAGACCCGGAAACACCAGTAGGGATGGGTCCACGTGTAGGTAACTGCATGTATTGAGGAGAACGTCATTTTTAGGAATAACTGCTGCCAACAAATAATTAAATAGTTGGTGCAACAGGTCCTTCGTCCTTCCCCTCAGGAGTTCTTGATAATTAAAAAAAAATCCTATACGCAAGTTGTGAGTGATTATGGAGAAGATTTTAAGTACTAAAATAGCCAAATCGTTGTCTCGCTTTAGTCGCTAAAATAGTTCCCATAATCAATATTAGCAATTGCTCTACCCGCAGTCCGCTCTTCGAAGAAGAACTATAACTTGCAAGTGGATTTTCTCTGTACAGACACTTAAGTCAAAATTAGTGCAAGGACAAAGCTGGTCTGGTCCTAAAAACTCAGCGTGGGGTGGTAGAGAATGAAAAATGTTAGTAAGTAAGCAGTCGTTAATCCTGGCAACCTACAAACTAGAAAAACATGTGTTTTCGGGTTAAGGACTGGAATAGAATCGTGTAGCAGTTGCAATACACAGTTGGGTGCATGCCGAAGGACACGATAAATTCTTTCTTCCTCGGTCGTGTTTCATTAAGTTTTATATCTCTTGTCTAATGGATGTTTGTTCTTAAGTAATTTTAATAGTTATGTATTTTCCTTTTTATTTCGTTGAGCTTTTCTTGATGAATTTGCTGCCATTTAAGATAATAACCTACACGCCAACAGTAATTGGTAAATAAGTTATGGCCTAGCAATTAATTAATTGCTGTGCCACTTGAAATTGTGAATTAAAGATTCCGCATCTTTGAGTTTGTGACAAAAGGACTATTCACATGAAAGCGAATTGCAAACAGGCGAATTGCGAACAAATCAATTGAACTGTATTTATGAATTGCAATTTCCTGTTTGTTCTATCACAAAACCATTACATTTCATTAATCGAACATCCAGTCTAAAAAAAACATGACTTTCAATTGTTTTTAACGGCTAAATTAACAATAGAAGAAATTTTCTCGCGAATTGAAAATCCTTGCCGCGAACTGTCACACTTTATTCACAATCCACACAAAACAGTCGCGATCCACGAACCCAGGAATGAAAAATTCGTTCGAACTTAACCTCTAAAAATGAAGCTGATACGCGGGTATCTGCGACCAAAAAAAGTTTTCATGTGAATGAAGTGTCAGAAACTACGAATATTCGGATGTTCGCAGTTCGCAATTCGCTCTCATGTGAATAGTCCTAAACTGGCTTGTCATATAATAGGTTGACGGAAACTCCTTCTGTTACAGGACAAGCAAACTTTGGAACTCGCTTCCTGGGGATATATTTCCAGAAGACTACAATTTGCAGCAATTTAAGTGCAGAACAAACATTCATATAAAAAAAAAACAACAGTATTCAGTTCAGAAAATCCCTAAAAAACATGTGGAAACTCCCACATAACAAATTTACAAACTCTAGGATAGATAATTGGAAAGTTATTTCGAAATTTCACAAACTTACTCTAATTAGCTCAAAATTTAATGAGCGCCATCCAAAACAGCATTTTCATTTGCTACGTTTACATGGATGTGCACACATATGAGTGTGCAGTGTGCACATAAAATTTTCACTAACTTTCTTCATAATGTCGATCAAATTTCATGTTGTGCCAGGGCGCACCTTACAAGCACGTTATTTCTCAAATTAATAAAATAGTGCAAAATATTAATTGGTTTTGTTTGAAAAGTTGTGAGTACTTTTTAATTGAATTAAAGTTTTCTGCTCTGTTGAAAGTGCGAATGCAATCGTACGATGACAATTACAGAAGTGAACAAAGAACAGGTTAAAGTATCTTTCACATAAATGGCATATGTGTGGATGTGGGTACACAATTTTAATGTACAAAAGTGCTGAATGTATAAACATTGGTAAGTTGGTAACAACTGAAATGGGAAGAGTTTGTCTGTCAAACTTTTGCTATTGCAACAGTCCCATTCCCATATGAGTATTACACTACTTTCAATTCAACACCTCCGTAGGTACTCCCACTCCCATAATCCTCCTTCCAGTGGAAATAGAACCCACACGTTAAAATGGAACACATGTAAAATCAGCATGCGTTGCAGTAGGGTAAAGGTGTCAACAGTGGATAATTTTTTTACTTCTTGCGCCGTGGACCTCGCATTTATAGTAGTATAGCCATGACATTTTTTTTTTTTTCAAAGCCTTTTCAATGTTTTATCTTCATTTTAAGCACACAATCTCAAGTTATTCACTGTGTACTCTGATCCACTGTTGACACCTTTACCCTACTGCAAGTTGTCGCTTTTTCTAAGGCCCCAGTTATAGCCATACGTAAAATGCAACCGAAAAAGTTGGAACAGTATGAAAATGATTTTTTTTTCTCGTTTAGGCGGTCATAGCGAAAGATCTATCAAAAAAAATGTTTCCCTACGAAAACAATAACAACAAACCAACCTCCACTGATTGGATTCCATCAGAAAAAAAATTCCTGACAGATGGAACAGTAAAGAAATGAAATATTTTCTTGGAATGATTCGGTTTTCTTTTGTGGAACTGACTGAGAAGTTGATCAGAAAAAGTATTTCGTACGGAAAAATGAATAAATTATTTTTCAAGAAAACTAAAAAATCATTCGCATATTTTTTTTTAATAATCTAACTTTATAATTCATAAGCAACATTTTAAGACCAAGATATTGAGTTCAACCATCAAGTTCAAGTAGTTAAAAAAGCAAAAGGAAAATTTTACGGTTTGGTTTTACGTATTGCTATAACTAGGGCCTAAATCCACTGCAAAAGACGCCACCAACAAAAAACGAAATTTTAACGCACTTGGCATCATTGCGTTTGACGTTTATTTTGCGCACAGGTAGAAAAACTTTCAGTACCTACGACTGGTAAAGCGATAAAAGCAATTGAATTTTGTGAATTTTATTGAATTTCTCAATTTTCATTTTCAACGAAATTAATTGCAAACAGCTGCTTAGTCGGCGAATGACAGTAGCTGATGCATGCATGTCAAACAATTTTCTGCACATCTGTTTTACTTGCAGGGCGCTTCACTGCGTCCAGAAATTCTGCTCATGTGTTTTTGGCGCACTTGCAGAAAGCAAAGTACATTTACTTTAAATTTAATGCAATTTGCCAGCACTTTTATTTTTATTTCCAAACTGTCGTCAAAAAGGGAATTTCCCTCTTTCTAGTTTGTTTTTGGTTTTCGTTGACTTCATGGAATTTTCATCTGTCAGTTCGGTATTTACTATTTATTTTACTGTTACCTACCTGAGAACTGAGATTGTGGTTGCGTGGTTCTGTTTTTTCGTTTAAATTCCGTGAATTTATACATATAGTTCAATAAAATGAAAAATTTTGTTAAATTAATGCTTGAAATATTGGTTCTAATAGAATAAATCAAAGTAAACTTTTATCATAGATATTTTGTGAAATTGGATTCCTTGGATTACCGCCTCCAGGCAAACCAGGCAAAAAAAGCTGTTTAAAATGCGTCTTGTGCTGGGAGGTTCTAAAAAAAATGAGTCTACTGCGGTTCCTCTTCCTATATATTTAGGTACAAAATCACCTGTTGCAACTGCAAGAGCCAACGAAAGCCAACTTTTGATAATAGAATTAATAATTTATTTATTTAGGTTTTGTTTTTAACTTCATTTTTTTCTTAAATAAAGAAAATACTAAAAATTTGTGTGCCCACATTTATTTTTGAAGACTAAAAAATGTGTGTACTACAATTTTTTCAAAATACTCCCCTTTTTCTACTACTTATAACAATTATCTCCGGCAACACTGTTGCAAATAGTGTATCCATATCGGGAAGTTTAAATCGAATGAAATTCTGTTACCATTTACTGTGAATTGGAAACAGAATTAAATTGGTTATGATAGGGAGACACCACCGGTAGCAGAACTGAAATTTCCCTCTAGTATACGATTTCGTGAATTTCTCTGAATTCTGCAAAGTCTTACACTTTTTATTAGCAAATTTTTGATTCCAGACGTAATGTTTTTATCCTATTGTAAAAACGCCGTACCACTTCGTTTGGGGTTTACATATGTCAAAAGCAAATCGATGCGAAGTTTGAGTATTTGAGCTGGGAAACGTACAAAATAAACAATGATTTCATGTTTATTAACATACATATTTTATTGGAAATACCTAATAGTACTATATTCCATAGCTTGTGATACCTCTATTTCTAATCTATCCTCCTCGTCTCGATATTTAAAATTTGTAATTCTAATCACCTAAACCCACTTAATAAAATAATGCGTCCTCGATGATTATCCCCCAAATGGGCCCATTAAATCAAAATTACTATCTCACACTCCCATCCCGATAAATCTATCAATTTCTCTGTACAAAATAATCAATAACACCCCGCTCACAACCATAATCAAAAGAAAACATAAACACACCCGCGTACGAGCCGCAAAACAACACAAACACATGTAGGGAGATACAAATGGGAAAAAGTTTCGTGACCTTATTTTAATCGTAGATCTAGACAGCATTCATATGCACACTGTCCTAAACATCATTTCTTTTTCGGGCTCAACAGGACAAAAAATAGTATTCATAAAGTTTCTTCCCCACTGACGATTCACCCGAAAACAATCACAAAACAAAAAGGAATTACCATTCTTTTCGTGTCGAAAGAATGTTGTATTCATTTATGATTTATCATAAAAGGACAACATCTCAATCGGAATGTGTCCAGCAAATTCCTTCGGTTGGTAAACTAGGCCCTTTGTTGGATATACGGTGTGTAAATTGCTTGTCTGACGCATTAGCCAAACTATGTCTTTTTTTTATGCACGCGCTACGATGGTAGTATGTCATCGTAAAATGTATTTCTAAATTACGGAGAAAAATTTTCATCCACGACAGGACTCTATTAACTATTACACATTCCTTCCAGTCGCCATGGCACGCAACTGTCGAGGTGATGACATCCAACAGATGCGGCCTAAAATGTCACAGATTTTCAACTCATAAAAATATAAGAAAAAAAATGTTAGGGTATTTCTAAAGGACTACTGGGGATAATGAAATTTTGAATGTCTTGTCAAAGTATTTCAACTGATTGAATGAATTCTGAAGGTGCCTGCACCGGGTGTTGTGTTAATACAATTCATAATCAGTTTAAAAATCGTATTTTGTCTGTGAAGTTCTGTTCACTTAATCATGCATAACCTACAAAAAAGGTGGTAGATATAAATCACACTTAATTGCGTCTGTGAAGTTGGCGAAATATGATAAGTCGAGATCACGGTTTTCTATTCAAAAGCACTGAAAGGAGTATTTTCTCTAATCTAGATGTGTTTGCGCTAAGAATGTACGTTCGGAAAAACTGCTTAAAATATATGAAATAATAGCTCTTATAATCGAAATAATGCACATCGAAAATGTACGAAAAACTGGGTGAAAAAAAACGTCAAAAACGTCTAAAAATTTATAACAGATAATCTGTCTAAAAACAAGTCCAACAGCACCTTAAAAAACGTCACAAGAATCACAAAAGAAGTACATAAAAACTACATAATGTACCCTAACCTATCAATTAAAGCTCAAAAATGTGTTCAAAAAGAGCTCCTAAGATGTATAAAAATGCTCAAATCCAGAAACATGCTAGGAATGCGTCAAAATAAATTATTTAAGATCCGAAAACTTTAAAAGACGTTCCACAGAACTCTTTTTAAACAATTAAGGTGATAAAAACGTTCCAAAATCACATCAAAAGCACACCAGAAACGCTTCGAAAAACTTGAGAACTAACAAACTGTCAAAGAAAATCTACTAACGGGTGATTTTTTAGCTGGTTTGGTTTTGGCAACACTGGTTTTGACAGCTGACGTGTGTTTAGTACCTTGTGTCACTGTCAAACAGCTTCAGTTTGGTTTGCAATTTAACCATGGATCGTCTTACAAATGAACAACGCTTGCAAATTATTGAATTTTACTATCAAAATTCGTGCTCGGTTCGAAATGTTCATCGCGCGCTGCTTCCATTTTATGATCGGCATTCTCGACCTTCTGAGCAGTCTATTCGGGAGATTGTGACCAAATTTCGCACCAAATTTACTTTGTTGGACAATCAACCACCAACACGTTTACGTACTGTGCGTAGTGAAGAAAATATTGCGGCCGTATCAGCTAGTGTGACAGAAGACCGCGAAATGTCGATTCGGCGCCGTTCCCAGCAGTTAGGCCTTTGTTACAGCACTACGTGGAAAATTTTGCGGAAGGATTTGTGCGTAAAGCCTTTTAAGATACAGCTTGTGCAAGAACTAAAGCCAGCCGACCTACCACAACGCCGAATTTTTGGTGAATGGGCTCTTGGAAAGCTGGCCGAGGATCCGCTTTTTTATCGAAAAATTGTGTTCAGTGATGAGGCTCATTTTTGGTTGAATGGGTACGAAAATAAGCAAAATTGCCGCATTTGGAGTGAAGATCAGCCAGAAGCATTGCAACAGCTACCAATGCATCCCGAAAAAGCCACTGTTTGGTGCGGTTTATGGGCCGGCGGCATTATTGGGCCATATTTCTTCAAAGATGATGCGAATCGCAGCGTTACTGTCAATGGTGAACGCTACCGAGCGATGATAACAAACTTTTTTTTGCCCGAAATGGAAGTTCTTGACTTGCATGATATGTGGTTTCAACAAGACGGTGCCACATGCCACACAGCACGCGAAACAATGGCGCAATTGCGAGGCGAGTTTGGTGAACAGTTAATTTCACGTTTCGGGCCGGTCAATTGACCGCCTAGATCGTGCGATTTGACACCATTAGATTATTTTTTGTGGGGGTATGTCAAGGCTAATGTGTATAGGGACAAGCCCGCTTCGATTGACGCACTGGAAGCCAACATCCATGCATTCATTCGTGAGATACCGGCCGATATGTGTGAAAGAGTATGCCAAAATTGGACTCAGCGGATGGACTACCTGAGACGCAGCCGCGGTCAACATTTGCATAAAATTATCTTTAAACATTAAATTGCAAGGTTCAAACTATCGATTCAAATAAATATTTCATTCATTTTTTCGAATTTTTTGTGTTTTTCTTAAAACGAACCAAACTGCGAGTTTAAAAACGCCACACTAGTGCACAATCCGCACTGAGAAGTATCAGTGTATTTTTCACGCCCGTCAAAAACCCTGCACAACCCTGAAAATTCGGCTACTATATCGAACGCAAAATATGTTTCCCCGGAGACTCAGTTTTTGAAACTACTGCGCACTGGGGATCACGTCAAACAAACCTAATACTTCCATTAAAGCGGGCTAAAAAATTGCCACAAAAACGCCTCCAAAATTTTGTACAAAAATATTTTTTAAAACAAATCAAAAAAGTCCAAAAAAGTCAAGAAAAACTAAGTACAGCAAAGAGCGCATAAAAAAACATTTGAAAACTATACTTAAACAGTTTCTTAAGAATGACAGAAAAAAAAAGAATAAAAAATGTGCCAAATAACGTCAAAAATTAGAACGCTTCTAAAGAAACAAAATCGATCTAAAACCGTACAGCAAAATCAAAATATCACTTCTAAACAACGCAGATGAAAACTATGAATAGATTCAAACGTTTGGCAAAGAACTCTTATTGAAAAAAGGTTCAGAAAATCGAAATGCACATTGTACCGAACCAAAGGAGCTAAAATTGCACCTGAGATTGTGTTAGAAAGACGCTCAAAAGTCGGCATCAAATAAGTAAACCCGAAACTCACAATGCGTCAACATTTTCTTAAACAATTTAAGAATGACAGTGGGCTCATCCAAAAATGTTAAAAAGAACTTAATAAAACGAGGGAAAATGATCGTTCAAGAACTCATTTACAACCGTCAAAGAACGGTCCATAAAACTTGATTAAAATTGCTCTTAGGTGCGTCAACAACATTTCAAAACCACATCAAGGAAATTTAATAAAACTTAAAATTAAGAGAGGAAAACCGCAATAAAAAGGAAGGTACTTAAAAAAATTCCTAAAATAACTCAAAAAGTACGGAATAAGTTCGTCAAAAATGACGTCCTTAAATATACCAAAATGAGCGTGTTTTTTATATCTATTAATGGTACTATCTTAAATCATAAATATTACATAATCACATTCAAAAATAAGCTATTAACATTTTGAAAGAGAATCCGCCTATTAATACACGTCAAAGTAAGCGCTCAAAACTCACAATGAGTTTCCAAAACTCACAATGGGGCACGTAAGAACTCTTGAAATGAGTCTAAGACAATAATAAACAAAAATAAAAACAACATTTCGTTGTTAAACACGTTTAAGGGGACGCTACCATTTTATTGCTTTTTTGGAAACTTTTTCGGTCAGTCAGTCAGTCAGTTTTTAGGCCCATTCCTATATGTCCTCTGCCAACTTGCAAAAGTACTCCGATTATCCTACATTTGAAGATAAAAGGTCTCTATCCTTTGGTAGAGCCTCCTTTCCCGAACCCGACGAAAATAAACTTGCCCAGTCTCTCCACGCCAATGAAAATATAAAGAAACTCCTGAGGAGACTACCAGCTTCTGTTTGCTTTACCTTTTGCATTTAATCGATCTCTATAGTTGCTATTATTTTCATTTCCTATTTATTTATAGGTCCTTAAAAAGTTTCCCACCCTGAAATTTCGATTGATGTTGTTTTTTTCTGTTTTGTTAAGCCTTGAAATAACTTATTTGCAATTCGCCTATAAGGTCAGAGGACATACATTCCCGCTGGTAGGCAAGAACACTTTCACCATCCGCCCATAGTATGTGTATGTTAATTGTAATTGGATTTCAACCATCACACGCTGTTGTGCACTCTATGATCGAAAGTATTAATTAGATGCCTTACCTCTGCGCTCTCAAGTCTGGGGGTGGGAGTGGGAGTATCTATAGCAAAACCTGGCATCACATGATGAGTGCACGAGCAAGTCTTGTTCTTCCCTCAATTTTCGACTGAAGCAATACTTAAATTTACTAAAAGAAAAAAAAAAACAAATCCGAACCAAGCAATCTGCTGCCGCTTCCGGGGGGGTGTTCAATAAATTATAATTAGAGAGCCGTACATATGTTGCCTGCGTTTTTATCTTGCCATCCCTCCTCAAGATGGCCGGCCGGCGTTTGTTTCTTAAACATACCCACCATTCAATACAGCGCCAGAGTTTACGATTTTTTAACTCGACATTTAATGATTTAATGGTACAAATATTATTGTTTGATGGTTCAGGCCCTGGTTCACACCGAAATGTAGCGCCACCTTAGTAAGTATGTAAGAAAAACAACACAATTAATGAGGTGCGATGTTATGACTCATTAAATTTGCGACTCCTTTTGATTTGAATTTAGTTACAAATTGAAGCAAGCAATTTTGCTGTTTTTTGTTTGTTGATTGAAAAGCTCTCTGAACTAGAAAATGTTGCCCTGACGTATTTGCACAGATCTCCTTGTGGGTTGTGGGATTATTACTTACCCAGGAGATAAGTTCTCTCAATAATTACGAATGCTTTTGTGTACACATGTAAGCAAACGTAAAGCATGTCCATGGAAAAATGCAATATGTTGCACCTTCCGTTGAAATTTCAAAGTACAAGATGAGCAGGTGAATTTTTATGCATTCTAGACCCCTTCCACTTGCGTGCGTCACCTGAGTCGCGGTCTTCCTCTACTGCGCCTTCTCTCGGGTGTGGATTCGAAGATCTTCCGGGCCGGAGCATTCGTGTCCATACGCTCTACATGACCCAGCCACCTCAGTCGTTGGACCTTCACTCATCTGACTAGGTCGATGTCGCTGTACAGCCCGTACAGTTCATCGTTGAATATCATCCTCCATTCAGCGTCAATGCAGACGGGACCAAAAATCACTCAAAGAATTTTCCTCTCGAAACAACCTAGAGTTACCTCTTCCGCTTTTTATAGAGTCCATGCCTCTGCGCCATATAGCAGGACTGGGACGATTAGGGTCTTATAAAGGGTCACTTTAGTTGCTCGAGAGAGGGCTTTTCTACTCATTTGCCTTCTTAGCCCAAAGAAACAGCGATTGGCAGGAGTTATTCTACGTTTAACCTCAGCGCTGGTGTCATTGCCTGAGTTCATAGCGGAGCCTAAGTAGACAAAGTCCTTTGCCACCTCAAAGTTATATCTGTCTATTGTGACGTTCTGTCCGAGCCGTCGGTGTTGGGTGTCCTTTTTAGCTGACAGCATATACTTCGTCTTGCCCTCATTAACCGCCAAACCCATCTTCGCCGCCTTAATCTCAATACTCACAAACGCGCCATTTACATCACGCTGCGTTCTGCCAATTATATGAATGTCATCGGCGTACGCGAGTAATTGGACTTTTGAAAGATCGTCCCTCTGGTAAACACCATCCAGCTTCAATCTTCAGTACAGTACCCCCAATTACAGTTATATATACCCAGAACGTTTTTTTTTATCAATTTTGCGTGTACTAGCTGAAAACCACTTGATATTGTCTAAACGACAATTGTAGCACTTGTGCATGTGCGTGCTTCAGCATAATCCTAGTTCGGTCGCTTGTCAACCGCCTTCAAAATTACTATGTACTTGCAAAAGCTACTAATTTCCCGTATACAAATGAAGACATTAAAAAAGGCACAGGACGATGTTACAAGACCACCCACGTGCCAACCTTTTTCCTTTGCCCGCATAATGAACACGATAAAAGTTTGTTAAATATGGTGCTCTTTCTAATTTTATTAATCATACTGGCAATTTAGACAAAAGGGACCAAATGAGCGTTTAATTAAATTGAGCAGTACCCGATCTGACGCACACCAGGCGACTTACGCATTAGGTACTGGCGCGCAACAGAACGACCCAAATAATTGCCAGTTTAAGGTTAATTGAATTTTCCTCATTTTATTTTTCTTCATTATTTCACCATCCCCAAAAGTAACACAATTATTTGAGTTTGGTCAAAAGTGTCTTCCTTACTCGTGCTTAAAAGCAATCCGGGACTAGTTCCACGCGCACGCACTCAACAGTCAAAAATGGTGAAAAGCATAACGCCCCTGTCACATCGTAAAGGCAAAGATCGATTCCGCGTTTGATGTGTTTGTCGAAATTGGCCGATATGCTAAATTGGGACATAACCCTAAAACGGGCCAGTGATAAGATAACGCACTGTGCTATGATGGAAATGGAATTCTTGGATTTATATTTATTGGAATTTCATGTTTACAGCCCTCGTCACTAGCAAGGGGCCGAGCTCACGTTCACTCGTCTGTTGAATGTTGATATCCATCATGTGCTGAGTTTTTGGAGTTGTTTACAACTCAAATGTGCATTTGGGTGGGAACGCATTTAACGCGTTCGAAATGTACCGACTTTGCTGATTTACGACATCGTTTTGTCAGTGGTTATCCTTTTTTACGGTCGCTGGTAATGAATATTCGAGTACCTATTTTCTGCGGAAAAGCAAACCGATTTTGTGAGGCACTTGAACCACTGCAGGTTTAAATTAAGTAACCAGAGTCCATTGGACTTTGTTTTAACTCCGGAAAGTAATTTAACGAATGAGGGATTATCCTTGAAGGTTTTTTTTATTTTATTTTGATTCCTCTTGTTTTTGCGATTGTTTTGCCGGGGAATATTTTCCAATAGCAAAGCATTTGTAACCATTTGAAGTCCCTAAAGTAATTTAAATCGCAATCACTTTTGGGATGAAATGGAATGCGGCAAAGGTCTACTGGATATATTCAAATACGCTCAAGGTCGGTTGAGATCTTCCTTTTTTGTGGATTTTTTTTTTTTTTTTTTTTTGTATCCCGGCTTAGGTTCAATAAGTGGACAGATGAACTTAACTGTACTTTAAGTGGCAATCGAGTAAAAATATACGGCAAACGTTGAACCTTTCTGTCTGTGGAATAATTTATGTGAGTGGAGGGGGGAGGGGGGGATTTAATATTAGTAGTGACAAAAGAATGCAGATTTTGGGAATTGGGGACAATTTTTATAGGACAACGTCAAGTGCACAATTAGGAGCGATTTGATGGGGAATGTGGACGAAATATGAAAGAGATGATGTTGAGTAGGGAAATCGGTGAATTTTCCACTGTGATGGGACGACGAGGGTTTTTAATAACGAATGGAAATGACATAAATGAGGCTGTGGTGAACGTCGAGTAGTGCAACGCACGCCTAAGCAATTGACAGGTAAGCTTTGTGCAGAGAATAAACATTTTGAGTAGTTCATAACGTTTGTTAAAAACGTTGTTTGCTTTCAATTGGAGTACAAAGGGATTTTGCAAGAGTCGCATTAACTTTACAGCTGAGAGTCTGCATAGTGGCAACAGTTGGAACCAAATTGTTCGTTAGCTTCTTGGACTACGGAGAGTTCAAAAATGAACTATCGATTGACTTATATATTTGTTAACAAATTTGAATCACCTTTTGTACCTTGTCAAAAAAGGCATACCTACAAATTTCGATCCGGGTGGGCCTTCACTGATGTGGTATTCGATTGGGCGTTCTCAGAGCACCGTCCCCACTTTCGAAAATAATCCTGAGAAGAACATTCAATTTAATTTTACCGCCTGTTTGATCCATTTTAATACGCAAAAAATCGAAACAAGTTGACGCATATGCATAAAAATTTCAAATGAGCTGTTAATTTTAAGGTTACTGACAGCTTTTCCACATCTTACACCAAGAAATTTGTTGAATAAAAAATCGTAAGATTCTCGGTGGAGGGGTAATATCTTGCTCTCTCGATGACACTCGATGACACTCTCATTTTTCGAGTTAAGGAACGTCACTGAGTACAAATTCGTAAGAATTAGCAAAAATTCGTAAGATTTAAAAGTAAAGGAACAGACCTATTATATTCCGTCGATTTAGACTCAAAAGTAATTCCACAGTCTTCTCCAAAAATCGATATAGTTTAAGTTTCCGTTTCATATGTTTGGTTTCATTATTCCCATCGTATGTTAGTTGTCGAACCCTTGTCTTGCCCTATAAAACAAATGTACACTGTAGGTATATCTGCCTGGATGACAGAGTCCTCTTACTGACGTTCCATCATTGATGGGCATAAAATATGTGTCAATGTCAATGGTGTGTCAATGGAGTAGAAACCTTCACAATTAGCTGATGACAAATTAAAAATGACACGGGTATGCTCGTACTGCGAATAATTTTAAAATATCTCTATTTGACTTTTTCGATTTCATTTTATTTCATTCTACGTTGTTTGGATGCGAAAAAAAAAATAGAAAAAAATACACATTATAATAAATACAGCCACACACAATAGGCAACCGAAATCCTTCCCTCTCATGGGATATGGTGAGGAAATAAAATTCAAACATCAAGATAACGTATAGGTATGCTTAAAAGGTATTCTGTTGAATAAACGATGTCGGTGTCGGTTGTCTTGTGTGCTGTCCTAAGTAAATATCGAAAGCATGTAAGACGCGCAAAGAACACTACATTACAACCGACAACATCTTGAGAATCGGCCTCAAGTTATTAATGACAACAGCATCTTGAGTAACCACAAGACAAGTCCTTACATATTCTTATCCCAATTTTTTTATACCAATGCCTCGAAGGTGATAAAACGATTAAACTTTGATCTTGAGGCGAGGGCTTTAAAGGGTGCGTTTTTCCGCCATTTGCACATTTATATAGTAAGTATACTGCCAAGTAAAATTTTCGCTTAAGCTTTTTCATCGGTGCCACATTCTTGGGATTCGATAGTAGCGCTAACAAGTGTCATGGTGTTCGTCTGTGAATTGAAGTTGCTCCGAGGATCTGAATTATCCTAGCAACGCTTTCATTGCCTTTCGCGTCTGTGCTTTTTCGTACGAATTTCCTTTGATAAAGGTGCGAATTTCTTCATGCACACGAAAACGTTTTTAACGTTTCGCCTTACAGAATCTGACCCCAGGTCTTTGAATTTCAATCGTATTTCTGCGGTAAATGGATCGGTTTCTCATTCCATTTCCCACGACGACGAGCTTGTTTATTGGTTTCATAGTGAAAGTGAAAAATCAATCCAACAGGTGTACTTCTGGCTTCTTCTCAGAATTCTGTTAAAATTGTGCTTGGTAGGTATTTTATTTGTCTATTTCGCAATGAAGCTCGCAATTTACAAGTGCTACAAAGCGTAATACTTCAACTGACTAATGTCGCATTTAACTCACTCCTTTAAACAAAATGTCGGCTGTCATTCACGCCCGGAAATCAGTCTACCAACTATTAATTTGGTCCAAATGGCCCCTTGAGTCTCAGGACCCTTTACTCACCTCTTTTTGAAAAGTCCCTAAGTTATGTCATTGTTCCTGTTTTTTTTTTTTTTTTTTTTGTATATGTGGAGACCTCTTTGTTGGCTCTGGCCCCTTTTTAGCTCCCTTTTTGTAATTTTTTAGCGGCAACGCTGTAGCAGAGCAGCTCAGTCAGAGAAGTTGCCTTGCTTCATTCACAAAGGGCGCGTTCCATTCTAAAATTCGCTAAACGAACGCCCATACTCGAACTCACTATGACATTTCAATTGACAATTGGAAATGTTCTTGCTCATGTTTCATTTCTAATGTCGTTTTCCATTAGTTTCACTCGGGGTTCGGGGATCATTCTGTAACGCCTCAGTTATAGCTATAAAAAACGCAACCGAAAAAGTTGGAACAGTATGAAAATGAGTTTTTTTTTCGTTCAGGCGGTAATAGCAAAAAATCTGTCAGAAAAATGTTTTCCTACGAACAAAATTACAACAATCCAACCCCCAATGATTTGATTCCATCAGAAAAAAAATCCTGACAGATGGAACAGTAAAGAAATGAAATATTTCAGTGGAATGATTCGATTTTCTTTTGTGGAATTGACTGAGAAGTTGATCAGAAAAAGCTTTTCGTACGAGAAAATGAATAAATTATTTTTTTAGAAAACTAAAAGATCATTTGAATATTTTGTTTTGATAATCTAACTTTATAATTCATAAAAAACATTTTAAGACCAAGATTGAGTTCAACTATCAAGTTCAAGTGGTCAAAAAAAGCAAAAGAAAATTGTACGGTTTGGTTTTACGTATTGCTATAACTGGGGCCTAAGGCAATGGAACAAGAAAACTGCTTCTGATTGAATCCACAAAATATTAGTGAAATGCCAAAAAATAATCTACAGCAGCTGTCAGCTGACTTGTATATAATACATAAATTACACTTGTGTGAGTGCTTTTTGAGTGGATTCTGTTCTGAATTCAAATCGAATAGCAAACACTTTTTTTCCTCAGGATGTTTTTATAATCTTCATCAATGCATTCTCACATTTTCTTGACGTAGATTTTTGGAATTCGGAGAGGCGTCAGCCAACCTGATATAAACCACTTTCAGACACATGGATATCTTCTTTCAGGGCAACTCAAAGCGAACTAAATGCGAATCGCTTTGGTGGGCTGGGGTTATTCTGTGAGCAATGTCCTTATTCTTTTTTTATTATAATGAATACTTTTTTGCGTTTTTTGAGTCGTTTTTTGACACTTCTTTGAATGCGTAATTACAAAATGTCGGAACAATTCTCCGCACAGTTGATCCGAAGAATACCTCGCAGAAAAAATCCTCCGAATCGTACCTATAAAATCGGAGAATTTTCCGTTCCGACGGATACCTCGCTAGAGCCAAATACCTATTCTATTTTTCAGCGGAAAAAGCGAAAAGATATTAGCCGATGAATGTCGAACTCGAGATCGAGAAACGCTATTGTGAGGGTCATAGCCAACACCCTTGCTGTGGAAATTAATTCTCTAAACATAATCAATATCAGTATATAAAACACTTCTCCAAACACAGCCAAGGAATAATGCAACGCGCATTACAGCAACCCAATAGGACAGACCTTTCCCTTGAAGACTTTGGGTACAACCACTCAGCCCAAAAATACTCCCTCTGCTCGTGGTGCGTCGGCACCTTCTTCTTGTGCGAAGAATAACTAATAAGTTATAACAGACCATTTCGTAATCTCCCATCCCAACTAATTTGAATTTCCTGCCGAGGAAGTGTGATGATAATGACTTTTCAAAATCATCGAACGTACGTATCACTTCTGAGTTCTGAGATAAATGTTCGAATCTATCAAATCAGACGCAGCTATACTAATGGTATATTAATCATCTATCTATCCACGGTGCAGGAGAATTGTGTAAGCAACTGCTTAGAAAAGTGGACGAGCTGAAATATTGCTCTCCGGCAGTATTTCCCATTAATACCCAATCTCCCTCGAAACGGCAGTAGCAGTTTAATCAATCTGCCCCCAATGTGTGACCTTTGACGTGTGAGTGTTTGTAGCAGTATACCTATACAGGCACATTCAACTCTTGAAATTCCATCTTCTCTCCTG
This sequence comes from Cheilosia urbana, assembly GCA_946477585.1. Lineage (NCBI taxonomy): Eukaryota > Metazoa > Arthropoda > Insecta > Diptera > Syrphidae > Cheilosia > Cheilosia urbana. The sequence continues at coordinate 18,183,020 of OX297855.1, read as the reverse complement.
CATAACGACAATTGGAAAATCCCACCCTCGAGCCTCGAGGACAGAGATAACTGAATGTAAACTCTTGAGGAGCGGAACCAATACGAAGGCGATTATGATTCTAGTTTTCGGAATTCCTTTCCCACTCAACCATCTCCTCTAACCATCGCAATCGCAACCTCGCCAACGCAGTCATCTCATGATATTCATTGCCGCTTCTCATGCAGTTGTCGAAGTGCTCGGTGCTCGCTTTTCCCATCATCCACAAAGCCCGGAGCCTATGCCGGTCGTTAAAACGTGACCAGAAACCCAACGAGCCATTTAATATTCGCCCGACATATCCATATTACACCGAAAAACACTTTATATTGATTGAGTCATTAACGCAAATCCTTTGCACTACATTTACCTTAGTTGCCTGGGCACTGTGACAGAAACTATGGCGCGCCTCCTCTCCTTCGTGTGCTTCCGGAGTAGACATCTGCCATGACGATGAAATATCCTTGCGCCTGAACGAGTTTCTCTAGTCCTTGATTGACCTGTCAGCCCTCATTTTCGGATGCTTACGACAGGTTTTACAAAGTTTCGAAAAATAACCAAAGCAATGGAGCAGGAGTTGGGAAAAAGAACGAACGGACAACGCCAGGGCGGGAATGTTGTACATCGTCGTGGTGCATGCTGTTGCAGCACCCGCACAAAAACACATTTAAATATACTCGTACTTCCTCCAACCATGAAAATATTCGACAAGGTATTAAGGGCTAGGAAAAGGATTGGGTGGGATGTCGCTGGTGGTTGGTGGTCCTTATGGTGTTCCGAGCTTTGGTAGTTCAAGTATTCCTTAAATGTAAGTACCTACTTTCCAAAGGCATTTTGGGCGATTGTCAAATTGACATAAGGTCCTTGAAAACTTTAAGTTGTTATGGTTGATGGTTTGGTGCGCCTGTGAATCTGTATACTAATGGGAAACAGTGCAAAGCGACAAACCACTATAACATTCAGGCCACTTAATTAGATGTGTGTCAGTGTGTATGTGGATTTTGTAGCTTTATAGTTTTCACCTGCAGGTTTTGTAGTTTAATGGGACTGACTGTACAGGCATTCAGAGAGTAGAGGAAAAACTTTTGCGTTCGGATCAGATTTCTTAAGAATAATACGGCTTAAAAGTTTAAAGAATTTCTTCAAAGTTCTGCCGAGAGAAGTATTTCAGTTCTCTACAAGGAGGCGCAGGGCGCACCCGTGACATGGTACCATGCTGACCTTTAAGATTGCTGAAAGGCAGTTAAAGGTGCCTTCTGTTCCATACAATAATTTGTATTTGAGGTGAAGTTAAACATGGTGGTTACCTTTAATACTAGGTCTGTTCCTTTACTTTTAAATCTTACGAATTGTTGCTAATTCTTACGAATTTGTACTCAGTGACGTTCCTTAACTCGAAAAATGAGAGTGTCATCGAGTGTCATCGAGAGAGCAAGATATTACCCTTTTTATTCAACAAATTTCTTGGTGTAAGAAGTGAAAAAGCTGTCAGTCACCTTACAACTAACAGCTGATTTGAAAGTTGTTGTCCCATTTGAAATATGCGTTGATTATTTGTTGACTTCTTGCTTATCAGAATGGTATCAACAGGCGGCAAAATAAAATTGAATGTTCTCTTTAAGATTCTGTTCGATATTGACGTCGAAATTCTTCCTTACTGTAACAAGGCACAATCTCTTCCATGTAATTCTTAATGCAGTGTCGCTTTTTCCTCTTCTCGAATGCTTGTAGTTCAATCAGTACAAACTCTTCCACATACTCAGATTCATTAAAATAAAGTTGAAAATAAATGATAGAACTAATTTTCTTAGTAAATTAACAAATTCCTCGAGTTTATCAGACATTTTAACGACTTTTCGTACAATTTTTTGAATATTTGATTTATGTAATCTGTCATTTTTCATAAAATACTACAAAAGCGTTCCTTAACTTTTTCGTAAGCGTCTCTCTCTGTGAGAGAATTTATCCCCACCACTGCCATTTTGACAGTCTTTTCCATTCTTACTACAAAAGTAAAGGAACAGACCTAATATCTCAAATATGAGGGGTGGATACATTAAAAGAGATTTGAGCATTTTAAGAACAAATGGCATTTTAAGATCATTTTGGATTATAGTTTGAGTTGAAATAAGAATTTTTATAACAATGGGTATGTTGCTGACTGAGCGCATTGAATGGCGGCGAGCTGAACGCACCCAATCGGATATTGAATTGCTGGATGGAAGAAATATTAAGTTTTTGTAATGGCGTAGCAGCAGAAGGAGAAGCAGCGTAATTTTCGATACTTAATTTTTTAGGTATGCAATTTGTATTTCTTTTAGTTCATAATTATCTAATATTTTGTATCTCATTATTTTCTATTCAATAAAGTTGTTATCAACGAATACTTCTTAAAAAAAGTATAAAAATCGTGGGCGAAACCCACAATTCTAAAAAATTAATAAGGATAGTTTTCTGCAAACAGCCGCCATTATGGAAAAATCGGATTGTACTTTGTGCAATAGAAGAAACAGCGAAGATGATATGGTACAGTGCGACCAATGCCAGAAATGGTCTCATTATGGATGTGCTGGAGTTGATGTCTCAGTCGCAGATAGGAATTGGGAGTGCACTGCCTGCACAGAACTAAATGCGACTATAAAGAACAACTCACAGCATGTAGAATCTGGACCGGCATGCACACAAAATCGAACGCAACGACAGAGTAACAAAGCACAGTCTGTTATATCTACCTTGAGCAGCAGAAGATCAGTGGCATCAACGACAAGGAGTAATCGGGCTCTTAAGATAGAGATGTTGCGCTTAGAGGAGCAGAAAAAACTCGACGAAAAGTTTTTAGAGGAACGTCAAAAGAAGGAACAGGAGTTTCTTCAAAAGAAATTCGACATCATGGCTGAGCAAGCAGAAAATAGCGAGGTTGACGATGGCGAAAGTGTTGCTGAAAGTCGCACAAAGAAATGGGTTAGTGCGACGAGGGCAGATAGTGCGAATGTAAAACAGAAGATTCCGGACCAGCTGACTACAGCAAATAACAACGCAGTTGTGCTTGAATCGCATCATATAGCAGCGAGACAAATACTAGCACGAGATCTTCCTGTGTTCTCGGGCAGGGCAGAGGAGTGGCCACTCTTCATTAGCAGCTACGAGAACACGACAAAGTTGTGCGCCTTCACAGAAGAAGAAAATTTGTGGCGGTTACAAAAGGCATTACGAGGTAGTGCAATGGAGGCAGTGGGATCTCGTCTGTTGTTGCCTAAGACAGTCCCGGAAGCTATCAGTACGCTACGAATGCTGTATGGGCGTCCGCAGTTTATAGTACAAACGCTACTGAAAAGAATTAGAGCTGAACCACCACCGAAGGCTGACCGGCTTGATACTATAATTACATTTGCCCTATCGATACGTGGTTTGCATAGTACACTCGTTGCTTCAGGGTTGAATAATCATCTGGGAGATCCGATTCTAATCCAAGAGTTGGTGGACAAGTTGCCTCCCCAAATGAAACTCAACTGGGCGATCGAATGTGGGTCTGAAGAGAGAAATTTAACTGCTTTCAGCGAATGGCTATTCAGAATAGCAGAAGCAGCGAGTTCCGTAACAACATATGCACCAGCAGACGGAAAGCGACAAGCGCACGTACACGTACACTCTCAGTCAGATGATCGTACACAAGGTAGGATGTTACAACCAAAGAAAAGGAAGGGTTGTTACCTCTGCGAACTTGATCATAAGCTAATTGAATGTGAACGGTTCACGCAACTATCTATTGACCAACGGCTTGAGTTGATTCAAGGTAAAGGTATATGTGAAATATGTTTGGGCCACCCGAAGCGCTTCAGATGTAGAACTGAACGATCCTGTGCAGTTAATGGATGTAATAGTAAACAACATCATTCACTTTTACATCGTTATATCGTACATCAGTCAAGTGCGCCAGCATATTTTAATGGAAACAACTACTGTCATCATGCACGGCAGCACGCTAAGGGCAATAATACGCTCTTCAGTGTAATACCAGTAGTGTTGTATGGAAACGGAAAGTCGTTAAGGACATATGCCTTCCTGGACAACGGATCGTCGCTGACGTTAGTGAACGAAAGTGTTGCAGATAGTCTCGGTCTAAATGGAGATATAAAGCCACTGTGTCTCAAGTGGACCTCAGACACCAAACGATTGGAGGAGGATTCCAAGGTCGTTTCAATGGAAATTTCGGGATGTGGTGGGAGCCTCCAGCAGCCGAAGTACAGACTGGCAAACGTTCGGACAGTCAAGAAATTAGCGTTGCCGGTGCAGTCAGTGAACCAGGAGGAATTACAAAAAACCTACCCCCATTTATGCGGTCTACCAATTCAATCATACACTGACGCGCAGTGTGGAATTCTCATCGGCTTAAACAATCAGAGGCTCTTGTTGGGACAAAACATCAGAGAAGGAGGTTGGAACGATCCAGTGGCGATTAGGACGAGGCTTGGATGGTGTATCAGCGGAGGGAGTGTCAGCGATTCCAGCGTGAAGGGAGTGTACCATCTTTATGAGGCTTGTGACTGCAACAAGGATCTGCACGAAATGGTTCGAAGTCACTACGCTCTGGAAAATTATGGTATCGGAAAAGCAAATATCGACTCAGCTGATGATATACGGGCTAAGGCCATCCTGAAGGAGACAGTGAAACGAGAAGGCAATGCATTTAGTACTGGCTTGTTGTGGCGTTTCGATAGTTTCGTACTTCCGGATAGTTATCCCATGGCTATGAAACGACTAATTTGTTTGGAAAAAAGGATGGCAAAAGACAGTACGATGCTACCAATGGTCAACGGACAGATCAACGATTTACTGGATAAGGGATATGCCAGAAAGCTTTCCCAGCAGGAATTAGAAGAACATCAATCAATGGTATGGTATCTGCCTACGTTTATAGTGAGGAACCACAACAAGCCAAACAAGGTGCGGCTAGTGTGGGATGCAGCGGCTTCAACTGAGGGTATCTCGTTGAACAGCGTACTACTGAAAGGCCCAGACGAATTACGAGCTCTTACGGAGGTCCTGTTCACCTTTAGAGAAAAGCGTGTTGCGATAACGGGTGACATCCAGGAGATGTTCCACCAGGTTGGTGTTCGTGGTGAGGATCAACATGCGCAGAGGTTTTTGTGGCGCAATGGTGAATCAGATCGTAAGCCTAGTGTCTACATAATGCAGGTGCTCACCTTTGGAGCGACATGCTCACCAAGTATTGCGCAGCACGTCAAAAATAAAAATGCTAGGGATTTCGCCAATACTTATCCTCGGGCAGTTGAAGCAATAATTAATAGGCACTATGTAGACGATCTCCTGGATAGCGTTGACACTGTGGAAGAAGCCATCCAACTGGCACAAGATGTTAAGTACGTACACTCTAGAGCCGGGTTCAATATACGCAACTGGTTGTCGAATTCGAAGGAAGTCTTGCAAGCTCTTGGTCAGCCTGGAGTTACAAAGTTGACGATTGAGGAGCAACCAACGCAAACAAAAACTGCTGCAAAGATATTGGGTCTCTGGTGGGATACAGAAGAAGACATCTTTACTTTCTCGTTGCAATTCACTAACAGCAATAAAGACATTCTGTCTGGACAACGTATGCCAACTAAGCGCGAGCTTCTTAGGGTACTGATGTCTATCTTTGACCCGTTGGGATTTCTGTCCTTCTATCTTGTAAGGCTTAAAGTGTTGCTGCAGGATGTATGGAGATCAACGTGCGACTGGGATGAGGTTATTCCGCCAAACCTACATAGCAATTGGGAACGCTGGTGTTATCTGTTGCCAGGTGTAGAGAATATCAAGATTCAGCGATGCTACTTGCCACAAGGATTTAGCAAGGAGGCCTCGATTCAGCTGCACGTGTTTGTGGACGCAAGTGAGGATGCAATGGCAGCAGTGGCGTATTTGCGGTATAAGGATGGAGATTCTGTGAATTGCGTGATCGTCAGTGCTAAGAGCAAGGTAGCTCCATTGAAACCGTTGTCAATACCCAGAATGGAATTACAAGCAGCTTTGATGGGATCCCGATTGGCTAAGGTTATAATTAAAGGTCATAAGTTAAACATCGAAAAAAGTTTTTTTTGGACAGACTCTAGAAACGTATTGTGCTGGTTGAAGGCAGACCCGAAAAGATTTAAGCAGTTTGTCATGTTCAGAGTTGCAGAGATTTTGGAGAATACTTCCAGGAAGGAATGGAGATGGGTTCCATCGAAAATGAATGTCGCAGATGAAGCCACAAAGTGGACGAAAACACCAACTTTCCACAATAGTGATCGATGGTTTAAAGGACCTAAATTCCTTTATGATAATGAAGACAGCTGGCCGGATGCATCATCAGAAGTCATCGACGTTCAGACCGAGGAGCTTAGACCGCAATTTCTGCTGCTAACAGATGTCGTTAAAGCAGACCCGTTTAAGGAGTTCTTTCTCGGATTTTCGACATGGAAGCGTTTGCATAGATCTATGGCGTGGATTCTTCGAGCTGTCGACATTTTCAAAGGACGAAGGAAGGAGTCGTTCATCGGAGGAGAGTACTTAACAACAGAAGAGCTTCAACGAGCGGAGAGAATCATCATTCGGTCAACTCAACAAGACAGATATGGGGATGAGTTGGCTGTAATGAAAGATGGAAAACCCGTACCCAAAACGAGTCAGCTGTTTCAATGTTCGCCATACTTGGATGACGAAGGGATCCTGAGACTACGGGGACGAATCGACAGCGCATGGTGCGTAGAAGAGGACACCAAGCGCCCGATTATCATGCCGAAAGACCATCATGTAAGTTTTTTAATAATAAATGATTACCATATTCGTTTCCACCATCGCTGCCAAGAGACTGTTGTGAATGAGGTGAGGCAAAAGTTCTGGGTTCCACGTTTGCGAACACTGGTCAAGTCAGTACGTCGAAAATGTCAATACTGTCGGATATCTCGAGCGGTACCAGCAGCCCCCGAGATGGCTCCATTGCCAGAGGCTAGATTAGCTGCTTATGTCAGACCCTTCACATATACTGGCGTCGATTATTTTGGTCCTATCTTAATTTCATCTGGAAGAAAGACGGAAAAGCGCTGGGGAGTTTTGTTCACGTGCTTGACGATACGGGCAATACACATTGAAGTAGCGCACAGTCTTACATCAGACTCATGTATCATGTGTGTTCGCAACTTCATGTCAAGGCGTGGAACTCCCAGGGAGATATATTCCGATAACGGCACGAACCTCAAAGGCGCAGAAAAAGAATTAAGGGAGGCCTTTCATCTTATAAACAAAGACGTCATCCAGAGTAAATTCACCAGTGCTGAAACGAAATGGTACTTCAATCCGCCCGCTGCTCCGCACATGGGAGGCTGCTGGGAGAGATTGATCGGGTCGGTGAAAAACGTTCTGAAGGAAGTTACCCGGAATCAACGATTGCAGGAAGAGTCACTGTTATCATTCCTTATTGAGGTCGAAGGAATTATAAACTCGCGCCCTTTAACACATGTGTCGGTGGAGGTAGACGATGAGGAAGCATTAACGCCTAATCATTTCCTGTTGGGTTCATCATGCGGAAGTAAACCACCAGGAAAGTTTAACAACAGGGACCTTCTTCTTCGTAAGAACTGGAGAATCACTCAGCAACTATCCGACATGTTTTGGAGGCGTTGGGTCCGTGAGTACTTGCCTACGCTCACGCGAAGAACTAAGTGGTTCTCACAAGTGAAAAATGTCGCTGTTGGTGATGTAGTGATCATCGTTGATGAGAACTTACCACGAGCTTCCTGGCCGAAAGGGATTGTGGTGACTACAGTTCAAGCAAAAGATGGTCAAGTACGAAGAGCTACAGTTCGAACTGCGCACGGAATATACGATCGACCAGTGGTTAAGCTAGCCGTGCTGGACGTCAGCAAATCGGGAGAAGGTGAGACAGCAGCTGAAGCACCCGCCTCACCGGGGGGGAGAAATGTTGCTGACTGAGCGCATTGAATGGCGGCGAGCTGAACGCACCCAATCGGATATTGAATTGCTGGATGGAAGAAATATTAAGTTTTTGTAATGGCGTAGCAGCAGAAGGAGAAGCAGCGTAATTTTCGATACTTAATTTTTTAGGTATGCAATTTGTATTTCTTTTAGTTCATAATTATCTAATATTTTGTATCTCATTATTTTCTATTCAATAAAGTTGTTATCAACGAATACTTCTTAAAAAAAGTATAAAAATCGTGGGCGAAACCCACAGGGTACGTTCAGGAATAAATGTTAGTAAGGCCCTAGTTATAGCAATACGTAAAACCAAACCTTAAAAATTGTCTTTTGCTTTTTTTCAACCACTTGAACTTGATGGTTTAACTCAATCTTGGTCTTAAAATGTTGCTTATGAATTATAAAGTTAGATTATCAAAACAAAATATGCAAATGATCTTTTAGTTTTCTTGAAAAATAATTTATTCATTTTTCCGTACGAAAAACGTTTTCTGATCAACTTCTCAGTCAATTCCACAAAAGAAAACCGAATCATTCCACTGAAGTATTTAATTTCTTTACTGTTTCATCTGTCAGCAAATTTTTTTCTGATGAAATCCAATCAGTGGGGGTTGGTTTGTTGTAATTTTTTTCGTAAGGAAATATTTTTCTGACAGATTTTTCGCTATGAACGCCCAAACGAAAAAAAAAAACATTTTCATACTGTTCCAACTTTTTCGGTTGCATTTTACATATAACATAGGGAAATGGTGAAAATCCTGGCGAATCGGGCACGATACACTTACGTTGTAAAGGACTGGGCAGCACTTTTCTGTGATTACAAGCACGGTTGCCACTTTGGTAATAAATTACCAAATCTGGTAAATTTTTTCTTAGTTCATGATTTTTGGTAATTTGGTAACTTTTATCTGGTTTTGGTAACTTTTTGAACAGGAGCATCAAAAAGACGAACTCGATATCATCACATGGAAATGCTGCCTTACTTTTTCTGCCCACTACGTGTAAGGTTTAAAAGTATTCCTAGTACTTCAGTAAGTAACGTTCTGTAATTTACCTTATTGAATTTAAAATACTTATGTGTCAACAGTTTTCTTTTAGTTTCTATGAAGACTTAAGGAAACTTCAGAAATTCAAATAAATTTCACGATTTGCTATAAATTGTTTTTCACGCCGAAATGTCAAAAATGTAATGCGACTGACAATAAAACCTAAGTGTCTGCCATATCAGCATTTGAAGTAACTATTTTTCACTCGAACTGCGTACTGCCTACTCATATTTTCACGTGGAAAGTTAAATTTGACATTTCGCAGAGAAAAATTTGTATGAAAAATTGGATTCCACTTGAGAGGCTTTACGTGTTCTGCATAAAGTGAATACTAGGCTTAAACATAGGTGCATTTTTTCCCTACCATGACATTTTTTTATATTAAATTCGTAAATCAGAGAAAAATCAAACGACACCAAAAACTCATATTTATACTGGCTCAAGACGATATGTACGATTTTTTCGTGTTTTATCATTTTTCCAGATTTTTGGTAACTTTTAGCTTGGTTTGGTAACTTTTTTTTCCATTTTTGGTTGGTATTTTTTTTTGCAAGTGGCAACCATGATTACAAGTCGTACAATGAAGCTTGGCATCACTTTTATAGTTTACCCTCCAAAACCTAGATGGCTTAGAGGACCAACTATTTAAAAAAAAAACTCACTGTTGCAATTACTTTTGTAATTTACCGCCAGAATACTAATTTTTTTTCTAAAAAAAAGTATTAAATTAAATTTGCCAAACGTTCTACAATCGAAAATACACCAAAATAGCCATCCCCCACATCGTGGCCCAACCAAACGACTTGCCATAAACCGAATTTCGCAGAAGTAAACAGAAAGAAACACACCATCCGCCATTTTCGAAAACTAGTTTTTTTTTATAGCATCGAACAAGCATTCTGTCTTTTTCAGTTCGTGCTAGTACATGTGGTCGGAAAAATTTTCTCGTGTTTTATTACGCAAATACAGTGAACATTCGCGCGAAAATATGTAAAACGTTATAATGAATAACTTCCAAATAGAATTTCACTAAATTCGTACGCCGCGCAATCTAATAGATGAGTGAATTCTCCAGTGCGTGTCGTTTCGCATGTTGATGACGGTGAAATTGCAACACGGAAGGGACCACCACCATCGCCACTGTCGTCGTAGTTTACGCCGCAGTGTGAAAGAAAGAACAAGCAGTCAAATTCCAAGTAAATTGGAATAAAGAAAAATTCGTGTGTAAAAAAAGAAAGGAAAAAAAAGTATCCAAAGAAAACAAGTGCTTTCCAGTGTTTGCAAACACAAAAGTTATTGCGAAGAAAAAATTAAGAAAAAAAAAAGAGAACTTGCTTTCCCCGGCCAAACTTCGAAATGCCTGTATCGGTGGTTTGTGAGTCGGCAGCGGCAAACGTAAATGCCGCCATACGTGATTCCCTTGCTAATTCTCCATACGGTCTGTCGACGTCTTCGACGAACCAAACATCCCATCATGACGAAAACTTGCAAAATAAATTGGTGGCATCCGCCAAACGGGTCCTCCTAACAAAAATCGAATACGAGGAGGTAGATAATTACAATCAATCGGTCCTTGACACCTTGAAATCCAAATATATCGTACTTAAACCAACACCACCAACACAATTACTTTCGGGCAATAGCGGGAAATTAATGCACGCAACAACAACAACATCGTCACCTTACACTGCTGCGGGTATGAATGGCAGTGACAAAGACACGAATCAAAGTCTAGCAATGGCAACAACCACCCACAACTCCACTAGTTCATCGTCGGCGGCCTCTGGTGAGTATCGAATTTTTTTGGATACACACACTCACGCACACACACACACCGCTTGTCAATTTGACACATGAGGAGATGGTGGCTAGCTAGTGTAGAGATTTGCAAAATAAGTGGTAGTCTGCCATAATAAAAATTGGTTATTGAATTTTTTTTTTTTTTTGTAAATATGTACTCTCAAATGTTAATTTAGCTCAATGAATGGCCAGTGCAGGTATGTTTTGTTATTATTTGCAACGCTAAAGTGGGGTAGTGTAAAGAAAGTAAAAGGTTGTTCTATTGATTTTAAGACCTTTATAAGTGCGTCGAGTGGTTTTACGGCGAAGGTGTGGACGAGCTCGCTGTCGCAATCCAAGTGCTAAAGTCTTAACGTCAGACTGGTTTAGAGTTCTGAGAAAAAACCGGGTAATGGCTCTTGACATGAAGTGCATAAAATGCCGGCACAGTTTTTCAAATAGTTTTTTAGTGTTTCGCTAATATTTTTCGGTGTTCTCTTCCAACTCTAAAGCAGTTTTATGCTATGAAGAGCTTATATTGTTTGAAATAACCCTCATTGGCTAGAAATTGGTTTACCTAAGGTAAACTCGAAGGTTTCCAATCGATTTTGTCGACAATTATTGACTCGGAAGCGAAGGGGCAGTATTTTACTGCAGTCACTAGATTAACTAATTACTGTTAATAAAGAGTCGTTCCGAGCGCTCGCGGTAAGTGACCTCAATATATTAATGGAGTTTTGCGGGGTGATACTTATCTATAATTGAAATGGTAAACGCAGTTTTTGATACTGGAGTTGCAGTACTTCGAAGGTAAGCAGTATGTTTACCGGCAGGCAAAAGCTGTTGCCGCAACTGCATGAAATTGTCGTCATAAGAGCATTATAATAAAGATTAACTGAAAGCGGATAAGAGTATACAGGAGGTTAGGATGCCAAAAGAGGGAAATTTGTTTTTCTTGTCCGCGATAAGGACAAGCGTCAAAATTACATACGTATTGTCTGCTACCCACTTGACCAGCTTTCTAACCTCTTCTCTAATTGACTATTTTTCAGAAAAATCCCAGAGGAACCCCAATGAACTGCCACAGCCGAAGCGCATTCTTTTCCCGCGCGAGAGTGTGCAAATCGGTTGGAAGAGTTCCAATCGCAAATGGCATGTTGGCGCCGGCATGATGAACGTTGGCAACACCTGCTACCTGAATTCCACACTACAGGCATTGTTCCATGTGCCGGCAATTGCCAATTGGTTGATGTCCGACACAGCTCATATGGAGCGATGCGAAGAGGAGAACGGCACACAGGGTGGCTGCATTGTCTGCGCCATGTCCAAAACGCTGATCTCATCGCAACAACAGCAAACGGCCATACGACCGTATCTTGTGTACTCCAAGTTGAAGTCGATTTGCAGGCATTTAATCATGGGCCGGCAGGAGGATGCCCATGAGTTTCTTCGTTACCTTGTGGAAGCAATGGAGAAAGCGTATCTGTTGCGTTTTCGCAATCACAAGGATCTGGATCAGTATAGCAAGGAGACGACGCCGCCAAATCAAATTCTCGGAGGTTATCTCAAATCTGCCGTACGGTGCCTTGCTTGTGGTCATGTGTCGACGACGTTTCAGCATTTTGAGGATCTTCTGCTGGACATACGCAAAGCTGATACTGTCGAAGAGGCCCTAGAGGGGTATTTTTCTCGCGAGCGACTTGAGGACATGGGCTACAAGTGTGAGTCTTGTAAAAAGAAGGTAAGTGCGGTACTTCCTGTACTGCCCGGCAGAATTTAATGATTTTTTTTTTCTTTCTTTTAGGTATCTGCCACAAAGCAGTTCAGTTTGGAACGAGCTCCGATCGCTCTCTGCATTCAGTTAAAGCGCTTCTCTATGTTGGGTACGAAGCTGAATAAACAGATAACCATACGGCCGCGTTTGGATTTGTCGCGATTCGCATCAAGGAAAAACGGCGAGCAGCTGACCTACAAACTTGTCGCGATGGTGACCCATCTGGGGGCATCGCAACATTGTGGGCACTATACAGCGATTGGGCTAACAGAATCGGGAACATATTACAGCTTCGATGACAGCTACGTGCGTCCAATATCTGTACAGAGTGTGGTGAACACAAACGCATATATAATCTTCTACGAGCTAGAAACGGGTCAGCATAATGGACAAACAGTAAATAACAACCGACCAAGTGCCCAAACGAATGGCAATCACGACCAGAAGGAGAACTGTCAGAAAAATGGTGGCAGTGCGTACAACACTAATGGCGGAAACAACGAAAACCGCCAGAACTATTATGGTGCCGCAACAAACGGCCCAAAGGTGATTAGCAAACTCAGCACAGAACAGAAGATAATCGGCCCCCAACTGCCGGACTACTACAAGAACGGCAGTAATGGCGCTCTGTCGAATGGTTTCCCCGGCAATGGCAACAAACTAGTCAATTCACCGAGCAAATTGAGCAACCGCCCGAGTTCGCTTCCCACCAGTAGTTCGAAAATCATGATTCACTTCAAGAATTCAGCTGCGATGGCAAACGGCAGCGCAACTGCCACGGTATGCTCTTCCTCGGCAACTGCCAGTGCTGCCACCAGTTCGACAGATAAAATAAAGAATAACGTCGCAGCCACCAGCGATAGCGAAGGGGAGAACGAAAAAGTGACTACATCCAGCTGCAAGCAGGCATCCAACAATGAAGTAAGTTCCACAACAACCGCCTCAACGACACTGCCAAGCATGCCAAAGCTGGGCTTGGGCTCGCCCATGCACTCTAATAACAAGTTGATCGCTGCATCAAATGGAGATGCCACCTCAACTACTAACACCATTGGTGGACTGGTCAAGAGTCCACTGAAGAGTCTTGTTCCGTACGAGTCCGAGTCGGAAGATGAGTCGTCTGCAACGTCCGCGGATGAGGCGGGGGCTGATGGTGTCAAATCTTCATCAATTACCACATCCAGCGCGACACAAAGCAGCAAATCGCCAAAGAAGAAAAAGAAGAAACACGAATTCGATGCATTGTTTAAGCGAAGACCTACGAATGGAGTATCTTCGGCCACTGCAGGATGCAAAACTCCTCTGGATAGCGAGAAAGAGGCGAAAGCCAATGACTTTGAGGACAATTCGAATGATTCCGTTGCCGATAAAAAGGCACAATCAACGCCCCCCTCGCCACCGGTTATCAAAACAAAGACTGGCCTATGGCAAGTGACAAACGTGCGCGCCGCCGATTCGACTCCATCCGACAAGAAGTACAAGAATCCATTTGCAGCGTCCAGATCAACGTCACCAATCAGTCGACCCGCGAAATGTTCGAGCTTCAATGCCAAGCCATCGAATGGCTTCCAGCCGAAGCAGGACGGCGAGAGGAGTGTCATCGTCAACGAGCTGATGAAGCAGTCACATCGCGGCTATGGAGCGCCTGTACTCAGCTGGAATGGCAACAAAACTGAGTTGGAAAAAGAAGTAAGTCACCCCGCGGACAATGGATATGAAATCATTGCAATTAATTCGTATTCTCTTTCAGATAACAGAAGAAGCCCGTTTGCAGCGCAAACGCGAATGGGAGGAGGACGACGAGAATGACATGGATCGTGGCCGTCAAAAGAAAATCAAAGCGCCCAAACAGCAGACCAACACGCCGGGATACAACCCATTCCAAGAGCAACAAAGCCAACAGAATCATCACCAGCGTCGTTGGAAGCTGGTAAACAACGCGGGCAGCCATCGCTACCAGAACACCTCCAGCGGTCACTTCCGAATGGGCAACAGCTTCAACCGCAAAGTGAACAGCTTCAAACGCTTTGGCAAGAACAATTTCCACCAGCGGTCCCATCACCAGAGAAGCAACGGCGGCGACTTCCACAGGCGGGATTCTTAACAGAGCTATAGTGCGCCTCCTAGCCACAACTATAATTAAGCCTATACAAATACTGTTTAACCTAAAATAATGTAGTTCAATTTACCTCCCTCTTCTTGTTCCCTTTCTGGCCGGAAGACCGAGACTAAAAGGTCATTGTATAGCAAATCGTTCTCGCACTTAGAATCAATTAAATATTATGGTTACACCAAGTGTAAGCTGACACTCTGACATAGAACATTACTCCATCCACATCGTATCGTATTTTGTATTATAAATAATCGATTCATCAAACAAACAGCAAGCAAATCAAACTATATTGAGAAGTGCAAGCTTAGTTACTAAGGACCCTAATTTTGTATAAACAACAACACAACAGTAACCTATTTTCACTGCTATATGCATATATAATATACGTGTATATGATATGCTTTCTAGTTGGTAAGTCTATTAGCAGTTAGAATAATTAACAATTTTGTTCTTCTCTTAGATTTTAATAATGTAATGCAATTTAGTTTAAGAATTTTATATAAAGGAGACGCGCGCCTTCCCCACCCAACAAAATAAAAAGCCTCCCGAATCCCCCGATCCCTGTGACAAATTCAGCACACACTCTCTCAAGTATATACTTCCTGTCTGATTGACGTATGCATTTTTCTGATTTTTATGTAATTTATAGACACTTCAATTGAATAGTTTGATAGTTTTTTTTTTAAATCAACACATGCAAATCTAACCGCGAGCCAATTAGTTTTCAGTTGTCCATTTTGTAAGTCGAACAAGATAAAATTTTATATATATAATACAAATTTATATATAGCTATATGAATTGTAATTAAATGAACAAGAGGAAAACCAAGTGGATGGTGGAAATCGCAAAACCTATACATATATAAAATTATTAATTATATTATTTAATATAGAAGAGATATATACCAATTTATGCAAACGTAGTTCGTAAGAGTGTGCGTCAGATGCTCCCTCGCCGCCGCTGTGACAACACACAGAATGACAGAGAACAAGAGACGACGGCGCGGGGCTTCGGCGCACAATAAAACAAAACGTAATTGAAATAAACCTATATTTTGAAAGGACATTCTTTGGAGTTTACTAATGATCAGCAGGAGTGGTTGACTGATGGTCTTTTTTACTACTTGATGGTGAATTTGATCTTTCACACTTTTATTAGAACTCTTCCTCATACTGGCATCCAATTCATGTTGTTGCAACCAGAGACAAACCATACTATAGTATTGTCTCTGGTTAGAACTATACCAGACTTGTAAGTATACCCACCCACTACCTCCTTGGCCGATTTTGAAAGTACGTACTGACATCTGACACGAAGAATCTCTACCAATTCACAAGGTACACAGTTTCGAAACCAACTTGGTTAGGTTGGGTGGGGTTGTGAGATCGTCACAAAAGACCAGGCACCAAAGCGGGCCCATCGCCATCCCCAGGCACCATTACGGTTAAAAACCTAAACCAAATCGCCCAAACAGTCAATTTCCCTACAGAATTTGGTTATATGTAGTCCCAATATTAACCCCTATCGTGGAATACGCCGACGGGAACGTTTCACTCAAAATCAATACTTGGCATCGTAGAATACATTCGAAGTGAAAGATTCACCGGTATAGTGAATGCGTTTCACACGATCGTAGAAAACGATCGAAGTGAAACTCCCCATACAAACTTTGACATGATGTATATGGAAAGTGAAAGTGAATCGAGTATGTGAAGTGGACCTTAATTACGCCGTATTCCACGATAGGGGTGAATCACCCTATTTGAGGAACCAACCTCAAGAAGTACCTGCCTAGGTGCTGACTTCTACTCGGAACAATTGCTTGACACTCGCATAGAAGGTGGGAGATGTCTTCCGTAGCTTCTAGGTTCTGACAATACCTACATGTATCCGTAAAAAACAATTTATTGATTCTTAATAAAACTCCACTAGACAAGTTGCATACGTCCGCTTATACGGGCTGAGGTGAGCACGTTGTTGAGCAACTCTAGTTCAGTCTGATCGCTAGGTGGCGAGACTGTGTGACTTGCTAGATTCGCAGAAAGGATTGAGTTGTGTTTGACCCAGTTAGTCTTTCGTCGGTTTACGAGAATATCCCTCTCCCCTTTTACGTTCTGCTTTTGGTCATCGTTAGTGTTGCCGTGGCGTTACAAACTTAACTCTGTTCTACTGAGATTGATTAATTCTTCAGACGTCTTCCGATTTAAAGCGGGGCACAGTGCCTTTGAGACCCTGTTGTGACCATCTTGTGGCTGCTTTATTGGTGGTTTTCTCAAAGGTAAACCTTCTAACAACGACCATAGGTGGCCTGATACCCTCAATCATTATATTTACTGGGAGTTTCGCTCCTTCTGTGTCTGTCTAGACACCATGATAAAGGTCTGAGAACATCATGTTCACAAGTTTGACTTATTCTCATGTAAAAACTTTATTTACACACAAGTCTACAAAAATAATACATAGTCTACTGCTTGGCCTTTTTCTTTTTCTTACTTATCATTCTACCCTTACTGAAGCGGTTAGTTTGACCCTTCTTTACCTTGCGCAGACCGCTCTTCGGCAAACTCTTCATCGTGTTATTCTTGTCCCGTCGGATTTTTTTCTGGTTTGCCTTCTTGTCCAGGCGTTCCTTCATCTTGAAAGCTTTGCTCTTCTTCATTTTGTTCAGAGTTTTGGTCTTCTTTAGGCGATCTATATCTTTTTTGCTTCTCAGCTCTTTTGTTGTTAGTTTGTTTTTGTTGTCAGTGGATTCCCCTTTAGCTTCCATTGTTTTCTTTGATTTTTTCTCAATCAAATCCATGCCTGGAATTTTCATAGAAGACATGTTCTCATCTTCATCCTCATCTTCAGCGTCTTGTTCTTCCTCAGACTCACTGACTATGGCGCGATTGTCACCAATTAAATTGATTTGGGCTGCCAAATCGTTTGTAGTCAGTTCGACAATTTTCACTTTCACATCATCGTCCTCGTACACTTCCTCAACTTTGTCTTGTTCGGTAAGTTCTTTCAATGGTTCAAATGATTTCTTCATATGATTGATGCCATCTTTTATCTCTTTCCGGATTCGTTTGCGGTCTGCTTGAAGTGACTTTTCGAGTTGATCTTTTGCCTTCTTCCTGCGTTCGTTTTTGCGTTTGCGAAAACCCGTAAGGAAGTCTCTATAAAATTAAAAAGAAATCCAAGTTAAAACTGTGAAATAGCAGAGAAACGATGATATCTTACTTTCTCTTCTGTGGATCGAAGACGACTTCTATTTTCCTCTTTTTTTGAGGCCGATTTCTTGCCATAGCAGTTTTGTATTACGAAAATTTTAAACAAAATCACTTTCTGATCACTTTATCCTCTTATTTCTTGTGTGAAGCCGAAGCACATGTTGTTATGTTTGCAAATGTCAAACAGGGAAAATGTCAAAATAGAATTTCAGGGAACGATTCGTAACCGGGCAGTGCTGCCAGTATACGGGGAAAATATAACCACTGAATTTTCTAGTACACTCATTCGATTTGAATTTTAGATCCTAGATTTTGGGACAACCTTGAACTTAAAACGAGATTTATTTACTTATGTATATCCAATTAATCGAACTGATCTTCTGTGAAATAGTTTTTGGTTTTAACTGTATGATTTACTCAATAGCTTTTTTTTTTATTTTACCGAAATTACCTAAACAGATCAGTGATTTCAATGATTTACCACAATAGTACGGGATCTAATGTCGTTTTGGATTTGGCAAAAAGATACATTTTTTTATCGAGATTGCATTTCATATTTGATTTTCCAAAAACAATCGATCTTATTTTGATCTGAAGCACTTCTGATAAATCTAGATTTTTTCTCAGATTTACACATACTTTCACTTATGAAAATTGTTATGATTATGACACACAACTGGCGGTTACGCCTTATAGCCATAATTACGTAAAACGAAATCATACAAATTTTCTTTTGCTTTTTTTGACCATTTAAGTGCTCATGGTTGAACTTAATATTGCTTGTAAAATGTTGCTTATGAATTGAATTACAAAGCTATGGCGTTTTCCATTGGTAAAAAAATCAATTTTTTTTTTTTTTTTGATCTAAAACTGTCATAAGACTGTGCCTTGATTTTGTGCGGTTTTTGTCGCATTTGCGCTAGGGAACGTTCCGAATCGGTTTTGAATGTGTGAGTGCACCGCGCGCTGGACCAGCGTGACCGTTGTGCGAAAATTTGACACTTTTTTCGAGCAATATAATACAATTTTTTGGTACTTATTCCCTTTTTTTAGTTGAAAAGGGAACTTCGCAAATTCTTTAAACAACTGCGATTTTCAAATAAATATGTTTAAAATGTAACGCGGTTGCGTATCACAATACTATTATAACGTCAAGTGAGCCTATACTTGTTAAATTTCGTGCGAAAATTCTAAATTTGCAGAGTATCTTTAGGCCCCAGTTATAGTCATACGTAAAACAGAGCCGTAAAAATATTCTTTTGCTTTTTTTGACAACTTAAAATTGAAAGTTGACCTCAATCTTGGTTTTAAAATGTTGCTTATAAATTATAAAATTAGTTTATCAAATTCGTTTTTGCTAAAATAAGAATTTATAAATTTTTCAGTAAGAAAAACGTTTTCCGATCAAAGAAAAATTAATAAATTCTTTTTCTAAAAAATTGAAAGATAATTTACTTATTTTTTTGATAAACTAACTTTATAATTCATAAGCAACATTTTAAGATCAAGATTGAGGTCGACCATCCAGTTTAGGTGGTCAAAAAAAGCAAAAGAAAATTGATACAGTTTCGTTTTACGTATGGCATTTGGACCTTAGTAATATTGTCTTTTATTGTTTCATCGCCCTGGGTGTTAGAGAAAGTTTATAAATTATAGTTTAGAAAAAAAATTGATAATTTTCATATATAAAAAAAACTTAAAAAAAAAAAAACAAATTATAGATTTTTTTAAGATAGTTCAACAAATAGATGCAATTCGTTTTCGAATGACAAATTTTAAAATGAAAACCTTAATAAATAATAAAACATTGGCTGTAAATATCAACTCATATTTATATCCACATTTTAAGATCTCGTTCAATTTAGTTTTAAAAAGTTGCACGGAAAAAAAGTGCAAGAAAAAATGCCTTTTCTGAAGCTCTTCTGTAAATTTAGAATTTTCTCGCAATATTTAACAAGTATTGACTGGTTTTAACCGAAAATAGTGTTTTGATAGGGAACAGCGTTATATTCAAAACATATTTTTTTTAAATCACAGTTTTTGAAAACTCTCCGAACTGTTTTTTTCAACTAACAAGAAGGGACATATTAGTAACAAATTGTATCAGGGTCCTCGAAAAAAGTACCAAATTGTGGCACAACGGTCACGCTGTTGTCAGTTGTTCTCATCCGACATCCTTCTCGCAACCTAAATAGGTTGCGTATGGGAAAGCGCGCCTGGAATTTTCAGGAACAAGGCTACAATAGAACAGGAAATATTGGAAGCTGTCAGTTCTCGACATCACGCACACATTTATAGAATCCGCCTATACGTGAACCCTTTCCGCAACCGCAATTGCGACAAAAACCGCACAAAATCAAGGCACTGATTTTGACAGTTGTTGTGTTCTATTGGTCAAAAAAAAGTTTTTTTTTTTTATATCAGATCAATTTTGCAAATCTGAATTTTTCGGTAGATTTATTCCTCCTCCATTAACACCAATACAATTGACAGCCGTCAGATTGAAAAGAGTGTTTTTTGTTTTGATTTTATTATATCGGTTGTGAGAAACAAGAGTGGTTCAATTTTTTATTTTTCTATTTCAACTTGTTGCGCCAGCAAAAACAAACTTGTGTGTTTTGAAATTTGACAGCTACACCGATACTAGCTTCACGGACATGAATTACACCATACAATGACAACAAAATATTAATCAAAAAGTCGTGTTCCATTGGTAATGAAAAAGATCAAATTTCAGATCAAAATCCAGATTTACCAATTGAAAACGCCATTAGTTTATCAAAATTTATGCGCTGCCATCTGTTGGGCAGTGGAGGCAAATGGCATCAGATGGTAAAAAAAAAAAAAAAAAAATAATTATTGTGACTTGCTTTTGATTGTGATTGCGCACTGTGATCTGTGAGTGGGTCAGTTTTGTAAATTGTAACGCCAATTTTGATTTTGGTTTAATGTTGTAATTTAATTTCCATTATTATTATTTGTTGTAAAAAGTTAATTTAAAATGAGTCACTCAGAGGACGAGGATAACATTGACAATGATCTGGAGGACGAAGATAGAGAAAATGTGGTATACATTTTGGTTGCAACAGATAACCACTTGGGCTTTTGCGAAAAGGATACAATAAGAGGTGCGTCGCGCGCTAGCCGGCTGTTGTGAAATTCATTAAAAAAAAACAAGTTTTATTTACTTCAGGCAATGATAGCTTTGTCGCTTTCGAGGAGATTCTTGAGCTTGCCGTGGCACACGATGTAGATTTCATCCTGTTGGGCGGAGACTTATTTCACGATACAAATCCAAGCCCAAATGCTCTCCATAAGTAAGTTCATAGAACAGTACGCAGACAGCACTGACATTTATCCCCATCTAGATGTCTGAAACTCCTTCGACAGTATACTTTCGGAGATCGTCCCATATCTATGGAATTTGTGTCGGATCAATCGCTGGCATTCGAAGACGCTCTTAATCAAACTGTCAACTACGAAGATCCAAATATTAATGTTTCTATACCGGTATTTTCAATCCACGGAAATCACGACGATCCCAGTGGATTCGGGAGACTGAGTTCTCTCAACTTGCTCGCCACTGCGGGCCTTATAAACTACTTTGGTCGCTGGACAGATCTCAATCAGATTGACATTAATCCCATTCTCCTTCGAAAGGGAGAAACTCAAATAGCACTCTACGGTCTGTCGCACATCCATGATGCTCGTTTGAATCGTCTTTTCCAAATGGGCAAAGTGATGATGCAACAACCAGACCAATCTTCCGGCGATTGGTTCAACATCATGGTCGTTCACCAAAATCGCGCTGATCGTGGTCCAAAAAACTACCTCCCAGAAGATGTTTTACCCGATTTTCTGGACATCGTCATTTGGGGTCACGAGCACGATTGTCGCATCACACCCGAAGTGAATGAGAAGCAGAAATTCTATGTTACTCAGCCGGGATCCTCTGTAGCCACATCATTGTCAGAAGGTGAAGCGATAGAAAAGAATGTAGGCATTCTCAAAGTGTACCACAAGGGTCTAAAAATGATACCAATTCCACTGCAAACGGTGCGTCCCTTTGTTTTTGAATCGATCAAGTTGTGTGACTACACCGAAGAGTACGGCTTGGATCAGGCTGATGCCTCAGAAAAGGTCGAAATGTTGGCCAAAGAGAAAATGGAAGAATTGATAACGCGCGCCAAAGAGCGTCTTACTGGCCATCCAAAGCAACCCATATTGCCGATTATTCGTTTGCGTGTTGTCTACAATGACGAGCTGCAGATGTTCAACGCGATTCGTTTTGGGCAGCAATACATGGAGCGGGTAAGTGGGCTTGCTCCTTTCCAGCCGAATTGTTTGGCTTAGCCGTTTCGTTACAGATTGCGAACCCCTCTGATGTGGTACTATTCAAAAAAGACATGAAGAGGACCAAGTCCGAGCGCAAGCCATTCGATAAGCATGCCATGAACAGTGCTTTCAAAAACGAGGTGGGTTTAAATTGCTTTAATGGTGAATGCTTGTAGTCTCCATCTCCATGTCCATTGTTGTGTGTGTTTAGGAACTGGACGATGAGGCCAGAGTGGAAGACGTTGTTGATCGCTACTTCACGGAGGTGGAGGACAGTAAGAATCTACAGATCATGACCTCGAAGATCATGTCCGAGATGTGCTACAGAATGGTAGAGAAGAATGATGTAAATGCTGCGGAAACTATTGTTAGGTAAGATTCTGGCAAGCCTCAGTAGGACAGGATGACCTTTCTGTTTCAGCGAATACAAGATAAAAGCTATCGCCTACCTGATGGACAAGCTGCCAAGCGAGGAAAATTTCGAAGAGGAAATTCAGCGATTTCTTGGCAATGGCACTGAAACGTACGAATCCATTTTAAAGATACTTGATGAACGAGGGGCATCCAAGACAGTCGCAGACGAAGATTTGGAATCCCTGCTCGGTGAGTCGCCAGTCAAGCCCGCTGCAAAGCAACAGCCAACTAAACCAGCCGAAACGAATGGGGATGATTCAGTTACGCCAGCTGCGGCTACAACTCGTGGTAGAGGACGTGGACGAGGAGGAGCTCGTGGTAGAGGGCGAGGCGCGAATGCGTCCTCATCTGGGCGAACCATGCCTCAGTTGGATATCTCTATAGGATCGGTAATAGAATGGAAAACTTCTATTTCTTTTTAATGCATTTCAATTGTTTCAATCTTTTGCAGAAGTCAAACACATCGACCAAACAGCCGACCCTATTTGATGCCATGAATCAGAGAACGTCGTCACGATATCGCGCAGCCCCAAAAGTTGTCTATGACATTTCCTCCGATTCTGATTGAGCCATTGTATTTGTTCCTAGTTAAGTTTGCATTCCATTATTGTTCAGTTTCTATAACAGCCAAATAAATCGAGCCAACTAGAGTGTCAACAGGATATTTTCACTTCACGGACGAACTAAGGGGGTGGGCAAAATCGCATCGTCACCTCCACGCGGTGCCCGCTGGATAGCCGAAAGGTGAACTAACGACGAGCGTTGGATCCACCGGATCCATGGGTGTAGATACCTGAGCTCTCTTCTCAGGAACTAGGAGCAGGAGAAAAGATACGCCCTGAAGATCCACTTCACGAACTAAGGGAACTCTCCCTTAGCACCCCACCGTCCTACGTAAGTCCAACGAACATCAATGAGTTATCTTATGATTTATTTTGATTGCAAGTCTCTTCACTTTTTCTACTCTAAATTAAAATACAAGTATTCACAATGAGGTATTTTTTTTTTAACAATTACAAAAGCTTGTCCAGCAACAGCGACTTTCCCGGCTTCATCTTTTTGGCAAGATTACCACTCGCAGAGTTCTGATCTTTTTCTGCTTTTCTCTTCCGTAACTGCAAAAAAAAAAAAACTCGTAATGCTCTTAGAGCGTTTTAACCACTCCCACACTCACCGCCTGTTCCTCCTCCGACAAAGGGGCAAACACAAAGTTGCCAGTCTTACTAGCTTTGTGCTGCAGTTGCTCATCTTCATTTTGGACCCCTGATTTGGTTGCAGCAGTTGCGATTAACGCCAAAGTCTCTTTGTCGTAATTCAAAAAGGAGCCTCTCATCGATCTCACGTCGCACTGTGCAATGAGGAAAGACGGTGCCTTGTACGCCTTTTCCACAAGAACTTCCGGTTCATATACCATGCTTGTCTCAACATCTGGCTCCATAGTTGAGAGTAGGTTTCTGCCTAGCGTAGTCGCCGATACTTCCGCTAGAATCTGAAAATTAAGACTGTCAATCCTGGGGTCAATGCATGTGAAGCGTGTCTCACCTCTTCTTTTGTTTTCTGTTTGAGTAGCTGCTCGCGCTCGAAGCGCATCTTGCGCCATTTCATCTCCTCTTCATCGTCGGCACTGTCGATGCCGTCATCGTTGTCCGGATCGCCGCCAGCGGCAACATCCAAGCTAAAACCGTTCTCGATGTTCTTCCAGCGGAATTGACGTTGTCGGCCAACACCGTCGGCTTCTTCATCGTCGAAGAGCATTTCTTGGATTTTCTTCACTTCGCGAATATCATCGTCGAGCACTTTGCGCCTAAATGGAAGTCGTTTGTGGAAGTTCTTTTGGTAAAGCCCGAGATGTACTTACATATGAATTTGTCCTAGCTCTGCTCGGATCTTTTCGCGATCGAACTGGTCCTCGTCGCCCAGTTCAATGTCGTATTTATCCAAATTTTGCTCGTCCTCATCAGCACTGCCCCATTCCGACTCGGAGAGTTCAGCTTCCTTCTCGAGGAAGGCGTTTGCTTGCTTCTGACACTCCTTCTTCGACATTTGTACCTCGATTTCGTTCTCCTCCGAGTCGTAGTCTATGAAGGTTTGTGGAATTTCGTCCTCTTCCTCTTCGTAGGAGTCTTGGAGATCCTGCTCCTCTTCACCGTCGTCGTCGTCGTCATCGTCTTCGTCATCAGAAAAGCCCAATTTTGCGCGCTTCTTCTGCTTTTTCCTGAGCTTTTTTACCTTTTTCCTGTCGTTGGTGGATTCCTTTTCTTCTTCCAGCTCTTTTTCCTCCTCGTCGGAAGATACAATTTTCATGACAGTCTTTTGCTTGGGTACGTCTTTGACCATTTGTGTGGACTCTTCGTTGAATGCTCCCGAGCAAAGATTCATGAGCTCAGTGTCTTCAGCGATGCCAGGGGTCTGGGTAATCGGAATCTGGCTTATAATAGGTGGCCGTTGAGATTCCTCGAATTGCCCAGAACATAGTCCCAGCAGCTCGTTCTCTACTTCTTCGGGGTTTTTCTCCTCTTCTTCGGCAAAGAGGATGCTGTTAATGGTTGCATTTAGGTCTGGAATGGAATATTTCTACGCATTCTTGATTGATAAACTTTGTTTGAACTCTTTACCTGTACCCAACTCGTCCTTTTCTTCATCGGAGTCTTCAAAGGCTTTGATGACGCGGTGTTTTCTGGTCAATGGATCATCGTTCGCTTGTTCTTCGTCACTTTCACTGTCACTGTCATCTTCATCATCTTCTTCGACTGCATCTTCTTCGATGTCAGTAGCTCCAACTGCATCTTCTTCATCGTTATCGTCGACATTTTCTTCAGCTCCTTTTACATCCTCTTCAATCTCACAGGGTTCTTCTTCGTCTTCATCATCGTTAGCATCATCGTTCATGAGTTCAATTTCATTTTCTTCATCGTCAATCTGGAAAAAGAAGGAATTTGCGCTTGGAATTGACTCAGTTTGTAAGTAGTAGGGGGTTTCCTACATACAACTAAGGCAAACTTACCACGATCTCCGCCTGCGTCTTCTTCCGTCTGTTCTTGCGTTCCTTTGCATCTTCGTCGTCGTCATCATCATCATCGTCGTCGTCGTCCAAGCCACAGCACTTCTTATACTCTAGTTCCTCCTCTTGAGTCTCTTCAATTCTCTTTTGAAAATCGTCTTTTCGTTTCTGCGTGATCAAGGTACGAAGACTCTCTTTAAGTTTAACGTAAGCAGCTCCAGGCTTGGGTTCCTTTTCTTTATTTGCCTCCTCAATTACACATATGTTGATTTTGGGTTTTTGCGAAGGACTCTCCGTCATTAAAATGCTAAAAAAAAACTTCCGATAATCGAATTGTTCGTTGCGCACAATGCGCTACTTACGTCTCCTTTGGTTTTTTATTATTCACATTCGACTTGACGAAGCGTTGAAAAAGCGATTGCAAGCCCGTCGGTTTGGATGGGATAATGTCTCCTGATTCAAAGTCAATCATCATGTTTGGGCCTCCTTTAAGTGTTGGAGTAGCAGGAAGGTTTTTCTCAGCTATAAGGCGTCGCTTAAGTTCAACCAACCTGGCTCCGATAGGTTGTGGTTCCCTGTTGACAGCTGCTGTGGATGTGGATGCAATTGGTTTGGAGAGATGCTCATTTTCTTGCGGCATCTCAATGTCTATTAGGTCTTGCGTTGTGGGTAGCGAAATTGATACGCTGTCGACCAAGTTGTCAATGTCGTCTTTACTTGGAGAAATGTATTTAGAGGGTTCTTCAATATCCATAGTCTCAACAACAGGTGTTTCTATAACCACAGGCTCTTGTTCCTTTTCATTTTCTTGATCACCCTGAGCAGTATCTTCCAACTCATCCTCAGATTCACTTTTAAAGAATTCGGTTGCCTCTCTGGCTCGTTCCTCAAGTTGTTTTCTAAAAAAAAAGAAAGTATATCAACCTTCTCTTCACAAATGTAATGAGTAACTCGTACTTACGCATATATCTGCAGCTCTTCAGGTGTCATCTTTAGGCTTTTAGCAGATGCTGTCTCCCCGATTTGTGGCTTTGCTATCGTGTGTCTTGTTAGGAACTCCTTGAGTGTACGACGCTTCGGCTTGTGGTATGGAATACTAGTGGAAAAGTATATTTAACCATCTCCAAAATATCTCAGTGGATATTGCCTCACCTGACTTGAGTTTCCCTGTACAGTCTCTGGGTTTCACTCTGTATAGCTTGCATCTCATTTATGGCTTTCTTTGCAGAAGCCTAAGAAAAATTAACAAACATGTATTCCATGGGAACTGAAATCATAATCAAAAGTCTCACCCTTTTCTGCTTCTTTGGATGCTGACCGGACTCATCTCCGTCGTTTTGTTTTTGGCTTTGAGGATCTTGTTCATTATCCTCGTCACTGGCTATTGATGAATCACTGTCAGAGTCAATTAAATTAGATATGTTTGACCGTTTCGTTGAATGTAAAGGCTTTTCTGTTTCATTTTCACTGCCTGAACCCATTGCTG
The DNA here is from genome assembly GCA_946477585.1 of Cheilosia urbana. Taxonomy (NCBI): domain Eukaryota; kingdom Metazoa; phylum Arthropoda; class Insecta; order Diptera; family Syrphidae; genus Cheilosia; species Cheilosia urbana. Next base: position 18,155,864 of record OX297855.1, on the reverse strand, counting down.
GGCTCCTAGATTTATCCCTTGGTTTGTTCACTTTCTTTATCTTCTTTGTCCCAAGCACTCTCTTCTTCTTTGTAAATTTTTGAACTACACTGCCTGAATCTATCGGTTCCTGCAGCATGTCTTCTTCTGAGAACTCGTCCGGCTCACTATCAGAATCAATTAGTGCAGAGAACTTTTTTGGCTTGGGCACTTTCTCCACGGTTTCCTTATCTCCGTCCCTTTCTTCATTGTCTGGTGGTTTTTCATTGGAGTTTTCTTCCTGCTTAGCTCCATCCTCATCTTCACTATCCAAAATCTTTGGCACGCGCTTCTTACGACGCACTGGTGAGATCTGTGCGCCCTCTTCACCTTCAGAGCCAGACATTAAGAGACTCTCAGTGCCTATTGGGTCATCATCTTCATCTTCATTCACTAATAGGGGTTCCATGTTTTCAAATGAATTGTTTGCACTTCCATTTGATTTGGACGCAGACGTTTCGTGTTCCAGGTCAGCATTAGCATTTGAGTTGGTCTCCGTTTCTGGTTGCTTGTCTTCGTCACTGTTTTGGATCACAGGCATATTTATTTAAAATTGTTCTTTATTAAGTAATAAAACTATTTCATTAAATCGTCAGAAATTAATAAAATTAAACGAAAAACTTTTCACAATCCCTTTTTTTGCTTTTAAGGCGCGAAATAAAAACAAATGAAAAGTGATGACAGCTTCGAGCTGAAATGACTAACAGTGGTACCCCGTAAAACAAGACGCTACGAATTTTAGAAAAGCCGGTAAAGTACCTAATGTGGTATTCGTTTGGGCTTCTTCAGATTCGCTCTCAGATTTCAGATTTCGTGTGGCTAATCGAACATAAAAACGTCACTTTTTTGTGATAATATTCGTGGGATTCGAATATGTGTAGCCTTCAATGCTTTTCAAAGCGTTTTCCATTCATTGGTTAAATTTTAAATTAAAACATTCGAAATTTGCGTCCTCATTGATTTTTAAATATTTTATACATAAATAATTTACAAAAATAGATTCATCCGATGCAATGCCTCTCTTTGCTTTAGAACAAATTCACGAAAACCTAAACGCCCTCCACCAGTTGTCAAACTCAAACGCACTTGTGTTGGTAAGTCTGAGAAAATATCTATATTCGCAAAAGTGCTCTGAAATCTGAAAAAGATTGTGTTTTTTTGTACCAAACGAACATAAAAACTGCTCTGAGAGCAAAAATGATCTGAGAGCGCCCAATCGAATACCACATTAGTATTGGCCCTATAAGCCCTAATATTGCTTCAATAATTCCGTCTTTTACAATTCCGTAAACGTAGGTACTAGGTACGATCAGACCTTCGAATTTTAAACACAAATGTGTGTTATGTCGTTTTCCATTGGGACAGAAAAAGTACTTTTTTTCAGAGTCAGAGCAGTTTTTCTGCTCTCGAAATCAGCTGGCTGTCAGATTTCATGTTCCATTGGGCGCAAAAAAAGCAATTTTGCGAATCTCGATATCCGAGCGAGATTCACACCTATTTGCACTAACACCAAAACATTTGTCATTTGTCAAACTTTAAAGTGTGTTTACTTACGTTTTTAGACGAGAAGTCTGTGCAAAATAGAAAAAAAAAATTACATTTGGCCGCTGCAATAGTTATTAGAATAAATTGAATGGATTTTTATAAACACAAATTACATTTTAATATAGGGTGGCTTTTAAAACACGCACCACCACAGATGCAAAGCAAGAAAAATCTCGTTTTATGTTCCATTGGGCACGAGAAATCTGAAATCTGAGAGCAAAATCTTAAACCGCATTTACACTATCACGCACGCGCATTTTTGCACGAGACGGGACAGAGAGATCCGTTTGTCTGCAGTCAATGCTAATAAAGGCGAAGGAATGAGATCACAAATCAGACGCCTAAGGTGTCATGGATGTTCTACCCATAATTATAGATACGTAAAGCGGAAGTTCCGGCGACCAACATTTCTGCAATCACATGAAAACATTTTTATTTCCGATTTAAAATATGTGAAATGAGAGTGTTAATTAGTTTCAGTAAATTAAACCAACAATTCATCAATCATTTATACGAAATTAATTAATTAATGTACCTTCATCCCTTCCGGAAGCCATTTTGTTTTATAGGAAAACGAAATTTCGTAAGCCATCGCTATAAAAATATCAACATGCATAGCTTTCCCATAATTCCTACCACGCAAACAAGATGGCCGACCAAAAAACCTATCACGTTTTTTTGCGTGTTAGGTAATGCTGTCCCTTTCAGTCAGACGGCTGTTTAGTATTGGGCATCCCTTTATTTTTCCGTGATAGGAATGTGTGACCGCGTAAATGCCCCATTAAAATCCCAATGGAAAACAACATTATTGTGACTGCAACCACCGGTAAATTTCATCAGTTTTGAAATTCCTCCAAGTCGACAAGTCGCAGATTCACCCATTTCCCATGCATCACTGATCACTCACATGACATTCGTCATTGATTATCGTCATTTTTGTTTTGTGAATCATTCGTATCAAGTCCATCCAAATGTGTCTAGTAATAATATGGCAAATATAGTATACCGCCGCTCAGTTGTACTACAAACAAATTTCAAGAACTAAAGAGCTATGTAAACCGAATCGTATATTTCTGTTGCTATTCCAACCAAAGAGAAAATCTATTCACCCAAGCAAAGCCATATCGCCTCTGAATCCAATCGGTTATGTTTAATTATCGCTGATAAACTCATAAAATTTGATTAACGAACAATGCACTAACGTAGCAATCGTTTGCCAAGCATTATCGTCTCGGTCAGTTTTGCTACCTATATAATTTATCGATTTAGTTTTGACTTTTGAGGGAATCGTTGGCAGCACACAAACTATACAATATTTTCTCTGCAAAGCACGAAGATGGCGCAGTCAAAACTCAGCCAGGTGTTTAGTTACCAATCCTGGGTGCATGCAGTATCTGGTGCAGCCGTAAGTTCATATAAATTTACTTAAGTCACCTCCACTCCGATCAAAGGTCGGAGTAGAGGTGGAAGTCCAATTAATTGAATTTTATTCATAAGATGTTCTTTTCCAGGGTGGAGTGATTGCTATGACAGTGTTCTATCCATTGGATACGGTGCGTTCTCGATTACAAGGTAAATTGAGTTGATCGCCAATTTACCATTGCTATAAGAAATATTAGGTACTTGTTATTTAATAATAATTGTGGCGCCTCATTCATGTGGCTTATATGAATCTTCATCACTAGGTATAGGTATCGCATTCGAAAGTTTTGTAAGTAGTCAGAAAGGAAGACAAAATTGTTCAGCAACAATTTGTTACATATAAATTTTAGTTTTGTGTGCGCAAATCACAATCTTTTAGCTATGCTGTGTCTGAACAATGAATTTGATCTCCGAACTACTACTAACTAGTCTCTTTTCTGCTTTTTCTCATTGCAGTGGAAAATGCTGATCGGCGCAAGGCCCTTAACACCATTCAGCTCATTCAACAGCTGGTACGAGAGGAAGGTCTTGTGACTCTGTACCGTGGACTGGTGCCGGTACTCCAAAGTCTGTGCATTTCAAACTTTGTCTACTTCTATGCGTTTCATAGCTTAAAGGCCCTGAATAGTAGTGCACGTCAGAGCGCCTTGCGCGATTTGTTTCTAGGTTCAGTGGCCGGAATCATAAACGTCTTCACCACCACCCCCTTCTGGGTGGTGAACACACGTCTAAAGATGCGGGGAGTTGGTGGCAATGTCGGAGATGTTTGCAAACACTATTCAAATTTGTTGGAAGGCTTAAAATATATCGCAAAGACCGAAGGTATCACCGGCTTGTGGTGTGGAACTATTCCATCGCTGATTCTTGTGTCCAACCCCGCTTTACAGTTCATGATGTACGAGTTTCTAAAGCGCAAATTCACACCTGCTCGTGGGGAACTTTCCAGTCTGTCATATTTCCTCATTGGTGCTGCAGCTAAAGCATTTGCTACAGTACTAACCTATCCCATTCAGTTGGTACAAACAAAGCAACGCCACCGCGTCAAAGATGATGAATATGCCAAGAACGCGGGAGCACTTCAAATAATGTTGGCTATTATCCGTACACAGGGTAGTAAGGGACTTTTCCGCGGCCTGGAAGCGAAAATTCTTCAAACAGTGCTAACCGCCGCTCTGATGTTCTCAATATACGAACGAGTGGCAAAGGGTGTTAATGTGGTTCTTGCTAAAAAGCCTTAGTGGAACATCGCTGCCCCATAGAAATGCTCAAGTTAGTAGGTATGTAGGTATTTATTAGAAAACGATATAAGAAGTCAGAACAAAAAACATTTTACGAATAAAGTAAATAATATTCACAAGTTAAGCGTCAATTGTTCCATCTGGCTTAAGGTCGCTGTCAGCGTTCTGCTTGTCATCAACGCCTTTGAACTTTTTAGGACTGGGTTCATTGTCGTTACCAATATTCTCCTCGCCAAGTTTCTCTTTATCGTTGGTCTCACTTTTGGCATTAGTCTCAGTCTCCTTTTCTGAAATGTCTGATCTGCTGGAAGCCAGCTCCACCAGATTGTACTTTCTGTACTTTAAGTAACCCTCCACCACGGACAAACAGCATTTGCCCTTGATAATCTCGACTATAATCGATAACTCAGCGTTTTTTAAATCAACCTTGTTCTTGACATTCTTCCCCTGTACCAATTCAGCGAGGACCTTAATGATTTCGTCCCTTTTTATGTCATTGTTTAACCTTTTGTTGAACACAACAGCGAAGGTTTTGCCCTCTTTTAGGAAGTATTTGTCAAAAAGCGCTCCGCCGGCATTCGTAATGTCTTCCACAGTGGCCTTGCAGACCACTTCAATCGGTGTCAAGCGAAGAAGATATCTGCTTTTCTGGAGTTTATTCTCGGCAATGTCTTTGATTAAATGTGTGGCAAGTTCTACCGGATCGGGAAGTGTTGTTTTGATAAAAATACAATTCTTTGCATTTGTATCTACTGATTGAAATCGGCGATAGCGGCGAGGGTCTGCAGATGCTTTTGCGGCTTCGATTTCTTTCTGCAGATCATCTGATATGTCTGTTTCCGTAGTCTCTTCTTTTTCTGGTGCCACATTTGTATCGCCCTTTGCCTCTGGACCATAAAGTTCGTCAGCATACTGACTGAGTATGTTATAGCATTCGCGAACACAATCCTTTTCGCGAAAATTACAAGTTGCGAGGAAGCCTTTATGTCCAATCTCCAGGGCTTGACGCTTCTTATGATGGTACTGATAAGACTTGGATTTATTGTTATCGAATGTCATTTTCTTACTCGATGGCTCTGTCATGTTTGTAGGTAAACGCGTTATTTATATATCAGAAATTAGCTGCGAAATTTGCAATTACGTTCTCAAACAATACAAAACTATTTTGAAATCGGCAGCCTTTTACAATTTTGACAGGAACATGTGCATATGGAACAAAGTGGGATTGACATGGAACACAAATTCAACGTGCGTTGCCATTGCCATTTGTTTGATACAATCCTACATTGACACTTGACATTGCGTTCGCTTGCTCAATTATGGACGGACCCACTCACTATACAAGCAATTTCTAACTTTCAGCGGCCTTCTAATCCTTCAACATTTTCTAAGTGGACATGATTGCGATTCTTAGGTTGTTACTACAATTTTAAATTTCTAGCTTTATAACGAACTGCTGAATTCCAAATTTGAATTCTTTATAATATTTGTTGGTTTACAATTATTAAGGACCATTCACATGAGAGCGAACTGTGAATAGGCGAATTGCGAACAAATCAATTGAATTGCATTTATGAATTGAAAATTTGTATTTGTTCTATCACAAAACCATTATATTTAATTAATCTAACATCTAGTCTAAAAAAAACATTTTTCTCAATTGATTTAAACAGCTAAATTAACAATTAAAGCAATTTTCCCGCGAATTGAATATTCTTGCCGCGAACTGTCACACTTTATTCACAATCCACACAAAACAGTCGCGATCCACAAACCCACGAATGAAAAATTCGTTCGAACTTAACCTTTAAAAATGAAACTGATACGCGGGTATCTGCGACCAAAAAAAGTTTTCATGTGAATGAAGTGTCAGAACCACGCGTGTTCGCAGTTCGCAATTCGCTCTCATGTGAATAGTCCTTTATGTAAATAATGATAATAAAAAAACAATTCGTAGCCGCCAGATGTGTGTCATAAACATTGATGTTAGTGAAAGTATGTGGAAATCTCTGAAAAAATCGTTATTTCTCAAAAGTGCTTCAGTTAAAAGAAAAAGATTGATTGTTTTTGCAAATCGAACACAAAAACCAACCTCATTCAAAAAATTGATCTTTTTGCCAAATCGAAAACGACATAAAATATGCCAGAATTGGTAAATTTTAAACCGCATTTATGGGGCATTTACACGGTCACACATTCCTATCACGGAAAATTAAAGGGATGCCCAATACTAAACAGCAGTCTGACTGAAAGGGACAGCATTACCTAACACGCAAAAAAACGTGATACGTTTTTTGGTCGGCCATCTTGTTTGCGTGGTAGGAATTATGGGAAAGCTATGCATGTTCATATTTTTATAGCGATGGCTTACGAAATTTCGTTTTCCTATAAAACAAAATGGCTTCCGGAAGGGATGAAGGTACATTTATTTATTAATTTCGTATAAATGATTCATGAATTGTTGGTTTAATTTACTGAAACTATTATTATTATTATTATTATTTATAATTAACAGAATAATTCAGTAAAAATTATTAAGCTAATATTAATTTAATGAGCACTAGCTGCAGAGGCTATCGGCCCTAATGTAAGAGGATATTTATATAATTATGTTACAACGTTTGACAATTTCATGAGTTCGCAAATCAGAGATAAGTTTTGGATAGTAGGAGTTTTTAGTATTTCAATAATGGAGTTGTTTCCAAGCATGTCAATGATGGGGCCTGGCAGAGGGCACCGTCCCAATCCCAGAATGTGCTTGATGTCCACAACCGTGTTGCAAATTGAGCAGAGTGGGGGGTTTTCTTTTCGAAGGAGGTGTTGATGCGTGGTAGAGGTATGACCTAAACGAAGTCTTACGAAATTTGTTATGTCGGCTTTTGATGAGGACGTCGGGTAGATGGGCTGAGTGCGATTTATATTTATGCTGGAGTAGTGGTGTACATACGTTCTCCATTGGTCTTGTCTATTTTTCAAGTTTATGTTTTGTACAGCATTACCAAGGTCTTTTTTGGAGAAAGAGTCAAATAGAAGGATTGGCATTTTGTGGGCCGAAGCAGCTGCCTTGTCGGCAAATTCATTACCTTGTATACCTGTGTGGCTGGGTACCCACATTATTTTTAGTTTTTTCGCCTTTATTAGCATTGACTGCGGACAAACGGATCTCTCTGTAAAACCGCATTTACACTATCACGCACGCGCATTTTTGCACGAGACGGGACAGAGAGATCCGTTTGTCCGCAGTCAATGCGAAGGAATGAGATCACAAATCAGACGCCTAGGTGTCATGGATGTTCTACCCATAATTATAGATACGTAAAGCGGAAGTTCCGGCGACCAACATTTCTGCAATCACATGAAAACATTTCTATTTCCGATTTAAAATATGTGAAATGAGAGTGTTAATTGGTTTCAGTAAATTAAACCAACAATTCATCAATCATTTATACGAAATAAATAAATAATAGTACGTTCATCCCTTCCGGAAGCCATTTTGTTTTATAGGAAAACGAAAATTCGTAAGCCATCGCTATAAAAATATCAACATGCATAGCTTTCCCATAATTCCTACCACGCAAACAAGATGGCCGACCAAAAAACGTATCACGTTTTTTTGCGTGTTAGGTAATGCTGTCCCTTTCAGTCAGACGGCTGTTTAGTATTGGGCATCCCTTTAATTTTCCGTGATAGGAATGTGTGACCGTGTAAATGCCCCATTAAGCATCAGTAAAAATGAAAGGACATCGAAATTGGTCAAAAGTGCTTTCGACTCCCAAATATTTAATAAATGTATTTTTGCAGTTGCACGTTCCGTCAGCAGCACTAACGTTTTGCTATTCCGTTCCACTTGATACGAATAAAACCAAATGTCAAGATTAGGTAAAACAAACTGTCAAAAAATGTTTCCATTCCAGGAAAATCTCCCTCAAGAATTTTCCACCTAAAATTCATTTTTAGTTCATTCGCAGCGTTCGTTTCGCTTAGATAGAGTTTTTCTTTTCCGCCGGCGTTGGATTGCAGTACTTTGAGTTGGGCCGCGCAGAATAATATTTTTTTCTATTGGTGCTAATGTTAAACCGATTATTTAATGTTGTAATATTCGGTATATCCTTAATCGTTTAGTTCTGAATTTCTGTGAAAGTTATAACACAGCATTGCTAATTTCTATTGGGCCAGTTATTGCAGTGCAGCCCAGATCCAATTATTGTGCATCTTCTCCCCAGTGCCAGTGTTTATGTGTATCTAGTGATTTTGGCTTGCTTGGTTGTGTAAACCTTGAACTTTGCAAGAGAGTGTAAATACCCTTTGTGCGAGACCCGGCGAAATCCTTTCACTAATTACTCTTGTTCATTGAAGCTAGTCTACTATTAAGATGTCAGGAGGTGCTACAGCCACAGTGGAGCATGCAGGTCCAGCCGCACCAGCAGAAGGTAATCATCAAAATATTTGTACAAAATTGCTGCCTTTACTTATTTTTCTTATTGTTGTTGGTTAAAACGATGGAAACCGAATATCAGTGGAAATAATCAAAGCTGTGGCCAGGTTCAACTGGTTTAAAAGTGCTTTTCGTTTAGAGAATGCACACAAGTTTAGTTTTAGGTTAATTGATATAGTTATTGCAACTTATAACCTGATTACCTCTAACTATGATTACAATCAGTCGAACAAGAAAACTAAATTTAATGCACACGTACACAACTCTCCTGCAGATCTTCAAAATGTCGCCATTTACGAAAAAAAAAGTCTTAACAGTGCAATTACCTGTTCCAGGGTCGAAGCGGCTATTCGCACGTCGTCAGGGACACGGCTTAGGTCGACGGCTTATGTATTTTCATTAAAAAAAAGTGTTTTAAGAAATAAGTTGTGCCTTAACGTACAGGCTCGTGCCCGAAAATGTAATACTGGACTTTAGAGTCCTTTTTGCGACCTCTTATGCCACTGTTTTACCTTTTTTTATTTAGCCTTCCAGGATTTATGAAGACCCCATTTTATTGCAAATGTTGTTGCGAATTTATTTTCCAAAGTGCATAATACCGTCAACGAAGTCATCGACCAAACTTGTGCGCGTATTTGTGAAAACATCTTGCATCAAAATCCAGTCGGCAATAATAAGCCAGTGCAATTCCAGTGGTTATATCAGCGGAAATGAATATTTTGATCCATGGCTTTGGTCTTTTGCGTGTTTAAAAAGTTTTGTTGAGGTTTTCTAACATAGCTCCCCATCCCCAGTTATACTGCTATGCATGTAGTGGATTGGTAACCTTGTCTCACCAATCGCTAATTATTATTCACACACAATGCAGTCCTTTCAAACAATATAAAAAACGAATGCAATGTTAGACTTTTTAAAAGAAAATGTATAGAATTTATAAAAAGAAATAATTAAATTAAACTTCAATAAGACTGAAATTAGATAAATGTATTATTATATTATATTATATTATTGTAAATAATAATGTAAGTACAATAAATAATTTCCGACACACAAACTATTTATTTGAATAAATCAAAACACACCCAGCAAAATATATTGTTTAACTGGATACAAAGGAGTCATGAGCTGCACCGCCATATTGAGGACAAACAGCTATTATCCTATCCGATACTTGTGGTTCGCAATCTGTAACAAAATATTATATTTGATGTATTGTTTTTTATATCAAATGAACCCCTATTTCCCTTGGTCCCAGCATCACGCACAAACGGCTGGACCGATTTCGTTAATTCTTTTTTTGTTGTGTTTGTTATTGTCAGGAGAACAATGTTATGAAAGAAAAAATTAAGAAAATTGCGCGGAAAATTAGAAAATTAAAGTTTGAATGGTGAAATACACTTTGAAAAAAAATTAACTGGATAGAAATCAAGTAGTGACACTTCAAATAAAAAAAAAATATTTTGAATTTTAAAAGCAATTGTTGTTGTCAATTATTTTAATTATTTTCCAAGCAAATTGTTGTTGTCAACAATTTTGAAGTTTTTTTTTTTTTTTTTTAAATATAGGTAGATATACCCAAAAAGTTTGTTCTAATAAATTATGTTTACTATGTTACATCAAGTAACTTTTTGAAATGAAGTAGATAGGTACTTTGATTATACAAAGATGATATTATGGCCGACGATATTTTGCATCGAATTCGCACTGTGACATCGGATAATGAACTGGAGATGTCAGATGAAATGCGCAACAAAGCTTTGATTTGACGCATTTAATCGAGAATAGGAGCGAGAAATGGACTTCGAACGAATCGCATTGAGTCAAGCTGTTCGAATATATATAAAAATGAATCCCTATTTCCCTTGGTCACGGCATCACGCGTGAACGGCTGGACCGATTTCGCTAAATTTTTTTTTTTGTTGTGTTTGTTATTTGTCAGGAGAATCTTATGAAAGAAAAAGTTAAGAAAATTTCGGGGAAAATTAGAAAATTTAAGAATACTAAGCCACCATATTAAATTATATCTAATGTAACCATAGCGCTTTTGCAATTCAAACTTTTTTGATGTAACCTTATGGAGTTGGCATAGCATTGACAGAATGCGTGCTGCAAATATCGTTTAAAACAGATGCTTCGATCGGAGTTATTATATTGATAAAATACATATAAAATAATTAATTTATTATTTTTAACAAAAACTGAATTTCTTAGTGCACATCGTCGGAAAATCCTCAACATGTGGCGTTGTAGGCGTATGTCGTTACTCGTTATTCAGGTCAATTAAATTTTCTTTAATAATAATCTTCTTAATTCATACCTATAATTCTTTCGGGATGAAACTCGATGATGATGATATAACTCGATAACCACTGGGTAAATTTTTATGATTCTTCTTTTGTTTTGTTCGTATTGTTGTATTTCATCCGATTTCAATGAAATTTTGTAGATTTATATTCTTAGTTCTCGCTTGAAGGAAAGGATACTTTTGGACCTGATAGGTGGCGCTATTGCCGATCTCCGAAACAGCTCTACCAAGTTGATTGAAATTTTGTAAATGGATATGGTTGCTTCCAGTTTTAAATTGCGGATAGTTTTTGACCCTATAGGTGGTACTTTGAAAAACACAAGCGGGATATTTTCCCATTCAGTCCCATTCAAAAATAAAATCAAACGCTATTTCTAAAGTTGTATAATTAAAATTATTAATGGACACTGTCCAAATAAAGCAATTTGCGAAATGTGAGCAAGATTTAATACGAAAGGTACGGGCAAAGGAAGTACATTATACTACCTTTTGTTGTGAAAATAAAACGTTATGGAGATTAGTTGAATTTTTGAATTATTTAGACGTTCCGGGCTTACCTCTACATAATGTGGATATCACGTGCGACTTCAATTTCCCGTGCGTATCGCTTTCACTATGACAAATAATTTATTACAAGGATAATGGATGGATGTTTGTGCATTTGTGGCATCAATCTTGATTTCTCATGTTTCTCATATTGTCAATTTAATGAAAAAGCGGAAAGTTGGCCGACACGTCAAAATCATTGCGGTTTGATTGAAACAAATCAACATAGCTATTCATCATTTAAATTTGTTAATTTGTTAATAAGTTTCGAGCATGCACCAAGCACTTGCTAATTTATATAATTCGACCAATTAAAATTCTTTATTCAAAAGTTATATTAAATGCAATAGAAATAAATGATGAATAGCAATGTTGATTTTTTTCAATCAAACCGCAATTATTTTGATGTATCGTCCAACCTTCCACTTTTTCACTAAATTGACAAACATCCATCGATTATCCTTGCAATAAATTATTGGTCATTGGTCATAGTGAAAGCGAGACGCACGGGAAATTGAAGTCGCACGAATGGTAAATCGTTCTTAATAAGCGAAATCTGTGGAATAAGAGTGTTTGCCTTTGAATTTTCCCTTTAAAACAATCACTTGTATGATATTCGATGTGAGATCCTTCACCATAAAACAAATGCGATCCGTTGTAAAGTTTCGGTACATTGATGTTTCGCAACAAAATTTTAACTGAACCAACTTTCAAATCCAAGAGGTAAGGTAGCATAATTTCCTTCCTTCAAACCAAAAATTATAAAAATCGAACGATCCGTCCCCGAGTTATAAGTGCACATACGGACGTCAGTCTCTTTTATATGTTAGGTCCAAAAGTATCCTATTTCCTATCCTTCAAGCGGGAACGAAGAATATAAATCTATAAAATTTGATTGAAATCGGGTGAGTGGTTTGGGAGATCGATTACAACGCCATATAGCGGGTCAAAAATCCTATCTTTTAAGTTAGCTTTAACCTGAAATACAACAATACGAACAAAACAAAAGAAGAATCATAAAAATTTACACAGTGGTAATCGAGTTATATCATCATCATCGAGTTTCATCCCGAAAGAATTATAGGTATGAATTAAGAAGATTATTATTAAAGAAAATTTAATTGACCTGAATAACGACATACGCCTACAACGCCACATGTTGAGGATTTTCCGACGATGTGCACTAAGAAATTCAGTTTTTGTTAAAAATAATAAATTAATTATTTTATATGTATTTTATCAATATAATAACTCCGATCGAAGCACCTGTTTTAAACGATATTTATTTTGTTTACATCCTCGTTGACGATATTTGCAGCACGCATTTGTCAATGTTATGCCAACGCCATAAGGTTACATCAAAAAAGTTTGAATTGTAAAAGCGCTATGGTTACATTAGATATAATTTAATATGGTGGCTTAGTATTCTTAAATTTTCTAATTTTCCGCGCAATTTTCTTAATTTTTTCTTTCATAACATTTTTCTCCTGACAATAACAAACACAACAAAAAAAGAATTAACGAAATCGGTCCAGCCGTTTGTGCGTGATGCTGGGACCAAGGGAAATAGGGGTTCATTTTTATATATATAGATTTAAATACTAATAAAGAACTACTACTACTACTACTACTACTTTCGTTCTTGCCCCGTGATTCCCCTGGTTATTATTAAACTAGTAAGAAAATTACCTCCCAACTTAAGCTAAGATTAGACTGTATGCCAATTATGCATATGAATGCCAACGCCAAAACACCAGGTTAGCTGTCAAATGACCAAAATGTCAGGATTATAAAAGCTGTATATTAGATTATACTAGCTGACCCGGCGAACTTTGTTTCGCCCATATTCGTAAGCCTCAAAAATAACAGTATTTCTCCACTATTTAATGGATGTTATTATACATATAAACCTTCCTCTTCAATTACTCTATCTATTAAAAAAAACCGCATCAAAATCCGTTGCGTAGTTTTAAGGATTTAAGCATACATAGGGATATAGGGACAGAGAAAGCGACTTTGTTTTATACTATGTAGTGATGACCAAAATTACCAATGTGGTCATAAATATGCCTTGATGGCATTTAACATTTTTTACCAAAAGTTGTAGTAGGTTACCACAAAAAAAAAAAGAACGAAAGAGAAAATAAATCACAATTCCACGAACTCAATGTTCCATTTTGTTACATTTTTAACCCTCTACTGCATACATTATGATTCAGTGGAGAAAAAACAAAAATTTTTTTTTTGTTGTTTCTTTTTAAAAAATTAAAGGATATTTAAAAAAAAAACGTTTTCCATACAAAAATCGATTTAATAATGCAGTGAATGCATACGAAGCCATATTTGGACATTGCAAAAAACGCACTGTACCATGAACTGCACAGGGATAATTGGAAAACAAATTCAAACATACTTACAAGTAACAAGTTACAGTGTCTAATATTTAAAAAAAAAATAATAATATTTCAGTATTATAGCCACCAACAACAGAAAATATTTATATATATTTTTTTCACATTTCCTGACGATGCGCGCGTTGGAACTTAAAACTTGACAGCTGAAATTTGCTGGCGTTTGTAAAAAATAAGAAACAAAATTTACTCTACACATACACAAATGTTAAAAAAGTCACCCAATAACGGTATATTGCCCATAACTATTGAGTAGTTCTTGCAATCGACGCTAGAAAATTGAAATCCATATATGGCTCCGTATGCAGTAGAGGGTTAACGAAAAAAAAAACTCCTGGTACTTTTTTTTTTTCTTTTTCTTTAGCGGGTAAGTCAGTGTTTGCGTTTTTTCTTAAAATTAGAAAATGTTAAAATTTCCAGTCAAATTGCTTTTGACAATACAGTAGAATCTGGAAAAGATGAACGAAAATAACGACAGTTACATATTTTAAAGATTCCAAATTTCCATCTTCATTATTTGCATTTTATTATGTCGGATATTGTATTGCTCCTTTTGTAGTTAATATTAGTATCAATATTTTTTTTTGTGTACATATACTTGTGTCAATGCAAACGCATAAAATTGTTGATTGCATATGGCATTGGTGGGATATATGTTTCCAAGTTCAGAGCAACAATTTGAAATTCAGCCAACTTTGTTCTTCTTTTAGTTTAAACATTTTTTTTTTCATTTTGCATTTTAAAACGTATACTGATTGAATCTGACACGAGACAATTTAAAAAAATTCAAACAAAAATCGTATCCAGCTAAAAAACCAGCCGGCTGGAATGTACAAAATCGTCCAGCTAAAAGTACCTATACTATATAGATTCGAGAGATATTCGAATCAGACCACAATTATTGTCGGGTCTCTTTTCGTCTCTCAAACCTAGGCCTAAGCTTCTCACAACCATTCTTTTTGTGAGAGTTTTTTCATTTTTGGAACGAATGGAATTTTATGCGGACTCCAAACGGCTAATTGAGAAGCTCTTTTAAGGCAGTTATACTCTCGGATGTTTGTCAGACGTTCGCGAGAGGTGGCGCAGTGGAAAAAACCCTAAGTTGGAATTTGGGTTTTTGCGGGATTCGAACCTCCACCCCTCACTTAGTAGTCCAACACAATAACCACTAAGCCACTGCGAAAACAAATAATAGGTACACGAAAATACAACATCATTCAATAATAATGTCTACGACCAATTGTTATTTTTGGAAAAAAGTTTTAACAGTTTCCCATCCGTCAATTGACGATGACGATGACAAAATGAATCAACACTTACCTTTTGCCTTGGAAACTGAATGGCGATATTTTCCATAAAAAATTAACGATTATGACCTTAGAAATATTTAAGTTTAATATTTAAATGGTATTGTCACGAAATTTTCACACTAAACACCATTAAATATGAGTGCTAATAATGAATTCAATGTGCGATCAAAATCATAAAAATATCGATTTCTGCTAAGTGGAACTAAACACAAATCCAAAAAAATGTGATCTAAATGATGTAGCTGTATCATCTCCATTAACAATCGGCATTCTAACGTTTTTGCTGTTTAATTTGTAAATGAATGGCTATCAGCAGTCGTTTGATAGTTGACCACTTATACAAAAATTAAACAAAAACTCTTAATGGTACCTACCAACTGACATTATATTCTTTCCACACCCACATTACAGAAAACGAACAAACAGAATCATCGCTAGAGGGTCTTTGGTTTCATATTCTCTTGTCAAATGTCAAGTCTACACTCTCCTACTCCAAACAAATGTACAAAAATAATCCGCCGAAATGTGCCAGTTTTGAATTTCAACAGAATTACTTACAAACTTATTTCATATTCAAAATAATAAGTAACGAGTACCCATAGCATTTCGCAGAAACCCTATATTTCAATTCACTTGTCCCCATCATTAGACAATACGCAGTTCATAAGGGGGAAAAAAATGATTTGGCCACTTGCGACGCTTACTAATTCTGAATGTGAAGTATCCCACACCATGGTGTGGTTGTTGAAATGTTAGATCCCCAGAAGCAATGAGCTAAATTGCATAAAAAGGGGCAAGAAAGAGAAATCCCCACAGCTAGCAAAAGCCTTGCCCGAAACCTATCTTAATATTTCAGCACAGACAAGAAGCTTTAATTTTTTTTGTGTGAATCGAGGTCAGCCAAACAGTCGTAAATAAAAAGGAAGGCAATTTAAGCAAACATGTGTATGTTTATGGCTTTTGGGGGTAACAGTCGAAAAGGGGTTCCTTTCCGCACCGCCAAATCCTTTTCAGTAGCAGCAAAACCGTCTATGAATTTGCGAATCTTTAGAAATGAGATTTTATATGATAAGTAGCCAGCAGCAAATGATTACTGGGAACCAATGAGGTGTGAATTAATTATACGGATAGTGATCAAGATTTGGCAAAAATAATTCTGGTGGTCGAACTATCTTTACATTTCACTTAGTCTGGGAGTGGGCAGGTATAAATTAAGTAACTTCCTAACTTAATGTCGTTTTATATTGTTACATGTTTTTGTTTATCTAATTTAGGCAGTATCTTTAAATAAAAGAGGTTCCCTAGTCAATTGAAGGAAGCCGCTGTTTGCCAATCTCTTCTCCGCACCTATACATCGTCTTTTGTTTGTGTATACATGGTAGTGAACGTGATATTCTTCTGTATGTAAACAACGCTAAAATACAAACAATGACTCCGTTCAAGAAGTAAATATTAATGTGGACATTACTGAACGAAATTATCTAAAAAAACAACAAAATGTGCACTATGTACTTTTGTATACATGGCTATCATACAATTAAGGCCTAATAAGGCGATGCTCTTATTAACACACGTCGCCTGAACATGTAGACCTGATACAACATTCGTTTCATTTATATTTATATCTGAAATTATCCACTCACAGACTTAAGAGTTTACGCGAAAATAGCTTCAAGAGCAAGGTGCACATAAGAATTTTTGGTTTTAACATTTTGTGGTTGTTGACATTTTCAATTGTTTAAACCTCTCCGGTACACACTTTTATGTGATATGTACCGTCTTAATCATGAGCAAGTGGTAAATTTGGCCCTGATGGAGGATTTCGCATCATCATCTCATCATCAGTGTGTTAAGCTCTTTGAAAACATTTCATCAAAGCCTGGGTTGAAGAATACTGAGTAAGAGTTTTCTTTTTTCTTGAATTTCCTTAATAAATAAACTAAATAGTTGGCGCAATAGGTCCTTCGGGACCATAGACCTACTTCTGGCAACCATTCTAGAATAGAATAGGATCTACAATTTTGTGCCAAGTCCAAACGGCTAATTGAGAGACTCTTTCATGACATCAATAAGTTTCTTATGAGTAAACAAATGCAAAACAGACAAAGCGGGAAATGGGGAGTGTTTCCATACAAATATTTGGACAAATCTACAGATTTCTAAGGAAAAATCTTACTTCACAATTTTTTTTTATATAAATAACAATAACAAAAAGAAAAAGAAAAAAGAACTGAATAGAAAAATGATAGCATATACCTACAGCGAAAGTAAGTTGTGTCATCGTTACTCATATTATATAAAGCATTCATGCGAGTCAGCACTGAACAACGTTTTAATCAGTTGGAAAGAGGAAATCGCTGCAAAGAACTACGTGGTGACCGTCTTTCTTGATTTTAGAAGAGCATTCGAAACGATTGACAGAAACATTCTTTTAAAGAAACTCCAAGGATATGGTATAAGGGACAGGGAATTCAATTGGTTTAAATCATTCCTCAACAACAGATCGCAAAAAACCAACGTAAATGGAGTGATGTCCAGCAGTACAGGAACGACACTCGGAGTACCACAAGGATCCGTTTTGGGAGCATTACTGTTTATAATCTATATTAACGACATTGGACATGAACTAAAATTCTCCCAGATAGCGCTCTTTGCTGATGACGCCCTAATCTTTATATCGGGAAAAAATGCAGAAGAAAGTGTTCAGAAGATACAAGAGGATCTAGACAGAATGAACATATGGCTTATTACAAATAGACTTAAGCTAAATGTAAGCAAATCTAAGTGTATGGTTCTCAAACATAAACTTAATATAAATCTCCATATAGAGAATGAGTTGATAGAGCAAATGGAAAAAATTAAATACGTAGGAGTAGTGATAGACAATAAATTAAATTTGAATGCACACGTGGACCTTATTGTTAAAAAGTGTCAAAAAAAGTTGGTTTCCTTAACAGAATTGGAAGTAGAATCTCAACAATTTGTGCCATAAATATATATAATACAATGATTAAACCGCACTTTGAGTATTGTTCGTCGATTTTGTTTCTATGTTGTGAATATATGTTAAGCAGACTTCAGCGGTTACAAAATAGGGCAATGCGAATTATATTAAAACGTAGTCGATATACACCAACCAGGATAATGCTCGATATATTAATGTGGTTAAATGTCAAACAACGAATACTTTTAAATGTTTTATGTCTTATTTTTAAAATCAAAAACGATATGTTACCAAATTATTTAAAGAAGCATCTAAGATATGTAAGGGACTCGCAGCCATACAACTTAAGAAACCAAGAAGATTTTAGACTGCCATCATATCTGCAGAAAATAACACAAAACAGTATTGTATACAAGGGATGTCAACAGTTCAACGCACTTCCAGCTGATATAAAAAATGAAAGCAACATCAGTAGTTTTAAAAAAAAATACAATCGATTATATAAAATGTAACTTTCCACATACAAAAACACCAATGTACGATAAGTTAAGTTCAAATTGTTAATTATAATTTCACTTATGAATTTTAATAGCAAATTATGCTAAATAAATGAATTATATATATATATAAAAAAAAAAAAAAAAATATCCACTTCCGTCACCAAACTTATGTGCTCGAAGAAAGTTGTGGCATTATCGAAATTCTTTAAAGATGAGATGAGCTCCTTGACATTTTCTATTCGTACTAAGCCTGTCTGCAAAAAATGTTGAAACAATTTTTTTTAAAAAAGAACAAAATTTATAATATTGCTTATACAGACACAATCTCAAGCGCAGATCTCTGGTTGTTAAAAGTCTGCAGCTAGGTTGAAAATCTGCAAAGTACAGACAAATCTGCACTTATGGCAACGCTGGAAATGGGTCACATAAAACATTTCTATTATAAGAGCTGCCACTGGTACCTTCTATCCTTCTATAGGTTTACAAAATAAATGTTTAAAAATCCATTCGCGTTCGCCTCATTTTCCAATCCAAACACAAACCATAACCAACAAATTATCTATACAAATATTCATGCAGCTACTCTTGGTGTAAACATTCCAAAACTCCATTGATCAAAAGTCAACATTCGACGAAAATTGAGTTAACCATGTACTTGTTTATAGAATGTATCTACCAGGCCGTCAATTTCCCCCTTAATGTAGTTCAGTCTCATTATACGTAGCTCATTACCTATTTAGCTCATTTTCCGACAATAACAGGAAACTAATTGGCTTCTCAAACTTTTACGAACGAGAAATGTTTCTAAATAATATAGCGTGCTACTCTTCTGACATTAATAACAGCCGTTCGCTATAAATATCTCATCCAATGCGCTACTAACTAGAAACGAACAAGTTCCAGGATGGTGAGTACCACACAACGAAGTTTGTTCAAATAGTCATTTTTAAATTGATGCTTGCGAATACATGATTTTGTTAAGTTTCAACATCCTCGGAAAAGTGTCATCAAAGATATAATTGCTTCGCTTTAATTGCTAAAGTACACGATGTGTTACAACGAACTAATAATTACTCTCTAGAGCATAATGCCATTTGTCTCGCGAGTGTGATCCATTTCTGTTTTATGACACTAACTTGAAGCGAATCATCTCTCCATTTTCACATATTCATTTTCATATGTAAGGTGGATGAATGTAAGGCGTTGTGTTATTTTGGGAGTAGGTTAGGTGCTGATTTAAATTCATCTTATTTTAGCGACCATCACAACTGGAAGAATACAAATTTGACGCAACAGGTCCATAAAGCACCCTTGGCAGAACCACCAATTTTGTTTCTAAGGCTTGGAGGGGAAAGGTGTAACTTGAGTGGCTATAATTTGCATCCTGTGGAATTTCAGATCATCTTTTCTTATTCTGATGTCCAATCGAACTGTCTAACAGTCGAACAGTCAAATACGTAGTAATATAAAGAAAAGGCATTCACTTTGTCCATTTAATTGAGAAAAAATAAAATAAGTACGTCAATGCATAGCTTCTCTCAAACATTTGTTTTAATTTCAGGCCGAGTGAGACGTAGTCGCACGTTTTGTTTCATTTGCACTTATGCACCTGCATCTGGATATGCTGTAAAAACAACTGTCAAACGTGAAACTTACTTTCCACCGATTAAATGAATTCACTTAGGGTGCTTGCACACCAGATGGAACAAAACGCCTCAGACAAACAAAAACTGTTTTTCTGTGTGTTTCTGAAATTTAAATACACACATTTAAATACGCGCGCCCACACTGAATAATGCAAAACAAAGCAAGAAACAAAATAAGGAGTTTTTTTTTGGAGTCCGGTGAGGAAGCTCCTTGCAGACATGCGGTTACAAATTTCGCGGAAAAGCTGCATGTCTATAAAATTGGAAAATCCTTTTACCGGACGAATGCTGTAGCTACAAAAATCGTTACCTTCGGGCGGAAAAGTTTCGCCAAACTACTACACAACTGGCAAAATAAATTTTCGTGTTGATTGGTGAGTCGTTTTTTAGGCAGATGGGAATACATTGTCAACCACGTATAGGGAGCACGGTATTGGCTATGAAAAGTGGAATACTAATGCAATTTGAAGGATGTGGCCACAGTAGTGGAATTGTTTGAGGTAGCAGCAACCCACCAAGTCAATTCTCAGCTGCCTTCGGAAACTGACTTGCTGTTTTAAGATCTGAGGGTGAGCGGGATGTGTAGTAAACATAAACATAAACCGTCGCAGTCATGGTGTCTCTGTGATATTCCCATGGAGGGCAATTTACTCGCATATATGGTGGCATTTAAAGCGTAAATGATTTTGAATTCCGCAGAAGCATCATTGGAATTGGAGCTCCCATTTTGAGCCAAAGTCTTAACCAGAAAGAGTTGATAAGCAAAATTCTCGCCGTTACATGAATTTATAATGAAAGCAACAATGAACATTTTTTATTTTTCAGTTCCAAACCAAGGCAGTTAGGAGGGATTGTATTTTTTGTATTTATTATAAATTAATTGCTAGGGACAATATATAAATATTTTCTCTTTACTTACACGCATCTCACAGAACCGCTGAAAGAAGTTCTTAATGGCATTTGGGCTTTTACTTTCCCTTCTTTAGTTTTGCAGTTTAATTCTCAATGTTTTGATTGCGTTTCTGCTTCAATTTCCTGATCAAACGTATGGTTTCCGAGACAAAGTTTGAGGGTTGGAAAGAAAAACTATTATTTCTTGATCATTCTTGTGAAACGATTTATTTCGAACAAATTTTACAATTTTTTATTTCTATCTCTAACATAGGTATGGGAAATGTGCTCTTCCTCAGTAAACTTGAAACCGACTTTCAGGCCGTTCCCTTTTACTTGCTCTGGATTGCCTTAAGTCTGAAACTCAACTCAAAATGACAACTTCTATTCCAATTCCTTGTTTCGCCGATGACCGCACTTTTAGGTTTTCAGATTTGCATCAGCTTGTCAGATTCGCTTCGCAATTCGTTTGCTTTGACTTTTTTAAAAGAACATTTTTCATCTCCGAATTTTAAACAATACATGTATCATTGGAATAGTTGACGTCTCAGCAAATGACGATCGAAAAATCGCCGGCGATTCGCCAAAACCTTCGCCGAAGAACAAAAGGCGAACAGCTAGAGGAAGTCTTAGCGAAATAGAAAACGATATGCAAATTCGTGAGTGTAGTTTTAGTGGTAAAGAAAAATTGCGAAATATGCGCCCTAAGTATATTTTTCCGTGGAATTCTTTATTGTGAAAAGGACTCTTTTCACTAACAACAATAATTGCTCCTCGATCACGAATATAAACACCTGTTATATTGATGCGCGCCAAATGTTAAAGCCTCACATTTTTTTTTACATTTTGTGCTCCTTATCATCATCTTTCTGGACCAGACTACGCATAGTTTTTCACCTGTCAAATATTACGTGGATTTTGAAGTGAGTGAGTAAAGATAATGGAATATAGAGAAATATAACTTTCCAGTGGTTTCCAGCTGTTTTCCCGACAAAAATTCTTGAAGTCACGCAATTTTTCTTTTCTAGTATATGTGAGTTCATGAATTGAACTTTAATGCAAGAATTCGGTATTCTCTAATGTGTATTTCACTTTCAAATTCAATACGAAACACAACAATTGAAACACCGCGATGCCCTTAAGAGCAAGATGATTGGCGGCCGCCCATTAGCAACATGCTTTTTTGTAGTTCACACGTATTCACAGACGGGGTTTGAAATTACAAAAACACCAATGTAAACAATTGGGTTTTGGGGGGAAAGACGTACGAAAGATGTCCATCTCTTTTAATCTATCAATTGTGAGTAAGTATGCATTATTGTACCCTATTCACACCGAGCCGAAAACTGGGGGTCAGATTATGTAAGGCGAAACGATCAAACGTTTTGGTGCGCACGAATGATTTGCCCTATGATACACAAGAAAATTGCTTCGTCCACACGAAAACGTTTTATAACGTTTCGCCTTACAGAATCTGGCCCCGGGTTTTCGCGATAACACTTGAAAACGTCATCGAAAACAGAAATTTTCCCTCTTCCCATACGCGTATATATTTCAGTTTTCAAAACGAGTCGTTTGCACACGAAAATAACACGAAAATGACTTCCAATCGCTGGGTTGTTAAAACGAACACACCTTTTGCAAATGAAATGAAAAAATGAAAAAATGTCACAATTTATAATTTTAAATCTTTTTCCACACTTAATTGGTGGCTTTTATTATTTTTAAATGCTCAAAATTCATTTGTTTGTTAATCAAAAAAAAAAAATAGTTGGCGCAACAGGTCTGGAGAGACCCTAGGCCTAGCTTCTCACAACCATTCGTTTTGTGTGAGTCTCATTTTTGGAACGAATGGAAGTGATCTACAATTTTATGCCGACTCCAAACGGCTAATTGAGAAGCTCTTACAAGACATTTATACTCTCGGATGTTTGTCAGACGTTCGCGAGAGGTAGCGCAGCGGAAAAAAACCCTAAGTCGGAATTGGGTTTTTGCGGGATTCGAACCTGGGACTCCCGCATAGCAGTCCAACACACTAACCACTAAGCTACTGCTACTACCCTGTTAATTAATATGATCAAAATTGGTAACCAAAATAGTTTACACCGAAGTTTAACGACTAGTGTCTCACAGCTGATTGAAATGTCAAACGAAAACTAGTTGGTGTTTGGTGTAAATGTCGACGAGTTTTCAAAAAAAAAAAAAAAAAAACACGGTTTTCGGTGCGGTGTGCCTGTGAATTTTGAAAACTTGAAAGGGAAGATGAAATGTTAAACAAAATAACAAAGATTTTATAATAAATTAACCGATGGCCTTTTTTTTATAGATTTTATTATGACTTTATAAAACACGAACATGTTGGTTCTTTACAAAAATTGCGTTCTTATATATCTATCCTGTCACCGACGAACACTCGCATGGTATCTATCTGTCCCTTTCAAATTTCCTACAAATACATTTTTCATGGCATTACCTTTGGTGATACCAAACCACCTTCTACTACAATCTACTACAATTTCCTACTTTGTTTTGAATTCGGGTTCTTAACTTTTGAAATGTCCGTGTTTCCATGTTGGGGTTCAAAAAAATCTGACACAAAGTGCTGTAAAAAACTTTTTTAAAAAAAAAGAAGACTGTTTTTAATAATAAATAAAAGGAAGTATAGTAACTCACTTTTGAAAACCAAAATAAATCATCTGCTACTAATCACACCAAAAAGGTGCTGGCAAAGCATCTTAAATTCAACTTAAAAAAAGTAAAAGTAAGAGCGATGCCAGTAAGGGATACCAAGTGTGTCTTGACAATACCTATCGGTTTTTGTGAGTTCTAAAATAGCGATACCGCATCGTAGAAATATCCCCCTTTTTTTTTATAAAAGTAGTCATAACATAACCTCTTTGGTGCGTATCTCATTTTTGAAATCATGCTACACCTATCAGTGAAAGTGACTGACATAATCATTATAGGAGATAAGATTATTTAGACTCTAAAAGTACATTTCCAGAATAGAAACAAACATAAACACATTTCTCATTGTTATATAAATGACAGCGTCTTTGGCACATGTTTCGCTAACAATAATGACGTTAAGTTTTATGGTCATTGAACTAAATCACATCCGTTTAGTTTTTTAATGATTAATGTTGTGTACACTGATGATCTATTATCGGTGTCATATCGACTAATCGATTTTGGCTACCAGGCACGTCCAACATCGATATAGAATTTCTTCTCCATAAATGTCATCAAATAGCACTGCAGAGCACAGAACATTGTTGAGCATAAAACGTACTGTTTATTTTTATGTACACTGTACACATCGATTTAAAGGCTGAAGTGCTCAACAAACAGCCTTGTCTGGGGGTATTTTATGTAAAGTATAACATTCACGACCGTCGGGCTATGATGGCGTTTTCCTCGCTTCTGGTTATGGTTATGATTTTAGTTTGACATTTTTATAGACAGACATTTGTAGATAGCAATCTCTTTAAATAGGTAATGGGAAATTTATTTTAAGAGTGTTGTTAAAAGTGATGGCAACAAGATTACATAAATGGGGTTCTGCACTGGCTGGCTATGGTTAGAAATGGAAATTTAGGGAGAATAAAAAGTGTCCATGGTACCGCCAAAAGCATTGCCCATAAAATTATAAATTGTCACTCACAGTAACCAGTGGTATTGAAGGGGACAACTATGTGGCAACGAGGTGGTGAGATGTGAAAAGTTTCAGCACAGTTTTGCTGCAAAAATCCACATCTTTCTCAAGATCATTTCTTACGTGTGGGTAAACGATTTTCTTCTTTGCAAAGTACTTTCACACAAATGTGTGCTCTTCTGTTTAGAAAACTGTTTTTTTTTTTTTTCGATTTCGTTTACTTAAAATCAACAATTGCCAGTAATTGACAGGAAAACATTATTATTCGCATACATAAAGTTGTTTTCGGACTTTTGTTATTTTAGAGATGCACCTCCAGGCAGTGAGCTTCAGTTCTATGCAAAGCCAATTTGACCATGTTTGAGAATAATCCGTCCGCTTTATGTATGTTTCTTCTCAAGTGGTTAACGTTCTGTGACGTATTACGTTCATGACTTAAGACGCACAACAGCAATATTCTCAGTTAAGTACAAAGAACGAACACAAATTGCTATTAATCATAAATATAACGTCAATCTTAAACTTACTTTCTTCGCAACCACACGAGTGATGGCTCTCACTTTCAATATAAATTAAATCGATTGATTTCCTTCAGTGAAGATGTGACATTGGCAACGATTCATTGACCGCCAGACGTCTAGCGCATCAAGCTCAAATACCAGACGGAGGAATGCCACCGGCAGCGAATGGGAAAATATTTTTATTATTTGAATATTTACCCCTATCGAGGTATCCCTTCGGAACGGAATTTTTCCCGATTTGTACGAAATCGGAGAGATTCAATTTGAGGTATCCGTGCCGATACAACTTTCAGAAAAAATCTCTTATGACATACTTAAAGCGCGCCTTGTCGCATTGCTGGGAACCGCGTTATGCCACTTACTTTTGACAGCTACACGGAACATTTTTTCTGAAGTTCTCCGACAACTGATTGCTGCGGAATTTTAAATGTGAAATGAACGCGTTTCTATGCTTCATTTATTTTGTTCCGAAACGGATACTTTGAACGCAATTTGAGTTCCGATTAGATTTGACTTTTGTATCGGATTTTTTTCCGAACGGATACCTCGATAGGGGTGATTGCTTCTCTTCATTTCGAATTTATTCGCCGTAGCATATGCCCACTTTCATTTCGTTTAAGATGCTCATTACCAGTAATTCCATTGGCTGCGTTCACAAATCGCATCTGTTTTACAACGGTTGTGGATTTTAAAACTGAATGGAACTGCACACTAAAGATGTCACCATTTTATGTGATTTTACCACTGTTGAGTATTCGCGAACGCACCCATAGTGTTTGTTTAACCTGTGTCAGCTCGAAAACGCTGTCAGTGTCGAATTCAAAACATCGACCATGGTTTATTTGGGACAATTTTATTTCAAGCCACTCAGGCCCAGTTGCTGATACTATACGTATAGCGATTTAAGTTCCACTTAAAATCTTATGTGACAGTGTATGGCATAGAAAAGGTACCGCAAAAGGTATTTAAGTAGCACTTAAATCGCTATGGGTAGTATCAGGAAACGGGCCTCAATAGTTGTTTTTACTTTCATATCTACTTAAATAATAAGATTTTTATAACCTGACCATACAATGGAAAAGTGAAAACAGCTGCACGTAGACCAGTCCACTACAACCCCTCAGCAAACAAAGAAAATATATATAGCCAAGCCCTGCCCCATCCACAAAACACTTTATTTGAATCTTATTAGTGCAGACTGTCCATTTCGCCCAATAATGCTGTTATAAAACCCATTCCGGTTGTCTTCGTCGCTGCATTATTTGCCATCCTATAAGAGCGCACAAGTAGTACCTATACCAAAAGAAAACAATCCCCAATAAAACTTTTTAATTTGGCATTCTGCAGACCGTATAGCTGAGAAATAATCCAACTGCACAAAACATTCTTCGAGAAAATGTAGAATTAATTGTCCTTGAAAATAATTGCGGTATAATAAAACGAATAAAAAAACAACAAAACTGTAGGCGACTTGAAAAATTCCCTGGCGGAAGAAAGTGTTTTGTCGCACCTCCTCAGAAAAACAAAGAGAGCAACAAATTTATTAACGTATTTTTAACGACATTACACAGGAACGTTATGCGAGAACATGTCTGTTTTGCAATTGGACGGTGTAGCCCAACCACCGGTACAAGAAATCCTAGCAATGTTCCAACCATTTTGTTGTTCTTCTGTCGTCTTCAATGCCAGCAAATACACGCCAAACACTGAATTGGTGGCTTATACTATGTACAGATAGCCTCCGTCGCGCGTTGTCGGTTGACTGCATTCGACGTTCTATCGATTTTCAACTACTATCCCTATAGCTCATCCCCAATTAGCCAAAAGGGTCAACAAAAAAGCCTGTCCTCTGTCAAATGGTTCGATATTGGTGTGCCAAGAAAGTGTAAATATGTTTACTTATGAATGCGGTTAGAAAAAGTCGCCGCTTGTTTCCCAATAATGTTAAATGATATATGTACTCCGGCAATTAGTAGTCACCGCATGTAAGACACAGAGGCGCGCGCACACGTCTTGACCTCAGAGTCGAACTTGAAGGGAGGGATGTAGAAAACCTTCTTGATTGCGGTATTAATGTTTATGTCAACAACCATTGCGTGTATCTGCGGTTGGGACTTATAGATCGCAAATCCAATCGAGACCTTGATGGAGAATGCAAAAAAAAAAAAAAAATTGTGAGGGGGTGCTTATGGTAATGAGATGACATGACAGAGAGTTGTTTGTGCTTTCTGCATATTTTAATTGAAAGGCTAAGTGATGTTTTATGCTTATGGAATGTGATTCTCGAAACGATATATTAATTCACTTATGTATAGGGTCTTTCGGGACGTTATGGTTGCGTGATTTTATTCCAGGCTGCATTATTTATAATACAATTAACGCAACAACATTGCAAATTAAGAGTGATTTGTTTAAGTTTAACTATAAATAATTATGTGGGGAAAACGTAATGATAAATTAGTCAGTCATTAATTACGTACTTTCTAAAGCGATTTTTCACCTTGGGGTATATCAAGGCCTCTAATCCCCATCCTCTACTGCAGAGTTTCTCAATCTTTACAAAACAATTAACCCCTTGAGCACATAAAACAAGTTTTCGACCTTCTTTGAAATTGAAATAAGAAAAAAAAAATCGGCAAACTTGCACTGCAAATAGTAGCCGCAAAATTATAGTAATCGTCTATTAGGAGAGATTGGGTGTTTTCATAAACGTCGGAAATCTGCGTTAGTACAATCGTCTTTCTTTTTTGTTGCATTAATGAATACACTTATTCTGCAGCACGTGTGCAGTCCTGCTTTAGTACAATTTTAAGTAGTCACTAAATGTTCATAACTGTCAGACAAAAATCAAAAAAAAAAAAAAAAATCACAATTGTTTGGTTTTCGCCACATTCCACGTCGCAGCTTCTTTTTCCCTTAAAAAAAGATAAATTTAATTGTGAAAACACAAAAAAATTGCCAATAAAACTTACATTTTTCGCACTTTAACATTTTTTACCTCCCGCGCTTTCTGCAGTCAAAAAAAATATGGATGCACAGTCTGCCAGATGCTGATGGCATTTATGACGTTTATGAACATGTCTTCTGCAATTCACCTGCGTTTGTTCGATCAAAAATCTGACTTTATGAACACGTCTTACGCAGATCTGAGTTAGGCAGACGTTTATGAACACACCCATACATACTAAAACCACTCCAACTTAAAAGCCGGTGCCTAACTTTTTAGTCCATTATACACGTTTTGCAATCTACCTACTACTAGTACCAACCTTAAAGCGGGGGCGACGCTAATTTTTGTCAAACAGACCCAAGAATTTCCAGTTCGAGAAACCAAAAACCGTTTGGGGAATTTTCTTTAAACAAATTATAACGAAACTAGCTGTTCCCGCCCGGATTTGCCCGTGCTAAGGAACTTTGTTGCTTAGATATCTTGTCTAAAGTTCCGCTCAGCAAAAATGCTTTGTCTTGACAGTGCAGAATTTTAGCAGCCATGAGAGTTGAAAAAAAAAGCGTTTTGGCAGAAAAAAAAAAAAAAAAAATAAGAGTAACTACAAATTGTAAAAATGCAGAAATGGGAAAACCACGATTTATTAGAATAAAATAAAAAAACTAAATAGTAGATTTGCTCTGCTTTAATATTCTTCTATTTTTCTTTAAAGCTCAACATATTTAAATATTTCGAGATCTACAGAAATGTTAATATCCTGGGAACATTTCAATACAAAAATGCAATAAAAATGACAGACGGGCGGCGGTTGAAAGTTCATACTAATGGATAAAATGCACTTTTGGTGGATTTAAATTTAATACTATAGGTTATAATGATAAAATGGGTTTTATGTCGACTATAATCTGAAAAACACTAATTCGCACATTGCCACGTAACTAATTTAAAAGTGGACTTTATCCGAAAAAAAATTTGCGCCATTGTAACGCGGCTGTAGCAAATAAGGCCCCAATGAATAAGGCCCCAAAAGAGAAAATGAAATAAGGCCCCAAATTCATAATGAAATAACACCCCAATTTGAAATATGAAATAAGGCCCCACTGCGATGAAATAAGGCCCCAAAATAAAAAGAAATAAGGCCCCACATTTGTGGTTTATTTCATAATGAAATTAAAAATAATGAAAACCACTTCATTTAATATTGTTGATATTGGATAAACTAGTTTAGATTAAAGGAACTTTTTATATACTCAACCTCGCACCCACCCCGCAATTTAACAGTAAACCCAAGCAGGGGGGTTGCAGGGGGGCAGCAATACGCAATTCATATCGGAAGGGTAACAATTAATAATAAAAAAATAATTTTGGGGCCATATTTCATTGGGGCCTTATTTCGCAGAGCCTTGTAACGCTGGGCGTCTTTGTTGCTGTAGTAGGTGTCCCACAGTTTTCAATGTTCACGTAACTGTACCTAATTATATTCCGCATTTCTCTGTTGTGCGGTTTTATCATAAAAATATTGGACAAATCTGCAAAAATGAATTCTATGGCAAAATCTTACTTCACAATAACAAAAAAGAAAAGAACTGAGTACGAAAATGATAGCATACACGAAAGCAAGTGTAAAATTATTTTTTAAAAAGAACAAAATATACTATTGCGAATGCAGATTAAATCTGAAGCGCAGATTTCTGTTAAAAGTCTGCAGCTAAGTTGAAAATCTGCAAATTGCAGACAAATCTGCACTTATGGCAATGCTGGCTGCCTCACAATACGACAAAACGATTGATTCCGCTGATGTTATATGTGTATGATTGGGGAAAAGACAACTTCCTTCCAAAATATGAAGGTAAATCAAGCATGTCAAACTCAATGGTCACAACGGGTCAACCCAGCAGGATCTAGATTCGTATGGGCCACTAAAAAAAGAATTAAGAAGAAAAACAAGAACCACTTTTACTCTTTTACTTATTTATAAGATTGCTTTATTCGCTTGATTTTTTTTTTCGGCCCTAGCGAGGTAACCGTCGGCGTCGGAACGGAAAATTCTCCGCAACGCATACTCTTTCGGAGGCTCAAATTCCATTCAAAGTGTCCGACTTCCGAAGAGAAATAAACAATTGCGATGGCGCACCGCACTCCAAATCGTAAAAAAATTCCGCAACCAATTTCTTTTCAAGGATATCGGCTTTCAAAAATTTAACAAAAAAATGCACTTCATCGTATTTCAACGCAATTCGCCAATATGCGTTACAAAATGACGGAACAGTTCTACGAAGAGTTGTTCCGAAGAATACCTCGCAGCAAAAATCCTTGGAATCGTATAAAATCGGAGAATTTTCCGTTCCAACGGATGCCTCGCTAGCGCCGTATAATTTTTAGAAATCATTTCGAGAAACAAGAAAAAAACAGAAGATTGACAAGAATAATAAAGAGAGGAACTTTTTTTAGCGCTCTCGAAATTTGTTTGTGTGCATGAAGATGGAATGGAGAAATTGAAAATAATTGAATTGGTAATGGATTGTTAATTTCTCATTTAAAAAAAATAAGTGTGTGTGAAAACTGAAAACTTAAAATGCAAATTATAAACTTAGCCTTGAAATTATAAATACCGCCGGCTGGGACGCACATTTATTCGTAGTAGGCCACATGTAACTTGCGGGCCGCGAGTTTGACATGCTTGGTTTAAATCAATATAGCAGATCCGAATATGTCAAAGGTTTTCATGAAGGGAGGACACTTAATATATATTTCCGACTTATTTTAACCTTCTCATTGATTCTATCTAGGAAGCAATTCACCAGCAACTGCCTTGATAAAGTGGAAGAGCCTTACATACATACACTCACCATAAAGCAACAATATATAGCCACGCGACCAAAGCCGACTGTAAAAAGAACTGCAAACAATTGCTTGCCACTCCCTCGAGAGGTCGTAGACTTTTAGCTTGAGATTAGGACATTTTGAGAAGTTACAGGCAAAAATCCTGTATCTCTGGTTTGGAAAAATATGTATATAAGGGTCAATTCAGAGGCACAATTTTTGTATTTTTCAAAAAACTGGCATGCATAAAAAGATCCAACCATCTGTTGCGCTTTTAGGACCGTTTACCTTGTTGTAACATTGAATTTAATCAATCATTTAGATGCCACACCACGTCCACGAATTAACAATAAGCACTAAACCGATATTTTCAGTGGATTTCTATGTAAAAAAAAAAATTTATCAGGAGTTATCGTTTGGCTGCTGCGGGTCTTTTCACATTGCACTCAATTCATTCGCCTACCTACTTTTTTTAAAGTCAGATTCTTAAAAATAATTACACCGTCAAAAATGGAGCCGTCCATTAAACGGTCATTCAACATTTTGTGAAAATAAATCTTCCAATCCGATGAAGGTCGTTTTATGTATTCTCTATCATTCATTAAAGTCTCAGCCTACATTTATCTCGTGTATATTTGTTTTACTTTTTTATTAGCATGTTCTACTCGTTGCGAATTTATCCCGACGCATTTCTCGTGAGAGTAAAATATAATTTCATTTCATTTCAAAAAAAAAAAAACAACCAGTTTCTATGCACGAATGGTAATTATAAATACATGAGTTAATTTGAATGTTCCAGTCGCTGAGCTTTCGGTAAGATGGGGACCTTCTTCAAATGATACGAATGAGCTATTACTTTGGAAAGATACAGATAAATAATAATTAGTTCCCATGTACTTTTTTTTTAATTGCTTTTCAAATTTCGAAATCTTAATTTGAAAAGCTGTATAGAGTCGTATTTAGCAAGCACCTAAAAAACAATTTTATCATTGATTTGGAATTCTATAGTGAAGTGTAAACACAATTCATTCAATCTGTCAATTCCGTTCACATGCACTCTTTCTGGAGCTAGCGTTTCTTTCTCAGCGAAGTATATTAAAAACTTTCCATTTCACTGCCTTTTTTTGTTAGTTTTTTTTTCGCATTTCAGTTGCATCTGACCAGTGATGCCAACCCGAATTTAAGTTTTTATGCCTAATGCTAATGTTCAAATTTTACAAAGGAACTACAACGAACCTACAATGTGATGAAAATTTGTTAACAAAATGTTGGTCGATCGATAGGTAATTAAGGCTCTGCGAAATAAGGCCCCAAAAATCAAATGAAATATGGCCCAAAAAATTATATAGGAAACAACAACAACGATTTTTAATACAATTTGGGGTGTTATTTCCTTTTTTGGGGCCTTATTTCCTAATGAAAATGAAGAAGAAATGAAATAAGTCCCCAAAATTATTTTTTTATTATTAATTGTTACCCTTCCGATGTGGAATGCGTATGGGGGGGCATGTTGCCCCCCTGCAACCCCCCTGCTTGGATTTACTGTTAGATTACGGGGTGAGTGCGAGGTTGAGTATATACAAAGTTTCTTTAATCTAAATTAGTTCAACAATATTAAATCAAAAGTAGTTCATTATTTTTAATTTCATTATGAAATAAACCCAAAATTTGGGTCCTTATTTCATTTTGTTTTGGGGCCTTGTTTCATCGCAGTGGGACCTTATTTCATAGTTGAATTTGGGGTGTTATTTTATTATGAAATAAGACCCCAAATTTGGGGCCTTATTTCATTTTCTCTTTTGGGGCCTTATTTCCTATAGCCGGTAATTAAACCTTTTTTGATCTCTGAAATCCAAAACTTGGGTTTCTTGAGTAAGTCAAGTAGAGAATTAGAATCTAAGTAGACGCACAGATGGACCTAAATACAAATTACTTATGCGACTTTGATCAAAGATTGTACCAGATTTACCAAATTCAAATTGCAATTGATATTAAAAAAACAATTAATAAAAACGTATGCCTTTTTTCTAAAAATTATTCCTCAATGACTCAAGCATCGGAATTATGCCTCAATTGGCATCACTACATCTGACATTCGATTTATTATTACTACAACCTCAAACATGAGGTTTTCTTTTATACAGCCACGAAAATACAAAACAGTCAAGACAAGTTCTTCCCAACGCATGATCATCCGCATGCTAAATTGTAACACAATTCGTTGAAATTAATCGAGTTCACGCACTAAAATTGATTTGCTCAGCAAACAATATTCGGTTGGCGATTGATATTTATCTAAAGTCTTAACACGTATTTAAGCTCCAATATTGTTTGAGTTAAAAATAGCTACCTCACTATAAAGAGTGTGAACTATAAATACACTCTGCTCTATGACAATGGCCATCTTCATAACATTCACTTCGCAATAAATATCGTTCGGCTATAAGTTTTAGCAGTTTTAAGAAAAAATATATTTCACCCATACGCATGTACATTGTACATTGTACATTGTACATCCGCTGAATCAATAGTGTGTGTATAGCCAGCGTCAAAAATAAATACAGTAAA
This sequence comes from Cheilosia urbana, assembly GCA_946477585.1. NCBI lineage: Eukaryota > Metazoa > Arthropoda > Insecta > Diptera > Syrphidae > Cheilosia > Cheilosia urbana. The sequence goes on along the minus strand of OX297855.1, from coordinate 18,122,139 downwards.
GCACGTGGTGAATATGAGTTTTACAGCAATTTTTTTTTAGATTTTATTTTGGTTAAAAAGAAAAGGCATGTCAATTGTGCGTGATTGGAATAGAATAGAATAGAATTAGTAGGACAGCCATACTTTACTTAATTTAAATGAATGTAGCTAGGTAGGTAGGTAAATGGGTGCTCTTGTGGCGGTTGCCACAGCTTTACTTAGTCCACCAGTTGGGTCCATTGTGTCCAGTTACGGGAACCATCCCGTGCAGCCTGTTGAGAAACAAGAAACAAACCGCTTTTCATATTCGAGCCAAATAGATTTAATATGAATCTCATGGGTTTTAAAAGCTCTGTTGTTCGTTCTACGAGTGGCCGATGATATGTATGAATTTGAGTATGAATCTCAGGAGTACTTTGAGATCAACATTCTTCAGATCATAGAGGCCATCAAAGAATATGAATAAAGTTGCATTCAAACATTCTTAAAAACGAGTTCCTGTTATCAAAAAGAATCAGGCCTAGCATTGAATCCGACGGATGATCTGCGGACGGATTCAATCCGATCCGCAGTTGATAACTTCACAAGTGAAAACCCATCATTGAAAACAGCGGATGGACTACGTTATCGGTCCGCAAAACCGCATTACCGATTCCTTGTAGTCCAGCGAGTCAGCTGTCAAATGAAAATCTTTTCTTATTCGATTTTGTTTTTATAAAGTGTACGAACATGGATAGTATTGGATTTTTCTTAAATTTTGAAGAAATAGCTAGTAATAGTGATACTAGGAGCATTAGAAGAGGTGTTAGAATGCGAGGAATGTTTTTTCATCATTCATTCCACCATTGCCTGGAACTGAGGACGGGTTGTTTGTTTTCTAAATCGGAAAGATCAATTAACTGTTCGTAAACTTTTTAAATTTATCCTTTTTTTCGAAAAATACAACTTTTAGTGCGTGTATGTGTGTTATCTCTTCGAGGTCCGCATCGATTTTGATGCGGATTGAAAACAACAACATTTTTATGAACGGCGGATCGGTTGCGTTTTCATTGATAGGCATGAATAGTTAAAGCAAGAACTATTAGCTTAATTTTTTTTTTTTAAATCTCAAAATTCTTCGCTTAACAGTCTTTTTTTTCTGAGTGTATTTTTAATTTACATAGGCAGATGTAGTTTTGCCATCAAGAGGTATTACGTGGTACTAATAGTTTTTAGTGTCCATTAAAATTTAATGAACTCACACTGACGGACATCTATATATTTATATAAAAAAAAGGTGCATTCGTAAGATCGCACATAACTCGAGAACGGATCAGCCGATTGGAGTTATTTTTCCGTTGTTGTGCTTGTCTACGCCTAAAGAACGTTTATACTGTGAGAAAATTGGAAAATTTTTAAAGTGAAATTTAAAGAAATTTAAAAGGAAAGTTCGTGAAAATTGTTTTTTCTGTATCGTATTTATCAAGAGTTCTTTTGGATACAAAAAAAAATAATTTCAGGTGGAATAGTGATGCTAAAAATAAATTTGAACGGGACGAAGTTTGCCAGACCCGCTTGTTTCATATAAAATTATCTACCGTGACCTACAAATTATGTACAGTGAGAATCAAACATTAACATAAGGCCCATAGTTTCTTAAAAGAGCCGAATAATCAAAATTACACCAAAGCTTGATATCTTTAACAAGGGTATACAAAATCACGATGAGGTAGTTCGAGATGCACATTTAAACCTTGTTTTTGTCTATCCATATATTTAAACCGTAGGTCTTGTGTTTTTTCCCAACGTTAAAACTACTGCACAAATTCCAACGATTTTTTTTAAATGTTTCTTAAGACTCCAAGACGTCCTGAAACTATATCTTTCATTGATTCATTAATTATGTACTTAAATAATAATAATATTAAAAAAAAAAAAAATAAAAATACAAGGGCACCTTAAATATTTTAAGCAATTTTTACCAATAAGTATTCTCCCTCATTCTCAACTCAGCTACCGGTGTTGTTGATTCTGGTGGCTGGATGTGCTCAAATACTATACGCATTTTCCATTGGATGCCAAAATCGCGTTGAATGGAGCGAACTTAAAGTACCAGAGCACGTCAACGATCCCTTTTTAAGACGTATGAAGGTCAAGAAGGAAAACGTTCCAACTGAACAGCGAAAAAAGACCACAGGGAAGTTGATGCCACCGCCTTGAAGGCACTCAAACCCAACAAGGAAGGCAAGTTCATCAAGAAGTATTTGCAAAACATGTTCAGCCTGCGCTTCACACAATACCCACATCGTATGAAGTTCTAAGATGCAAAGAATCGGAATACGTTTCGATTTTTTTTACTTAAAAAAAAAAAAAAAAAAAAATAATTCAACAAATATTTTTGATTGCGCACTTTTCTCTGTTGAAGCGGAACTAAAGAGCAGTATGCGATGCTGCGATGTACGTGCATGCGAATGTAATTAAAAGCCCGTATGACACTACATTTGTCTCTCATTTTTTCCACATTTTGAGCACATTAAATTAAATTAAAAAGTGTATTACGAAAGGGGAAGCAATTGATTGAAAAGCAACCACTAATTTTCAAACGAATTTATTTTCAATTAATCTTGAAATGTCAAAAGAAAAAGCTGCCAGCAGTTGAAAAATGTATTTTGAATACGTTTTTAATGGATTTTGTTGTTGATAGGTCTACACATTAATAAATAATAAGGTTTGTGTGTACTCACAGAAATTTTCGTTGTAATTTTTCCTACTGGTCTTGTTTCATTTTAAAAGTATGAAAACTGTAAAAAAAATGTGGTGTCACACGGACTTAACGAGTGTCCATAAAAACGAATCCAAGTATTTTTCAAAGTTTTTTTTTTTTTTAAACACTCGGTCTAGTATGATTAAAAATTACTTTCGTCAAGTTTAACGAAAGACTGTTTTTATTCGCTTACTGTGTAATTTCGACGTAACTTAGACTTGCTTTATATTTTTGATTGAAGAAAGGTAAAACGCACCTAACGTTACAGCAATCGCTTTATAATTATTAATATATTCTACGACATTTTTATCGCCAAAAAAAACAGCCTTTTTTTGACAATTCATTTTGACGTTTAAGAAATTTTGACATTTAACTTCGAATATAAACAATAATACCAAACAATAAACTCTTAATAATGTAACAGAGGTAATACACAAATGTACTAGAATTACAATCTTATAATTGTACAATTATTATAATAATAATTAAAATTGTTATCTTTAACACGTACCTACAAGTTGAAACTTTATTACTTTCTCCGTTTTTATGTATTCCACTTAGTTAGTTACAATCTAGGTACTCAGAATGTTGTTTTTCTTTTATTTTGCGCACCATACCTCCACTACAATATTTTATTTTACAAGGAAAGAATTCACTTAGTAATTTTTTTTTATTACAGGCTCTTTAGTTCTGATCTAGTCTTTAGCAGCTTGTGCATCTATTTTGTCTTTCCAGAAATCGGTTAATGGTTTTGTAAGAAGTGCTGCCAAACGCCCCATTAATGCCAAAAACTTACTAACTTAGGTGACGCTACAGTATGGGGTGGACCTGGGCCTCCACTAACAATGTCAAAACACTGATCATAAATCTTCCTGCGCCAAGAGAATACTCAATGACAAATTCAAATAGCATTTGTACTTTGCAATAAACCAACAAAATAAAGTCTGAAAGTTTAATACCCGCAGGGATATCAGATCTATTACACTCTGTATAAAAGAAGACTTCGAAGTTGTAAGAATAAACTGTCACAAGTTACATACCTCTAACAATTTATCAATTGTGATAAATATAAATTTATGTCATGGATATTATTTAACCAAGCAAAAACCATAAAACTTGAGCACTCGTCAACGTTTGAACAGTTGCAAAATCATCTTCGTATATACATCTGATACGAATTTGAACTTTTTATGACTTTCGTGACATCAAATCGTCTTCTTTCTGCGATTGTCAAAGCATAAACATTTCGCAATGGAAATCTATTCATGACTGCCACTATTTTTAGACTCAGACTGTATCTATTACAGACAGACCCTCGTATGTATACCGTTAGTATGTAGTATTTTATTGATTTGAAACATCAGGTATTCACAACAAAGGTATAGTTTGACTGTACGTGATTGCACCCCTAACTCGTTGATAACGGTTGTACGATGCAAACTATACAATATAGGGATGAAACAAAGGAAGGATGTACAAACAAAACAAAGTGCTGTGCAATGGAAACCCTTATGACATCGCCAATGTTATCATAATGTTGGGCTTCTCTTCTTTAAATTAATAATAGCCTCTAAGGATGCGCGCCACCACTCTTGACTGTAAAATCAATACACATTCTTGATTGTTATAATTGCCGCATGTAATCCATGCACTGCACACACACTAGGCTATGTGGAACGGAATCAATGTTAATATTCATGAGTTGGCAGCCTTTTGTAGGAAGTGCGAGCATGGCTGCATAAAACTTTTCAAAATTGTTAAGTTATGCGCTTGTGAAAAGCGTGATTTCATCTAGTCGCCAGTCGGCCCATTTTGCCTACGAAAATGAGGGCTTTTTAAATCTGATCACGTCTTGCTAGTAAATTAAATCGATTACATAACCTTAAATTATTGCAATCGGGCTCAGAGGGTATCACATACAGATTTCTTTAAGTGGATGCAAATTATTTTGCACAGTCTTGTTGTGACTGGAGTTCCATTTTTTTTTCAGACTTTAAAAAAGATTGACAGTTGAAAGACAAAATGTCACTAGCATCGATTTTAATAAAATGTTATGTCGCTTTCGATTTGAAAAAAAAAAAAAAGTTTTTTTTTTGATCTGACGCACTTTTGAGAAATCTTGATATTTTCTCAGATCTACACCAATGTTTATGAGACACAGCTGGCGGTTACGAATTGTTTACCTTTGGAAGGATTGCTTTTTTAGCTGAATTATCCATTTTATGCGTGTTTTAATATTAAATTGTTTTGAAATGTGTTATTATAAATGTGTGAAAATCAATTGAAATGGATTTTCAGTGCAAGTGAAAGAATTTTTTGTTTGCCGCCAACCCCATACATACAAGAACCAATAAAATTCGGAGTTCATGTTCGATTTGTCAGCAAAAATCTGAGATCTCAGATCAAAAACTAAAAAGCCAAATCGAAAGCGGTGTTAGGTTCGTTCGTGTACTTTCAGCATATAAAAATTCGAGACGGAAATCTCTCAATTTCAAGAGAAGTACCTGACCGATTTTCTTACAAATAGTTTAAAAATGTCATTTTGCTGTTATCGTAAAATAAACGTTAACGTTATATGCAAAATAAGTTGGAATTACATTTTTTTATAAGCTAAATATGTACCTGTTAAACCTGTTATAGGAGAACATTAATTTTCAACTTATTCCTCCCATATCGTTGAAGAAAATGATAAATACAGTTTTATTTGAGCTGTCACTTAGTTGTCAGTTTTCATTTTCATTGCGGACGTTCGGATTTATAGTTTAGTAAGTCTCACTAGATGTATTTCAGTTTTTATTGGCCCAGAGTGGTCATGTGATTAGTTTTTGCAGTTGACGTTTATGAAGGAGACGCCGACAAATCTAGTCTAGAAAATCCTGCCTGCATACCAGTTGACATTTAGAAGAGTCAAATTGAAAAATAAACTGAGTGGCCGTTTCATAATTCTGAAGAGTCGAAAAAAGGGCCGGTGAGAGAAAAAGGTGCCATTTTTAAGACTACTCTGCAAATTTCGAATTTTCGCACGATATTTAACAACCATTAGTTCGCATAGCAGTGTAATAGTGTTGTGACAGGCGTGTTACATTTTAAATGTACTTATTTGAAAATAACAACTTTTTGAAAAATGTATGAAGGGACCTTTGCGAATAAAAACGGGCAGAGTCAACCAAAGATAACGCTGATCGCGAGAATAAAGAATAGTTCAAGTTTATTAGTGAACACGTTCGGATTCCTAGTCACGACGAATCTAGTTGAAGTTTCACATAAACTAGGTATCCAAACGTTCCCATTTTCATTTTCTAGTAAGTCGAAATAACTGGAGAGGCGTATTGGTTGAGGCCCAGGTCCATCCCGGACTGTAGCGCCACCTTAAGTAAGTAAGTAAGTAAGTAAGTCGAAATTCGGCGAGTAGAAAATTACGAATAAATGAAAAGAGGGGAAGTGGATTTCTCTCTCATTTTTTTTTCAGTTTTCTCAGTATGTGGTCACATTCGCATAGTTTGTTAGCAAATTTTTAATAATTTTACCTTTGCAAAAAAGTACCCGAACGAACCTATTGTAATATACAGGGAATTTGGTCGAGTTTAAAATGGGCTGCCCAAAAAAGTGTCTCTGATGTGAAATCAGCACATCAAAGCACAGACACTTTGCCAACGAAGGACACATTGATGGCCGAAACTATTTACATTGTTGATGGAGAATTAGAAAGGAATTATGTTTGAGGCTTGAGGCTTTCTCATTCTTCAATTCATGAACAAAAGATTGAGAGAGATACCTTTGAATGGCAAATATTGCCTTTGCTATATCGTATTATGAACTATGAATGTTTCCTTTCTATGATGCGGTTTCCAGCAGGCTATTGTTCAAAAACTTTTCGTTAATGGACACGACGTCATCGCAAGGTATAGTGCAAATAAAATATTCATGGAAATTGTAGAAAGACAAACTTGCGGGTGATGTTCGGAAAAGTTTATAATGCCTAAATGCTTTATCCGTACTTTTCGATTTTGCCGGCGGAAGTATCTAGATTGCGATGTACAAGTTGCATTGGAAACTATATCGTTACCAGATGTAAAGGTGGCCTTCTAGTTTAAACTTTTAAACATAGACTAACGCGTGGGAACAATTGCTCGCTGGACACGTCTGTGGGAAAGCGAGAAGTATCGATGTTGGGAATTTATGTTCGAAATTCTTGCGTTTTGCATAGAGAGATTGAGAGATGTTTGACGGTCACAAATCTGAGCCCGATCCGTTTTTGACACTCCTCTATAAGACACTGTTTGATGGCGGTTGATGAAGTGTCTAATTTGAATTATCTGTCAATTAAGCTTTGTTTTAAACTGCTTTGGATCTTGATGCTTTTTGACACTAATTCGACATTTACCCATTTCGCAGAGTGACAGATTTTTATACCGTCTGACGATATCATCTATTTGATATTTGACGATATCATGCGATCTCACTTTTTGAAAAATCAAAAAATGTCGTTCGCTGTCAGACGATTTTCCGTCTAGGGCATCGGTCTGGGGGAAGCAACTTTTGTTTAACCCGTGGGGCAAGTAAGACGCGTAGAAGAGAGGTCTGAATCGACACGGCAATTCTAACAAAAAGTGGAGTTAATTTAAGCTGGCATACTTGTAAGTGTCGATATTGCTGAGAATGTGCCCGACTGTTGTCCAGACTGAAGTCGATTCCACTGATCCATGTTAAACCTGGAAAAGTGAATATATTGAAGAAAAGTTATTTAAATCAATGACCTCTATTTGACAGTAATGAATGCATTCAAATCTCTAACCACACATAACCAAGTTAAATTTAATATAACACCGTAGCGTGCAAGCAACGAATCTGCCGATGAACTACCTAGAACTGACTTAGAATCCGCGTAAGGGCGAACACCAGGCTTCCACCAGGACTTCTGCTCTAAGGCGAATTAGCAGCTTTAAACACAAATTTTGTCTAGTCTTATATTATATTATGTTTGATTACGAATGAATATTGGAAAACAGTATCAGCAGGGTGAAGCAAAAATCAGGCTAGACTCGCAACAAATAAGGTAGAGCGTACCCCCTGTTTGTTTAATAAACATTCAACGTACGCTCCAAGTGTTAATTGCGCGATTACATAAGCGCTTACCGGAAGACTAATGAATACTGATAAATCTGCTCATAAACACATGACACAATTAATTGACAACAATTAGATGCGAGAAGAGGTGTTTATAGGCTTATTGCAAATGTGCAGAGATATATCTGCTATTATTATCAACGCAAGCCAGTTGAAATTTGCTCAGCTAATGCCACATGAAACCGGAAATTATTAGGCTTGTGGTTAAGTTTGTAAATCGCTATATGTTGTAAGGCATTTAAGCTGCCTACCCCCACACCACCACCATCTATAATTGGCTTAAATTCATTCAATTTGTCTCATACGTCCGCCCGGCATAAGCATATAACTTTGGCGCTAAACACAAAACGGGTATATGCCTCCATTTGGTCGCATAACTTAACGATTATAAATGGTTTCCTTAAGTGCTGACTTCTTTCATATAATCTCATTGAATTGCACACGAATTAAGCTCCTTGCATCAAATCAGCCAGCGAGATTCACACGAGCAATTTATTAATCGAAACCGCGAAATTAAATTAAAAGAGTTTTCCTTCGTTCCCAACGATATGGGCCAGTGTTGATAGCTCTCTCTCTTCATTTATCCCACGAAGCGTGGTCATTTTTCCGTTTTTTCCCTTTTCACCGTACTAAAATTCCCTTTTGATAAAGCCCACGATATAACAACAGTGATATGGGCTCTAACTTGTCAAATGAGAGGTGTAGGGAAGTCCCAACTATATCGCTTCAGCAAGTCCAGGCGTCACTTAAAATCTGTTTAATCTCAGGTCGTATTAATTAATTAATGTATTAGCATTAATTGAGTCTGAAGGGCCAAGAGGAAACTGAACTGCTGACGAAAAACGACAACAGAAACACAACTCTGCGGTGAGCATTATTAAATTGCCCTGATGGAACCGTATTAATGCTATTTTTATTTGTCTCTCTTCATTCGTCGCATGGATTTTTGCAAAAACATGCTGCTGAGACTTGCGTAAGACCGCTGCAACTGTACTTGGACTCAATTTATTTACTTTGCTTCAATTGATGATGGCACCGTTTTTATAAAGTTATACAATTTAATTCAATTTTAAATGTTACGCGAGTTTGCGAGAACGGGACTTAAAATGGAATTCAAGATTAATCATTGGAAAACTGACAGATCGTGGTTAAGCCGAGTATATAAGTAGGTTCGAACGAATGTACCTATAATTACAGATAGTTTGTTGTGGTTTAATTGTTGATTAGCGGTGATAGTTAAAGTCACGATTTGTTATCTCATGCGATTTGATTGATGACATTGACGCGGTTTTCGTTGATTAGACTCTCTTGCTAACCCGGGAGAGTTTTTATAAGAATACACATTATATTCTTTGCAGATGAGGGAAAATACTACTTTGGTTAAAAGTGGTTGGCTTGTCGCTTTACACGATCTCACATGGCTTTATAAACTTGTATAAGATTTATTAAAAAAATTAAAAAGCCTAGCCTAGTTAAGTTGACAAAATTTATCTTGAATAGATTATCTTCTAAACAGGACTGAATAGATTTGTAGGCGCAATGGCTTAGTGGTTAGTGTGTTGGACTACTAAGCGGGTGCTCCGAGGATCGAATCCCGCAAAAAAAAAGGAAATTCCAACTTAGGGTTTTTTCCACTGTGCCACCGATCGCGAATGTCTTTTTTTTTTTTTTCTTTTATATACTTCTCCCGGGAAAGGCGAACCTATAACGCTTCAACAGCGCCCCGAGAAGCCTGCAGATGTATGTTTGTTCTGCATTTAAATTGCTGCAAATTGTAGTCTTCTGGAAATATATCCCCAGGAAGCGAGTTCCAAAGTTTGCTTGTCCTATAACAGAAGGAGTTTTTGAAAGTTGATGTCCTCGCGGTTGTCAAGTGTACTGTATGGTCATGACTCATGAGCATTAGCAGCCTGTCTTGTTGGGCGCCCAAAAGTTGCATTTCGAGGGATAATGTCTTTGAGTTCCTCAGAACATCTACCATGGAAGTACCTATCAGTGGCGTGGCGTGAACATTTTCAAATGGGAAGTCGAAACAAAATTAATCCCATACAAATGTAAAAAACATTACATCTGTGTACCTTGAAACAAAATCATACATTGAGCATTTGCAAATATGGTTCACAATTCTAAACTCACTTTAAGTCACGCACTGCAATCTGCCAGCCAACTGAATTTTTAAACCAAAACACACCCTTACCTACCTCAACAACTACCTGTAATTATTCACACAAGCAGCGGTGCCAGATTCCACGATTTATCGTATTTTTACGATTTTGGGGCTTAAAATTTATTCCACGATTTTCGAGCTAAAAAAGCATAAAATTCCACGATTTTTCAAATTTATCGAATACAAAAATTCATTTACAAAATTCAAGACATCGATGCCGAATTTCGTAAGATAAGTAACCTAAATTTTGAAAATCTTTTTTCTGAACCTCGATCTTCAGTAGATATATCAGTTTTTTAGAAAATGTTTTACAAACAAAGCATGGTAATAAAAGCTTAGCATTTCCGTTAATGAAAAAAATCATTTTTGAAGTCTTGTCACTTCCGAATTCATCTGCTATTATTGAACTTATATTTTCGGCGGTTAACCTTAATAAAACGAAAACAAGGAATTCGTTGACCACAAAAAACTTGCATGGAATTTTGCATACCAAAGATTTGCTAGGAGTGCAAGAGGTTTCTTGCTACAATTAAATATAAATAGCAGAATTTTTAATCAATTTAATTCAAGTATGAATGTGTAATAAAGTAGATTGCAGTAGATTGCAGTAGTAAAAACATATACATATACTCCTACGTTTTTTTCTTATTTAATAAATTAAAACTGTTATTTTTCGAAAAATGTTAATGTTGTCCAAAATAATGTATGTTGTAGTGAATTGAAGTAGGTATAATAACGTTCTTCTGTGTTTTCGTTTTGTTTTTTGTTTATTTCCAACAAAATCGTATTTCCACGATTTTGAAAGCTAGTATTTACGATTTCTGGTGAAAAAAATCTGGCAGCACTGCGACACAAGAGACAATAAGAAAAGAAGAAGTAAAAGAAAATCGAATAACTCGAAGAAAAGCGCGTTATTTTGTTCATATCATAACCAAACAAACACATACGGATACGACATACCCAAAACACAACCCAGTGGCCATGGCCAGTACCAGTAACAAGCTCTGGCTCTGGGAAGAAAAAAAGAGATACAAACAAATGTTCACTCAGTACTCAGCAGTCAAAATGAACTTTGTGAGAACCGCGAATAACTCGAAGAAAAGCGGGTTATTTTCTACAATGGGTGTTGAACAAAGAGGTGTCAGAGTCAGACAAAGTACTCAGGGAAGAAAAAAAGAGATAACAAGCAAATTTTCTCTCAAAATGAACTATAAAGTGAGAACTTTAATAACCCGACTTATTTTGGGTTACCTTCGCTTTGTCGCCACGATGCGATGACGACGTTGAATGAAAATGGATACACACACGATTTTTATATGAGTGCTTTTGTGTGTGTACCATTTTGGTGAGTATTCACATTCATTTGGTAGTGTTTCATGTACCTATATTCGGTTTTTGGTAGATAGATAGTGTTGCCTGGTGGAGATTTCAAAAGGTAACTCGGTAGGAATCGAGTTATATGGACGCCACGCCACTGGTACCTATAGAACAAGCATAGGTCAGCGACTTGTCTTCTGTGCAGCAACGGTTGTAGATTCGATGTGAGTGTAGGGTCTCCAATGAGTCGAACTGCTCGTCTCTGTATGCTATCAAGCAGGTTAAGTGAATGTTTTGGGGCCGAGCTCCATATATGGGAACAATATTCCAAGCCTGGTCTTACCTGTGCTTTGTAGAGAAGGAGAAGTTGCTTGGGGCTAAAGTACCTCTTTGCTCTAAATAGGTAGCTCAACTTTGCGGACGCCGATTTTGCGATATAGGATATGTGGTTCTGCCATGTGATTCCTGAGTTGACTGTGACTCCTAGAAGGTGCATTGAGTCCTTGTGATGGATTGGATGGTCATCCATTTGGATCTGAGGAACTGTTGATGCATTTTTTCTGGAAAATGTTGTGAGCTGTGTCTTGTTTGCATTAAATACAACCAAGTTGTCCTTTCCCCACTTCAAGATTTTGTCCAGATCATCATTTAGAGAATTAATTTGTTCACATCTCTGACTGTGTGATGTAGCCGTATTCACAGGCCCATTGTTCGAGATGTAGGATATAAGAGTGCTGTCATCTGCAAAGCTGTAGATATTATTATTTGTCGATCCAAGCAAATCGTTGATGCGGAGAAGAAATAGAGTTGGAGAAAGAATAGATCCTTGGGGCACTCCTGCATTTATAGCAAACGAATTGGATGATACACCATCTACAACAACTTGGATCGATCTTCCCAGAAGAAAATTTTGCATCCATCCGCAGAGTTGTTGTGGTAATCCGTAAGACGCTAACTTGCCTAATAGGGCTCTATGCCAGACTCGGTCAAATGCCTTTGATATGTCCAAGGCTACGGCTCTGGATTCGCCGTGTTGTTCAATTGATTGTGTCCATAAGTGCGTTACGTAGCTTAACAGGTCACCAGTGGAACGACGGCCCCGAAATCCGTATTGCTTGTCGCTTATTAATCGATGGCCTTCTAGATATTTGATTATTTTGACATTTATTGAGAGTTTAACTGTCTTGAAAGAGATTTTCTCAATTAGCCGTTTGGAGTCGGCATAAAATTGTAGATCCCTTCCATTCGTTTCAAACTTGAAAGACTCATACAACGAATGGTTGTGAGAAGCTAGGCCTAGGGTCCCTACGGATCTGTTGTGCCAACTATTTTTTTTTAGTAGATTTCCATAAAATTTTAATTTTATACATTCACTGGCTTAGATTTTTTAACTTTCTCGATTCTACGTAGTAGGTAAGAGGATATTGTATTAGTATACAATTTCGAACTCGATATGTTAACCAATTCTGAAATTACGATGATAAAGGAACTCAAAAAAGTGGGTCGAAAAATTCTGTACATCTGTCTGTCGGTCCGTTCGTCTTTCCCGAGGCCTCCAGCCTAAACGAGGGCTCTCCGGATTTCGTTCAAATGTCGGATTTGGAGTTTGGGGGCTTAAAGTTCCGGACCGTTTTTTTTTGGAAGGTAAAATCGATTATTAATGGTACTTTCCATATAAAATGTTCGTACCAGTATGGTTTGTTCGAAAACGGCTCTAACGATTTATTTTTATATTATCTTAACGACATATCTCGAGAACGGTCCATTTCTAAGGTAATATGGCCATTTCCAACTTAAAAGTAAACTCAGTTTTTTTTTTATACATTATCTATCGTTCAATGGATTTTTGAAAAAAGTTTACCTAAAAACCGATTTGGTTCAAAATGCATACTTAGAGTAAAATTTATGTTTTCAAAATTCGTGCCTTCTTAATTTTCAATACGAATCACCGAAAACGCTTATTTAAAAAAAACTGCTCATATCTCGAAAACCCCATTTTCGATTTCGATAAGACTTTGAAAACCAAGTAATGCATACATCCCGAACAATATCTAATACTCACTTTTCAGCTAAATAGTTAAGCAATAGTATTTTTAAAACTAAACATTGCAATATTTGGTACCTATTGTTTTGTCTGCTCTCTCAAAAAATTCGAATAAAACAGTTTTTCAATTACTTCTCAAAAATGACCCAGAAGCCGATGGTTGTTCATATATTTTTTAAAAACTAAACAAATCACTTACATTAAAAATACAATAACGGCAACGGAAAATTGATTTTTTAGCAAATATAACCCAATTCTTCTTTTTTTCAACCATTTGAAATATGCACCTTAAAATAATTCCAACCACTTGGAGTTAAGACATCCAGAAAATCTCACTTCATTTGCAAACCTCCATCGGGATATTCAGTAACACTACTTGCAATCATTGGCAACTTAAACCAGCGTCATGAATGTATTCCAGTCAAAAATAAAATCATAAAATACAATAATAAAAACTCCTTCCTCGTACTTAAAAACTTGTAACATGTAAGACCTATAAAATAGTAGACTAGGCGCTTATAACTCTAACCACAACTTGCGACAATTGCCTGTTACTGAGAGCTTCAACTTCTCAGATTTTTACCAGCCAAACTTTTGATAAAAAATTAGAACAGAATTAAAACGAAATTACTTCTGTCTATTAAAAGCAGTAATAAATTTCTTATTAATATTTGTTTTTTTTTTGTTTTACATCCAAAAAAAAAAATCGAATCATGAAAAATCAAGAAATAATTGGTTGGTGGAGCCTCCAGTGATGTGTTCCACAGTGCCGTACATAAATTGTACATAGTTGAACCTCTCCGATGGACTAAAATATTGCAAACGCCTTGCCACATGACATACCTAACCTCATCCCCTTCTCATGGGCATAAAATGTCGCATATCCTTTATGGTAGTTGGTGAGTGTGTGGGTATGAAATGTTTTAAGTTAACCGCTCAATCGAGTATAAGTAATTCAAGTTATTCCAGTCGATCAGTGTTGTTGGCTAGTGCTTGCAACAGTTGTGGCAACAGGGAACCTCTTTCTGTTTTAGTTTAACTTAATTTAACTACAAAAATAACAAAGTTAATTTAACGAGACTTGTAGTCTGTTTATATTAAAAGTCTCAAAGTGCCTATACCTAGCTACTTACAACAGAAATGTGCGACCAAATTAAAATATTTCTCATCCTTTGAAATCCACTTAAATCGCGTCGGCAGACGGCACACTCTAAATGGATTTCCAGTTGAAATGAATGCAAATCTCTTTTGAATATTTATCATACTCGTTACAGTGCGCCCATTCTGCAGGTAATAATAGTTCGTTGTGTAATAACTATACATCCGGAAGTTGTCATCGTCTGCGCGCCACATCACCGGGATTACAAAAGTTGAAATGTTTGAATTCGGATTGTGAGATCAAAAGTCTGCCAAGGGCAGCACATGTCAGTTTCGGCTTCAGTTCATGTGGTGGGACGTGGAAATGCGGAAAGACCTTCCATGGAAGAGAGTAATGTTGACATCTAGTTAGAAACCTTAAGCACGCGTTAAACTATAAACATAAAAAAGGATCGGAAACGACTTCCGCAGAAAAAGAAACCTCATTATGGTGACTGTCTTGGTAGGTTTCTTATGCTTTACGCACATCACATTACACAGGGGATGTTTTGGCTCGATGTGAAGTCATCAATTACAGTTCGCAGACAGAGACGTGTCAAACTCGTTCAAAAGGTTAATTCAATTTCCTATACACGAAAAAAAACGTGACGAGCATGGAATCGCATCATGAAATCAGAAAGAATTTCTATTGGGTCAATGAGAAGTTAAAAAAGTTTATGAAGCGAGTGTTATGAGTAAGAGTTTGGTGGGTTTTGGTTTCGTTGATCTTGTTCCTTTTGTATTTCAGATCCTTCTTCCTTCAAGAATAAATTGCCAATCCAAAATTTAAACGGCCTTAGTCTGGCAGTTTACGCAGACTCCAGACTTTCCAAAATCGCCTTACCAATAAAAAAATATAGTTGCCAGAATATCGCTAACTGTGCGGTTAAATGTTACGGGTGAGAAAGTCATGTTTATCTCGGGCATTAGCTAAATAAATCCACCCTTAATCATTTTGAAGACGAGTGTTGCCCAACCGTCCAAAATCACGGTATTAAATTTCGTAATGGGAGCTGTAGTTCAGCCTGAGCGTTTACAATTATAAAATAATTTTAGTAAATTGTAAATGTTTTCTAATTTTATTCATTGTAATATCACAGGGTAAATGGTTTTTAGGTATAAAAAACACAAATTTGTACACATGTATGCAAATATTGAATTTTTGTTTTATTTCCAAACGCTTGGAACATATTTCTGTTTTTCTCTGTTATATCTTGTTAAGTCGCTGGTTCTTTCTTTTTGATTAGTTTGTCTTTTTAAATGCAGTGGAACCTGTCTGAGTGGGACCTTTCCACCTCTATAAGTGAAACTTATATTTTATAAATTAACCTCTGTAATTTGACCAGACTTGCAAATTCATTTATTTTAACCTTTGTCAGTGGACAGACTTGCAACAAAAATCGTGTTTCGATACACATTTTTGCATGTCCTTGCCCGAACACTTGTTCTACCTGATATGTGAGCAACTGGGTGATTGGAATAGTGAGATTGAAATAAATGGCCCATTAGATTCCAATTAACCAGGTTCGACTGTAGTTTGCAAGTAACGAATGGATTCTTTGCTCCCCTGCAACGCTTGGGTTTTCTGTTAGATTACGGGGTGGGTGCGAGTTTGAGTATCTACAAAGTTCCTTTAATCTACATTTGTTTATCTAATATCAACAATATTAAATTAAATCTAATCAAAAAGTAGTTTGCGTTATTTTTAATTTCATTATGAAAAGAAAAAACCCAAATTTGAGGCCTTATTTCATTTTTTGTTGGGGCTTTATTTCATCGCAGTGGGGTCTTATTTCATATTTGAAATTGGGGCCTTATTTCATTTTCTCATTTGGGGCCTTATTTCCTGCAGCCAAGAAAATAATTGTCTGCGCTCAGTAAAATACAAGCCAATTCAAAAATTTAGCAACTTCTGGAGGATTAACAGGTAGAATGCTTGAGTTCATGGAGTGGAAAACTGTCGGTTTCTAAGTTTCCCGATTTCAGTAATACCCCACAAGTTTGGGGGGTATTCGAGTACGAAGAGGTTGAAAAACGTTTAAGGTATTTCTTTAAAAAAAAAATATTTAGACTACCCGAAAATACGCCGACATATATGTTGCACTTGGAAACTGGTATATCTCCTCTCTACATCTTTACTTTAAGATTGCACTTTCTCTAAATACTCAAAGTGATGGAACTTCCAAGATATAGCCTTCCTCACATCGTCGTAAAATGTTTGATACAAAGGAAACTCTAGGTTCTTCAACGAATGTTCAAGGCTAAGCAGCGAACACAATATCCAGTTAACGGACTATAATGCAGAATCTTAGCGGCGTTCTCTGAACGAGGTATTATCTATTGAAGAGCCTGAATTTAGATTGAAAGCGCAACAGAGTGAGACCAGGAGTACTTATCCCTTACTTAACCATGACCTAGCTACGAAAAAATTATTTCCACGATCGGTTCAATGTAGACGTAATTTCTAACATATTCAAGGCCAGAGGGAAACTACTTCGACTTAACTTCAGACGACATTTAAGTGACGGGAATAAGGAATGCAGCTTATGCAACCTTCGACAAAAAGAAGACGTTTTCCATTTTATTGGAACTTGTCCTATTCTGAAGGAGATCAGACGAGCTCATTGGAATAAAGAGTCGTTGTCAGTGGCGGAATTCACCAAACGTCTAAATGGTGAGGACTGGAGCGTACTGGCTAGCTACTTAAAAACTGCAATAAAATACCGGCAGCAAATAATGAACGAAGCTTTTTAAATTACAAAATAATTAAACTTTAGTATAATTCTCTCTTTTCTTCGGTTGACGGCAATAGCCAAAGTCTATTATTGTAAATTATTGTAAAAAAAATGAATGAAATTTACACTTCACATAGGTTCTTCGATAGGTTCTTAAAATGCTTATGGCTTCAAGGGATCTTATTAAAACACAAATGCACTCATCAATCAATCATGAAGTATTAAAAATCAGAGGAGAGCGTACTATAAAATGTACCGAAAATTGTGCCCGAATGAACAATAGGGCATTGATTGCATATGATATTTGACAGATCACCGGATATTTTGTGGATTTTCTATTTTGTGTTTTTTTTTTTTTTGTAATACCAATTTTTATATATTTGTTTTCGTAGAATAAACTCCTCGTTGTGAAATAAACCATTGACCTGGTTTTTCACGAAAAAAAATTATGAAAATTAAATCTGCGGTGAAAACAAATGTAATAGATTCAACCGAAAGTCTTCGAACTATTAAAGGAGGAGGTCAATTTGTTTATTGGTACCATATCAAAAATTTAAACTGGCAACCAACATAAGTCGACATAAGTGTTTGATTATTAGTAAGACCGAAAGTAAACAACTCAATATGGGCTGTCTTACTAAACACACCACCTACCAAATGCTTATGTCATTCATGTCTATTTTTTGACTTCCGTTTAGAGGAAAGACCACAGACAACTGAAAACGACAAACCAAAGGCAACCTGTTGCAAATCGCGGTTATAAATAATTATAGTCATTTTATTTATTGTTGCATGACTCCTTTAATTTGTAAAATATTGATTCATGTGGTAATTAATTGCCGGTGAACGATTTGTTTGCATGGATTATACAACACAAAGTGAAGCTGGAGCGATGTAAATTTATATAGAAATAAATAAATTAGCCACGGTGGCGGGCGCGCTTACATGTCAATATTTACTGTCGCATATGGACTCGTATTACACTTTGCGGCCAGATCAGGTCAATTATAAGTTAAAAATATATGCGATTGGAATCGTTGCGTGAGAAATGTTGTTACAGTAATAAATACCAATTGAGTTATTAAATTTTGCTAGTACTGGTTTTCCAATTGAAAATTTGCTACGCTATTAGACGGGTGCCAGACCAATGAACTTTATTCATCGACCGGGCTACTTTATCGCGTATTGGCGATAATTTTATGAATAGATAGATTGCATGACAAATAAACTTATGAAATAAAGTTGACGTTATCAGCTTCAATTTCTTATACAATATCGTGATCTGATATGACTTTGCAGCAGCAGGAATTGCTAAATTTTTGTTGGTTTTCTTGAAATTGATATTTCAAATCTGAAACTAGCAGTTTTTGTAGAGAAATGTTTCTAAATTGATAGATTTTCGAAAAAACAGCCGAGCTATACTTTGAATCTTACACAAAAAGAGATTGTTAAAAGTAAAAGATTTTCTTACGAATGCTAAAAGCTTTTATTGCAAAGAAGTGTTTGCTTTTCCAAACAGGTAGCAGTCCTGGCTCTAGTTTTGGTGATCTGAGGGGCTCTATTGGATTGATTGGCTACTCTTTGCCTATAATGGTGTTGACCGATTTATGACTTCTTGCTTTCAGCCATCGGCTTATTTCTTAAAACAAATGTTAATGTTAGCGGTATTTCTGTTGTAATATTGCCCAGTTTTTGAGCGACATGTGGTTTGTGTAGTTATTGACTATATTAGTGCAAATCTTATCTGTAAATCCTTCCTGCACTGAAAGAATCTGTAAGACACATCTGCAATATAGCAAACACAGATCTTCTACACCTCAGAAATCGGATGTACGGCTTTTCACACACTCTTTTCCAATGGACATATTTAAACCTCAAGCTCTTTTGAAAATTGCCGGTAAATGTGCTTCTAAAGACTGTTTTGAGAGTCATATTGCACTCGTCCTAAAAAGTTACGTTGGGTCTTTTTAAATTTGTGGTGTAGCAAGTTTTAAAGTTACTGCGATATTAGCTCCATATATACGCTTGAGCCACTTGACGAGCTGCAGTCCTACACTAATACTATCATACCTTTTGGCAGGATGGATTTCCTGCTGAAAGAAGCTGTACTTGCTTTACAGGGCAACTCTCGTCAATTGCTGGATGTTTTTCCCCAGAAACTTTTGAATTCATTCATATCAAGAACAAAAAGGGCGAAGAAAGTTCGCGTATTGACCCACTTTTTTCTCTATGAATGTTGTTTCAATTTGAATGAAACGGAAAATTTACATTCAACTTTACAATGGCCTTTCATTTCCCTTTCTGATCCGCTGTTATTATTCCATTTAAAATCCACAGAACCGCCCTTTTCTAGTTATCAGATTCGCAACAAAAATAAAAAAGGAAAACCAACTGCATGAAAATGAATCAAACTTTATAAAATAATAACAGGACGCCCACAATTCTGCTGTCCTTAACTGAAAATGTCCATTTTCACTTTATCAGCTATCAACCCCAATACCGAGAAAAATCTAGTCGATTACTTGTTGACAGTAAACACCCAACCCCTGCTGACACAAGCAACATTGTAAACGTGCAAAATGCTCCTCATCAATCTGGCCTAGTTCTCTTGCGGAGTGCACTTGTGTATAAAATGTCACAAGCACTAGTCGAGTTCGTAACATTCTAGTGCTCTCTTGTTCAGCTTTAGTGATGTCCCAACAAAAGCATCACAAACAATTTTCTTTTTTCTTTATTTCCTTCCTCAACTATATCTCTATAGTGTAAACTTACTGATTTCTGATTTCTCTTTCGTTTCAGATCATCCGCATGTACACTTCGATACAGCCAGCCTAAAAGAAGACTACGAATCAGACAGCAGTGTAACATACAAACGTTCAGGCGACACAATTGTCATCAGTTTAGGATTCCTCCAAATCAATCACAGATATTCGATAGATCTAAAGCTACCGTCGTCAATATTCGGTCAGTTCGATGGCCTTGCCACAACACAATTTGTACCTGATGTCAGTTCGATTCCTAACCTCCATTGTCGGATCACAGAGTTCACGGGCGTCAAGCATGACCAGCATGACTTTTTCGAGATGAAAATTGAATTTTTCGCCTACAAAGAGAAGTTATTGCGGGAAACGTTGACTATTGTCAATTCGAAGAACTCCATGGAGATCTTCAAGTTGTTAATAGCCGCCCGAGTTCTAGGCAAGGGTAAAGGAACACCAATGCTACGAACTGGCATCCATTGCATAGGTGTGGAAAAGGACGATGATGAGTCGGAAGCGTCTGATTTTCCTGGCTTCGGAAAAGGCACATAAATAGATTTATTGTTGATAGAAGATTTTAAATTGTTTTTCATTAGTTTTCTTTGTCGTTTTTTTTTTTGTTTGTTTCTGTAACATTTGGCATTTTGCATTTATAATTCTTTGTACTTATTTCATTAAGTATTCTCTAAGAAATAAATTGTTAATAATAAACATTTTAGATAGATACGTTTTGTGGCTAAACGATGAACTAAATTTAAAACGCATTCTTGCGCTATAAGTAACGTAGAATATAAATAGTAGATGTATAAATATATTTTTTATCCAATTAAGAGAGGATTTGGTCAATTTAAAAATGAATAACTAATTCGTAAAACGTAAAACAAATACAAATCAATATAGCATTTTTTTTGTTGGCTCATTTGTAACTTGTTTTGCTCTATTTTTAATTTATGTCTATCTCAGTATTTTAATAAAGTCTTATTATTTTCATCAGCGTTGCTTCTTTTATTTTGAACATTTGGTAATTGCCAATCCTTATTTTTACTGAAGTTTATACTTTAGTTGGCTAATCTGAGAAGAGCTGAACTGTTTATATTCAATTCAAAGTCGGGCTTGAAACAATCTTTCAGGGCCACACCTTGGTGTTGTTACAGACCCTAATCTCAAGATTACAACTAGATATTAAACACTAAAGCATTCGGAAAGCACATGTGTTGCTTTCAACGTCTGCAGCAAAACGTTTGTATATGGAAGCACGCTGCCGAAGTTCTTTCTATCACCTACGGACCACTCGTTTCATGGCTCGACCTAAGTACCATTAAAAACCAAACCTGAACCTTAACTTGAGGACCCATAGCTCCGTACTCTACCACAAACACTCAACCATTGCAAGAAGTCGGGGTCGAAGTGGGGGTCGATTCTAGTTCTGTGAAAGAGTGAATCGAATAAATAGTTTTCACATTCGTTTTCACGCATTGCTTTCATTTTTTCGATTCACTTTGTACTAAAATGCGATTCTGGTTCAATAAGTGAAAATATCGTGGTGAATTCAATACCGCACACTGTGCTGTACGAAAGAGGGTTGTCAATTTTCAAACTTTCAGTAAAAACATTCACTTGCAAATGGGGCAGTGAAAAGAAATTATTCATATGAAAAATTTTGACGTTTGGTTCACATTTTCATAGAACGCGAATCAAAATCGCGCGTGAAAGGGTGAAAACATTTTCGTTTCACTTTTTCACAGAACCAGAATTGACCCCCTGGTTTCACTGCCAAGTGTAATCTAAGAGGAAATTGAAATATTTCTATCATAAAACATAGGCGCAACAGATTCGTATAGGACCAATCCGAAGATTTAACCTCGAACCTTTTATTTCGTATTGCGTGTGCATATCTACGCACAGTTATAAATTTATAAATTAAGTGATTTACTTGTTGTCGCTTTTTGGTATTTCGGGGGCGTATACGTACTTTTTTTGCGTGTTCGAAAAAAATGCACACTATCTATTAAATTAGGCACTTAGGTATGTATTTCCTGAAATTTTATTGCTGGAAACAATCAAACAGTACTCAAAAGGAAACTCTTTTTTAAAGTTGCCTGTGAGAACTTTTGCTTGGTGCACTTTCAACGTATATAATAGCTACAACTTTCAGAGCACCGTCTTGACAATTAGTTGTTTTAAAGTTTTAATAACACACTGGTGCTCTACGTCGCCTTCTCGTCGCAATTTACCAACTAATCGCCAGGTAAGGAAGGTACCTGTATTGTATGTTGTATCAGGGAAAATATTAAGCGTATTTCCGAGGTGAACACAAAATGTTCCGGAATAAGAATATATCTCTCTACTGAAAAGGTAAAACATCTCAAGTTCACTTAAAATTAAGTCGGAGATCTGTGTAGTCTACTTTTAGGGTATGTATTTTGAAACCCCTCAGTTATGTTATAGTTCCCAGAAGAGCAGTTGGCAATTTTAATATGTACATACATTTTTTCACGATATCAAGTTTCAAAAAAGTACATTTATGTACTTCTAGATTTACAATATTTTTACTATCAATATACCTACATTGGACAGCTATTTTCCGTGTGTTAGAATCTCGGTTAGAATTCTATGTTTTAAAAATGCAGCTTTTCACTTGAATTGTTTTATGCTTCTGAACGATACCGATGTCCAAAGGAAATAAATAAAAATAAATTTTCTGTTCGGTATCCTTTGGATTCCATTCCTGTGAAAGGCGAAATGGATGCTGTTTTGTTTTGTAAGGAGTGCGTTGATTTAGTGCAACCCCGTAATACATAAATCTGTCCATTTCTATACCTAAGAAAGAGAATACATCCATTTTATTTTAAATTTCAATAAGAACTTCCTTTTTACACTGATAGTTGTCAAAACCAGTTTCCCAGAGTATGTTTTATAAATGGAAAGGTTTTGCCTGCATGTTTTTAAAATATCTTATATAAAAATCGGCGAAGGGAAACAGTAAAGAACCACTTTCACTGCCTTAAACACAACATATTCGCTTGATTTTTTTTTTTTTTTTTTGAATATTGTTCAGAGATGCAATGCTGTCTATAATTTTTTAATTTTTGTAATTTTTCGAATATGTTGTGTATAAGCCAGGTCAATATAATGGAAGAATTTGTACCACTGGGCGAAAAATATGTGTAAAAGTTATGAAAGCACATCTAGAATTTCAATTGGATTAAATTCAGTATTTCTTGAAAATACATAATCAGGCCGATCATTGAATCCGCTGGATGCTCTGCGGACGGATTCAATCCGATCCGCAGTTGATCACTTCACAAGTGAAAACCTATCATTGAAAACGGCGGATGGACTACATTATCGGTCCGCAAAACCGCATTACCGATTGCTTGTATTCTTATTCGATTTTGTTTTTATAAAGTGTACGAACATGGATAGCATTGTATTTTTCTTAAATTTAGTAGAAATTGCTAGTAATAGTGATACTAGGAGCATTAGAAGAGGTGTTAGAATGCGAGGAAAATATGTCTGGATGTTTTTTCACCATTTTCACCATTGCCTGGAACTGAGGACGGGTTGTTTGTTTTCTAAATCGGAAAGATCAATTACTGTTTGTAAACTTTTTAAATTTTTCCTTTTTTTTCGAAAAATAAAACTTTTATTGCGTGTATGTGTGTTATCTCTTCGAGATCCGCATCGATTTTGATGCGGATTGAAAACAACAACATTTGTATGAACCGCGTATCGGTTGCGTTTTCAATGATAGGCATGAAATGTGAACTTCGCTACCGACATCCGCTCACTTACCTACCGGCGTTTTCAATGATAGGGGAAATGTTCAAAACAGGTACTACTCCCTCCGCAGAACATCCGTCGGATTCAATGATTGGGGTGATTATACTTACCTATAAAATCGCTAAATTCGACTGTTCATCGCGTCAACTTCATGAACGCCATTTGCTCTCTAGTAAAGTCTAAAAACATTTTCGAACTTTTCTATTTAATTCAAGAAGTAAGTAAATATGAAAAGTTGTTTCTGGAACTGGCCCGCCTCGACCACGAATTGTGATTCTTATGAACTTCAGTAATTATTACCTCTACAAAAACAGTTTTTTCTACAAATTGCCATTTTATATACATTTCCTTTAAAAATAATCGATTTAACATCAACGTAAACATTTTTAAGTCCAATGTAAATTCAAATTCATAATACCTTCTTATTTATCATTAAAGTTAAACAGTAGCATAAGGAAACATTAATGTAGCAACCATTTAGTATTAAATTCTACATTATTTACAAATGTTTACTGCTAATTTTAGTACCAACAGAGTGTATTTTAAATCAAAACATTTCCTAAGATTTACCTGTAAAATATGATTATTAAATTTTAACATTTAAATTTCACAATTTAGCTAGACTAAAATAAGGACAACCACTGCTCTGCCTTTCCATATCCAACTACGCCGAAAAACACTCGTCCAATTATTAAAGTACACCGAATGGAAGTGTATAAAAAACGCTCTAATGAAATGGACAACAGAAAATGTTTAAATTCTCGCAAAACAAAATTTAACTGGACCAATAGACCACTAGAAAAAGAACTTGTTCAAAATATTTGTGCTAAGAAAATAATATATAACTGCGATCGATTTTTACCCCACTCGAACATTTAGGCTGGGTAGGAGTTCTCTTGCTCAGTCCGAAATTGTAAATGGTGCTACTAGTGAAAAAAATATATATTCTTTTAAAACTGCACTTGAACGTTTATATAAATGTATAAATGTATTAATAATATGTCTTAAATTATTTGCGGTAGCTGAAAAAAGCAAACAATTCTAAAATGCTAAAACTATATATACTAATTATATATTTTTAAGATATTGATGTTGAAAAAAACTCTATGGTAAATTCAAATAAATGAACAAATAAAAACGTTGTTTGTGGAAGTTTTATTTATAAAAAAAGTTAAGTGAATTACGAAAATTAGTCTCGCTCGTGGTTGACACTAGGTACCTTTTATGAGTATGTAATGCTTTATTATTAAATATGAATGTTTAGTTTCATTCTCTTTCTTTTATAATAAGTGTTAAAAAAGTGTACATAAACTCTGGATGTTCAAAAAATCACCACCATCGGGTATCTGTTCAGAATGGAATTTTCTCCGATCTGGAAGAAATCGGAGAAATTCCATTCCAGCTATCCGTTCCGTCCGACACAACTTTCAGAAAAAAATCTCTGTTGACAAGAAACGTGTCGTATTGCGTGGAACCGCGTTAGAGCACTTACTTTTGACAACTACATGGCACGTTCTTTTCCAAGCTGTCCGATAACTCATTGAAATGAACGCGTTTATGTGCTTCATTTATTTTATTCCGAAACGGATACTTCAATCTTCGAATGCAATTTGAGTTCCGATCGGATTTGACTTTCGTATCGGAATTTTTTCCGAACGGATACTTCGATAGGCGTGAATATATGTCGAAAAATGTTCGTTTCCATAGTAACATCATTGAATCGAAAGTGGTTGGTCATAACCTCGCAGATAGTGAATATAATATGTAATGCGAATGCGATTCCCCTGAATTAAAACGATACAAATACTTACTTTTTTCATATTAAGGCCCGGTTTGTTCAATCTTGGTTATCTTTAATCATCGGTTATTCCAGCTACTGGTAACCATTGAATGTGTTTGTTCAGCAAAATATTAACCAGAGAATCAGTAGTTTGGTTAGTTAACCAGTGAAATCGATAACCAGCCGATCTTGAGCGGTTAATGAGATCTAACCACTGATTTTCTGTAATTTCGTATGTTCAAGATTTTTTAAGGACTACGTAGGTATTCATTTTGACGTAGCTGATATACGAAAACTTTTGAACAAAAAGAAAAATGCAAATAATAGAACGAAGGAATATATAATGCGAGATGAAGTGAACCAATAAAATCTTTCACATCGGTTTTGTTGATGTTTTCAACTGACACATAAATATAAAATACACATCACGCATCAAGTAGATTATTTTCAACATTTTTTGGCCGATGACAGTTCTCATAAATCGAGATAAAGCACACGCGTTAGGAAACATATTGAGAGAACGAGAAAATTGCGATTGTCGTTGAATAAATTAACATGAGGCCTGTTAATTTGTAATAAATGTTATTGGTTTTGGCTTTATTTCGGTTTTGTTGTCAAAAAATCATTGACTAACAAATACAAAGTTTTATTCTTTAGTTCTTAAAAAAATCCTGTATAATTTGGTTATGACATTCATTTTTGTGTTTATTAAGTTTACTTAAAAAAAAATACATTAATAAAATACCTACCTAAAAAAATACTTATCAAAAACAAACGGACCCGAAAAACAAAAAATATAACCATGGATTCGATCAATCACTAAGGGCCGGTCTGTTCACAGCTGGTTAAAGCCTTGGTTAGGTTACCACAGATTTAGGTTAACCCATGATTATAAATCAGTGATAACCAATGAGTGTCTGTTGACCGTTTTTTCACGTCGGTCACCAAACCATAGCTTTTCAGCAAATCGTTCCATTTTTCCAGTTTATTTGTCAATCATAGATTGGCACAACCCGTGGTTACATTTTTGTTTTTTTATTTCGGGTCCTTTGGTTTTTGATAAGTAATTTATTTAGGTAGATATTTTATGTATTTTATAATTTTTTTTAAGAACTGAAGAATGCAACTTTGTTTTTGTGAAGAAAATTTTTGAGAACAAAACCGAAATAAAAACAAAACTAAAAAAAATTGTTAGGTACAAATTTTTAAGCCTCATCTTATTTTATTCAACGACAAACGAAATTTTCTAATTCTCTCAATATTTTTCCTATCGCGTGTGCTTTACCTCAATTTATGAGAGCTGTCATCGGCCAAAAATAAACGTATTTCATATTTTGCATCCATTATTTTAGCGTGTTGTGTATTATATTTATATGTTAGTTGAAAACGTCACTGAAACCATTCGTTCATTCTATTATTTTCATTTTACTTTTCGTTCGCACAATATTGTACAACAATTTTTTTTGTTTAGCAGCTACGTCAAAATGAATACCTACGTAGTCCTTAAAAAATCCTAACAGACGAAATTACTGAAAATCAGTGGTTAAATCTCATTAACCGCTCAAAATCGGCTGGTTATCGATTTTTCTGGTTAACTAACCAAACTACTGATTCTCTGGTTAATATTTTGCTGAACAAACACATTCGATTGTTACCAGCTGGAATAACCGATGATTAAAGATAACCAAGATTGAACAAACCGGGCCTATGACAAATAAACTGGAAAAATAGAACGATTTGCTACAAAGCTGTGGTTTGGTGACCGAAGTGAAAAAAACGGTCAACAGACACTCATTGGTTATCACTGATTTATAATCATGGGTTAACCTAAATCTGTGGTAACCTAACCAAGGCTTTAACCAGCTGTGAACAGACCGGCCCTAAGTAAGGTATGCCTGATAAATGGAACATGAGCATCGTTTTGAGGGAATCCTCTACACTGTATTTGCCAAAGACTTTACTTACTTACTTATGTACTTTATCCCCTTGTAGGTCCTAGGGCATCTACAGTCTACAATGCCTACGCACCATCGTATGCGGTTTCTGGCAATATGCCTCAGCTCTCCCCATCTCTTTCCCAGTTGCCGTGCTTCCTTCACGACCGATCTACGCCATGTACTTCTAGGACCGCCGCGTATTCTGCCATCCTGAGTATGCGGATTCCATTGCATTGCGTGGTTAGCTATGGACCTGTCACTTTTCGGAAAGTGTGACCAATCCACTGCTACTTTCGTCGTTATATGGTTGTGCCAATAGGTTCATGGTCGGTTCTCTCATAAAGCTGTTTGTTCGAGATACGGTTTGGCAGGAAAATCCTTAAGATATTACGCAGACACCTATTATCGAACGATTGCAGCTGTCTTGCGATAGTAATGCTCACTCTCCAAGTATCACATCCATATAGCAGCGCGGACTCAACGTTGGAACGAAATAGTCGTAGCTTGGTGTCTAAGCTAATTGCATTACTTCGCCAAATTGTAGATAGCATCCCAAACTTAGCTCTACCTATTCGGCTGGCTATATCCAGTTCGGTTCCGCCATCGGTTGAGACAATACTCCCAAGGTATTGGAAACTCACTACTCTTTCACCCGTTTGCCCAGCAATGCATAATTGCATATGCGAGTATAAGTTGATGAGTTCGTTCCCAGGCTGATCATTTTTGTTTTTGCCGAGTTAAATTTCAGTCCAACGACGTCTGCTTTCGTCTCCACATTTGCTGTCATAGACATACATCCTCAGCGTAGTCAAGGTGTTTGAGTTCAGATGTAAGAGTCCATCGAATTCCTCCATTTCCCATCGATTAAGCTGATCACTGATAAAAACAATATTGGTGAAAGAATGCCTCAGAAAGTTTTTCTCTGTGCAAAAAGTGACATGTGGACCCATCGTACGTAGCCTTAATAATTGCTGTTAATTTATCTGGGATACCTCTTCTGCGCAAGGCACGCCAAATAAATTCCCGATTGACACTATCAAACGCCTTTTCGAAATCGGTGAACAGCAGGTGGATTGGCGATCGATATTCACTCGATGATGATATGCAGGGTGTTGATGTGGTCGACACAGGAGGATCCAGAGCGGAAACCTGCTTGTTCGGCGTCGAGTGTGTCTTTTGCTAAAGAGGCTTCAATCAAATAAGAAGTGTTTGAACGCCTGAAAGAAACAAAGTGATTGGCTTTGTCACCTATCTGTGCGATTTTACGATCGACAAGTCTACAATTTAAGGCCCATAAATGACGGCTTTTGTTAAGACAAGCTACGTAGATGCATACTTCCTTGCATTTTACGAGACTGTTTGAGCTGTCCCTTCCGATTCATAGGTTTCGCTGGATGGTCATCTTTCACAAATCCAAAATATTTAGCTAGTTCAAATATCTAAAGGTGCACTCACTGGTTTCATTCTGCAAAATTCGAAGGAAAAGTAAAAAAGTACTGCACTCTTTACTAACAAATATAATTATATTTTATTTGCATAACTATTTTTTGTTCAAAATTTTATGATTTAACACTTAATTTAGAAAAAAAAAACTTTCAAACACTTTCTAACTTTTGCACCCAAATGGGAGTTTTTGATAACAAAAACAAAATAAAAATAAAAAAACAACCATTAAACAATAAATCAATTAAACAGACGAGTAAATATCGAATATAGCTTACAGACTAATTAAACTTAAATTAAGTATATAAATTCAAAATTAACTTCTGTAGAAATTAAAAAAAAAACCTTTTTATTGTGTATGTATTTATAATTGGTAAGTAGAGAACTTTGCGCGAATGCGTCATAAGCTGCCCATTTGATGGACACTGTGACCTTAGACATTATATAATCAGGAAACGTAATTTAAAAAAAATATAAACAAATAGGTATATCTTTTTTGTAATGCACAAGTTGATCCTCTTGGGAGCATTATGCACTAAGCCTGAGTGGATTTGATATATTTGTCGCACGCGTACAGCATCAATCGTTGTTTGGGACTTTTGGTTTAGTGATCCAAGATGCGCATATTACCAGAAACGATTTTATTATCAAGGATTGCACCAGGAGGAATATCAATACGATCACCATGGTTAGCAATAATGATGACGGTTCCCTGGAAGAAAACAAAAAAACATTTTTTTGTAAAATAATGAAGTGAGTAACATTGCTATCAGACTTTGGTTTATAAATATTAAAAAAAGGTACTACAAAAAGTGTAAACAGTTCACGGAAGTATATTATTTAAAAATGTAATCATCTAAAAATGATTTAGGTACTATTATCACTTACTCTCAAAGAGACGCCTCTTCCAAATGTAACATCTCCAGACACAGTCAAGTGATCCAACTCAATTATATCAGGTATGTTGGCAAAACGTCCCAGGAACTCCTTTACCTTGGAGAAGTGATTTTCACCCAACTTCACCAAAGGTGTGGTGGGGAACATTCTCTGCGGCGACATAGCTAAGCTGCCGTTCTTCAAATGATATAAATTCGACATAACCAACAGCAGATCGGATGTCTTCTTTACTGGCAAGAACCGAGAACGTGGCACATTAACACCCACTGCTCCATCGAAGAACTTCATGGCAGCACCGACGGCTGTTTCCAGCTGAATTACACGCAGCCCATTCTCCAAAGTCTTGTTGTTGACAATGATTTCCACGTTGAGTGTTCGCTCACGCAAAACGCGATCGATTGCTGTAAATGTTCAACTATTCAGTTAACTGCCAAATGTAATCGATTGGCGTTCAGTTGCGTACCTTTAAGCTTCGCCCAGATATTGTTTGTGTTGAAGAACTTGAAGGTTTTTACCGATTTGAAGTCATCCACGTGTTCCTTTGGTACCTGTGCAATTTCCAACAGGCGGAGCTTGTCCTCGTATTGAATTAAAGTACCACCCTGCAATGGAGTAAGGATATAAACAATCCAGCCATGAAAGGGCCTCTTCAATTTTACCTTAACGTCAGCCCTTGTCTTGTCGGTGACCTCCATAACGAACTCGTGGTTGTTTGGATCGCATAGCAATTTGTTTAGAATATTCAAGTCAACTGTGGCGCCCAGATTATCAATGTTCGACAGGAAACAATATTCACGACCCTCCGCAATGAATTTGCTAAGCAGACCGGAATTCTGGAAGGACTCGTAGAAATCGCCGTGACCAGGTGGGTACCACCTACGAAAGATGCAAAATTATCAGAAAGTTGGACGTGAGAAATGTTGTTCTTTTAGACTTACGCTTCCATGTCGTTTTCTACCTCAAAATCTTTCGCAACAGGCAAGAAGGACTCACGACTTATGCGTGGAAAACAACTCTGGTTGAAAGTGTAGATTTGTACTCGGAAGCCCTGATATTTCCTCACAATCTTCTCTGTGTCTTCGTCTGTGTTGAATGAGTTCATAAGAACTAGAGGTACATTGGCATCGTATGTTTTATTTAGGTGCTGCAGGGGAAACAGTTAGCAATGGTTATAACCAAAAAGAAAAGGAAAACAACTTACTTCAATTTGTTGCACTGTCAAATCGAGGAACGTTAGATCAGAGCGCACAGGAATAACACTCTTGGGTCCATGGCAACCCATTGATGTGCCAAGACCACCGTTAAGCTTGATTACAACCAGTTTGTCCAGCATAGAACGGATCTGAAACAATAGTTAGTTGGTTTGGTAACAAAAACTATGAACAGTTAAGTTTTTCATTAAAAATACTATTTCGATACACTAAGTAAATGCAACGGATATAAAATCTTTAAACATTTTTCAGAGATCGAGTCTGTCAAACACCATTTTGTTGTTGTAAAGGTATTTTAACCAGAAAATTTTAGTGAGTTATGGTCTCTTCTTCCTCTGCGTCATTACAAGTTCTGCAGAAATCAATGCTCTTCATGCATCTGAGTATACTTGCCAGGGACGCCGCGGCCGGTGGTGGCACCAATAAATGAAGGGTTTGTAGAACTGTTTTTGATCGGTTGATCAATCTTATTGCTAGCTATGACGAACACTTGGTTTCAAATACCGGACTTCACACATTTAGGAGGCGTAACTTTGAATAGCAATTTTGCGCACAAACAGCTCCAAAAGTCGTTCCGTGCTTTTGAGGACAGATTTGATACCGATCGAACATAAATTCTTAGCGTCTTTTTTAGTTGACATGTATTCTTCTGCGCAATTTCTAATTACGTATATTTACACCGAAAATTCCTCCGTACCTCATCATTTTTTGGTGAACTCAAGCTCGAGTATTCCATGACAGCATCACTCGGCAATTTCTGGATTTCATCCCAGTTAATAGATGGCCCATCTGCAAATAACGCAAATAAAAAATCTCATTATTTAAAGAACCACAATTAAAAGGCAAAGCATTTACTTACCCTCTTGCAGAAACCTTCCGAACAAGTCGGCAAAACGGTTCATTTCATTTTGAAGGGTTTGTTTCTTATCTGGCTGCGCTGTCTGCAACAGATTGTCCAACTCATTCTCCAGCAGTCGTAGGGCATCGCGTTTTGTTACCTCGTGGAATTCCTTCGAGTCGGATAGGGCTCGTTGGTGTCCCCTGACCTAAAACAAAAGTGTCATACAATTATCATTACGTAACATAATTAATAGCTATAAAAATATTTATTGTGCAAAATATGTTTGTGAGCTTAAACAGAATTAATCCAAATAGAATAAGTACATCGTCTTATCTACAGTGCAGTACTTGAGATTAGTTAGGCTTATGCAATTATAAGACGTACCTAAAACCGCCCGACTATCAGACGCGAATTGAAGTACACACGTTATCGTCGGTTACATAAAGGGCGTATCAACTTGTTTGCGGATATTTTTCAATGTCAGGTCAAATATTTGTTGAATTTCATAATGTAGTAGATTTTGTGAGGTTAAATTTACACAAAAGAGGGCCCTTTACATTGCAACGAGCTACAGTTGAAAGTCGACGTCGTTATTATGATAGCGCTTTTCCACATCAAATGTGAAGTGTAGTCAGGATCATATCAAAACAGTCAAGCATGTGGTACTGCGTTTTCAATCGTAAAACATCACAACCATAACATAAGCAGCAGCAGAAGAACATGAATAACAAAAGCATAGTCTCCATGATTGTGGGTGGTTGGTGAATGGGAATTTACATTGTTATAGAGCGTGAAAAGCACAACCCTGAGGACGATGGATGGTGTTTTGGTTTCAAAACTTCATCGGAAACTTCACTTCGTAAGCGAATGGAGGTTGACGGGAAGCGGAAGGAATGGGTTATTGGCAAATCTATTTGACAATGGAGGGGGCTTCTGGAATCAGTTATACGAAGAGCTACATTTACATGTGGAATGGAGTTTAAATCGCTCGTTACACGTTACACGGTCGACTGGTCCCATAAATTGTTTTGCAGCAACCAATTAAGTTTTGATCATAACAATTGAACATTTAAAGCAGCGGGTTGGTGAGGTATTACCGCAAGTTTATAGCAAAATATGTTATTTTTGGAGTCAGCCCTACAAATAATTTAAACCTCATTGGAACCAATTGATTCAGATTCAAATCCCCTGTATTTGAATAGAAATTAAATCCCTTTCAAGAAACAAACATAGCAAAAACTCGCTCTAGGTTGTTTTCTGCTTGCTGAAGCAGAGTAGACCCCACTTTACCACACATAGGTCTTTGTGCAGCTTTTGTTATGCCATTTAAAGGAGCACACAATGCCAATCTCTGGGATATCTAGAAAAAGACCTCAGCGACTTTGGGAGCTACCACATATCTTAGCTTTGTCAATAGGACCAAAATGTTTTGCGTGAGCAATCAACAAAGTCCATATGCAATAAAATGGCACACAAAACGGTCCGCTTATAACCCTAAGAAATTTCCCCGCGAGACCTACTTTTACTGGTTCACTTAGCAGAACATTTCCAATCTTTCATACAAAAAGTGTTCAAACATTACAAGCATTCCTTATATTATGGAGATTACATCTAGGTACCGCAATTATAAGATTTTAACCCATGTAAACTGAAAATAAACTTTATTTTAATTATAAATTCTATAGGAGAGACATCATGTTCACCCGCCAATGACCTTATAGTGAGTCATATTTATTTATAAAAGTATAATTGTTCAGTTTTAAGGTTTATTTAATTGATGCTTAATTCTAGTAAACAGATTAGTCAGCTCAGAATACAAGAGCACACCTTCGCGTCACCGGGGAAGAGGATAATTTATTTCACAATTTATATAATCGTTAAGTCAATGTCAATGTCAGTTTCACCTAATGGCAATCGATTTTAAGAATACGAAATTTAAACCTACAAGTCATGATATTTTTAGATAGGCAAAAATAAAATAAATCAATCGACACCTTGGCACGATAACAATGATTGATAAGACTGCGTTCCAACTGCGTGTACAGCCGTCTACATTTTTGCTCACTAATTATAGGTCAATGGAACGTGTTAGTGAAGCTCGCTTATCAATAGGTAAAAATGCGTGGACTCATAACTTTCGCCAGAAAGCAAACCTGCAGCAATTACATCATAATATGCCGGCATCGTTATTCGTCGCACGTTTAAAGTGCGCTTACTATTTTGTTTTGTTATTTGTAGTAAGGGGATCCCTCATCAAAATACGATTTAAATACGTGCGTTTGCAACCCTTCCCCGGTGAAGGGGGTTTTGTTGATGCATTTTGTCGTTTGCTAGGTAACTTTGCCAACAAAATGGTTTTGCGCTATTATGCTGATGCGCGAGAGGGAATACCTTCGAATTATCGTGAAATAAAATTAAAAATTTGAAATTATCCGTACCTTAAAAAAAAAAAAAAATAAAAAACATCAGTCAACCGATGGGGTTTTTTTTTTTTATAATTCACTAGTGCTCAAGGGGTTTTTGTTCCCTTATAATGCTAATGCACAGCACGAGTGGAAGGGTTAAAAGGGAGGATAGAGAAGAGTTACTGGTGCACATTGGTCTTAAACAATTGTGGGCTGTAATGAGAGGGGAAAACCGTGTGAGGCAATGCATTCCACATGCGTGTTGTTCGGCTCACAAAAGAATCTCTATATTTTACAGTTCTATCAATTATAAGTCTTATCGCGCGCTTTTGAATTCTGTCTAGTAGGTGCAATGAAGTTTTTGGTGCCCCTGACCAGATATGAGCGTTGTACTCTAGCTTAGGCCGAATAAAGGCCTTGTATATTGTAGCTAAGTCAGAGGGTGTAAAGTACTTCTTACATCGATTTAAGAAACCTAGACATTTCGCTGCGTTTTTGGCGACTTCGTATATGTGGTCATTCCAACGGAGTTTGTCGTTGACGCATATACCACGTATGGAAAGTCGTTCGGTTTCGTCGATGCAAGTCCCATTCATGGATAATGGGTTAGGGTTCAGGTTTCGCTTTAATGATAGAAGGCAGCATTGTGTTTTGGAAGCATTAAATTCCACTCTATTGATTGTACCCCATTTTATAATGCTTTCAAGATCGGAATTTAATGTGTTTAGCATACGTCGCCGTTCCAGATCCACGGCCGAAGAGCAGGGACGTGAGTCAGGGAACGAATATGAAAAACTGAGGGTGCTATCATCAGCGTATTGGATTAGAAGTAACAGACAAGAGATCATTGATGAATATGAGAAAGAGTGTCGGAGACAAAACAGAGCCTTGGGGAACACCAGCATTTATATGGTGAATTGCAGACTTGAAACCGTCCAACACAACTTGAATTGAACGGCCAGAAAGGTAGTTTCTAATCCATTGAAGAAGAGACGCGTCGATCCCATAGGCACGCATTTTCGACAAAAGAGCTTGGTGCCAAACTCTGTCAAATGCTTTCGAAATATCAAACGCAACGATCTTCGTTTCACCAGAGTGGTGGAGAGATTGGTTCCAATTTTCGGTGAGATAAGTCATCAAATCACCAGTGGACCTGCTGCCACGAAAACCGTATTGCCGGTCATTGAGAAGTTTTCGTGATTCAAGATATTTCATAAGCTGACGGTTTATCAGCGTTTCCATGACCTTGGAAAGAATGGACGTAAGTGCAATGGGTCGGTAGTTGGTGGGTGAAGAAGAATCGCCTTTTTTAGGAACGGGCTGGACAAATGCAGTTTTCCATCTACTCGAGTCCAGAAGAGTAGGACAAGTGGAAAAGCTTACGCAGTGGTTTTGCCAGCGTTGAAGAACACCTCTTCAGAATTATGGGGGATATACCATCTGGACCAGCGGATTTGTGAATGTTAAGATCTTTTAATACTCTTGCTAATGTGCGAGTGCGGAAATGTATTTGTCCCATGAAATATTCGACGCTCTCGAGCACAGGTGGAGACATGATGCAATCTGGAATGTTGGAGCTTGCGGCGAATTGCCGCAATGGGGTTAATGTTGTAGGGTTGTTTTCTTAGTTTGATATTTCAAATATTTACAGTTGAGTTTCAAACAAATCCGAATTTCGTCTGTGAACCTTTTCTACGTAAAAACAACAATAGCGTTTCAACATAACCTCCAATGTATGGACATATTCGTACGAAATGTTCTTATTTAGAAGTATGTTTGAAGAGGTAAGAACCGTGAAATGGTCAATGAAAAAACTAGGTCTAAGATGTGTCAAGCAGGAATCGAAACGTACCATATCGCTTTTTCAAAATTTCAAATGATATACGAACGCGTCACAAACCTTTCACCATTCGGATAATACGAATATTTAGAAATTGTGATGAAACAGATAAGAGCTGCTTGTCAGTAAATGTTTCGATTATTTCTAGATATATTCCGCTCGATGGTATAGCATGTCATTCTTATTGGGAAAAACCCTAATGGCGCTTTTCATTGAAGATACGAGAGAATTGCTATTTTCAATGAAATTCGTTGGAGCATTTTTGTAATAGTAGTAGACACCATATGTGAGATTTGGTATTCTGTTGCTACTTTTTTTTGTTTTCTACAGTAAATATGAATGTAGATTAGATTAGATTGTTAGGGGGAGGTAGAAAAAAGTTGCCATATCCCTGCGGCCACGAGTGGGCCTATTGTGATTCCCTCCATTTAAAGCTCGCTCATGATACCGGACTTAGTTATGAATCCTAGTAGGTCTTTGAGTGGGCTGTCAGATATGTCCTCTGTCCCAAGGTAAGGTCTTCCTAGATGGCGTTGACGTTATCTGTCTAGATATTCACATTGACACAGTATATGTTCGGCTGATTCTTCGTCCTCGTTGCATAGTCTGCAAGTATTGTTTTGTGTTATTCCCATATATTCATGAGGTTTTTTTTTTTACTTGAGGAACCCTGTAACTGTACGAATCTGACTTTAGGAGTTGTTCTGTTCTTGACAGGGAGGTAGTTGGCATGAACATTTTAGCTTGTTTGTTACCTTCAGTGTTGGCCCAGTAATGATTTGCCTTGTTTTTCAGCCAGGTTTTAATGTAGAATTTAGCATGGCTAAGGGGTAATCCACAGAATGATCTTGGCATCATGGAGGTCGATGCCGATCCTTTTCTGGCTAGTGTGTCTGCTATTTCATCGCCCACATGTCTGCTGTATCCTGGCACCCAAATGACTTTTTGTGCTGGCTAGCGATGTGAGTAATTGCAGACAATCCCAGACTAGTTTTAATGTTATTTCATAGCTATTAATATCCAGGAGTGTTGCTTTGCTATCAGAGAGAATATGCTCTTGTTTGTTATGGATTTTTTTTTTAGATTTTCTCTGAGACATAATTCTATTGCAAAGATATCTGCTTGAAATACGGAGTTGCACTTGTCCATGCTTTTGTAGATGAACGTTTTTGTGTTGGTCCCGTATACTGCAACTCCATCTCCTTCATCTGTTTTCGATCCATCTGTGTACCATACATGAGAATCGTTGGCAAATGTGGGTTTATTCTGTTCCCAGCTCTGTCGATTTGGGTGTGTAACTTTGAAGTTTCAAATATGAATGTATAAATCAACATAATTCAATCTAAGTTTAAATTTTGCACTTATAGTAGCAAATTTTGTTTCGAACAACACAACAAACATTTCGTTTTGACATTTTGCATGTGTGTGTTGGTAAGTTTAGGGCAACTAAAATTACTTCTTCAGACGAAAAAATGATTATCGGAAATCGGAAATATCAATCCTAAAACCGTTCCATTGTCACAAAAAATACTCTTCTGGTAATTCTGAGAAGAGAACTTCGCTTTTCGATTTGAACTCAGAATCAGAATCCACACACAAGTGTAATTTATGTATTTTATACAAGTCAGCTGACAGCAGCAGTAGATTATCTTTTTTTTTTTTTGGCATTTCACATTCTTGTTATTCCTTGCTTTCCCCACACAAAAAAAAAAAAAACGAAGGATCTTTTCAATTTTATATTGAAATTGTGTTGTTCGGTAGCGCAAACTGCTTAAAATTGACGTTTCTTCAATAAAATAGAAATAGGCCACCAAAAACACAATTGAATCGGGTATTGCCTCCCCCACTGAGTTCAACCCCAGGTCAATCCATTTAATACATCTACACCAACTTCTTTAACTTGCGATTTAAGAAAAATTAATTCTGTTACTAGAGTTGATTTCTGCGTTACACTATACAACCAACATACGGACGTTGAGCAATGAATTGAACGTTCTCAGCAGATGAAAACTTTGGCTTTATGGGAAAATCACGGAAATACGCGCTGGGGTTGAATAGCCACCTCAGTGAATGAGGTATATGTTCACCGAATTAAGTCGATTTTATGTGTTAAACAAGAACAATGCTGGTTTATTATAACGACGCGATTCGGTCCCTAAACTTTAATAATAAAAAAATAAAATCTCATACGCTTTTACTTTGCATAGTGTATTCCATTTTGAATTTAAAATAAACAATAACAGTTTCGTGTCACCTCAATTCCTTGAATTTTACACAAAAATATTTGCAGACATGGTGTGGTAATAAAGAACCGAATATTTGTGCAAACAACAAATATATATACAAAAATACAAAAGCAGTTAATTTATAATGAAGAACACAAGGGATTAAATCGTGGGTGTTGTAGAAAAATAATTATTTTTGAAGTGATCACTTCTTTAGGCGCATTGAACACTTTTAGATGGGCAAAAATCAATAAACTCGCGACACCGACACTGTTACTATTACCGAAACTGTTTCTGATACCTATGGGAAGCGCCCAGTTGTATATATCTGTTTATTTACTCGATATGAAAATAATAATAATATGCATTATTTTTCATGTACAATAGCGCATTAAATGAAAATGAAAATTGTAATATAATTTTTGTAGTAGATAGTAGTTTATAATAATGAATAAAAAAAAGAACACTTTATTAAAAGTACTTCCTGCACAAAAAAATATTTCCTGACGATTCAAAAAATTCGCGAGTAATTGTTCAAGTTTTCACTTCTGTCGGCACTCCCGTTTATTTTTTCTCTCACAATTGCTTTCATTTCTAAATTTTTTTGTTTAAATTAGCATTTCATTGCGATTATCTTAGAAAATAAAATCAATTCAATATCCTTGTTGCTTTTGTACTTTCCAATGGCATTGACTTAACCACAAATTTTGCCCTAACATACACAATTTAGAATTCCAAATAATAAACAATAGGAAAAGAAGAAAATTTCAACATTTTTTTCTCAATTACTCAATTCTTTACTTCATTTAGTACTATAATAATACATTACTTGTCAGCAAATAAGGTCATGTTTGTAATATCACTTTGTTGATTGAATTTTGGTTTCCTTAATGTTTACGTTATTGTTTCTCAGAATTTAAATGAGATACAGAACAAATAATTAAGAACATTTGCATGTTTCTGTATACTTATGCAAAATAATTCCTAATGAACATCCTCTTCAAATAAAAGCCTTAACGAACGGATGGTCATCTTACGTACCTATGCTCTTATAGTTAACAGCTCAGTTAGGTTCGTAGAAATCATTTTTATTGCATTCAATTATCCATTTAAACAGCAATATTCAAGCATTTAGCGATACAATGCTTTGAATTCCTATGAATGATAAGATTACCTATGTAAATTGTTTAATAAAAGTATCATTCGAGTTGACAAAAGTTCTGAACATCTCAATCAACAACGATGTAAAAATGTCCATCACCATCATTATCTATTATCCGCACTTAGAGTTAATGCATGAGTTGTGTGTGTGAGCCTTCACAACATCTAATTTCATATTTTTGCAACCAAACAGCTTTTTTTTTCTTAACGACAACTAGAATTTATCTCGCATGTCTAACTATTATCCATTGTCATTTGAATTAAAATAAACACTTGGTAGGCACAATGTCAGCTTCCTCTCAAAATTTTTTAAAACACAATGATGATCAAGTGAACAGTTTTTTAAATTCCAATGATACTGATATCGATATCAAAGGGAATAATTTTTGTTTTCACTTTCAAACCGACATGCGAGGAAATTAAACAAATGATCATTGATCGGTGAAGGTGAAGCCGCACATAAAACTGATCAAACAAAAACTACTTATGTCAATATAACAGCGGTACTCTGACTTCGATATTTGCAGATCGATGCGCACCACTCGGAATCACTTTGCCAAAACTGCTGTCAGAAGACCAATTCAAACATTTAAACCGCCCTCTTCTCAACTACTCAAATGCAAATGCAAATTAAACAAATTTTGTGCCTGCGCAACGTATCTATATCTATATCTATCGGACAAGCTCTTTTATAAGAGAGCCTCTCGACGAAGAGAACTCGATAAAAACTTACTCGATTAAGTAAAATATCAATCGGGCGGCTCATCACAAAGTAGTATAAGCTTATCCTAACGCACACGCAAAATTTTAAATCAGCGACAAAGTGTATTTATTTATCGGTTTCAATAAAATCCAATTGCAAATTGTTATGACTGCTTTTATTTATTTTTATTAACCACACACGACCACAAATTAAAATTATATTCAGTATTCAATGACGGACGCGACTTGACTGAACTCTCTTGTCAAGTTCACGCCGGAGCAATCTCAATAATAAATGTTAGTTATAGTAGAAAAAAAAAAGCAATTATATGAACAGTCAGACATTAAGTACAATACTAAGTGCAGAGAGAAACAAACGATTTTTGTTATCGACGCGTGAAGCTACTTAATGATACTCCACTCCAATCGTCTACCACGCTGTAGCTTAACTGTTGCCAGAAGCAACGAGTATAACTATAGCGTTTCAGCTCTCAGTCGAGAGCCGCCTTATCAATTTCATATATAAACGTTCGGTGGAAAATGGAGATTCGAGGTTCGTTTAGAGCGCGGTTTACAATAATTTTTGCACTCTTCTCGGCAAGGAGCAGCATACACACAGCCGCAGACACGACTACTCACAAGTCGCATATCAATTTCGGATAAGAGTCAAGTGGATTCGATTTTTATTGCCAGTCACTGTGTATAGAGATCATCTTTCCTAATAACGACTCCCGAGGGTGGGCATTTTCCCAAAGTCAAGTGCTTTTTTGATTTAGTCTATCCTGCGGCGAAACTGATAATAGTTTCAGTGTGCATAACGTGGATTAGGGTATGTTTATTAGTAGGAATCCACTAAAACACAGAGGGCCTTCCCAATAGAGTTTTGTTTCGACACTAAATTTTGGTACTTTTCATACCTAGTTCCATACAAATTTCGCAGTTGTGAAAATTTGTTATTATTTGGTATTCGATTGGGCTTCTTCAGATTCGCTCTCGGATTTCAGATTTCAGATTTCGTGTGGCTAATCGAACATAAAAACGTCACTTGCTCTCTTTTTTGTGTTGATATTCGTGCGATTCGAATATGTGTAGCCATCAACACTTTTCAAAGCGATCTCCATTCACTGGTTCAGTTTTATATTGAAACATTCGAACTTTGAATCTTGGGTTGATTTCTAAATATTTATACATAAATAATTCCCACAAATATATTCACCCGATGCAATGTCTTTCTTTGCCGAAGAAAAAAAAAATTCACGAAAACCTAAACTAACTCCACCAGTTGTCAAAATCAAACGCACTTGTATTGGTAAATCTGAGAAAATATCTGGACTGGCATAAGTGCTCTGAAAACTGAAAAGATTGTTTTTTTTTTTTATACCAAACGAGCATAAAAAATGCTCTGAGAGCGCCCAATCGAATACCACATTAGTAAGATGCAGATTAGGTTGCCTTTGTTATCAGCAGGTTATCAGTTTTTGATACTACAAATTTTGAATGTAGTCGTAGTTTTCGCGGGCGAACAGAGGACACACCCACTTTGGCGTACATATTTGATTTGGTATTTGTGTTATTTTTTTTTTTTTTTTTGTAGGTTAAATCTGTGGCCACAAGGAAAAACAACATAAGTCGACTTATGTCGAAATTGAGTTTTTTACACCATCGTATGCGAAATATTCCATTCTTTTTGCCATATTTTTTTTGTATTTTTATCTATTACGGTTTTTGAATTATAGAAGAAAGAAAACCACATGCGCCATACAACGCACAAGGAAAGGTAAACATTCAAACCGCTCTCCTGAAAAATTGCAAAAAGTGACTTATGCTGTTTTTCCTTGTGGCCACAGAAATGATGTGCGGAAATATGTAGTAACTTTTGGCACATCAACGTAACCGTAAGTTGTTGTGTCTACAAATCGGAGCCTTGGACTAGGAGTACTTTTCGAACGCACCCGAATATCAAGATGGCATCCAATGAAGATTCCGCTTGTCAAGCATGTTTGACGTTCAGCTTTTTCTTCTGCCTTTTTCTGCCTGCATCAACTCCTTTATATTTTGGCTCTCAACGTAAGCGCACCGACTACTCCACTCTTATCTCGTTTTCGATTGGGCAAAAAGAAGCGTCCCGGGAGAGTCCGGAATGCAAAATGAGTGGATCCCCGAGTGAAACCAATGGCAAACGACATTACTTGTTTAATTAATGGATAACTTTACTCGCATTTTAAAATAATTTACCACTATTATTAATTACAATAATATTAAATTAAAATCGATTATAAATGGTTAACCACAATAGGTTTGTAGTCGAACTACGTAGCTATCATTCTTACCAAAGTGACTGCGTCTACGAGTTGTTGTTAAACGTTATTCTATAAAACAATAACTCAACTGAAATTCGACAAAATTTTCCAACAGAAATTTTCAGGGCAAACACTTAAAAACTAGCGAAGAATCGTTGTTACTCCTCGCTATTCAATTCTACAATGGGTTTGGTGAAACGTTAACATCAATCCAATTGTCAATTGCCATAGGTACGTAAACCGAAACCGCACAAATTTTCTTCTGATTTTTTTGACAACTTAAACTTGATGGTTAAACTCAATCCTGGTTTTTAAATGTTGCTTATGAGTTGGTTGGTTGGTTTTAGTGGCTGTAGTTCCCCGTCTTCTGAAGAGGGACAAACACAAATAACGCATAGAGCGCCGTTTTGAGACACCAACTAATGGAACCTGAAGATAAAGGGGGAGAAGAAAGTTAAGGGAGCTTAAAGCTAGTCCTTACTATAATAAAACTGTAGCTTTTTTTCCGGCTGTAATCTGTGGCTAAGAATAGATTCAAAAAGTACTGCACGAATTTGATTTCGGTTTTCACAGTTGCATAGGAAATTGTTTAGATTTGAACATAGGATATGTTTTACCGTTATTCGCTGTCCGGAAGTGGAAATCTAAGCAGATAACTAAGAAAAGTTGTAATTCTCGGATGCCTTCTAGCTCCTAGCTTCGGAATCACTCATCCAAATGAAATGGGATTTTTTTTAATACAAAGTTCAATTATGTACAAAGATTTTAAGATATAAATCATCTTTGTACGTTATCCTGAAGTCGAACAATAAGTAATAAACTATAAATTTAATACAATTGAAAAAAGCAAAATGTTCGATTGAAGCTAGATCGTTGGATTTTTCCAGCGTTGAGTGGAGGAAATTTTGTGTGTGTGTGCGGCAAAACCTGTTTCTCTCTCTGTACACTTTCTGCGGTGCGCTTTTTCTTTCTCTTTTTTTATGCACCTTTTGCTTTTAGGCTTTGTGTTGTGATAAACAGATTAATGCGAGAAACCGATTAACACAGCGACAGCAACAGCAACAGCGAATTTAGGATTGGCTCTAACGTTGATGTCGCTGTCGATGTTGCTGTGCTAATATGTTCAAAGTAATTCAAATACATTGGTTCTAAGTTCGCTGTTGCTGTCGCTGTGTTAATCTGTTTTCTCGCATTATTGTTTGGTGTGAATGCAATTTCAAGTTTTCGACGAAAAAACGGTTTTCGCTGCGGTGAGAAAATGGCATAACAAAATAATATAAAAAGACCTTGGGCAAAAAATATATCTCTGAGAGCGTCCAATCGAATACCACATCAGTTAAGTATTCGATGTTCCAAGACAAGTTTCGAGTTTGCTCACCGCCTTTTTATCCAAACTCGAGTTCGCCCAATGGCATAGAAATTCTACCATTATAGTGACCTGGCTTATACGACATACCAATTCGAAAACAAATTACAGACAGCATTGCATCTCCGCACAATCTTCCCAAAAGAAAAAAAGAAAAAAGAGAATCAAGCGAATCTGTTGTATTTAAGGTAGTTATAGTGGTTCTTAACTGCTTGCCTTCGCCTATTTACATGTAAGACACGTATTTGCATTCAACCGTCAAGTAGTAAAATTGAATTGTGTGGTATTAGCGGTAAGTTTCATACCAAACCACCAACTAATGACTGAATAACAAATAAATATCCATTCGATACGTATTCGCCCATTGATACTATGAACTTTACCTACTCGCGCCACCTGCTCACTCAATATTGTTCTATTATTGCTAAAGCTAAAAATATAAACAATCGGCGTCATCATCCACATCATATGTATCGTTACGCAATTCATTATGTTTGGATCAAAACTGAATGAGTGGGCTTGTACACACAGCATTTTGCACACAAATGACCTTGAACGCCCTCCTATCGGACACATTAGTATAAATAAATACAAAAGAGCGCATCAATTTGTCTACAGTGTACTATAGCTCTGTGTTTTATTCGAGTTTACAATGTACATACATTTTTGCTCTTTTGAGTTTTGATTCTTATAGATACTTTCCTGCTCTTGAATAGCTCATGTACGAGTGTATACACTCTTTCAGTGCATCACCCGATTATCAGTTTCAAAACAACATGAGAAAGATTTTATAATATGATGTGACTAAAAATATTACTTTTATGCTTCACTGTTATCAATTGGGGCGCC
Organism: Cheilosia urbana; assembly: GCA_946477585.1. Classification (NCBI taxonomy): domain Eukaryota; kingdom Metazoa; phylum Arthropoda; class Insecta; order Diptera; family Syrphidae; genus Cheilosia; species Cheilosia urbana. The sequence goes on along the minus strand of OX297855.1, from coordinate 18,077,391 downwards.
ATTTGGCACACGATTATATTATTTTAAAATAAATTGTGCCTTTTGAAAATATACGATTCTGTTTATTTAACCATAGTTTGTTGATGTCACAAATAGCAATACAATCCAATACAAGTATGCATGTTTGACTGGACTTTAAAGTGGGTCTTTTGTTTCTAAAGAAAAGAATAGCATCAAATGAAGTACAAACTCGCTACTTGATTTGGATCTAACGAGAGTCAGGCCAGCGATAAAAGTAGAGTCCGTAGGGTCTCATGTAATTAATCTGATAACCGAACGATAAGTACGCATAGCATACATGTCTTGGGGCATACGACTTGCATGATAAGTCTGGGGATCAATGTGATGTTAATTAAAGAGATAGTGGGTAGATTCAAGTTTTATAGACCAAATCATAGGCAAACATTGCTGTCGCAATCGCCTCCTTGATAACAATTGAATGGCGGCTTCTTTAAATTGCATATTATGTTTATTCCAGCTTCCGATAATCAGTGTGACCGCTGCAGAATTATGACAAGTCCCAAGAAAAAGGGCCAATGAGAATAAAGTGCCATTTCTGAAGCTATTCTCCAAATTTAGAATTTTTAAACCATTTTTAACAAGCATTGGCTCTCCGGTAACTGCGGTATATTTGGAAGGTTTTAATTTGGATATAACGTCATTTGGAAAATTTTCGAAGCGTCTTTTCCAAATAAAAAAATACCAAAATAGCAACAAATTGTGCCAGGTTCTCGAAAAAATTGCCAAAGTGCAACTTTAGTCGCACAACGGTCACGCTGCCAATAATGTTTCGGTTTTACGTCAGTTCCTTTTTGCCTCGATCCATAGATTTCTCAACAGGAAAACTTGTGCAATAACTGAAGTCTACCTCCCCGTGGTAACCACCGGGTACTGGTCTCGTCCACCGGGACTTCACTTGCAAAACTTATAAGCGCGAGTGTTGAATACGAAGAAAATAGCACCACCACTATAATGCTCTGTCGGAATGACTGCCTGAACGAGTCTCAGAGGTCTTACATGAGCCCCTTAGAAAGAGAACATACATCGAATGAATCACAAGATTGGATCAACGGTGGTGTCAACAGTCAAGATGGCTGATACCTTGCGTGAGATACTGTGACATATTTGCAGCTAAGGTCAGTAAGGATGCTGTCAGGGTGCTGAAATAGAGATGGTGGCGGATGAACCCTTTATGGGTCAACGGCAGCACTCATATCCCCGAAGTGGGTTACTGACAACGGAATATCCGACCGGCTGTCCTAGGGTCAATTTAGGGCCTGGTCCTCCAAGTTAGGGATACCTCGGATCCACTATTAATTCTGAAAATTACATCACCTCAGAAATCAAGCGAAGAATCACACTTGCCAACCGCTGTTATTTTGGTCTAAGAAGGCAATTGATTAGTAAGGCCTTGTCGAGAAATACTAAGGAGACTCTGTATAAGATCCTCATCATCCCAGTCCTGCTTTATGGTGCAGAAGCATGGACGCAATCAAAGGCGGATGAAGATCTCCTTGATCGTTTCGAGTGATTTTTGGTCCCGTTTGCGTTGACGGGCTCTGGAGGAGGAGATTTAATAGCGAACTCTACGAGCTGTACAGCGACATCGACCAGTCAGAAAAGTACGCATCAGTCGTCTAAGATGACTGGGACATGTGGAGCGAATGGACACCAAAGCTCCGGCCCGAAGTGTCTTCGATTCCATAAATATTTTGGGTTATATCATATATTTACATTACGGGCGCGAACCCGTGGTTAACATATCTTCTGTTTCCTTATATCATGTATATACAATTCATGTCGGCCTGAAAGATCTATTGCGGGCAGAGAGTCAGAATTTTAGTTAGTTTAGTAGAGATTCTACTGTTCTGATGTAGCTGATGTTGTCAACAGATAAAATAGGAAACGTATTAGATTAGGTTAGGGTTTTTTTTTTTTTAGATCGTTTATATCACTCTAGTGGAACGCTCCCAAATGGAGTTTTCGTCTTTGAGAGAGAGCCGGACAAGTACAGAGAAGATGGAAAATAGTTTCTTCCTCCTCATCGTGAAAACAGCTTCTGCAAAAATCGTTAGCGAATACGCCAAGAGACAGTGTCCCTTGATAGTACCTATTGCAGCACTGATATGCTTCCTATCAAGGGAGATCAGATGTCTAGAACGTTTTAGATCCAGCTTTGCCCAGATCTGTTTTGTAGCTGGACCTGTCGAGTCGGTTGTTCACCTAAGATTTGTTCTTTCGATAGCATTCAGCTTTTTTATGAGTTTGCAAGTAGCGATTGGAATACCTAAGGAATCCTTAACTGAAAGCATAGGTAGTGTAGTTTCGTGTTTGGCGAGTTCATCAGTTGCAGTTATGTAGGTACCTGTGATGTCCCTATGCCCCGGCACCCAATAGAAGTGAATATTGAACTGCTCCGCCATCTCTCTGAGAGACGAACGACAGTCTTGGGCTGTTATAGCATTAGTAGAGCTAGAGACTGATCTGATCAGATCTTCAGTAGATACCACGTTTTCATTCAGCTAAGATAAGACTTCTGTTATCGCCATTATTTCCGCTTGAAAAACGCTACAGTGAAGAGGAAGACAGAAGGAGAGACTAAGAATTAGTCTGTCGGAGAAGACTCCGCCACCAACACCGTCCACAGTTTTCGAACCATCTGCGAAGAAATGGATCCATTCATCATCCAGGAATGCTTCCTCCTCCTAGAATAAGCCGTTTTGCTTTGCATTGCTATCCCATGCTGTTTGTGATCTTCGTGGAGAATGTTTAGTTAAAGAACAGTGTATTATGGCGATCTGAAATCGCGCAGATCATGTCATGTTCAGGAAGTTCCGAAAGCACATCTATTTGTTGTGATTGTTCTATAATAGTTATTTAGCTCTTTCATTTTCGTCAAACTTCCTGAGCTGAGAATTGTCCCTTTTCTGATATATAGAATTATAGATATGGAGGTATGTTAGTCCTATTAAAGCTTCTATAGCCGCTGCGAGACAGCTCGGCGTGGCTTTTGGGAAACTGAGATTCGCGTGCTATTGTACCTTGTTTAGCTTGTTAATGAAGTTTATTTTGTAGTTTCGATCCACCCAGCTATAGAAGGCTATGTAACGATAGGCCTAACCATTACTGCGTAGAACCAGTGCGTAAAATTGGGAGAGATTCCCCAGTTTAGATTAGATTAGAATTGACTTTATTTATATAAAAAGTTTCAGGTTTATAATAACTTTTGTTTGGCAAGTCTTTTATGACCTCGTTTTAAAATTATCGATCAGATAAATTTTGATTTAGGAATTGAATTTCAACAAATGTTATTCTTTGTTTTTTATTTAGAAAGGTAAATTAAAATTGAAAGCTCTCCGTTAACATTTTTGTTGGCTGTTCCAATAAATTAGTCCCATTGCTCCGTTCACAATTCGTACTTACTCTTCAATTTCGGATTGGATTCGTCCGAAAATGTTCCACCGAAGTATTTGACATGATCCCACAAACGGTACTTTCGTGGATATTGCATATTCACATTCAATTTTGTTGTTTATGTGGGAGTTCCGATCTAGTCCTTTATCGAATATAACTCCAGTAGGTGACGAAGCATGGAATCATATCCAGTATTGTTAAAAGCACCCCCTATGTCCAGGAAGGCGCAAGGTACGACCTCTTTACAACAACAAGAACTTTCTATTTGCGACGGTTTAACCGAACATCTCCTCTAGATTCGTTTTTTTGATAGACACATTGGCAGGGGTGTAGAGGAGGGCTTCAATTTAAGCATTCCCTAATGTGTATGTCAATTATTATTTTCATCTCTTTCAGGAAAAAGGATGTCAAGGTTATAAGACGGTATGATTTAGGCAGTGCACTAGGTTAACTTGGTTTGGAATAAATACCACGTTTTCCTCCCTTCAGGATTATGGTATGCAGCTCCAGTTAAAACTGAACCTAATTAAGACAATCATGTTTGGTAACATTCAGTCCAAGCCTTTTTGAATGTGAGCTGACAAAATATATATTACTTACTTAAGGTGGCGCTACAGTCCGGGGTGAACCTGGGCCTCAACCAATACGCCTCTCCAGTTAGCGCGATCTTTGGCTAACTGCCTCCAGTTGCGTACTCTAAGTTGGTTGAGGTCCCCTTCCACTTGCGCGCGCCACCTAAGGCGAGGTCTTCCTCTACTGCGTTGTCCTTCCGGGTTGGAATCGAAGACCCTCCGGGCCGGAGCGTTGGTGTCCATTCGCTCTACATGTCTTAACCATCTTAGACGACTAATGCGTACTTTTCTGACCAGGTCGATGTCGCTGTACAGCTCGTAGAGTTCGCTGTTGAATCTTCTCCTCCAAATCCCGTCAACGCAAACGGGACCAAAAATCACTCGAAGAATTTGGCGTTCGGAGCGACCAAGAAGATCCTCATCCGTTTTTGCTAGGTACCATGCTTCTGCGCCATAGAGCAGGACAGGGATGATGAGAGTCTTATATAGAATCTCCTTAGTGCTTCTTGACAAGGCCTTACTAATCAATTACCGTCTTAGGCCAAAGAAAATTTAAATAATACATCTTTTCCATTTTCCAAGCATGTTTCGATGCCTTGAACTACACATAATGCCCTAAAACAACATGCCACTCGATAACTATACAATGATGGAGAAGTATACCTGGAGATATTGATTGTACATACAAAGAATCTGTTTAATATAGCAGATCACATTCCTACTGGCAGTCTTGATTTCTGAACAAGCATTCTCCTTCTCTAGTGTTACAATGTAAGTCTATACTATAAACATACAACATGGGTATTTCCTCGATTTTACTTAAATTAATTTGCCAAAACAAAGTTGTCAATACCTATTTGTTTGTGCCTCTCTTTTGAAGTGCTCAACAAGGTCAAACACCTGAACTGTCAAGGACAATCGAAGCGTCGCGTCTTTGCACTAAAATAGCAATAGTATAGTTTGTTATTTCCACGATCGTTCCCCGTCAACTAAAACCAACACAAAACAATATTTTGTGATTATCATACAGGCCGGAAATAACTGCTCACAACTCGAAAATCTCAACAAATAACAAATAATAACAAAGAGACTATAGGAAAATTGTAGCCGTAAATTTCGATTATATAATCCAGCAAAATAAAGCAAGTAGATAACAATCTCGTTGGTACATAATTATTCTACCTAAATTATAAAACAAAAAACAGAAGCAATATTAAATAGGAACAACCCAGGAAACGTGGTCCCAAAGTTAGCATGATCGAGCCTCCAAGGATACAATTTCAAGTTCTTGTATCAACTGCATTCAAATGTTCTAGGGAGGTCAAGTGAAGGTTATTTCAAATGCACACTAAAAATTTATACCAAGTTCTTGAGACTTTGAATGTCAATTGCCAATTAAATCAAATGCTAATTTTTTTATCCAACTCGAACTCTACTTACACTGCTGCCTTTTGGAACGTTCAACATTATTGGAGTTGATTAAACAAATTAGAACAAGAAACCGCAAAAATATTTGACTATCGCGCGGCCTGCCGATTGCACTTGGCCGATGACAACTCTTTTTTTTTACACAAACGAATACGGGGGGCGATAATAATAAAACAATATAAAATTAAAAGTGTAATATATATTTCACTTTGTTATGTTGAAAACTATTTTAACCAAATATTTCCGGGAAGAGAAGAATTTTTGGGCAAACGAACAAAAGGAACTTGAGACCTGCTTGAGACTTCCGACGATTTGTTTGTAAAATGTCAAAGCCGGTTCTGGTGTGGTGGGTGGGTGAAGGCAAATGTCACCGAAATTTTAGGAAATGTCAGATAATGGCGTTCAGGTACGAAGTTCATCAATCATCAAAGGACTGCGAAAAATGAATTCAAAGCCAAAAGAGTGGAAGTAGGTAGATACCAACACAATAAATATATTTAATAGACGGCCAAATGTTTGTACCTAATTCAAATGCCTTTAATATTTCGTTTTTATTAGGTACGAAAAGACATGCAGCCATTTTAATTTGTTTGGATACAACATCTCACTTTATCTTCAAATACCGCATTCAACTGACTAGCAAATAAGCATACACAATAAACAACGGTTAGTATGATCAATTAATAATGTTATTCGTAGTTTTATCACTATGTGGACATTTTTAATAAAGGTAAAAGCAATCAGAAGAAGCTAAAGAATTGCATATCGCCTTTTTGCATGTGTTGAAATCAAAAGTATTACCTATTGGAAACACCAGTATTACCTTCATAGCCTCATAGATACGAAAACTTAGATTGGGTAACCACCACCCCTTATGATAAAAACGTCATTCAACTGACGTTTCTATAAAAAACGACATCATCCATATTCCATTCAACTATGAAAGGAGTGAATCCATACAAAAAGATTACATTTGCTGTAAAATTGTAGAGAATTGTTCATAAATTCACAGCAGGCTTCGTCCTAAGCACAAGTTAATTATCATACCATGGGAAGTTCGTGTTGCAAAGGAAGCTCCGAAGAGGCGGAGCTGATGCCATCACCTGTTTGTTTACTCTTATTTTTTACTTTTGACCTATCACCACCGGTTGATTTGTAAAATATTGTTTTATTTTTTTAGGAAACTCGTAGACAACTGCAACAAGAAGCCGCTGAAAAACGAAGACAAGAGAATGAGCGCCGTGGTATAAAAGATCCTGAGAAAGTGCGTCGCCAACAGCAGCGATCCGAACAAATGGAGCGTCAGGAAAGAGAAATAGCACAACAATGTGGTGGCCCTGCCCTGAAGGTATGCTTAAAAAAAAAAAATAAAGATGAATACACGGTGAATTTAACTTTGATCGATGTTCTTTATAGTGGCAGCAAGATTAGATCATATAAGGCACAGTCATCATCACAGCTAAAGTATTGCATACCAAAAACAAATCAAAACAACGTATCTATGCGACCGAAGGCAATCACAATATTTTTGTACTGAAGTTAGTTGTTTATTTTTTTTCAAATGTTTACCTAAAATGAGTTATTTTGTTACGAAGTTTGTTTCTTGTATTTATGGAAGTGTATTGTTTTTGTTTTTTCTAATTGTTCCAAAATTAAAATAAATCTTGTTTAAATATTCTTGAAAAATTATGATCTTAACTTGGGGACATTGACAGGACCTGCACTGTTAAGAGTGCACATAAGATGGGATTGGAATACACAGTAATCAGATCCGGGCGAGAATTTGTATTTAATTTCCTAGCTTTGTGCTCGACTGCGTATGTTTGACTTGGAAGATTTATTATTGGCTGGTCGATTATAGTCACTTGCCCATAGGTTTGAGAAAGCTGGATCGGTCTTTGCGCACTCATAAAACTGGGGAATTACTATATTATAGTATAAAGGTTTACATATCTATGCGTCTTGAATGGTTTCTGAATTCAATGTAGGTATGCCAAATTAAAAATAGTTACTACTTTTTTTTTTTGGTTCAGTTGCTTTTTCAGTAGCTATTCCAGCATTGGATGTAAAGGAATGATAATCTTGAAGTATAATAATTACGGCTTCCTATTACATGGATATTGGTTCTTGAACTTGTTATTTATTAACGAAAAACAATTGTTTGCCTGTTTTGATGGTGCAATGCATTTTACCAGATATTGTGAAAAATGGTTGGGTACGATTACTCGATTTTATTTTGTTTTTCTTTTTTTTTGTGTTAAACTAATTTCTTATTTATATCATGGGCAAGGTTTTACAACAGATCCGGTGTATATAGCGACCTCTGAAAAGCGAAAAATTAAATAAACCTGTACCAAATGTTGGAAGAACCATAATGTGAAAATTCAAAACAACAAATCAACCATTTTCCGTAACGACTTTTGCAAATTCTGACACATTGGCACAACATTTCTTCTATCTCCCACCAGATGTGCCTACCATCCGAATTCAACGAAGTCCATTTTGACAAGTAACCCATCGAAAAATCAAACATGGCCGCTCTTATGTTATTAAAAAGTCAACTAAACTCGATCTCTTCCGAACGTCTGTGTACTAATTTGCGAAATTCAATTGAAAATATGTGCAAAACATTAAAAAAATCGCTAAAAAATACATCCGTGCGTGATTAATTTCCAATTTGTGTGACAATTGTGTACAATCAAAGTGAATAAGTGCGTCAAATCGACAGATATCCATTTGGTAAGTTTCCCATCTTTTTGTTATTGCATGCGAATAAGTGAGACCCCACTTCCATTCTACAGTCATTTGACATTTTGCGTATCTAAATTGAATTTTAAAACGAAATTTTCATTTTCTACTTGGTCGCAAATAAATCTATTCTTATTTTCCCATCGAATTTGAATCATTTTCCTCGTTCTGGGGACAAGGCAAATCACTGCGACTGTTGGTCAAAAGAGCACCCCACCCACCTGTATTTTATAGTTGAAATTTTGTTCGTCGTGTATGACTAGTTTTTCGAGAATTTCTCATCACCAATTGAATTTGGATCTCTTTTGTGGTATTTTCTAGTCTGTTTGTTGTGTACGTTTGTGCCTTTGTCTGGGCATAAAACCTAGAACCATAGACATCTCCCGGGCACGCTGAGTCGATTTGTTTATTTTTATTATGTTAAGCTAAGTGACCATTTTGTCAACTTTATCTAAATACCGGCAGAAGAACTCATTTTGCAACTTGAAACACGCAAATCACTACTGCCACCCTATGGCAAGAGACTACAAAGAACAAGGAAAAGTATTGTGCAAGGACCAACCCTAAATTGAGTGCCGGCTGTCAATTGGAAATTGTTGTTTTCGCATGTGCCGGGTAGGGACTTTTGTCGGGTGTTTCTTTCAGTTTCTCCGAATTCGTTTGGCTTATCTTTGTTGGCAATTGGGAATGTTCGCTTATCAGTTGACTTTGGGATCGGGATTGAAAGGAACAACGCCCAAGCCCAATTATAGAGGTTTGCTTGAGTTGTAATCAGCTTTTGTTTGTTTTACTTGCAAGGGGGAACGTTGACATGTGTAGCTAAATAAAAAATGTACTGGCCGATAGCAATGTAGAAGGCAAAAACTTATTTTAAATCACATTTTATCATCATCAGGAACCGATATGGGGTGATGGTGTTTTTCGAATGTTGAACTGCATAATATGTTAGCGCCTGGGACATTTCCTCGTATGAAGTTCGATTGAGAGGATAAAGTATAGTGCCGCGATCTCCGAACAATTTGGCTTACATGGAATACCATCATTTGATTTGCCACAAGCGATCCGAGATGGTTACATTTGACAACTGGAGTGGCACGCGATGACAATAGCTCACAATACGTAGGAACAATAACGAAATCCTCGGAAAATTTGCAATAACCCAGCTTCTTCGAATAATGTTGAATCGTTTGATATGGGACATATAAAGCGAATGGATATCAACTACCGAGTCATCGATTATAGAGGAAGTTCTCACCCCAAGTACAAAAGTAACACAATCGACTTGTGCCCAAAAATAAGTGGCACCAGCCCGATCGAAGTTGAGCCAGAGTGGTCTTCGTTGGTTTAGGCAGTAGCTTTTCTGCGGGGGCAATAGGTTGATGTCTGCCTCCAAGTACCATGTTCGCTTTGTAACTGGCGATGGCGTTTGAGACAGTGGTCTGATGAATGTTATTTTTGCCAGCGTGGTACAGTTCTGAGTTGAAGTATGGTATTTGGGTGAGAGGGTTTATTTCCTCCTGTAGATTTAAGACGCATCTGCGTATGCTCCGAGGTGGTTTTGGAGCCGAGATAAGGTTGAGGTTGGGGTGTTCGGGTAGGTGACAGGCTAACAGAAACTGTTGAAAAAGCATGGTCTTGATTACATGGCACGCCTCGATCCTAACATCGAAAACAAATGTCCACACTGCAACTTAAACCCACATGATGTAGAACACCTTTTCAATTGTCCGGCCAAACCAACAACACTAACACCACTAATGCTTTGGACGCACCCAACTGAAGTGGACCTATTCCTAGGACTCAACATAAATGACGAACCGACGAACGACGCTGCTGCAACAACAACAACAAAAACAACTTGTGCCCAAATGAAATCAGTTGTCATAGGACCTAATTAACTGGAGAGGATCGTTTGTTAAATCGCATTCTAACCCTGAACTGTTGAAAAATATGGATCACTAAATAGCGCTGCGTCCAGTTGCGCTCTCCAAGTTGGTTGAGGTCCCCTTCCACTTGCGCGCGCCACCTAAGGCGAGGTCTTCCTTTACTGTGTTGTCCCTCCGTGTTGGAATCGAAGACTCTTCGGGCCGGAGCGTTGGTGTCCATTCGATCAACATGTCCCAGCCATCTTAGACAACTGAGGCGGACTTTTCTGACTAGCTCGATGTCGTTGTACAGCTCGTAGAGTTCGCTGTTAAATTTCCTCCTCCAGAGTTTTCTTGATGTTGACTGAGGTATGTGATACTCCTTAAGCTGTGACGTAGGTGACTAGTTCCTATTGCTATCTTAGATCAGGCGAAACGCAGTTCTGTTTATGGGTCCGACAGTATTAAGCGTCAATTCAGACTGCCTGTGCCATACAGATTATAACTTCCAAAAAGTGGGACCTAGGAAGACAATTTTCCTGTTGTTTAAGACTGTTAGCTGGGCAGTATCCTCTTGAACATCTCATTATTCATTTGTGGGAATCTCTTGAGTTACGATTACTGGGCACAATGCAGGAGACAAGTCCACATCTCTATGTTGTTGCTAGTTGTATTATCACCCCAATCGAATGTTTGTGCGACCATTACTGAAGTGGGAGCAATATTTTACTATCTGGCTGGTTTTGTTCAAGGAAAGATGCAAACGATTTGGGCTTTTCCGCTAGGATATTCACTGGATTCAGTTTTCCAGCTGTCGGCTCGTCGTCTCAAACCTCGAAGCTGATGCCGCCAGTTGTTTCTGTTGGTGGGAGACTTGTATATTCCTGGTGATGATGTAAGGGCGATTGAAAAACTGTGTAACATGTTAAAGTGTGTTACATATTTTAGGTACCCTTTAAGGCACAATAGGCTCCTCTAGGAAGCCGCAGTGCCAGAGCTCATTGAAAGCTCCCCCCCTCTACAAGGTACCCTTATGTCGTTGACAGAAACAGTTCAAAATACAAATAACACAGCGACGTGATGTAGCTTTGCAGTGCGCTGTTTTTTTCAGAGTTGCATTGAATTATTCTGCCCAAGTCAAACTTTTCTATCATCTCTAGCACTGATTGTACTACTGCTTCTTTACATTTATGAAGACCTACTTTCAAAACTAACCGCGGGCACATTTGAAGCCCATCCTCCGAAAAATATAATCTAGCCCACAAATATCCGAAACCGAAAGTAAATATTTTCTTTACATACACTCGATGATATAATCAAATAAAACAAACGATAAGGGGCCACCCGTTCGCTGTGGATAATCCAAAGATCTGCAAAAAAAAAAAGGAAACGCCAAAACAAATTGAGAATCATTATGAAAATGGTTAGGATATTTCCACGGTTTCGCAAGAATCTATTTGTGTCGCACCGTTCACATACTCAGACTCTCGGCACTTACTTTCACTGGGGGTATCTATGTGTACGTTTAGAACAATCGCCACCACCTCTGGCGCTACTGCCTATTCTCCACCCAACTATCGCAAATGCAGCGATTACCCGGCGCTGCGAATTTCAATGGCGCGGGCAGCTAATTACCCGCCGCCACCATCATCATCATCAAAGTCCTCGTCGTCGTCGTCAGCGTCTTTGCTATATATACGTACATCGTATAGATAGCTGAAAGTAAAACGCGCGAAATGTAAATAAATAAAAGATTACCACCTGCCGCCATAAAAAGCAGAAATTACTCATCGCAAACAGCGCATGGTAAACAGCTCCGCCGTCACAGTTCTTCTATTCCAAGATGCGAACGTAAAACCCGCAAACCATCATCGCAAGGATGCGAATTTCTTATTAGGCCAATCTCCAGCTCATCTCCGGGGTTTTGGTTTTTGCAGGAGAACGACGAGTGTTCCTCTTTCCTAATTAATTGGTTAGAATCATTTTTAGTTCGTTACTTTTTTCTTTTTTTTTGTTACAACGCAGTTACACTCGATGACTCGTACTGTTTGGCGTTGAACGTGCGATTAAAGGGACTTGGGACAGAGTTCCAAAACCAAGATGATGATGAGTGCGGGAGACGACTGTTCATTCTTTGGAATTAAATGCTGATGCGGTGCATAGTTTAAAAAGTGCAATATTGTGGCGAAGGGATTTATTCTGAAATCCAGATAGAAGGACGACGACGTCTGCGAATTATGGAGTGAAACCTGAATGTGTATACGATTGAGGTCACGTAGCTGCAAAAGTGGTTTAAGTTTTAGCTAAATGGAATTAATTCTAGCAACTTGCATTTTATAATCAACTAGGACGAGTGGTTGTTACATCACAGATAATTAAATTCATGCAAGAACTAACGCCGACCATCCGCGTGAGGCAGAATTTCATTGTAGCCATCAAATCTGTTTTGTGGACGTTGTTTTATTAAAAGAGTTGCCAACTCGTCATATACCTCACGTATGCGTGACTATGAAGTTTATCAAGGAGTGGGATAGACTCTGATTTTTCGGGGTGAAGGAGGAGGAGGAGGAGTGCTCCCTTTAATTGGTCCTTTGTTGTCATGAAATTTCGAAACAATGAATCCGTCAACATTGTATGCGTTTCTCAAAATTGATACTGGATTCGTTTCAATTATGAAAACTGTCAATGCAACCTAAGAAACTGTAGTTGAGTGATTAAAACTTTTGCGAATTTGAGCTCTTTCAAGACGTATTCAAGTTATAATTTGAAAAGGCGTGCTTCGTGAAATGTTTAGGTAACTGCGCGTCACCCTGTCAGCATCAGGGTGAAAGAGTTTGCCAAGATTTAGGGTTCTTATTGCCGCTGGAAATCGATTTAAATGATTTCAAATCTAGACTTTGATTAAAAATACTGTACCTATACACATTTCCCGAGTAATCTTGAAAGGATACCAGAAATACAAATAATAAACTGAGCCGGAGTAATCTGTCCATATTCATAATCTAATCGTTTGAACTTGCCAATGAGTGCAGAGTCTCCCAAGCTGCTTGACCACATATACAGTGCGGTTCACTTGTTTAGACACAACAACTCTTTTTTCATAAATTTTAATTTTTTCCTTTGTGGTTGTTATAATTACAAATCAATTGAATTTATAAGAAATATTTTTTAGCTCTCCATGAACAAAAATAAACAGAAATAAAGGGTTTTCCAATAAGAGGTGTTATTGTGAAAGGTTATGGTCCTGTATGCGTGCTCGTGGTGGCCATTTGACTGATGTTGTTTTTCATTATTAACGGCATACCTTCCTCTTTATTATGAAATAAACATCCGATCATTTATCTCAAGAAATGGCATTTTTCTTTGAATACCAAAATAACACCTCTTATTGGAAAACCCTTTATAAGCTTGGTGAGAGACAGTTAATGGTTTTTTTGTTCTCTTCCTTCTCAGTCATGTAAAAACAAAAGCAATTTTTTGGTCCAATTGATTAGACGCATGATTCAATTGCAAATGTTAAGTTTCAACAAGTGTCTGCCTTTCATTTTAAGCGGAAATGGGTAAAAAGAAATTGTTAACAGTTAAAGAAAGGACAAAAATTGACGCTTACCATGACAGGGGTTGAATTACCACATCCGTGATCGAGTAATACGTGACTGAATTTGTTATTGTTTTGCTTGTAAAATCCACAAAATTCAGTGACGTATGGATCGCTCACAGATGCGGTAATTCGGCTCCAGCTTTGTCACCGCAGGTAAAGCGAAAAATAATTAGAATGGCATCAATTTCTGCTCATTCCACGAGCAAAATTAAGGAATTAGCAGCGGTTAGTGCCAGGTGCCAGCAAATCAACAGTTCGTCGAGTGATTTTAAGTGCTCAACACTTGAAATTAAAAAAAACATTACAAAAAAAAAAAAAAAAAAACCACTTAACAGCGAAAGAAAGCAACATCGCTTGGAATTCGCGCGTGCTCATATGACATGGGATACTCATACTCAAGTTGAAAGTGCTGTAAATTGGCGAAAAGTAGTGTTTTCGGATGAAAAAAAAAAAGAATTTGGATGGCCCTGATGGGTATTACTATTATTTCCACGATCTCCGATCTTCCATTTCATACTATGGTGCATTTGATATAGTTTTCGTGTCGAATAAAATGACGGCTGAGTGGGGAAGCGAGGAGTAACAACGATTCTCGCTTGTTTGGGAGTAACCCATTTCTTTTGGGAAATTATGGCGAATTTCAGTTTTGTGAATTGTTGTTTTTCGAGGGAACAACTCTTAACACGGCAGTTTCCTATAAAGCTCTCTTGCAATCCGCTTTTCCCGCAGAAAAAGAGCTGTTTGGACCTCTCGAGTGGATTTTCCAACAAGATAATGCACCGATTCACAACGACCGGGTGGTTAAAACTTTTCTTGCGGATGAAAACGTGGAATTATTGCCGTGGCCACTATATTCACCCGGGATCGAATCGCGTAGTCCGTTAACGAGCATTACGTGACGGAATTTGTTTTTGTTTCACATGTAAAATCAACTTAATTCCGTGAACGTATAGCTCGTTCACGGAAGTGGCGATTCGACCCCCGATCTCAACATTATTGAAAATGTTTGGGGTTGACCCGTCAAATTCATGAAGGAGGTAAGCAGTACTAAAGCTGTCAAGAACTGGTTGCCGCAATCAAAGCTGCTTGGTCAAAGATTCCTTTGGACTATTTAGAAAATTTGTATAATTCTTTAAAAAGTCGAATTTTCGATGTAATTTTAAGTCGTGAAGGTTGTACAAAGTGGGCCAAAAGAAGTCATCCGATTTGGCTCTAATTTTTTCTTCTAAATGAAAAACATCGATTCTGTTTATTTGAACCTTTAGAATTTTATTGGTCAAGTCGAGAAGATGATATCGGCCGTCACAATTGATTGCCATACGGGCTCGTTTTATGGCATTTTTCATCACTTCGGCGAGAACTTCGGGCGACATATTCTCGCACTCGTGTCGAATGTTGTCCATGAGGGCTTCCAGGGTCTCGGTCTTGTTCACGTAAACACGGGACTTCAAAAAAAACCTCACAAAAAAATAGTTTGGAACGGTTAAATCGGGCGATCTTTCCGGCCAGTGCAAATCGCCAAAACGAGAGATGAGGCGACCCGGGAACGCCGCCTTCAGAATATCGGTTGTGGCTCGCACAGTGTGTACCGTAGCTCCGTCATGTTGGAACCACATGTCCTCCAGTCCTAATTCGTCCAATTGCGGCAGAAAAAACTCGGTTAACATGGCCCTATAGCGCGCACAGTCAACCGTTGTCCTTTGACCAGCGGCGTTCTCGAAAAAAAAAAAAAAAAAAAAATGGCCCGATGACTCCTCCAGCGTGAACAGCGCACCATGCATTAACTTTTAGCGGGTGTAATGGCTCCTCGTGTATTACTCGTGGATTTTCGGTGCCCCAGAAGCGATAGTTTTGCTTGTTCACGTACCCGCTGAGGTGGAAATGAGCCTCATCGCTCATTATGATTTTGGTCGAAAACTCAAAAATTTGAAATTATTCCGCGTTCTTGGGGATTGTATCGCTCCATTGCTTGTTCACTTGTATTCTACATCTGTCTAGTCGACAGATGTCAAAACAGATTTGACATTGGCGGCCATTTGCAAAAATAAGAGCATCTTCCAATAGGGTGATCTCTTTTGCGTAAATGCAACTGCTTTGTAACTAAAACAACCACAAACGGACAAATTAAAATTCATGAAAAAAAGTTGTTGCGTCTAAACAAGTGAACCGCACTGTACACTGCAAGGCGTTTCCTTAACGCCCAGCACGTGCTGAAAAGATAAAAGTTAAAGAAAGAAAACAATAACTAATGCGACTTACAAGTCATCAGCCACTGGGAATATCCAGCAGGACGTCAATGTTCCTCTCATTAAATTTTAATCAATCCATAGAAGAAAGCGAGCAGTCTTTGTGAACGACTTTGAAGCTAATGCAACAAACGTCATCCCAATTAATATAAAACGTAATGTCGTTCATAAAATCCTTACTAATTAGCCGATAATGGAAAATCCCATCCGTAAATGTATGCACTCGGGCCAGTTGCGTTCGCATTGTAGCCGACTGATGCAAGCCTTCTCAAAACCTATTAAAATATTTTCCCGCAATTTCCGCGAATTAAAGCAGAACTTTTCAACTCACATCTTATAGCAGATACTTGGCTCTTGCGTATTGTAATTTAAGCGCCAAGTATCTGCTGACATCCAATTGCATTTTGCCTTTTTATTGCCTAACTCTCATCAGATACCATTTGCATAGTGTTGTCTGAATAATATTCTTAGAATAACTATAACGTAAATAATTTGGAGCCTTGCGCCTTGTATTTGTTGTCTGTGTACGAATTAATGAATTAGCACGTAAATAAATTCATATAAAAATATATATGCATATTGAATGGCTGTAAACAAATTATGTCATCATTTCGAATTTCGTTCGGCAAAGTGTGCAGAGATCTATACCGAACGTGGGCGTTTTGGCGGGCAAGCAAAGTTGTTTTTTTTCCGTCAAAATTAATGACGAAATATATTTCCATGAAGAGGGAGAGTAAAAATTCAAAATAGTGCTGCGACTTAAATTTGTTCGGTTTCGGTGGAGTCAAAAGGTTGTATGTTCATACATTTTAATTGTTGGTTGACGCCACAGGGTTTGTTGTAAGTTGTAAATATTGACTTCGGAGGAATTTTTGACTGATCTTTAAGGGGCACTGAGACTTGTCAGTTTGCTGTTAAATTGATGACGATTGTTAATAACAAAGCAGGGAGTGTCATTCATCAGCTTTTATACGTATTTGCTTCCGAAAGGATAGAAAATATGTGTCGTGTGTGACATTTCAGTATTTTTTGTTTGTTTGTTTTGTTTTCTCCGAGACAGAACGTCGTGGCTGAACAACTGATTGCGTATAGACATCTTTTTGAAACCTGCACCTGCTACTACTTCGTTGAGAACGGCGGAAATGGAAATCCTATGTGGCAGATAACAATGCTAGGTAGACACGTTTGCTTTGTATATTCATATGTTAAGTACCTACCTACATATGAAAAAAGAATTGAGTAAAAATAATGCGGACTGAACAGAAAAGTTCTTTCGCATATTTCGAAATAAGGAGACATTTAAGATGCGCAATTACTTGAAACACGGTCTTTAGTTTCTTTTTTTTTGTGATGTCGGCACGTCAATTTCTATTTGGTTCATGCAATATTTGACGTGGTGACGCGTAATGAAGACGTACGCATAAAAAAAATGTCTCTCTTTGGGAATGTTGATTTATATGTTGAGTGACGAAGTGAAAAGTGCTTATTTTAACAATAAAATACGAAGAATGTTCTTGGGGCGGGACAGGTGGCTAGGTAACTTCATATAGTACATTTATAAAAACTTTTCTGCTAATGCCACTTCAGAGTTATGGGTAGTGATGGCCTAAAAAGTTTTAAAATGCTTGGCAAAAATAAAAGACGATATTTTTGGTGAAACGAATTACAGGGGACTTCTATTGTTACGAACTAGCTGAACCCAGGCTTCGCCAGGCACAATTTTGTTTGGCCTACCTATTTAATTGATCACGTAATTACCCACATTTCAAAAAAAATCAAGTAAGTTGGTTGAAAATTACGGGCGACAGACGGAAACATACACTTTTTGCCATTTTTTTTATAGGGGGTGTTTTATTTTTATTTTTTAAAGGTACCTATAAAACTTTGAAATGGAATAAAACGAAGATGATTTTTTTTTTAAATTGACATGAAATTTATTTTATTCGAAAGATAATCTTCTGGCATTGTAATTTAAATATGATTTCTGGCATATGACCGCCATGGCTGGCTCGGACGTAGTCTACTCTGGAGGTCCAATTTTCGATGACTTTTTCCAACATTTGTGGGCGTTTATCGGCATTAACGCAGCGAATGTTGTCCATCAAGTGGTCAATCGTTTCGGGGTTATCGACGTAGACAAGCGACTTCACATATCCCCGATAAAAAATATTCAAGCGGCGTTAAGCCGGACGATCTTGGAGGCCAATTCCCGGAATCTATGCGGTTACCAAACGTTTCCTTCGATAAATCAATTGTGGCACGAGCTGTGTGACATGTTGCGCCGTCTTGTTGAAACCACAGCTCCTGCACATGATGGTTGTTCAATTGATGAACGAAATAGTTAGTAATCATAGCTCTATAGCGGTCACCATTGACGGTAACGTTCTGGGTTCTGGCCAGCATCGTTTTTTAAGAAGTACGGACCAATTATTCCACCAACCCATAAAGCACACCAAACAGTCAGTTTTTGTGGATGTAACGGTGTCTGAACATACACTTGAGGATTATCATAACTCCAAATACGACAGTTTTGTTTATTGACGTATCCATTCAACCAAAAGTGAGCTTCATCGCTGAACAAAATTCGCTTGGAAAAATGGACGTAGTGCGCGATACGTATATTTCGAACAGAACCATGATTTTCAACGTAAATTTGCACAATTTGGAAGCGTTGTTCAGGCTTCAGTCTATTCATGTTTAAATCTGGTTGAAATGCCAAACGAAACTAAAAATAAATCACTTGACAGCTGACAAAATGGCCGCCAGTAAAAATAGTGTTGCCAACTTAAAGTTCTATACCTCAAAAGAAAAAACACCCTTTATAACTACCTATATAAAGATAAATTAAATTTTAGTTTAGACATTTTCGAACATATTTGCAGCGTTACAAGTCTTCTTATCGACAAAAATAGTTTAGTGGCGTTGATCGCATAATTTTGGTGGTCAGTTTACTTTGGCAGTACGCCGGCCGCCGGCCTAAAATCAGTAACCAACAGTAACTTGCCACCTGGTGAACATCGTGTGGATTAGCGTTCTCCTATATACGGCAATAGCCATTCGTTAAAAAATGCGCTAAATGTGATTTTCTGTCCAAAATTGGGGTCCTCTTTCAAACGCTCCGAAGCCCAGGCTTTGGCGTTGTCTATGGTCAGTAACTTTAAGATTTTGGGTCAGTTGGATCTTGTATGGGTGTAGGCTGGCTACGTCCCAGTTTCGACGTAAAATTTACCAAGTTGAAGTCTGCGAAAGGACGACTTCTTGTGTGTGGCGAGGATTCAACTGCCCCCGGTTCTCCTGTACATTTTCACAGACCGCGACAATACTCTCAGCCGATCTGGCGTTCCTTTAACGCACGATTAGCAGATTTTTTACTAAACCGGGTTTTTTGAATTTGACCACTAAACGTTGGAGATTCGAACTTAAAGCGTTTGCGCGCAGCATTTGCACAGCCGAACAATCGTTTTTTTATCACTTAGACGTGCTGTTAAATAGTGATACTTGTCATAGTGATTTGTCAAAAGCGAACGATGACTGACTAATAAACACCAGATTAGGCAGACAAAATGACCGCCACATGCAGCCAACATCGACGCGTGCCATGCCAATTGAAAAAAAAAAACTTTAAAAAGAGTCTCTCCCGATCTATCTGTCCAAGCGTCGCACCAGAGAGACAAATATTTGTCTGCTCCAAAGCAAACAGCTTGGTTCACAGAATGATATTAACTTTTTAGGTAAAGCAAACTAATTTTGAAAATCAAAATCTTGTTTTTGGGGGAAAAACAAAAAACAAGAACAAAAGTTTCTCTCATGAAATAGAAAGTCTTTCCGCAAAAAAATCTCACTACTTTTACGAAGGCCTCTGCTTCGGAAATAATTAAAAACCAAAATCACTAAAGGCTATTGCAAAGACCCCATTGAAAGTGTACACTGAGTATGAAATCCACCCAACAGCTACATATTTACATTCAATGCCATCGCTAATAACCTGCGCCGATCTGAACAAACAAACCACGAAACAAGTAAACACACTCTTTGACAAAGACTATAGTTTTAACAACTTAATAAGTGTAAAATGACATCCATCATTAACACGTCCAAAAGCTATTTCAAACACGTGATTTACGAGTTTGTTTGTCCGGCATAATACCATCATTTCACACCCTACCCGATCCCCGATGGCGGACTATTTACGACATTTTTTGTCGTTTATTGTTTCGTCCTGCCTATGTTTCACTTAAATAAATTTCACTTTAGTTTATACTTATAATATTATATCTCTAATTAAAGCCGAAAATAAACAAATTAAAAGTTGTTTTCTCTCGGCAGAAGGCTAAGAGGGGACAATTAATAAACTTTTACGCTCATCCACACACGCCTCTTGGATATGAAGGCTTCGTACAAATTTGAATCGCTTTGATTCACATGGGGATGTAAACTAAAAGGCTGTATACAAATGCAATATGAATCGCTACATCAAACGAGGGTGTTGTCACATCGACGGAAAATTTTTGTGAAATTTCCAAACCGTGGCAGCTTTCATAATCAGCTTTTTATTCATTTCGAATTTATTGCTCTGGTCAAAAGTAAAGTCAAAAGTGACAAATATGCCAGTTAATAAAAAGATGCGGAGGTTTGTTGTTTTCGTATTTGAGATAAAAAAAAACGACGATCAACATAAGATGAATTTTATTTTTGCATTTGAGTTGGCCAAACTAATTATCGAAATTAATTTTGGTGGACTCCTTGCTGTGTTGCCGGAGAGAAATATTATGAGGTAGTAAAAATATACAAAAACGAAACAAACAATAAAACAATATTTTCAAAAGTTTTTTTCACTCAGTATCTATAACTGACAGATGAAAATTGCATGAAGCCAAAGAAAAAAAAAAAGAAAGAGGAAATTCCCATTTTGACGACAGTTTGAAACACAAAAGTGCTGCCAAATTTGTATTAAATTTTAAGTCAATTTAATTTATAAGGTTGAAATTACACTTTGCTCCAAGTATAATACATTTTAGGTCTTAAAAAAAAGAAGAAAAGAATTACGAATGTGAAAGGGGGAGTACCTACGAGAGTACGGAGGGGTGTTGAAAATAGTAAAATACTCCTTTGGGAGTACTTTCGGCAACACTGACTCCTTGTCACAAGTCGGATATTTTTCAAATTCTTTGATTATATTTTTGTTTATCTGTTGGGCAGGTTTTTTTTATTTTCTTTTTTTGGATCACTAAGCCAAGTGGTTCTCTGAAGGAGGTGGGAAATTCTTCTTCTTTTTTTTTTTCGTTTGATGAACAATAATTTAAGGAATTCCACGCGCTTAAAAATGGCCTTTGGCAAGATCTCCATAGACTTCCGAATTTATTTGTCCCCTGCGTGTGGTTTAATAATATTTTTCCTGCTTTGTGGGATATTTTATATGTTATTTAAAATAACATGGATGGATGAACATTAATTTAAATTTATATTTGAAGCTGAAAACTGGAATTGGACCTGCAAATCTTGAATGATGTCGCAAGCGATCAAGACAGCGATTTGCTAACATAGCGGAAGAGTTATGAACCATTTCCATTGAAAGTCGGACTACTTTGCCCGTCTGCGCATTAAAAAGATGCCATATTTCAATATTTCAAAAGTAAACAATGGATCTATGGTGAGGTAGATCATCTGGTATTCATTAGGACCGACACTGAATGATGTACTAAAAAAACACGTGAACGTGATTTGCATTAATCTCGTTACGGTTTCCATATAAATTTCGGACATTTAAATGTTTTTTTCAGACGGATTAACACAGCGTAAAATAAAATTTTATGAACACTCACTCGCTTTCGCATCTGAGAATTTTTGGCAAGTGTAACGTCGTCTATCTGTCTCTATGCGGGATATAATAAAGTTGTCGTAACATACACGTTTGCATTAGATTTTTGTTGTTAATATTTGGGTAGAGAGCCAATTTTGCAAAGGGGATTTTTTATTATTTTTTTTTAAGTGTAGGACGGTTTTCCGAAAATGTGTTTTCTAAGTTTAAACAGTTTATTTCGAAGTTCATAACCATCGTTTCGGTTCTGTATCTTGAAGGGTAAATTCTACGTTGTATTGACGTTGGCGTGGGGCCAACTGCGTCATTATTGTTAAGTATTTGTTTTTTTTTTACAACTTTTTAACTGCCGCGCCGCCGTGGAAATAAAAATAACTATACACAGAATATTGAAGGGAATGACTCTCAAGTGGGAGTTATGTTCTATTTCAGTTCTATGATGTTTTGGCTGTCGTGGCATAGCGTTCGCCAAGTGAGTTTCTCATAAGTGCAGTTCATTCCATAAAAACCTTTGATGGTTGTAATTTACCACCTTTGGGACCTTTGCGCCGTTCGAAACTTAGTGGTACGTTTGGTATGGTTTGGGGTTTCGGAGTTTTCTTCTACGACATGACGGACAATGTAGGAACTAAACCCACACAAAATGACAGCTGACAGTTTTTAGCTTGAAAATTAAAAAAAAATTGTTCCGTAAATTAAACAACAAAGGAAAGAGCAAACAAACATAACTCGCGAACGGATCGTCCGGTTTGAGGTATCTATTCATTGTTGTGTTTGTCTACTACTAAATAAGGTTCGTACGGCGAGAAAATTACAAAAAAAAAAATTAAAAGGGAATTGGCAAATTTGTAAAAATGAATTTTCCATACATTTTTGTAGGGAATTTTTTTATTTTTTTATTTTGATCGCAATATACAGTGTATGATCGTATTTTGTCAAAAATTCTACATAAATTTAATTATTTAGTAAATGTTCCTTACGGAAACAATTTAGTTTATCACAGGCAAAGCCGGGCGGGAACAGCTAGTAATTTATATTTTCGTTGAGCAAACTTTTCTTGTTTTAAACTCATAAAACGATTCTTGACGGAGATTGAAACGAAGAATTCCCACGATATAATAACACTGTACCAACAATAAAAAATAATTTTCTGAATTATACACAAAATGTGCCAAATAATGACTGTTAAACTTAAAAAAGCGCAAGCAAAAATAAGACTAGGATTGGACTAGGAAGGGACTTTTTTATAAATTTAAATTTTTATTTTTTTTTCAAATTCCCAAATATTGTTAATCTTTTATAAAATATACTGTCAAACAGATTCACCAAATCTGACTTAAATTTTCTTAGCCAGTTATGGAATTTATACGGCCGCTTTTCCATCGAACAGATTTGTTTTCCCATTTTCCTCTGCAAATTACTAAAACTCCCATTATTTCTTCAATTAGTTGTTTTTGACAAAAAGCCAATGAATAATCAAGCAAAAGCCAAGTTTTAAAAAAAGTAGAATGTTCTTAAAACTGCTATTGGAGTACCTTTTATAAGGTTGGTTGTCACCTAAAAAGACGTCCCAGTCACATTAAAATAAAGAGAGTTACTTGTCGCAACGAAACCCCTGGTTTGACGAAGAGTGCCGGCAAGCACATGCAGCAAAACAAAGTGCCTACGAAGCGTCGCTGCATAGAAGGACGAGAGCAGCTCGGTAGCTCTACGAGCAAAAAAGGAGGGAAGAACATCGGCTTCTCCGGAGAAAAAAGAGAGAGCATGAGAAGCGCGCGATCGAGGATATAGAGAGGTGTTACTCCAGGAACAATGTTCGGAAGTTTTACCAAAAGGTAAAAAGAACGTGTCATGGCAACAAGACCCGAACGGAGACCTGTAGAGACGAACAAGGAAACCTTGTAGTAGAGTCACAGTCGGTGCTGAGGACATGGAAAAACCATTTCTGCAGACTGTTAAACGGCGAAGACGACACAAATTCCGCTGTTAGGCAGAACGAACCATTCAACCTGGACGATGACAGCCAAGATTTCCGTCCACCTGACCAAAATGAAGTGAGGATAGCAATATCTAAGCTTAAATCCAACAAGGCTGCTGGTCCAGACGGCTTACCTGCCGAGCTCTTCAAGGCAGCCGGAGATGGCTTGGTAGAGTGCATACACCAACTCATCTCCAAGATTTGGTTAGAGGAAAGTATGCCTGATGAATGGAACCTCAGCATTGTTTGCCCGATCCACAAGAAAGGAGACCCTCTAAACTGCGCCAACTACAGAGGCATCAGTCTCCTGAACACTGCGTATAAGATCATGTCTGCTGTATTGTGTGAACGCCTGAAACCATTCGTCAACGATCTGATAGGTCCCTATCAGTGCGGTTTTTAGGCCCGGTAAGTCCACGACCGATCAAATATTCACACTACGGCAGATCCTGGAAAAAACCCAAGAATACCAGATCGATACTCACCATCTTTTTATCGATTTTAAGGCCGCATATGACAGCATTTATAGAGACGAACTATACAGAGCCATGTCTAGTTTTGGCATCCCTGCCAAACTTGTCAGATTGTGCAGAATGACGATGGAGAACGCTCGCTGCTCCGTAAAGGTCGGAAACAATCTCACCGAGACATTTGATGTCAAAAAAGGATTTAGACAAGGTGATGCGCTGTCATGTGACTTCTTCAACATCATTCTTGAGAAGATTGTGCGAAACTCACAAGCCAACACCAGAGGCACAATTTTCTATAAGTCTGTGCAACTGCTTGCATACGCTGACGACATTGACATTGTTGGTACAACACAGCGAGCTGTCACTGGTGCGTTTGCAAGTATTAGTACAGAAGCGGCAAAAATGGGTTTAGTGGTGAATGAGGGTAAAACAAAATATATGCTGTCAACAAGAAGGGACACACGACATCGACGAATCGGGCAGAACGTCACGATAGACAGCTATAACTTTGAGGTAGTTAGGGACTTTGTCTACCTCGGCTCCGCTATAAACTCTGATAACGACATCACATCAGAAATCAAACGAAGAATCACACTTGCCAACCGCTGTTTCTTTGGCCTAAAAAGCAATTGATTAGTAAGGCCTTGTCAAGAAGCACTAAGGAGATTCTATATAAGACTCTCATCATCCCTGTCCTGCTCTATGGCGCAGAAGCATGGACCCTAGCAAAAACGGATGAGGATCTTCTTGGTCGCTTCGAACGCAAAATTCTTCGAGTGATTTTTGGTCCCGTTTGCGTTGACGGGCTTTGGAGGAGAAGATTTAACAGCGAACTCTACGAGCTGTACAGCGACATCGACCTAGTCAGAAAAGTACGCATCAGTCGTCTAAGATGGCTGGGACATGTAGAGCGAATGGACACCAACGCTCCGGCCCGAAGAGTCTTCGATTCTAACCCGGAGGGACAACGCAGTAGAGGAAGACCTCGCCTTAGGTGGCGCGCGCAAGTGGAAGGGGACCTCAACCAACTTGGAGTGCGCAACTGGAGGCAGTTAGCCAAAGATCGCGCTAACTGGAGAGGCGTATTGGTTGAGGCCCAGGTCCACCCCGGACTGTAGCGCCACCTAAGTAAGTAAGTACTTGTCGCAACAGTCCCTAGACCAAGCTTCTCCCATCTGTTCGGTAGTTTTTTTTTTTTTATATAAGTTCGGTAAGTTCATTTGCCATGTCAGCCACTGGGCTTCTGAATGTCAGCCTCAGTGGTTGTAAATTTGATCCTGATGGAGGGTTTTCTAATAGTCAAACTGTTTGTCTCTGTTTGCTGCGGAAATTTAATATATGCAGTTTTAAGACTTTTTTTTTGTAGCTTACAACAATACAACTGAGCAAAACTGCAGTTTCCTACACGCGTAGACGACAAACCCATTTTGGAAAAAATGGTTGTTCCAATTGTAACACAAAGATGCTGACAATGTAAAACAAAAACCAACTCCCTTCTCACAAACATGAAAACGACATAAATTTCCCTTTTTTATTTTTTTATTTTTTTATACAAAATATCAGGCAACCCTGATATTAAGTTGGTTAATACTCGTATTATCACATCGGGCTTAAAATAAATCGTATTCGTAAAAGCGTATTTTGAATTGATTTTTTCATCATTTATTAGACAATAATATTAGTAATTACAAAAAAATACATCACTCAAAATGACCACCTTTTGCCTTAACACAAGCTCTCAAACGTGTTGGCCATTGAGCTACTCTGAGCCACTCCTGCGTGGTTTTGGCTTAATGCGCCGGAGCAGAGTCTTGTTGAAAGACCCATCTTTCTCCATTGAACATAGTATTTGTTAGCGTCTTTACAACACCCTCTAGCACATCTTCCTGATAGACTTTTGCACCTGTTTTATTGACACCTTTTTCACAGAAATGGAGAGATGTGACACCTTGGTGAGAGACCCCCCATGAAACCATTACGGAACCGGGATGATGGCCACGCTGAACTCTTGGATCTACTTTTTTCGCTTCCTTTGATGACAAAGCACTCTATCATTTTGTTTATTATAAATTTCTTCCACGGTAAAAATTTGTTCATCCGTAAAAAGAATATTTTCATGCCCATTGTCCGCGTGCCACAGCAAGAGTCTCTTGCATCTCTCCGCCCTAATTTTTTTTAGTTGAGGAGTTAAAAGATGGCCTGTTGATCGACGATAGGCTTTCATGTGAAGATCATCCCGAACTAGCCTAGACATCGATCCCTGGACATGATCTTCTGCTTCTGAAGGGGATTTCTTCGAATACGTTCACGCACAGCTTTTACTACCGCACTCGTACGTGCGACGCGCGGGCGACCACTTCTTGGCCTGTCCTCCACTCCCGACAATTCACTGAATCGACCAATAGTCCGATAAACGAACATTCTCGATATTCCGAGAAGTTTAAGCAAATTAAAGATTTGGCCAGCACTCTTTCCCCACTTATGCAACGCAATAACCGCGATTCTGTTTTCTTTAGCACCCCACTCCATGTTAATTAACTGCAAGCGGGAATCAAACTGGCTTCCTAGTCCCAAAAAAAAAGTTAACGGTTCTATTCCAAGTGGACATTTTAAAAGATGGGCGCTGGTAATTGTGTAACAGAATTTCTGGCAGTACTAGGTACAATTCCCGTTTATTAAAAAAAAAAAAAAATTTACCATCATTTTAGTTATTTATATATGGATACTTGTTTTAAAAAAAAAAGCTATTGCACATCAACTGTGGACAAAAAAAAAGAAAAATATTCCCTAACCAATTTCGAGGATTATTCTTAATTTTAAAAATAAGCTAAAAACTTTATGTTGACATTCCCAAACTTTTCGTTTATTGCACAATATTGTCTTATTTATTGTTGTCTATATTTCAGCTTTCATCACATTAGAAACGAAATGAAAAATAAATATACGTTTCCATCCGTTTCTTTATTATTATATAGACATATGTATATATAAATATATATATATTTTTTTTTGAGAAACATTCTCTTCAATGCGCAACAGACGGTGCAGGTCACACCTCTCTGTCTAGAGACAATAAAAAGCAAAACACATACACACCATTTATCATAATAAATAAATAAAATAGAAAATGTAAATTTTGTCAAAATAGTCGACTTTTTTTTTTTGACACCACCCACTACTGCAGAGCGCATAGCGACCGTTTTGTGCCGCCATACTCAAGAGTCCTAGTCCCAATTATAAAGCGGGTTATTATGCTTGCCAGAAAGAAAGCTGTTCAGCATTCGGTTGTCCATAAATTATAAAAGGCGCACAAAAAATCTCTTCATTTTTACTTATAACAAAAATGTGTAGTTTTTGTCACAGTTTCGTGTGTATTGTGTTTATTTGAGTATGGAGTTTTTTTTAAGCAATTTTCTATGGTGGTTGGAAAGAATTGTTTCACTTTGAATGTAGGTACGTACAGCCTCAGGCCTAGCAACAAATAATAGATAAACCACCACAGACACGTTATGATAGGATATTTTTAATTTTATTCACACCTAGTTGTGTGTGGATGCTTTAGTTTTAAATTAAATTCCGAATACGTCAATCCATAAACACCCACTTGTGGAGGAGGCATCACTTTGGCAGGCACTTGGTAGTTTTACTTGATCAAATTAGATAATACAGTGAGGGAATATTTTAATTGGAATTAGATTAAGCGAAGGTGGAGCCTTTTTTGAAATTTTAATGAAGTTACGCGTTTCGTCGGACGAATTTAAAGATTTAAAACTTTTAAATTGTCTTTTTTTCGTAAAACTGGAAAAGTTTCTTGCTGTATAAATAATGATATAGCTTGACGAGGGGCGGAAAACAGCGAAGGCAAATACTTCAACGAGTTTGAAGAAAAGGTACTCAAAGTGTAATTGTGACGTTTTCTGTAGGAACTGCCTCCGAAAAATGTTAGTAAAAATATGGAGAAGAATTCAAAATTAATGATATTAATGCAGAGCAAAATTAGAAGGGCTAGAGAGACACTAAATGACAGCATCTTCCTGGAAGGAATTCGAGAAAACTCCTCAAAAAGGTGTGACAATCAAATATTTTTTAGAAAAACCTGAACAATGCTTTCGCCGATGAAAATTGTAGGCAGGATTATGCCATGAGGTGTTGGAAATACTGACCCTCCGAATTGTTGTGGTAGTGGGATCTACTTTGTCACCTGGTATTTTGTGTTTATTTTCTGTGGCTTCTGAACTAACTTTTTCAGGTTTGGCTTTATGATTTAGTAGTACTGAGTTGGTAAGTAAGTAAGGCAAAAATGAATTCAGCTGACAATTTAGAAAATTATTAACGAAAATTATTGATAAAACTATTATCTATCAATCTACCTATCTAGAGAACGACAAAATTAAAGTCCTGTGTGCGACTTTTGAGGGTAAATAAACTCGTTTTTGTATCAAAAGGCGACAAATCAATTAACAAATTAAAGTAAGAAGTCTTACTAAATTCAAAAATTAATTAATAAACCATTCAACAAATTAAAGTAGGAAGTCCTACTGGAATAAAATAAGATTTTGTAATAATTGAGGATTATGAAAATGTAACTCATTTTTAGAGTGCCTGAAGTAGGAAGAGGGTGACAGAATTGACAAATCAGTTAATTTGACATTTAAGCTTGTAAAAACGTTTAGTAAAATAATGACGAAGTTTAAAATATAAAAATGGAAAAAAACGGCAAAGTATAGTAATGGGAACTTTGCATCGTTGATAGCGATATATCCAACAAGGACTTGGACTAGTTTTAGCCACTCGCAAGTCGCAACCCTTCATTTGTGAGCGATTTTATTTTCTTTTTGGGACGAATCAAAGGGACCTTTAAAATTTTATATCGAGTCCGAAAGGCTGAATTACGAAAGCTCTTCCAAAGACAGTTATACTCTCGGATGTTTCTCAGACGTTCGCGAGAGGTGGTGCTGTGGAAAAATAAGGTGTAATTGTGTTTTTCCAGGGTTCGTACGTGTGACCCATCGCTGAGTAGCCCAGCACACTAAATTTATTTGGCAATTTGTTTGTTGTTGTTTTTAGGCGCAGTGGCTTAATGGTTAGTGTGTTGGACTACTAAGCGAGGGGTCGATGTTCGAATCCCGACAAAACTCAAATTTCAACGGATGACAAACATCCGAGAGTAAAACTGTCTTGAAAGGACTTCTCAATTAGCCGTTTGGAGTCGGCATAAAATTGTAGATCCCTCCCATTCGTTCCAAAAACTGAAAAACTCACACACAGCGAATGGTTGTGAGAAGCTATGTATATAGGCCTAGGGTCCCTCCGGAACTCTTGCGCCAACAATTTTTTTTTTTTATTTGTTTGTTGAAATACTTTAATGACAATTTAAGGTGAAGGGAAATTACTTTACGGACAATAACTTCACATGGGAAATAACTTCACCTTAAGTGGGAAATAATTTCTTTTTTTTTATGCGAAGTTATTTCCCACTGTGAAGGGAAATTACTCCACGGGCAATAACTTCACATGGGAAATAACTTCACCTTAAGTGGGAAATAATTTCACTTTTTTTATGTGAAGTTATTTCCCACTTGAAGTGGGCAATAGCATCAGAACCAATTTCGTGAAATTATTTTCCACCTACAATTTGAGAATTTGTTGATTCTATCTGGAAAACAAAATCAAATTATTTATAAGTAGTATAGCAATGAAGTTGTTTCCCATGTGAAGTTATTGCCCGTGAAGTTATTTCCCTGCACCACAATTTACTAAACAACTTCAAACGGACTGAATTGTATGGTACAAAGTCCAGAGCTCACCCAACTGCTCCACCAATTATTTCTGTCAAAATATATACAGAAAAGCACATAGATTTACATACGGTCCGAAAAGTGCTACCACATTTTACGCGAGCTTTTCATTAATAGCGTCCGCGAGGCACAATTTTACTCCCTCTGATTCATAGAGAGAACATATAGAAAGGTGCCAAAAATAGAAGATTTCTCACAATCGCCTAACAAGACCAGACGCCAGTAGCACCATCCCCGCCGGTAAATCCTCATTTAACCATAAATAGTGCTTTTACGAGATTCCTTTATCGATCAAGTCCAAATAGCAAACAAAAAAAAGCTTTCATTGAAATTATTTTAAATTTTGCAAAGCTAAAATAAAATTGTTGATTAATCTAAAACGCTAATTATAAGTTAAAAAAAAAAAACAATAAATAAATAAAATTACTCATTCGTCCGTAGGTGTGTTTTTTTTTTTTTTTGCTATAAACAACCGAGCAGGTGGCATGAGAAAGCTTTCCACAAATATTCACGTTTTACACGATCACAAACTGAATTTCCACACACAGTTTGAGCAGCGCTGCACTTGGCTTGTAAACTTTCTCTCGCACTTTCTCTCTAGAGGCATTCTACTCGTTTTGGAACTATTTTCGGTGTAAATACGGTACGGACTGCGGACAGCTCTCACAGCTGAGTTGCTGGTGTTTCCAAGTTTTTCATTCAGTTTTCAGTTAGAGCAGGTTTTTGTTTTTGGAAATCTTTGGACTGTTTACGCTGTAGTATCACAGAGAGCGAAAATATCCTCTCGATCTATGAGAAAATACTGGTCATGTCCAATGCCACTAGTGTGGACGCGCTTTCCTTTCGATGGATTCTATTTTCGAAACTCTATTATCTTGCACCAGGCCTGCGTGTGCTCCTCTGCTTTACAGATACCTGTGACTGTGAGAGCAAAACTCTAACAACATAGATTCTAATCGACGCAAACTTGTGTGTTTCAGTTGATTTTTTACTCCTCGCGTTTAGATTCGCTGTCGTTGTTGTCTGGCGGTGGTCCGGACTTGTGTCCATCGTGCGTTGCCGCTTGCTCTCACTCTCTCGATTTAAAAAAATACAAAAATAAGAGCTAAAACAACCTTTCCCGTCGTGTCGTTCGAATACGCTTGTGTTTGTTAACTTTTTCGAAAAACTTTCCTCCTCTGCCAGGGCAAAGGAAATTTCGACAACGAGAACCGTTTTCAGCTCAGTGGTCTCCACGGAGGTTTCACGTTATGATCGATATTTCTGAAAAAAAAAAAAAAAAAAAAAAACGCATCGAGATGTGCTAGAAATTATTCTAATCACAGGGGTATTTTGAAAAAATAAACGACTACAAATTCTATTCGAACGTGTACTATTTGGAAAGAAAACGAATAACTCGAAAAATGTCTCCGCGATTAGTGAATTTTCGAAAATTTCTAGCAGCATTTTTCCCTATTTGCAAGATTTAGCAATCTACTTGGTTAATAAGTGCATTTTTAATTTTTATTTCGCAATGTTACAAAGTGAGTGCGCCGTTTTTGAGATATGAGTAAATTGGTGATTTCCCAAATCAACGGAATAACAGGAAATGGGAAAAAATTGTTGTATGCTGATATGTTGATGGGAGAATTTCAATTTTGAGTGAAGGAAAAGTGAGAACGTGTTATATGCATAAATAAGGAAAGAAAGAAAAAAATTCAAATCTATCTTGAATCATTCCACTAAATAAATTAAAAAAAAAAAATTTCCAATTCTACTACTATATAAAGTGAATAAGTTAAAAAAATAAAATAAATAAATTAATAATAAAAGCAATATTTACAAATCGTTTATGTGCGTGTACTAAATATCAGAAACAAGGATTCAGACGACGTCAAGAGAGAATCGTTAACGCAAAGTATAGAAAAAGCAACAGTGAAAAATTTTGTATCCCTTTGCCTGGAAAAGGGTTATGTTACTACTACCTGGTGTGATTTAGTTGGTGTGGGTGGGCCTTAAGCGGACCATGCCGGTCATTGCTGATTCTGACGAACCGCCAGCAAAATGTTGCAAATTCTGTGAGGGTAGGATGTGAATTATTTTAATTATTAATTTATTTCTATTTTTATTTATTTATTATTGCTACAAATTTGTTTGAAGTGAATAATTTTGTCTACGACTTTTTAAAAGTGTTTAAATTGGTACTTTGTGCCAAAATTAAGTGCAGCAGTGGTTAATGTTTTGTAAACTGATTGAAAATAGGTGCCCCTAGTTTCTATTAGACGCGAGAATAAAACCTCAATGCTCCGGTGATTTCTATATCGTTGCAGTGGCAAATGCACAAGAGATTAGCGATGTATAACATGCGCTGTGATATTTAATTCACAGCAAGTGGCTTCATTTTTGCTTGCTTAAGTGTTTGACCCTCAACCGTGACAGTTGTCGTCGCCGTAATTTTCTAAAAATTGACGAATCAATTATTTAATTTAATTTTTGTGTCTACATTCCACTCATTGTAGTCTTATTTGTCCCTCATTCAAACGAAAAAGATGAACATTTTGTTAGAAGTCATTATATTAAATTCCCTAGGACTTGTGATTATGACTGTCAAACGTCCTATTTTCTTTTCATTTTCACGCCTTCACTGTATCATTAATTTTTTTTTAATCGAATGATTGACGTTTCCTTCGTTGGACAGGTTTGTTAATTGGTTCCTATCCCATTCTCTAGTATTGATTTTCGTTAGATAAACTTTTATGCTAGAAACTCCTAAACTTGGTTCGTAAATCTTCACTTTCTTTCACAGGTTTTTTTTATTGCACTTTGGCATGTTTGGGAAACACGAGCGTAACGAAAAGTGAAACGCTACCCAACGCTTCACAATCTAGATCCTACTCAGAAACTTGACATTAAAGTGAATTAAGAGCGCTTAAATTTTACGCTTACTTCTTATTTCACAGTAGGATAAGGAATACAAATTGTAAATAACTAAATAAATGTTTAGCGCAACAGGTTCTTTAGCCAGACCCTCACAAAAATTCATTTTGTTTGATTTAAAATGTTATTTTTGGGATGAATGGAAGGGATCTACAATTTAATGTCGAATCCAAAAGGCTAATTGAGAAGCCCTTTCAACACAGTTATACTCACAGATGTCTGTCAGACGTTCGCGAGAGGAGACGGAGTGAAAAATAATCGTAACGAAAAGTGAAACGAAATTCAACGCACATCTCCTCACTCAGAAGCAGTGTGGTGGGTTTGGCGAGGTACAATATTCGGTACACTCGTTTCCTAAGGATTATTAGGATAAGTTGACATGCTTTCAAAATACGAGCGTTAAGTTAGGTTAGGTGAATGGGAAGGTAGAGCGATTTATGCTATACGCGCGTAACGATCTATGCTTTTGAGGAAATGCTTCCGCTGTTGTTGGAATACGAACGCGTGTTAGTTGAATGATTTATATTTTGTATGCATTTTTAAAGGTATGACGATTTGAAACTTGGTTATCTTGATATTTCTGACAAAATGTGCCAAAAATCGTGCGTGGTCCAAATTTGGAAACCATTTTAGCTAATTGAAAGTCACGCCCCGTTCATAAATTCTGTTTTAATGAATTAAAATATTAGTCTGTTTTTCATTTATATATCAAAAAAGATATATACCTTTTGTAGATCATGCTCGTCGCTATATACTTGCCTAAGGATGTTTTTCCGAAAAGTTACTATTTTAAAAGATATTAAAAAAAAAAAAAAAAAAAAAACAGTCAATCACTATATAAAGACTCTCGGTCAGGAGAGCGTGTCCTCTAATCTTGCGCTTACATTCATTTTTCATGTAGTTTAAATCGTCTGCAAAAAAAACTTCGCAATTTCCTCTAAAGTACTCTAAAGATGTACGGAACCTTCGGTGCGGGAGTGACACTCGCACTTGGCCGGTTTTTTTTATTTATTATTTTAAAATTCAATTCAATTAAATTTTATTGTTTTTTCCATTTCATTTCAAGATTACAAAAAGTTTCCTTCCCTCGTCTCAAAAATAAAAACTCGTACACAAACGAGTGGGTGTGCAGTAGGGACCCAGATATCTCTGTCTCAAGTAGACGAAGAAGATCGAAACAATTTAAACATTCTCTAAACACTTTCTTGGAAAATCCCCACTAATTGCAATCACAAAAACAGTTTTAACTGAACAGCAATGAAATGTTTACTTGGTAAAATTCACTTTACCGAGCCTTCGACGTAACAGCTATTTTCGCCCGAAACCCCCCCAGGTTACCAATAAGACCAACAAGCACATGCTGAAAAGAGAACTGAATGTCACACCACACACGCCGACAGCATTCTTGAATTGCAGCCACTAACAGTTGTTTTCCTTTTTATAAACATTTTCTAAAAAAAAAAAAAAAACGAAAAACGGCGCACTTGAACGAACTCCAACTAGTCGTAACTCATATCTTTATCAGTGATCAAGCTTCAACAAAACCAATCTATCAAATTATTTAATTGGATCTATCGGGAACCCACAGCCAACCAACTGCGGATGATAGCTAACGTATGCGCACATGATACCCTATATTACGCACGCCACTTCTCATCAAAACGTAACCCAAATTCCGCACGATATAAAAGTATCTCACCTGATTTTGAGTTCAAATTCTCTCTCTTTCTTTTTGTTTTTGTTTTCTTTTTGATGAGATTTTTATTTGTTGGCCAAAACTCTATGTGCGTTTCACTAAGGCTATCCATTTGGCATATTCTCAATGATAGGTGTCGATGAAAATGTGTGCTGTTAGAGACCGTCTATATCTCTGTACTCGATGGGATGCATATTTGAGAATGTGTGTTTGCGGATTTTTGATTCTATGTAGTTAGTCGAGGGGCGAAGGCTTTATTTTGTTTTGTTTTCGTTGAAATAGAATTCGAAAAAAGGAAAAAAATAAAAAAACAGTGAACAGTTGTTTATTTACAAAAGTATAAATATTACAACTGGTATTCACCTTGTGTCATTTGATAAACACTGACGTACACAAATATACATGCTATCAAAGGTGTGCTGTGGGTTAGTATCTTTATATCTGTAGTTTGTATTGTATGACCTGATCAATT
This sequence comes from Cheilosia urbana, assembly GCA_946477585.1. Taxonomy (NCBI): domain Eukaryota; kingdom Metazoa; phylum Arthropoda; class Insecta; order Diptera; family Syrphidae; genus Cheilosia; species Cheilosia urbana. The sequence goes on along the minus strand of OX297855.1, from coordinate 18,042,369 downwards.
CAGAGTACAACGCACTTTAGTAGGTGAATACAAAGTATCTGCTGGATACTTATATTATGTAAACAAATGATTTAATTAAACAAAACACGCGGATCACGATAGCTAAGTACTTTAACTTCAAGCAGATTGTACAAGAAGGAAGATCGTTTTTGTTAAAGAGTAGCATGGGTAGGTGTGTTGTTTTTTTTCTCTTAAAATGAAATTGCTAATAAGGTGTGTGAATGATTTTACTATACAGTGTGGGTCAGAACTCCGAAGCTGAGTCAGCTGTGGGTAGATGCTCGGTAGTTTGTCGAATTTGTACGAACAAGTTGTTTCAGTGTAGTTGAAAGTGTGGAAAAAATGTCAGTTTAAATATTTTCTCTAGAGCGGATCATATAACGTCCTCTAAGCTTTTGTGAATGTAATCCACACGTGACCACTTACTCTGTCATTTTTTTTTGTATTCAAAAGGGAACTGCTTGAACAAGAATATATATTGCATGATCCACTAGGTTCCGCCTGGTCTGCTATTTTTCTTCCACAAAATATATTTAAGAGGAAAACGGAAAACAAGTGACAACCTTCTCTTTGCATTCTCAAAAAAGTATGCATAGACAAAAATACGAATCTTGTGCATATGAAGTTGAGTTCATGATTATCGTCTATTTATATGACAAATTTGGCCTCAGTCCTGGCGGATTACAAATTCAGTCAAAATGTTGTGGTGCAAGCTGCTTCCACGCGCTTTTTAGATCACATTCAACTATAAGCGTTGGCCTAACCCAGTGCGTGTTTATTTAAGAGAAATGGGATAATATCTAGCAGGTTATTTGAATATAAAAAAACAACAAGAATAACTAGCTTTTCGTTTATCAGAGGTTAGGCTCTGTAAGGCGTAAACGTTAAGACGTTTTCCTGTGTACGAATGATTTGTTCTAAGTTGCAGAAGTAAATCGTTCGTGCGAACGAAAACATTTGAACGTTTCGAACAGAATGCCAATTCTGATTATACAATCTTCGAGACTAAAAACCTCGTCGTAGTTTTGCACATTAAACTTTTAAACTTGAAAAAGGAACAGAGGTTGACTCTTTTAACTCACATGAAACATATCTAACGCGTCGTCAAAATATCCCATTTCTACGCCCACTTTAAGCGTTTGAATGGGCGTGGCAAATAACATTTTCTAACGAAATTTTCAGATCATAGCTACTGCAGTAGTATAAATTTGCCGGTTCTGGCACACAGGGATCAGGAATCATTCTTGTGGTTATGATCTGATTGAACTGATCTGAAATAGTAAGATGGTCTGATTGACTATCAGTTTATTATTTCAGATCAGTTCAATCAGATCATAACCAAAAGAATGATTCCTGATCCCTGTGTGCCAGAACTGGCAAATTTATACTACTTACTGCTGTAGGTTCCTACAGTTAAACTATCAAAGAAACTCGAAGAAGTGGGTGTGGCTTTTCATTTTCTATAATTTAAATTCGGTTAGGTTTACGTCAGAGAGTTCAGGGTGGTCCAAATACAAGTTTCTTTTTAAAAATGCAATAAAATAAACAAAACTAAATTCCAAACAATCCCAATCCCATTGATTATAAAACACAACGTCGTTCAAGTGGCTGCCTGCTGGCTTCGCAGAAGCGCTGTCACTCCAAATTTCCAAGACCTTGTTCATGGTTTCGGGCTGTAGCTCACGGATTGCTTGGATGACATTGGCCTTAAGTGTTTGAATCGTTTCCGGATTGTTGGCATAATATCGGTACTTCACGGCTCCCCACAAAAAAAAAAAAAGTCCAAAGGGGTCAAATCGCAGCTCCGAGGCGGCCAATTGACATCGCCAAGAAGGCTCATAACACGATTTGGGAATTCGCTTCGCAAAAGGTCGATTATGGCATGGGCCAACCAAAGGTCGTCCAAATCTATGTCTTTAATTTCAAGGAAAAAAAAAAAAATCGGTTGACATGACTCTGTAACGCCCACCGTTGACCAAAACGTTGTTCCCAGACACTTTTTCGAAGAAAAGTGGTCCAATGATGCCAGCACTTCACAATCCGCACCAATCTGTCACTCTCTGTGGATGCATTGGCTTCTCGACAATAACATGCGGGTTTTCCGAGCCCCAGATGCGGCAATTTGGTTTGTTTACGTAGCGTACCGCAGGCGCGGTGGGTGCTTATTTTCAAAAAAACGCGCTGTTTGGGCTACACTCACTTTGGAAATAAGTTTTTAATATTTCCCAACGTTGTTCAATCGTAAAGCGACTCATTTCGTTCCGCAAAGGTATGATACTGACTTTTTGTCAACATTTCGAGCGGGAAACAGCTGTCAGTGTCAAAATAACCTATGATTTAAAAAAAAACCCACAAAATTAGCCGTTTCGGCAATAATCTGTAGATCCCTTTCATTCGTTCCAAAAATGAAAAAACCTCACACAAAACGAAAGGTTGTGAGAAGCTATAGGCCTAGGGTCCCTACGGATCTGTTGCGACAACTATTTTCTATTCTTACAAACCTTTTGAGATGACGACCAATCTTTTACAGCAGTGTCTGCATTAAGGAATAAGGTAAAACTTGTATTTTGTTCGGACTACACAAATCTTGCAGACCAATTGAAGAGCACCATAAAAAAAAGCCTTAAGTCGTTACGACTTCATAGCTAGACGGTTGGAAAGGCATCAACGAAATGCCCATCAATAAGGACACAAATAACCCCCCAAGAGCCGGAGTTTGTTATAAAAATATGCTTAACATCAGTTCATTTCATTGAGCATCATTATAACCTTTTTGCAGTGCAGATGCGACTTCGACTTTAATAGACCAACCTTTGATGGTTTATATAAAACTAAAACTATACTGACAGCACTTTTAAATAAGTATTCTAAATTGGATCTTTCTAGATACATAACTGAGCGCAAAATCGCTATGACAACGCAGACTTACAGAACACTTACTGAGCCTACCTTGTACAGTTTCCTATAACCTAAAGTATAAATTATGTGAATGAAAAACAAAAACAAAAACAAACCGATCAACGCTTGGGCTAGGATAATACGGCGAACCAAATCTTGAAGACTTGCTAACGCAGATAAAGTTGAATAATTTAAGTCTGAAAATGCTCCGCATTCAATTGCGTTTTGAGGTTTCATACATACCAAATTGTCGGCCTTCGAATAAATTTCAACAGTTCCTCTAAACTTATCTTTTGACTGAAACTTTCGCAAATACACTGCAGACAACTGAACCGTTTCCACGACGACGCAACGCGTCTTGCGAATGCACTCAAAGAAGAGAACCACCACCAACCATACATAATATAACAAGACATCGACCTCATCTATTAAAGTTTAAGAATGAATCATCGGACACTCTCCAACCAATCTGCCACTGGCAAAGTTCAACAACCTGAACATAGACCAAAAACCGCACAGTCCAGCTAATTACTTAATTTACCATATTTTTGCCTAAGACTTTCTGAAAGATTTATAAATCAAATCAATTTGTACGCTAGATTTTGAGATTAAACGCGTGTCAATATTTTGAATTTTAATTGAGAGGTTTTTGAACTTGAACTCGCGACTCGCCTGTAAGCACCCACAACAACGTCTTTCGTATTCCCTCATCCAACGGAGCGAGAGAAAAAAAAAAAGTTTATACCCACCCTAAGTGGAATTGAATCATAATTCTGTCGACAGAATGTTTTAGAAAAAAAAAAAATTATTTGCATGCACAGGTCCTAAATTGAGATTTATGTCAATCTGGCGTCAGACCGTACCATACCATACTGACATGATTAATGCGCTCCCGTGCGTAAAGCTTCGTGAAAACTCTTCAGGGAAATCAGTTAGTTTCGCTGAATCGCATCACGTACAGTATCCAGAGTTTTACTCAGAAACTTACGTCATCACCTGGACCTCTCAAAATACCTTTTAACCTCATTTCACATTATATGAGCTTGAGCAACAGCATGAGCATGAGCATGAGCATGAGCATGAGCATGGAGCATCCTCCCTCCAGTTGATTTCTATTTTAAGGCAAATAACTGCATTCCTATGGTCTGTGTTCCTCTGTCCCCCCTTTTGTTTGGCGATACTTTGCATCCGAAGTTTATCGCTATATATCTATCGTTGAGATTTTCGTGTGACACGATTTCATCCCGACCAACAAACGACAGTCTTCTTTCTGTCTTTTTCAGTAGGCCATTCTATATAAATAGAAAATGGTGAACGATGTCGCTACCTTTAAGCACATTGTAAGCGATTCTTTCGGACGTGGGCGTATGTTTTTCTGCCGCCATTAGTTGGTCTGAGCAATTTATTAGACGAACGATTTGGAGAATCATTTGAAAATGCATTCATGCCAGAAATAGAAACCAAGTCGGCTGTGGAGATTATGAAAATCTACCGAGGATTATTATGAAAAGGAATAATTTTAATTTATATTCGCCTTCTTGACGGTTTGCTCCGTAGCATAGCTTACCGCTTCATCTCTGTGTCAAAAAAAAAAATGAAAGAAAAAGAACGCAAAGTATTTTAAAGAGTTGAAACCAAATATTAGCGCCAGATGAATTTGAGAAAGAAAATATCTACATGACCAAACAAAGAACAACATCTAAGAGACGTAGTTAAACACTCTAAGTTGTTGTCATTGATTTACGTATACAGTTGGTGTTTCAAGGTTTCAAAGCTGATAGTACTCAGTATTTGTTTATTCATTATTATTTTTCGACGACGTCATTCGTCCTTACTTTTTTAAAATAAAAACTTTTGCCGTACGTATTGTGTGTACGTTTTGGCGATTGTTCTGGCCGCCTGATGTTTCCTACTTTATCCATCAAAGTGACTGACGTATATAGTCTGACAGTAGTTTTAACATGTTTTAGTGTTAATTGAGTATCGTTTTTCATCGGATCCGGTTCACGTCACTATTGGAATTTGGCTAAACGCTTTTCTGGCAAGCATCAGGTGGGAAATTTTTAAAACGTTTGCTAAAATTTGTATTCCTTTAGTTAATGGTTTGCGAAAATGCTAAGTGTCATACTTAGCACGTGTTGACTTACGTGTTGACTCCACTGTGATAAAATCTTTTCTACAGGTAAAACTAAAATTTTGACATTGCTTCGTGTTAATTGAGCATTGTTAGGAAATGTCTGAGATTTTGGAGCGTTTGGGACAGTTTGTGCACTTTAAAAACAGTTTTTTTCGTACAACTTACAAAAACAAAAAAAAAAAATAAATAAAAAGGTGCCGCTACAGGTTCGCCCTAGGTCCGGCTTTCATAACCATTTGTTTTGTGTGAGTTTTTAGCTTTGGGACGAAGCTCTTTCATGACAGTTATACGCTCGGATGTTTGTGAGACTTTCGGGAGAGGCGGCGTACTGGAAAAAACTTTAAGATGTAATTTGTGTTATTCCGGGGATCAAACCTGAGATCCATCGCTCTTTAGTCCAGCACACTTGCCACTGACCGGCTACGCCCACCCCTTTCTATTGAAGTTTTTGGTGTGTTTGTAAATTGTAATGGTTTGTGGATATGCTAAGGGTCGCGCTAAATAAAAAATTGACTCCCAGATGGCAGTATTGAACCAAAATTTTAAAATAAGATTTCTCGTGTCTAAAATCTTTTTTTAGGCTGCGTAGGCGTAGTGACTTAGTGGTTAGTGTGTTGGACTACTTTGCGAGGGGTCCCAGGTTCGAATCCCACAAAAACCCAAATTCCAACTTAAGGTTTTTTCCACTACGCCACCTCTCGCGAACGTCTGAGCTTCTCAATTAGCCGTTTGGAGTCGGCATAAAATTGTAGAACCCTTTCATTCGTTCCAAAAATGAAAAACTCACATAAAACGAATGGTTGTGAGAAGCTAAGCCTAGGGTCTCTACGGACCTGTTGCGCCAACTATATATGTATATATAGAGCCTTTTTTTAATTTAGACGATATTGACGACCACTCTGTTTTGTCAAAGCGTAAACCAAGGATGGTTAAACCAATGCTACCAATGAAAGGGGTTTCCATGAGATGGAGCAAGTTCATCTTAGAGTGGCTGCATCCCAAACTACGCCTTGATGATGACGTAGCAGCGCTGAAAAGAGTCCCACAGACTGTGTCAAAACTTACTAACCTGCAGCAAAAAACGAAAAAATACTAAAGTCACCTTTTCGAAACCCCTCTGATAACGACCCATAAAGTCTCTCCCACGCAACCACTGTTTTTTCCAAATGCCTGCTTGTCACGTGTATTACCACATCGTATAATAAAAGTCAATTCGCACTCGCCATTACATTGTAATGCCCTATTTGCCATGACAGATACACATTTGCAGACTTTCAACGTATCAGAGCATAAAATTAAATCGTAACAATTATTAACTAATTCGAATTAAAAACACACCACCATACAATGTTTTATAGAGCAGCAGGCGACTCGAGTGCTTTTTCACTGTCAGAAGATCACATGAAAGTGCTGAGAAATTTCTCAGCCGAAAGAAATCCTGTACGAACGCATTTTAACGCATAATTACATTCGCCAGCGAAATATTAGACCGCGAAGAGACGCCCAGTCACCAATATGCCACGCGTTTGACAGATTCGCAAAGTAAGATGTAATTTTTGGTTTTTGCGCCATTCCTCCACCGTTCTCTCTAAATGCGTTTCTATGATTTATACCAGCCGATGTACTTACCTATTTTTTTTATTTTTTTTTCTGTTTTATGTGCAAAAATTAAAAATTTCCTCATTTCAACACACCCGTCGATGAAAAATTGCAAAGGAATTTGCCAGTGTTTATACACATCGTTTGTGTGTGTTTTTTGTTAAATTTTAGTAGGTTGCATCCGTCTGGCTCTCTTCCCTCTTGAGGTTTCAGAAATTTTTATGAGTTAAGAATATTTTAAATTACACATAAAGAAGAATGCGTGCGAAATGTCATTTATTTTTATGCTTCAAAAAACAATGTTCTCATGTTGACAAATGGGTCTCCGAAGCTTACTTAAGTGGAAAATGGGAGAATTGACAAAAATAAGAAAAATAAAAAAAAATTGTTTGTTTGTGTCAACTGTGATTTTTGCGTTGAGAAAGGTGGCACATGTTGGCTTTGTTTTTTCTTTCAATTTCTGATTTGATGCATCACTTCATTTTATTTTTAGAATTGGACATGGACATCTATTTGGATCCTTTTGTTGTTGTAGAATTTGTGGTTTAATTTGTGATATACGCCAGCGATGTATATATTTTTTTAAATATCGATGTGAATTGTATTTTTGGGAAAATACCATAAGTATATTGTCATTTCTAAAAACTGTAACTTTTTACATGACATGACATCGTCTTTAATTCAACAACTGCCCGCAATTGCCGATTATCTCTAAACGAGATGGCGAAACAATTCAAAATTCACCTCAGAGACATTCCAGGTAATTGCATGGCCGATGAACTCGCCAGACAAGGCACTACTATGTCGATTCCACCGGAAAAGGAGAATCTCTACATGCCTCTTGCTACTTGCAAGCTCTTAATTAAAAAAAAACGCATAAAGCGCTACTAATGGCAGGTGCTCTAATTGTACAACGCGCCACACCTCGAAACAGATCTGGCCTCAGCTGGATCCCAAGCGCTCAAAAAATCTTACTAAAATCTACTACACTGAAAAGACTCATAATAAGCACTCTAGTAGGTGTCATTACGGGACACTGCATCATAGGGAGACATGCTCTCAGGTTGGGTTCTTAGCTCCGGCTGGTTCAACGGGTAGATAAGGAGAACATCGATCCTGTGGTATCACTATGGGCCTACTTTGGCCTAAGTGTGGCTGCACTTGAGGCGGCCTGCCACTCTAATCTAACCTAACCTAAATGACATCTCGCACAATAACTCTAGTCGATGGCGTTTATAAAGGGTTGTCCATTTATAAAATTATTTGAAAACCTGCATAGAATATAAGTTCGCACGAGCAACGCGTGCGTTCGAGATAGCTAAACGCGGAAGTCTGTGTTCAGCGAGTGGAAATCAAATCACCAAAATCTCACTGGAAACTCAACTCTCGTTTATATAAAACTATAGTCCCTTAATTCGATACTCCATGTTCGCGTTGGTGTAACTTTAATATCAAGTCGACTTACTCATTTTACAGCAGAAATTGTCAGGGGGCTTTTCCTCACCAAACCGTTTTTACTTACCTTCTTAAAAATGCTTGAAAAAGTAACTTAACTCGATCAGTTCTATCTAGAGATTGGCAGGTTTGCACTAAAGACAATTTCCGTTCCCGTTGAATATTAAACTTGATTGATGAGAAACAACACGGGTAATAGAATAAATGTCGGCACTAAATCAAGGCACACATTCCATTTGAAAGACTAGTGTTGACAGGTACCCAGTGCATTGTCAGTACCCCCTTTTTTGGGCTCAATGCTCAAATATTATCACTGGCATTCCTATTTTTAGGGTTCCGTAGCCAAATGGCAAAAAACGGAACCCTTATAGATTCGTCATGTCTGTCTGTCTGTCTGTATGTCATAGCCACTTTTCTCCGACATTTTAAGAGCTATACTGTTGAAACTTGGTAAGTAGATGTATTATTCTGTGAACCGCATTAAGATTTTACACAAAAATAGAACAATAGAAAAAAAAAAAAACAACGCGTGAGAGACACTTCCAAAGTGGTTAAATCTAGGGGTAATAGCGAAGAAAAACTTATTAAAGTTCGTTAGCATAGAAACAATATCCCTTTTGAGAGATTTTAAGATTTTGTACATTTTCTTATTTCGAGGAGTTTGTGTTCATTCAGAGAAATTGTAGGCGGTATCATACAAGGTTGTCTACTCTCACCATAGCTTTTTGACTTCTCGCTCCATTTGGTCGCTACTACTCTTGCTCAACGCATTTTGTGTTCTAAATTCAGAGAAATTAGGGTTGTAACTAGTGCACCGAATTGTCACTCACCACTTTTTGTTTCATTTACTGAGAGAAATGTAGATTTAAAGTGGTCCCACACAACGCTCTATACGCACTTTGTTTATTTTTCATTCAGAGGTATTAAAATTTAAGTCGGTGTCCCACAAGGAGGTATGCGGTCACCACTACTTTAGGTGGTAGTTGAGGAAACAAATTTAGTGAAAAAAAAACTACCGTTCTCGCTAAACTAATGAGGTACTGAGCCACAGCGTTAAAGGTTTAAAGGATAAACAAGGTACATAAAATTGATATTCCCCGTCGAAGCACGTCGTTTACCTCTGCATAACAACTGCGTAGTGTCCTTAAAAGTTGTACTCATGCTGAGCAAACTGAGTGAAACCTTCCGTCAATTCAGATTCGGATAACAGTCTGTAAAAAAAAAACGTGCCAGCAGTTTCAATAAGTCATACTCCTACTTCCCTGCTTAAACATGAACTGCCTTCTAATCAGCTTCAGTTTTTTTTTTTCTTTGCAAGTTTATAGAAGTCAATATCAATCAAGATTACTATACTGCCGCTATGTCATACTTCATTATAAAAGCAGACGCGCAATGGAAGGGCCGTACTCAGAACTCCTAAACCCCAACGAATGTTACAAAACATTCAACTCAAATAAGGTCCAAAATCCACTCAGCTAATTTAAAAAAAAACTGTTTATTATGCGTTTCGAAAAGAAACATTCAAACAGAAAATTAGTTTGCATAAACATCTTTGCCCAGACAAACTGCGAAATATCAGATAAGAGGTTCATCCACACGCACTTCACTTTTCAACAAAATACTTTTGCAAAACTTAAAAACATAACAAAAAAAGAGGAAAAAAAAAAAAAAAAAAAAACCCACCCCCTAGGTGAGACTTAATGGATTCAACTCGTAGGCATCCCTGATCCATTCCGCATGGGGGTAAGCACTAAAAAAATTGATTTCTTCTTCTTAGACGGTACTGAGAGCCAGTCCCGCCGCCGCCGCCGCCGTATCCATATTTTGCAATCATCGTCTGGCCAATGGATGCTTCTCATCAAAATCATAAAATTTATAATTTATGTCGACAACAGACTTCGACTTGGTGTTTTTTTTTTTTTTCGTTCACTTGGCTACACCCTCTACTTCGGTGTAACAAGTTATTTTGTATACGCAAAACGTGTATTGAGTTCAAAATCAAGGTCATTGAAAGAATCCGCTCTGCTTCCTGTTAATTTGGGAACATAGTCCCAGAAGGAGTAGGCAATAGGGTGAGGTGGTGGAGAATCTATACCCTTCTCTGCGGAACACATCCGTTACCGGTTTTTGGGATATTTCGCTTTCCCGCTATTTAATAAATTATTAGTAGCACGGTGCGTTTTTTTTTTTTGGGTCTTTATTTCTTGGTTGGAATACATTTTTCTTTTTTTGGATTACACGCGATGGCGATGTGCAAACAGAGCCAAATCCATGTTAAATAAACAAACAATGCGATTCAGGGTGTTTTTTTTTTTTGTTTTTGCCTTTAGCTTTCCCCTGTCGTTTTCTGTTGGACTTTGGTTCGGTTTGTGTTCGCGAATTGTGTTTTTGTGTGTTAGAACATTAATATTGCGTGTTCTGGTTAAATAGGAGCTAGAGGTGTTTTCATTGAATAATTTATGCCGTCTGTATAAATGATTTGTGAGGGCACTTAGCAAGAGGAATCGAGTTCGCATTGTGCCTGCTTGTTTGGAGGTGAATGATGCAAAATGCAATTATGGGAATGACTGTGGCTGTAGGCGGTAGCATTTTTCAAGTATAATATTTCTTTCAGCAAAGATAGTTGCGAAAATTCGACTAAAATCGGTTCATTTCAAGGGTCGTAAATTTATGCATTTTGTTTTGTAAATATTACTTCCCTTGGGAAAGAGGAAGATACATAAATGAAGCTCCAACATCTTTGTAGTCGTAAATTTATGCATTTTCTTGTTAATAGAAAAGAGGAAGATACATTATGTCGCCCGATAGGACAGAAGTGGTTTGAATAAATGAATGATGTTGTAGATGTAGATCTTCAGCAAATAGTTTGGCAAATGATGATAAGGTATTTAACGAACGATGTTTAAATATTCAGAGACAATGCTAATGATCGGTCTTCGGAAATTTATCTGCAACTGTTACAACATTTTTAGCCACGAGCTTCAGTTCGCCTTACGGCCTTTGAAATGTCCTTCTATGAAGCTCTTAATCGACTTTGAATATAAAGAGGTGTTATTGTGAATGACCCGCTATCCTGTATGCATGCTCGTGGTGGCCATTTGGCTGATGTTGCTTTTCATTATTAACGGCATACCTTCCTCTTTATTATGAAATAAACATCCGATCATTTATCTCAAAAAATGACATTTTTCTTTGAATACCAAAATAACACCTCTTATTGGAAAATCCTGTACATCTTCCCAAATATCATTTGCATTCAAATACGCCCTTAATTATTGCCAAACCTCTATATACTTAGTATCCAACCAGACTGCGCTCTAGTTGCACTCCCAAATGAAAATAAAAATCACCTTAGAACTCACACCCAATTTGCAACTACAGTGAAATCTCGAAAACATGAACAGCTCCACAAGGTAAAGAGTTTTCAAAGATGAACGAGTTTTTTTCCGCCATTGAAACGTGCCGTAACCTGTAAAACCATAAAACAGATTTTAAAAGAAAGCTCATAAATATAGGTCTGTTTTTGTAGCCTTTTATTTTTTGTCAAGTTTCTTGTTTTTTTTTTTTTTTTAATAAAATTAATTCCTTTTTGGATATATTTAATGTTTTATTATATTTATGTATTCTTCTAAATTTTGATAGATCAACAATTCGAAAATATAAATGGAACCTGTTTTACACCTGTTCATTTTTCTGAGATTCTACTGTAGTTTCTTGCGTATCTCCCAATCGATTCGCATTTAGTTGCCAAGAACAGCAAAGCATTTTTCGTCTAATTTTATACAACTTCGCGTTGCAATTGGCAATTCAAAATGGAATGCTTTCACTAAGAGCTACAGATAGGACGCCTCAGCTCAACAGTGTTCTACTACTTGAAAGGTGAATGCAATCATTTTTGAGTCCCACGTATTACAAAATCAGTCGTAGTTTCACAAACACGTCGTTTGGTGTCGTTTTGAGCGGACACTCAAAGCCTTACAGTCATATCATTCTGTTTTCTTTTGAAAATATCATCCCTTTTAGAAATATAATGAAGGTCGCAAGTTGGCGATCAGTTTATGGTGCTACTCAAACCAAATCGCACTAGCTTACAAATCCTGAAGGTTACAAATCAAAAAGGTCTTGGCAGTCGTCTATAATATAACTCTATCTGGATTTAAAGCATATAATTCATTTAGCCACGCCCACTTTTTGGGGCGTTTTGTCGCAAAAATAACATTCGTTGACATTTTTAAAGCAATTAATTTACCCGGAACTATTATCAGCTATACATTTGGTTAACATCTAAGTAATGATAGCCCCTTGAAATACGCCTTTGAATCCGCTCCATAGACCATTCACCTTATGGGTTTAGTTAGTAAGGTCTTTCGCTTCGGTGGACACCCCGATATACATCAAATTGACCATTCAGCTCCTCATTCAGTTCTGTACCAGTTGAACACCAGCAGACATCATCACGTCTAATTGGTGTCACTTCATGCCGTCGAACAAGTTCAACTAAATTAGACACTCATGCATACGACAAAAACCGTCAGCAAAACAGCACATGCCATTTCCAAATCTCATTAACCGAAATCCCTCCCAACTCAAATTTTGTGACACACATATGTTCTGTCATTGTCAATGTTTCCCTCTATAATTCGCTCCATTGAGCAAAACTACTGACCAGAGCCCACACCAATCTAAATTAATCACAAGTCGCATCCCCCTCCAGTTTCAGCATAAATCAATTACCTCTTTCAAAAATATTCCGAACAACACTTAACAATATGCTTGTCTTGCCTTGCCACCAGCAATTCCAATAAAATCGATTTCACCCCGACAAGCGGCAAGTTTCTAAATCCCAGATAAACGCGCCCCAGCCAAATCGTTAATCGTTGCCCTCCAATTAGAATAACACTTAACAAATTAACAATTAACATCAAGAGTGTCTAGAGATACCGAGCAGCTCAAGGGGGAAACATTGAACGGAAATCGAAATGAACATGGCGCTTTGTTGCCCCTTTCCTCCATCCCAGACATTCTGAAGATTTTTGGCATTTTAAAAAGTGAAATCAGTCAACGTATTCCTCATTCATTCCAAAACCATCCATACGAAGATGAAATTTATTTACTTTTCTTTTTTCTTGTTGTTGTTTCCCTCCCCATCGTTGTATAAATAAAAAAAAAAAAAAAAACATTTGGCCGCACGCCAAATCAAAATGAAACATTTTTCATTATTAAATTTAGAGAGTCAACTAATAAAAAAGAAAATCTAAATATTTTGTCACACAAACAATTATTGAGCTTAAATTTAAAGAAATAATTAAAACTACCTACTCTCTGATAACATTTTGTCATTTTTCTAATTAAATAAATTCATAAATTCAACAAAATAAATCACCTACGCTCCATCAAATTTCAACCCGGGGCGCACGCATTCTATAAACATATACAAAATCTCACATCTAAATTGAATGAGTGTTTACTCTACGAGATTACGAGCTAAAACATTATTTTCATTTTCCATACAAACACATTATCGGCGTTTCCGCATATCCTTTTAATTTCTCTGAATTGCTATTAATTGATATTAATTTCGGTAAAAGAAAACAAAACATGACCAAATCACTGCAATAATTGATTGGAGTAGACAAATTTTATTCAATTTTTGTAAAAAAAACTTAAATTCATAACAAAATGGTTTTTGAAAAATAAATAAAATTCAGAATTCTGTGGGAAGCATTATAATCTCATTTCTCTCCTGTCGTCCGCTTTTTTTTATCATCGAAGTGACCATGAAAATGTTTTGGTTTCTACTTTTAACTATCTACGCAACGAAAACGCAACGAAAATCTTAAAGAAATGTATTTAATTGATTTTTTTATTTTATTTTTAGTATTTTGTTTTAAAATGAAATAAATTTTATTATCATCAAAGTCAACCCTATTTGTTTATTTTTGATAAAATGCCGGCCTAAATATATGTGCTGTTATTTGTTATTTTATGTTATTTTTTGTGTTCTTTTATGAAAAAAAATAATTAAAAATTCGAATATTTTTGAAAACGACAGATGTGTGGAAACAATTAAAAAAAGTGACCTTCAAAGTATGAGCAAGAGATCAGTGGAGATATATTTTTTGCACCCATAGTGATTTGCGGAAAAAAAGAAACTGAGCAACAGGGTTCAGGGGAGGTCACAATTCATTTTTTTTTTCTTCAAAATGTCTCGTATTGAGTTCATATCTATTCTTTAAACTTAGAACTCAAATACGCATTTGGGTTAGACTAATTGGATACGGAGTCGCCAACGTTGCGAATTTAGGTGTAAAAGTATAACCAACAGCCCTGAGGTTGTGAACAGTTTTGAGCTCTCTTTTCAGTTGCAAAATGTCGCAAATAAACCGCTGAGCAGCATTGTTGCCACTGAAAAATTGCAAAAAAGGGATTTAGAAAGGGTCCCGAGCCGGAAAAAAGGGGCCTCCACACAAAATACTAATACCTATGTATAGAAAAAAAAAAAGTAACAAGGGCAATAATTTTTAACAAAAAACATTTTTTTTTTTTTCATTACGAAACACTTTTTTCAGTCTTTTTGTTGAATAAATTATAAAATCTTACTTAAACAAAAAATGGGGCCATTTTGATAATATTTCAAAAAGTGGGGTCCAAGGGTACTAACGCTTATAAAGACATCATTCGGACCCTATAGGGGCCAAGCGGCAACGCTTGGTAGTTCAAAGAACGAATCGAGGCTGGCCGTATTCATTCGCACAGATTGTGAGAAGCAAGGCAGATCTGTCCAAAACGTTCTGCGCACATAATTCGAACGCCATACGTCAGAAATCACAATTGCAGTTTGAGTAACATTTAAAGTATTTAAAAACCAAAATTTAGCTTGCTTTTACACATTTTTTTTTATTAAACCTCATGAAATCAAAGTGAAAAGGCTTGGATTGCAAAATCATTCGGACGAATAAGTTTTCTTTTTTTCCAAACTGCGATTGAATTTTTTTAAAATACCGAAAGCTTGGAGTAGCTTCAAATATTTTGTACGAGAAATCTTACAAAATACTGTAAATATAAAGAAACTTTACTGAATCAGATTTCGCTCTTCGAAATTCGCACTTGTTACCTAAATAAGTCTAATAGAAAAATAATAGCATCAAGTAATACAAATTGACGTAAACGAAAAATGTAAGCGCTTAAATTTTTGCAATTATTCGGATGGAATGTTGTCGAATACAAATTTAGACGACGATGACTAATGCATGTTTCTGTAGCTAAATCGAATTCGCTCGGTAACATTTTTTTAGGAAATACCTTACTCACGAATATTTTGTAGGTTATTGCTTAATATCAAACGAAATCACTTATTCTACACTTGATAATTCTCAATTAAAAACTCAGTAGGCATAACTTCGATTAACGTGTTTCTAAAAACGTTAAGGTCCCTTGCAAGGTTGACAGCGAATCGGGCTAGTGAAACATAAGTTCAGTCTCTCTATGTAACTTTGTCCTTAGGTACCTAAAAATCCCTCTTATTTATTAGTCTTAATGCTGCCGTATAGTTTTGTTCTACTCTGAAAGGGATTTTTATAAAAATCGCTATAAGTTCCCATTAGTAAAACTCTCCCTGTTATTAATCAATTCTCATAAAAATTTACAAACCTGATGCATATCAATTGCTATAATTGGCAACCATGACATTCAGCATAAGCTTTAACCATGTTCTTAAAGTCTGAAATAACTAGCAATAAAACTGACTCCGGACTTTTCATATCAGCTTAGCTCTGATTTGTAAATGAATAGCATCCTTTACCTAGACCCATAACAGCTGAGGTTTGACTTCAGTTTGTATTAGAGAGCACTAAAAAAGCTTCACATTTCATCTCACTTTTACTGCCTGAAATCACTTAGTACGTTGGTAGGTCCATGAGTGCATTTTCAAGCTTAGATTTGACTACAATAATAATTACGAGGCAACTGTCGCTGTAAGCTCGGAATAAAACGTATTCCTTCGAACTGAACTACTGCATTTTTGGGGTAATCTATAAAAAGCCCCCACAGTTATTTCTGATAATAACTAGAAAAAAAAAAAAAAAAAAAAAAAAAAAAAAAAAAACAGTCGACAACACACCACCTTGTGGTACTCCATTTTTAAACCACAAATAACCCTGCAAATCACAGACATTTCCACAAATACCCATTGCGTCATTAAATACACACAATTTACATCATTACGCTCATTACGCGCAACTACTTCCCAGAACTCCAATTAATGGCACAAGTTGCCGCAGAAATTCCGTAATACGACTCACCCCATTGCACCATATTCTGCGAGATCCTTTTATAGATCAACAACCACACACCATCGACTACCGCATGCCAGTTTTAATGACAACCGACTCCATCTTGTCCTACAAGACAAATGCTCTGCGACACCCTTTTCCCCTTCGCCTGCATTTGTGCCAACACATCGCGGTGAGCGTCTCTGTGATTATTACTCCATAATTCGCACCCCAAAAATAGAAGTAACATCGCCAGCTCGAAAATTCGTCCAAAAAAGCACCATGCAGTCGTGGTCTAGTTTATTACTCTCGTCTTGTCTGCACATCCTCCTTCTAATACAAATACACAACTCCGTGGACTGTGCGGTTTGGGTTCAGCGTAGATGTTTATTTTCCTCAGAAATTGCTCCGGTTTTGAGAAAGTTTTTTTTTGTTTTCATTTTGCGCCAGCGCGGAAAACCATAACAGCTGTTGGCGGAGATCTCATTTTGGCAGCGTTTTTGCCTTGTCCATGTTTATGATGCATATGAGGAAAAATCACAAAATTGCGACGCGTAATGGGCCGTAGACATTTGGATCGCTCTCCAAGCGCGAAGAAGAACCTACAGTCGTGTGGCGAGGACGAGGAGGACGAGGAGGACGTTGATAAGTATTAAGTCGTTTTGGTTGTGCTTGGTTTTTTGGTTTGGTGGTCAAACCGGGGGCCATGGTGGCGGGATAAGGAAGCGAAATGTATATTTTGCTCCCAACTTTCTTCCGTGTGTTGCGGTTCTTATTTTTTTTATTTTCAATTTCACGTTGACACATGGAAGGCTGACAAGAACGATGTCGAGCCGAAAGCGCGATGTGGGGTAGGGAAGAGAGCATTAACCCATAAACTGTCGCGACATCGTTTTTTTTCTCCTTATTTTTTTGTTTTGTTGCTTTTGCTTTGGCAGTAATGGGTAATTAGGAATCCAAAAGAAATGTAAAACACTGAGTAATTACTTGCGAGGAGGGAAAATGACTTAAAAACTTCTGGTGGTGGAACATTTTCGGTGCAGACATGCGGTACAAACAGATGTACCTACCACCGGTTGGTTATTATTAGAGCTTTATTCCAGTTTTAACTTTTAAGTGCAATGCGATGGTGGGTAAGGGAGTACTTTGAGTGGTTCTTTATTGTTATGATTTTTTGATGGCTGTCCAATTTATGTCTGTCCTTCAAGTGACCAGAATTCTGGAACCTACTCGCGGAAAATTGGATCGATATGCATATTTCATTCGACTGTCAAAAGTCGTTTTATCAAGTAAAAATATGTGGACTTGGGCCTCCTCCCCATAGTACCTACCTTTAAAGTTGGCAGGAGAAATCTCAAATAGCTACTTTCAAATTGCGCTCCCACAACTATGTACTTGAGTCTGCTTTTCTTGAGAAAAAAAACAACACTTCTAAGAATCGCATGGGGTCTGAATTCTATCTAATTTAAACAGCAACCCCATCGTAAATTTGTCTTTTGTACTTAAAAAATCCTACGTACTTTCAGTGAACGGAAGACTACGTCAAAAGACCATGTGTCTTCTACCGGCTATTTCGTCCATGGCTATACTGTTATGAAATATCCCAACTCGGACGTAAGCGTATACGCGGTAATAAATCTACCTCACACTGTTTGCCATATTGAGCTTTTTCGAATTGTTGCTGGTTTTTTTTTTTTTTTTTTGTTCTCCCTCTCGAGCGGGAAAACAACAATTTTCCTCAAGTTGTAAACATTGGAATGCCGACTGTACTAACCATATAGGCAGTCCTGAAGTGATCCATCCGATTGCACGCGTTCTTGACGCTTGAGAGTCTGCTGATGATGGTTGAGATATAAACCATTCTGGGTCTTTGGGAGAAGATGTTTGTATATTTTCTGCGTTTGTCAAATTTTTGATAAAACATGTTTTTAACCAGGTGGTATAATTTAGGGTGGACGATTCCAATATTTTATTCCTTTATTGGGTCTGGGGTTTTCTTTTTGCAGGCTACATTGTTAGGTACGTTTTATTGCTAAAACGTAAGTTATGAAGTTTTAACAGTTTTTTTTTGTAAGGAGGTAGGCACCCTAGGCCTACAGCTTTTCACAACATTAGTTTTGTGCGAGTTTTTCATTTTCAGGACGATAGGAAGGGATCTACGATTTTATGCCGAGTCCAAGCGGCTAATTTGAGAAGCTCTTTCATGACATTTATACTCTCGGATGTTTGTCAGACTCTCGCGAGAGGTGGCGCAGAGGAAAACAAGCTTAAGATGGATTTCGGAACTCAAACCTCGGAACCCTCGATTAGTGGTCGAACTCAGTAACGACTAAGACACTGCGCCTACAAGTAAATGGTTTACATGTAGGCGCTTTGGCTTAGTGGTTAGTGTGTTGGACTACTAACCGAGGGGTCGAGGTAAGAATCCCGCAAAATGCCAAATTCCAACTTAGGGTTTTTTTTTCCACTGTGCTACCTCTCGCGAACGTCTGACAAACATCCGAGAGTATAACTGTCTAACTAAGAGCTCCTCAATTATCCGTTTATAGTCGTCACTCATCATAAAATTGTAGATCCCTTCCATTCGTTCCAAAAATGAAAAACTCGCACAAAACGAATGGTTGTGAGAAGCTAGGCCTAGGGTCCCTCCGGACCTGTTGCGCCAATTATTATTAAATGGTTTACATGAGTGGCAAAGGTACCATCCCCCTCAATACCAATGGTGGGCCGACATACGGCCTAGGCTCTTCTCTCACCGAGAGCCACTTTTAAGTAACATAACATAACAAATGACATACAAATCCGAAACTGAAAGCTTGGCTATTTGCCTGAGTAATATAGCAAAGACTTCAACCGAAATCCCTTGATGTCGAAGGGGTTCGTTTTTTTTTTTTATCAAATAAATGTTTTTTTTTCTACTTTCTTACCATGTTGGGCTAGGAACGTACATTTGATAATCAATAGGGGAATGTTCAAATTTTAAATCTATGGGTAGACGTTTGATCAGTTTCGTTGGATTTCTTGAAGCCCACGCTGAGGATGTCTGGTGGTGATGTCTTCAGGTCCCTTCGTCAAATCTCTTTCAGAATCTCTGGATGTCTTTCGAAATAGACTCCTGTGGACCTAAACTCAACTGAGTCTGCTCATAAATGTTGTGGCTCTTGGAAACTAAAAAAAAGAAAATTGCACTCCTTGCCTATATTTCTGAGACCACTCAAATTGCACTAATTCCATTCAGTTCCTCCCGACCACGCGCGCCAATAGCAATAACCACCACGTGGATCGACTTAACACACAAACCAAAAAGCGAATAAAAAAAAAAAAAAAAACTTTAACAAGTTCGTTACTCCTAGTCGGGGCGATTCACCCCACCTCTGTCCCACTCGAAACATGATTGAAATCAAATATTTCCGATTGAATTTTTGCAAATCGTGTTTGTGTTTTTGTGTTTTTTTTTTTTTTGTATTCCCCTCCTGTTTGTTATAAATTTCAAAACACAATAAGCCATCTTTCAAAATTAAAACTGCCCGATGCAATGACTCGCCAAATACTTACGGCTACAATGTACACCCGACAGAATATTCTCAAAACGTGAATCTAAGCACTTTGCATGCCATTGCAACGAGATGCACAATATTTCACTCATACAGTTGGGTCGTTCTGCAATTTTACAATATATGTATATATATTTTTTTCTTGCTTTTATTTAATGTTTTCCCGCCGACATTTCACATGGTTCCCATTCTATGCGAACAATTTGTGCGTCCAAAATACACAATTTGAAACCAAATTCGCCCAAAGGAAAGCCAACTAAACAAATGCCACGAGGAACAAACAGATCGAGTCGAAAACTATTTTAGCGTTTTAGGGGTTCCTTTTTTTTTTTTTAGGTCGTCCTCTTGCACATTATACGTATACGATGTTGACAACGAACGGATACAACGGATACGGTCTCTTACACCAACAATAATGGGTTTCAGATAGACCGAGTGTGTATATGGCTGGCGAGTTCTTTATTATTCGGTTTAAATTTAAGTGTCTCACCGTGTGAATATGTCTATAATTCTATTAAACATTCAACTAAAAACACACACACATGGTTAGTGTTTGGTGTTTTTCAGCATTCGAAAGAGACGATTCCCCCTCCGACAAAGGGAAAATGCAAAATAAATTCAACGAGAAGATGATTCTACTTTGGCGCGTATCTATATCGATGGGTATGCGGTATCTATACCAAATTGTTTGTTGTGCTAATGCGAACGCATTTATAAAAGTAGAAAATTTCAATCCAAATAGGCCCCAAACGGCCGATGAAATAACTTGGCACGAATGCTCGATTCTAATGCATTCCGTAGGAATTTTATTCCGCTGCCTTGTGTATGATCGTCGGTCGGTTTTTGTTTTTTTTTTTTCTATCTGCAATGCGATTTGTGTTATGCTATGGCCATCTTTTATCATTGCGTATATAGAAATTATCTAAGGGAACCATCACAGATACGTCTATGGTACTTTGCAAAATTCCTGGCGCGCTGCTCAGCCAACCGGCCAGTACAGTCTTATCGAAGCGCGCCAACTCACTTGACAGATCCTTAGATAGTTATAAGTGGCATGAGATGTGCATTTTTGAAATTAAAACCGACTGCTGTTGGCAGAAGATGCAACAATTCGAATGATAAATTCTCTGGTTCTATTGTTCAAATAAATCAACAAAAACAAACGCATTTCATAAGGGATTTGTTAGGTGATTTCTTTTTGGCCAGATAAACAAAACAAAGTACAATATAGGAGCTACCCATCTGAAGACAGACCACCTGATCATGGTGCTCTTGTGTGGCCAAAAAGCTCGCCGGCGTTCTTATCATGTATGTCATCGTCTTTGCAATTAACAAGGATTAATTTATTATCTAGTAGGCAATTTATCTAACCGAAGTGAGCGCTAAAATATGAGTAAATCACGGTGGTTGGCCGTTTGTTTTGTTTGATGTTGGGCGGAACACATAGATATTCGCGTGCGACTGACATGCACTTTTTGGCACTGTTATGGCATCTGCTGTTGGCAAACTATGTTTTCGTTTATAATGTCTTGTGGCTATGGGAACGTTTGAGTAGGCTCTGTCGACAGTGCAATTAACATCGAAGAATCGAAGGTTATCCTGTGGCTAAAAATTAATTTACACGCGTTGAGGTTGGAGTGATGTCGTTGGTTATGTGCCGAACCCGTGGGCATCTTTAATTGGATCAGAGATGTATTTATATAGATTTTCGATGTATTTATATGTTTGTCGTTTAAATTTGGAATGATCTTCTGAATCGACATCGATCGTCATATGCAAGTTTTTTCTGTATTTCCAGTCGTAGATGGGTGAAAAATAAAGACTTTTTTAGATTTGTAGCCTTGTTTGACAACTGATTGTGCATACTGTTCGCATTTACTCACGATCAGTTGATCAAATATAATTCAGACGATTCAAAATTGTGCTGGAAAGTATACAAAATCGACTTAAGCGGTTATGGCTTGTGGCCACTGATATAACTGGAGCGTATTATTTGTTCGTTTTAGCTTAGAAGGTACTAGTTACGATCAGTTGGTTAAACGGTGATCAAGCTTTTCGACCAGTTTTTTCTATTGATCTGATCGAAGATGACCGAAACTATTTAGCAAAATCCTAGACCTCATCAAACTACTGGGATTTGGAAAACCCCTCCAAAGAAGTACGATCACTGATCACAGTTTTACTGCCAATTAAACTCTTTACATTATCGGCAATTCACCAGTTGGAAAAACCCAACGAAACTATGTGAGAAGAATTAAATAGTGTTATTAATTTGATTCGGAAAACAACTGATCAGTAAGCTCATATTAATCTAAAAAAAAATACGGTTCCGGTTTTTGAACAAAGATTTTCGAACAAATTGTTCCTTTGGTATGATCGGCGGACAGATCACCAGGTAAAATCCCTCCAAACCAGAAAATCCCTTTGAAGCAGATAATTCGTCTCTTAGTTGATCGACATTTTTCTGTCGCTCTATATCGGTGTCTAAAACTGTTCGCAATGCGAATGTTCTTAGGTGGCATTCATATTGTAGCTGGCCCACTTTGGCAAATCGACGTCAGTGGCCTTTGCGCCTGGTAGCCCTCTTGCGTACCGCCCAAAACAAAGCAACAATATCTGTCTATTCTCTTGGCTAACATAATAGCTAAACCTAAAGAAGCAAGCCGCCCAAAGGCATGCCGCTCATACTCTGTCAATGAATTGGCTCCTCTCGACGAGATCGATCTCGATCACATCGCTCCGTCTACTCCGAAATGCGTTGTATTTGTCTATATATAAATATGTACATTGCACCGCGAACCTATCAATAAAATAGATCACCTCATGTAGCGACAATGCCGCCGCCAATAAAGCTCTTGCGAAAAACAGATCTACCCCAAAAATAATCGCCTTCGTGTGTGCGTTTACATATAAGTAAAGTCAGCTGCAAAAGAAAAGAATAATTAAAATAATTTGGCACACCTGAGTGATAAATCAATCGATTTATTTACGTTGCTCATCTTGTGGCAATAAGTAAGAGGGGCGTGTGCTGCTCGAGGTTCTTTTAATCGAAGAAAAGAGGCCCGCGACATTAAAGCGCGTCAAGAAAAAAATAAAAAAATAAAAAAATAGTAAAAAAAAAAGAACGTAAAATGTAGGCAGGCTTTCGTAGAATGTCGAAAAATCTGTGTCAAACTTTGCCCTGTTTGATGGTTGATGTTTTCTTTTCTTGGTGTTTTTTATTTGCTCTCGCATGACTCAATCGGGTGGAATTTTAATTGGAAATTGTTGATTTCTTAGACGTTTTGACTGACAGCTGATTGGTAAGGTGGTGGTGAATGGAATTGAAGGGTTTCTCTTTTTTTTTTTGTCATATAAAACATACAAGGTACGTCTTGAAGATGTAAGCCATTCCTAGTCGTAAAATGAGGGCTTTAAAATGTGGTAGATTGGGGTAGTTTTTTTTTTTTTTTTAAACTTAACAATGGTCGGAAAACTGTTAAAATGTATTTGCCTGTATTTCGCAGTTTGTGTTAAATCAATTTACAAATTAAAGTGTGCTAAGAAATGTTACTGAGTCCATAACATCAGAATATAGCGGGGACACTCACCCATTGGTTTAAGAGGCTGTTTTTCCGGTTACCTGAGAAAGGAAAACCACAATTAACACTTCATAGTCTCAGGGACACTAAGCCCTACTCTAAATTAAAAGTAAGTCCCAAACCTTTTCTAACATTTGCTGTTTAAAAATGCTTATTTTGCAGTCTGGTACAGGGCTGCCAATGTTCAGTCCAGAAAGTGTATCAAATCGCCCAAAAAAACGAAGTAGATTTAAAAAAAAGTAGCAGAAAAAAAAATATATAAATATATTTATTTGAACTCAGAACGAAAACATAACATTGGCTAGTTTTTTGTTTAACAATTACAGCTTTTTAAGAATAAGTTTCACTAATTAATAGGTACACAGTAAAATTGGTTTATTTAAAAATAAATAGGAATTTATTATTTCATTCCAATCAATTCAATTCAAGTGAATTTGACAGTTTGGAAAATTGTAGGCAAATTGTAATAGATTTTTGGGATGAGTGCATTCAGATCAGGCAAATTACTTTTTTGATCTGCAAAAATGAATCAATACAACACACATTAAATAAAATTTTGATCGTGTAAACTTATGTAAAAGCGCCATCTGTGCTTTCAACGTATGAAGGTGTTTGCCAGACGCACCCATTGACGACTACTTGTCAGACGCACCCATTTCGACGACAACAGCTGCACCCAACTTAACGACGAAGGTGGGATGACAGCTGTTGGGAATTTAAATAGTTGTTGGACGCCGTCGTTTTCTCGGATAAGTTGATAGTTATTAATAAAGATTTTAATCGAGTGTAATCCTCTAAATTAATAAATAAAAACCAGTTTAAAACTCAGATGTGGGGTCAGAATATCACTGGCCTGTGAAATAAAATAAAATTTAATTAAAAATTCTGATAATAATTACATTAAACGTGTTAAAATGCCGCGTGTCTTGTCAAAACAGCAGTTGGTAGAAGCGCTCAGGGAAGCTGGCGTAGAATTCCCCGAAACAGCTACCACGGCCCAGTTAAAGAGACTGCACCACAGTGAAGTCAACAAAAGCAACAATTTATCTGCGGCAAGCGAGGAAGATGCCGATGCCGATGACGTTGCCGATGACGTTGATACCGAAGCCGACGATGCCGAGGAACTGAGAAGTGCCGCGTTGGATGAGGAATTAAGCGAGCTACGTAAGCGTCTCGAAGTGCTGAAGCTGCGGAAGCAGATTAAAGAGTTGGAGAATGATGCCGCCCCTCCTGCCGAACGACGATCGGAATTTGGCGAAATTGAGCACGCCATTCCAAAATTTGATGGCGATGACGTAAGCCATTCGGTAAAACATTTTTTCCGTGATTTTGAAGAAATTATGCAGACGGTAAATGCCGATGAAAGGTTTAAATTATTGAGCTTGAGACGTTCACTAATAGGAACTGCTAAAGTGTTCCTACTCTCGACGGTGGCGCTTAATTATAGCGAACTGAAGGCAGCACTATTAAAAGAATTCGACATAGCTGTGTCTCGCCAGGATGTGTACAGAATGCTAGCCCTAAGGAAGTGGAAAAAACAAGAAGAGTCGCTGCATTGCTACATTCTAAACATGCAGGCGATTGCCAAACGATCCGACATTGGTGAAACGGAGATCATTGACTTCATCATAGACGGGATGGGTAGTAACATATCCAATGTTAATCTGCTGTTAGGTGCTCGTACCATCGACGAACTGAAACAACTCGTTAATCGCTATCAGCAGAAATATTTGATGGAAAGTGCTACGAGTACATCAGGATGTATTTCTAATGCCGTATCGACGAAACCTGCCGCTGTAACCAAGCCGAATGTTAATAGAAATGCCGTACTATGCTTTAATTGCTCACAGACGGGGCATATTAAACCATACTGTCCACACCCTTTGCGCCGAAATGGGTCGTGTTTCCGATGTTGGGAGATGGGACATGACCACAGGACGTGCCCGAACCCGAAGAAGATGCTGTCTGCCGCTGCCGTTCCGAAGCGTAATCAACAAGTTGCTGCCGTTTCGAAAGTAGGGTCTGATAACGATGAAAGTTTAAGCGAAGTAGTTGGTGCTGTAAATTGGGTGAGTGTCGCTTTTGAAGTTGATTTGGCAAAAGATGTAGAATTCATGAAGTTCCTTTCTCTTTTTGATACGGGCAGCCCAACTAGTTTTATAAAGTCTTCGTATGTCCCGGTTAAGTTGCTGCGACGATTGAAAATTCCGAAATCCTCATTTTACGGGGTGGGTGGAAACAAATTAAATGTTTTAGGAGAAATGAAATGTAAAGCAAAATTTCATAATAAAATAAAGACGATAAAAATTAATATTGTCCCAGATGAAAGTATGGCTCTACCGATTATTTTTGGACGTAATTTTTTGTATGCTTTTAGTATCCATTTGACAAGAGTAAAGGTTAGATACTCTAAAGAAAAGTTGGTTGCTATAAATAGAAATAATAAATTTGTTTTGCCAAATGAACTTCTTACAACTCTTAATAGATATAGCCTCATCGGGAATAAGTGTTCGCTAGTTGGTAATAAACCAGAAAGATTTGAAATGGTATTGGAAGTTGAGGCAACTGAGACTAATTACGAGTACTATAAAATGCCGGATATATTTAATATTGAAGTTGTGTCTGACGAATTAGATTTGAATATTGATCATAAATTGGGTAAATTGTGCTGTGCCGAACTGAATAGTTTAATTATAGATGCTTATGTGTTGCCGAAAGATATTGAAGTAGAACCGTTAGATTATGAAATGAAGATTCATCTGACTGATAATGTTCCGTTCCACTGTTCTCCCCGACGACTGTCTTACTTTGAAAGAACTCAAGTGCAGGCAATAGTGAATCAGTTGGAAAAAGACGGTATTATTAGACAAAGTAACTCGCCGTATGCGTCTGCTATTGTGTTAGTAAAAAAGAAGAACGGAGAACTTCGAATGTGTGTGGACTATCGTGGTCTCAATAAAAAAACCATTAGGGATAATCAACCTTTGCCGCTTATAGAAGATTGTATAGAGTATCTTGAAGGAAAACAATATTTTACGCTCCTAGATTTGAAAAGCGGATTCCATCAAGTTAGGGTTTCTGAGGAATCTATTCCTCTTACTGCGTTCGTTACTCCAAATGGCATGTGGGAGTATTTAAAAATGCCGTTCGGGTTGAAAAATGCTCCGGCCGTTTTTCAGCGGTTTATTAATGTTATTTTCCGAGATTTAATTGATTCGGGTAAAATAGTTGCTTATATGGACGATATATTGATTGCTACAGCAGACTTTGAGGAACACAAATTATTGCTAAGAACCGTTTTGAGACGTATAACTCAACGGAATCTTAAACTAAATCTCTCGAAATGCCGGTTCGGTCATACGGAAATAGAGTATTTGGGATACGCCGTTTCTTCGCAAGGTATTGCGCCAAGTGATTCTCATATTGCCGCTATTAAAGAATATCGAGTGCCGACTAATCAGAAACAATTGCATTCTTGTATTGGGTTGTTCTCTTATTTCAGACGATTTGTGCCGTCATTTTCCCGAATTGCAAAGCCGTTGCAAAATTTATTAAAGAAAAATGCCGACTATGATTTTGACAAACCATGTTTGGACGCTTTTAATGAGTTAAAATGCAGACTAATTGAAGCACCGATTTTGGCTATTTATAGTCCTATAAAGGACACAGAACTGCATTGTGATGCCAGTTCAATTGGTTTTGGTGCTGTCTTGCTTCAAAGGCAAGATGATAGAAAATTTCATCCGGTGTCTTACTTTTCTAAGACAACTTCCGCTGCCGAATCTAGGTATCATAGCTTTGAACTAGAGACGCTTGCTATAATTTATGCTTTGAGACGATTCCGGGTATATTTGGAAGGAATACCCTTCAAAATAGTTACGGATTGTAGCTCGCTGACGATGACATTAGAAAAGAAACAAGTTAATCCACGGATTGCCCGCTGGGCCTTAGAACTTGAAAATTATAATTATAAAATTCAGCATCGTAGTGGTATATCTATGGGACATGTGGATGCCCTTAGCAGGTGCCAGGTTGCTGCAATTTGGGATGTTGATGATACGGATTTTCAAATCCAAATTGCGCAAGGACGGGACAAAATAATTATGGAATTACGGGATCGAATGGAGGTTGAAGAAGTCAAAAACTTTGAATTGAGGGATGGACTTGTATATAGAGTGAAGAGAAGTGGAAGAAAGGCATTATTCGTGCCGAATGAAATGGAAGATAATGTTATACGGTTGATTCATGAAAAACTAGGTCATCAGGCGCTGGAGAAATGTTACGATAAGATTGCTATGCATTACTGGTTTCCGAGCATAAGACGAAAGATTGAAAGATTTATCCAAAATTGTATTAAGTGCATTATGTACGCTATGCCGGTCCGTTCTAGCGAGAGGAACTTGTATAATATTCCTAAAAACCCTCTGCCGTTTGACACAATTCATGTGGATCACTTTGGCCCCTTGCCGTCCCTTAGTTCGAAAAGGAAGCATATTTTGGTAGTAATAGATGCTTTTACAAAATTCGTAAAGCTATATCCTACGAACTCGACGAGTACAATAGAAGTAATTTCCGCATTAGATAAATACTTTCAGTATTATAGCAGACCGCGACGCATTGTGTCAGATAGAGGTACATGCTTTACCTCTTTCGAATTTGAGGACTTTCTAATAAAACGAAATATAGAACATGTAAAGGTTGCCGTGGCTTCACCCCAGGCAAATGGGCAAGTCGAAAGAGTCAATCGGGTTATCAAGTCTATGCTGGGAAAATTGAGTGAGCCGGTAAATCATGCCGATTGGTCGAGTAAGTTACTAAAGGTGGAGTACGCTATTAATAATTCTATTCATAGCACGACGAAGAACTCACCTAGTATGCTATTGTTTGGTGTTAGCCAAAGGGGTGAAATAATAGATGAAATGACGGAACATCTAGAGGAAAAGATGGCTTCCGAGAGCTGCCGTAATTTAGATCAAATTCGTGCCGAAGCTTCAGGAGAGATTGATAAGTCTCAGAAATATAATTTAGACTATTTTCTTAGGCACAGTAAAAAAGTTAAAGAATATAAAGTCGGTGATTTTGTTGTTATGCGTAACGTTGATACTGCCGTCGGGACGAATAAAAAGTTTTTGCCGAAATTTCGTGGCCCTTATGTCGTATGTAAGATTCTCGGACATGACAGATATGTATTGCGGGATATTGAAAACTGCCAGTTGACTCAGCTTCCGTACGATGGTGTTGTTGAGGCGAATAGAATGCGAAAATGGTTGTTAGACCGAAATGAAGAGGCTGTTTCTATTGAGAGTCCAAGTGACCCTCTTGCCGTAGATATAAGTTTGGAGTAATATGTAGAGATTATTGATAAGTATTTAGTTTATCTTTTGTTCGAGGTCGATCAATTGTCAGATTGGCCGAGTTGTAAACTTATGTAAAAGCGCCATCTGTGCTTTCAACGTATGAAGGTGTTTGCCAGACGCACCCATTGACGAC
Organism: Cheilosia urbana; assembly: GCA_946477585.1. Lineage (NCBI taxonomy): Eukaryota > Metazoa > Arthropoda > Insecta > Diptera > Syrphidae > Cheilosia > Cheilosia urbana. Next base: position 18,013,385 of record OX297855.1, on the reverse strand, counting down.
TACTTGTCAGACGCACCCATTTCGACGACAACAGCTGCACCCAACTTAACGACGAAGGTGGGATGACAGCTGTTGGGAATTTAAATAGTTGTTGGACGCCGTCGTTTTCTCGGATAAGTTGATAGTTATTAATAAAGATTTTAATCGAGTGTAATCCTCTAAATTAATAAATAAAAACCAGTTTAAAATCGTTATATAAAAATGAGTCAAACGAAGTAGAAATAAGTCTCTACAAGCAGATGCATACCAATCAATAAAAATGATGTAGATCTACTACATATGAAGTACATTGGTAGCCCTGGTCTGGTACAATTTACCTTCGAACAGGCCACACCTATTTCAATGTGCTTCAAACTCTAGTTGTTGGTTATAAAGCCTCATCAATCCTATTTGGCGTTCAAACTTGTCCTTAAGGACCATTAATGTCTAAGAAAAATATTCAGTTGATTTGAATTTATAGAAACTTCGTCTAAAATACGAAGCGAAATTCCGATTCTATTTAAATAAAATCAAGACAAACCCCACTTAAGTATAAATAATGAAACAATTGTCTTCACTTATCGCATACACAAACCCATCCCATTAAAAAACCACGACACATTCGCCCTCTATATCCATAGCTGCAATAAGCTTTAAGGTATTACAAATTTCGGACGCATACCATTATTTAACAAAATAATAACCGTGCTCATTGTCCCTTACAAGACTTTTGTTTGTCTTTAAACTTCTATTTATCGTCCATGCAAACAAAAAATTGAATACAAAAAATAAAAGAAAGAAACGAAAATCAAAAGCCTTTTTTATGAAATTACTAAGTATACACATACTTCATTAGAACTTGGCATTAAGCATTCCTTAGGCTTCTTCCTTCAGTGCTTCCCACTACTAACAGTTAAGAAAAATAATCAAACTCAAAAGTGGTGTTTTTCGAATAATCATTTATTATTATTTATTTTTCCAAATAACCTATATGGACGTTTGTAGTATATGTACGTGTGGGTATGTCGACATGGTAACGATAATTTGTTTCTATAACTTGGCACTTTTGCCATCCGCAGATGGAGCTCTGGTTCTGGTACTTACAAAATCATAATAAGGGCAACGTGTCCGTGCAGTTCTTTTACATTACATATTGTGCACACATCAAACACGCCATTTGAATAACCATCGGTCCTTAGTCATGTGGCGGTGGTGGTGTTCGGAAAATTCGTTGGGTGACTTCTATTCATAGATACAGTTTCACCATTTCGGAAGTTAATGGTATATATGCCTGAGTAGGCCGACAGACAGAAAGAGAATTGTGTTTGATCTTTGTTGGGAAAATAAATAATAAGATGCCTGTGTGCTTATGTCACTCTTTTTTTTTTAAAGGGCCTTTGGGGGAGGGATTGTCACTTCATCGTGAGCGGCTCATGCAAACGTTTTTTGTTTTTTATTCTTCAAATAAATAAGAATTAAAATGTCTAATTTAATGGAGTTCGTTAATTAATTGCTATTTTTTCTTTTCTTTTTTTGCAGGTAAGCTTATGTCGATCATCAGTTTGGGATTTGAATTGGTAATGTACACAGAGGAAGAGTTGATGTTATGCCGCGTTGGTGGATGAGTAACGAAATAAAAAACTCGAAGCTTGTCATTAAATATTTATAGGTGCCACTGGGTTTTTGAGTTGCGGGGTAGTGTTTTTTTTTTTTTTTTTGATGTGTAAACATCTAAGCTCGCGTTTTGGAATCTGGTGGAGTAATTCCACACATTTATCTTCCGGGGACGGAAATGCTCCACTGTGTTTTATCATTGCATACATTTTATCATTGCATACATTTTATCATTGCATACGTTTTTATCATTGCATACATTTATGAGCTGGGGCATATTAATTTCAGCTTTTTGTTGATGTGAAATAAAATATCTCCATTTCGTCCTTGCACCGTACTCAGAAGAAATTTCAAGAATTCTGCAGGGAGATTATCATCTTTTACCAATGATCACAAGCGGAGACTTCAATATCAATTTTGTAACTCCAGAAGCTCAACTATTTATTGATTTAATGCAAGATAAATTTAATCTTCAAATGAACTCCAACCGGAAATATTCAACAACACGATCTGGAACAACCATCGATGCTGTCTTCCAGCGTAATCTAGATAGATTACAGTCTCGAATGTACATATCTTACTTCAGCTACCACAATCCGATTGTATCTATTCTACCGAAACTAGCACAGAACGAATAAATTATTGTTATTTCATAATATATCAAGAATACGGTTATTACAATTCCCTCTTTTCTCAATGACGTGTATCAAGCCACACACATACCGCACGCACGGTGTTTACACATACACATATTTCGGGACTGTTGGATACAGTCGCACCATTTTTTTTTAATTCTCAATGGTGGACACTGTACATTTTGGAGAAAGTGAATTTGCTTTCGAGTAAAACTTATCACTTAACTTTTTTCCAGAAAAATAAGACGAACCTGCAAAAAACCGTTTTTGAAAAATATTTGTAAAATGCATCGAATAACGTACCTTCGACCTAAAAGAAAATAATTTTCCAAGGGCATTGAATCTGTTGCCCAGCACACGTAAATCATAAAAAAAAATAGTTGAAAAAACCCTAGACCTACATATCTTCTCACAACCATTCGTTTTGTGTGAGTTTTTCATTTTGGGACGAATAGAAGTGATCTAAAATTGTTTGCCGAGTCAAAACGGATAGTTTAGAAGCTCTTTCATGACAGTTGTACTTTCGGATGTTTGTCAGACGTACGCGGGAGGTGGTGCAGTTAAAAAAAAAACTTTAATATGCAATTTGAGTTCCTCCGGGGATCGAACAAGGAACCCCCCGCCTAGTAGTCCAACACACCTACCATTAAGCCACTGCGCCGAAATTCTTCAGTTCATAATACATTCATAAAAAATCTGATTATTTATCGTTTTGCTTACCTACAACTTGAAAAAAAATCTGTTCCCAACTTGTACCCATCGCTTTACCATTTTGAAATACGGTTGAACCCCCAAAAAGGGAAATTATAACCAAAATTGTAATTTAATCGATGGGACATTTTCTTTAAAAAATAGGACTAACCCATTATTAGGGTTTATTAGCAAAGAATTGGTTTGAATATTCGTAGATCCATCTGTCTATGGCTTGCAACGAAAATATTTAAAAAAAAATTACATATTCGTCGTTGAAACTGTTCGCAATAAAAATGGCATTTCAATTTCGATGTGCGTTAAGAACTCGTTTGGAGCAATTAAAGCATAACAACCATTTATTCGGAAGAATTTAAGGCTCAGCTGATGGGTAGGTTTTACAAAAAATCAGCATATTTCTGTTCAGAGTCGGATTTTTCGTAAGTAAAGTATCAACAAGGATTATGTGGGCTAAAGCTAAACTCAAAAATTCACGGAATCCCTCAAATTTATATTCTCCCTTTAGATTCATCACATTTCAGTTCCCTAAAATTGAAGTGAAACAAATCCGGTTGAACCCCCAAATCATTCCAAATTTTGTTTATTAATCGCTTTAGTTATGTGATTTGAAACAAATCCGGTTGAACCCCCAAATCATTCCAAATTTTGTTTATTAATCGCTTTAGTTATGTGAAGTGAAACAAATCTGGTTGAGCCCCCAAATCATTCCAAATTTTGTTTATTAATCGCTTTAGTGGCTGTGAGTTCGTAGAAAATAACGACAATGCTGCGAGAAAACTATGGTGAGGTGACTTCATAGACTGTATGTTTGCAATTTTTATATTAGGACCAAAATTTGTTTTTTTAGGGCACCTATCTGAGGAATACTCATTTTGGGCACCATTATCAAAATAAAAAAAACGTCGAAAGAAATCATGTGCTAAAAAAGCAAAGTTTTTAGTTGACAACTCGTACCTGAAACGATTTTTTTAACTAAAAAAAATATATACTCTTATGCGGAAACATTCAGCTGTACTTCTTTTTCTCAAAAAATAAAATTTACTCGCCACTTCGCGTTGCAAATAAATAACGCAAGGATAGGTCTATAGATTTCCTGTCAATAAAATTACCACCAACATTTTCGAGACAAAGTAGATATTTGTTGCAGAAAATATTATTTTAGACGCCACCATTAGCACCATCACCGTGCCCTGCCAAGTCATGCTGATCCGAAATAAATGAAAATTAGTTTGTAAATTTGTTTTCCACAACAAAAATTCAAGTTTACTTAGCAGTCGCTTTGAATGTCTCAATGTTGCTGAAGCCTATCCAATTATTTATCTCCTACATGATCCTCCGTCGAAAGACCTGACAAAATTCCCAAAACTAGCCGCCAAAATCGAACCTCTCCCCCGACACTGACATCAACACTGTCCATTTCATAAATTTACATGTTTTTTCCTTTTAGTTTTGTTTATACAAAAATAAATATATAAATTGAAATACACTGTATTTGAATATTTTTGCTACCTGAAATATTTCGAACGCCACTAATGCTGCTGGTCCCAATAATTTGGCAATCTTCTGACAACATTATGATGCCGTTTGGGTTACAATGTAACAATATTGGAAACGGATCACTACAACATCATGGTCTCGTCTTTTTTGTTACAATTCTTCACACTTCATAAGGTTTTCGGTTTTGATGTGACAGAACAGGACAATAAATTGAAATGAAAGGTAAAAACGAATTTTCAAAAATACAGAAGGTGGCAAGAGAATTCCTTACGCCTGAGTCACCATCATCTTCATACAGATATATGTTTTTCTAATTAAAAAAAAAATATCTAAAAACTCTGCACTGCATCGAATTGTGTTTGTGTAGAGCAGTTGGTGGCGGTGCCGGTTAATTGGCCTTATAAAGCAAATAATTAGCAAAAGTCGTCTAAATGGCAGAGATGTGAAATTTATTTACGGCTAAAATGCATTTCTTAGTGGGTTCTCGGCAATTTGGTAAACGTTTTTGAGGCGTCAATTAACGAGGAGGTGTTTCAGTATACTGATTGGGCGCTTGGAATATTGCAACTGACGGATTGGTACTTGACGCGGAAATCCTGTGAAGAATTAATGGACCGGTAGGTCGTCCAGGGTTCGAAGCATTGCATTGAAAAGTTTTATTAAACAAACTTCAACATTCTGTCCGCGAACTGTCCGATTTGATGAGTGAATTAACCTGTCAAAGACAAATCTGCGAAAAGGCAAATGGTTCGAATTTTAACTCAGATTGCAAACTTTGCTCGGCCGTTAAATAGCCTTCATAAGAACACTTCCTTACGATTGTTTTCGAGTTTCTCTGATGTGTTGGACCAGTCAGTCAGTCAATGTGCATACACATTCAGTAAACCCCAAAAGGATCCCAATTGCTCTGCCTTGGATGAATGTCCCCAATACCAAAACCATTTCCCTATTCGTTTTGCGTCAGTTCTTATTTATTTATTTTTTTTTTTTTCACTTTCAATCAGCTTTCGATTCCGGAAATACGTTCACATTCACTTAAGCCGAAAACGTTGAAAACATAAAACCACTCGAATCTAGGCCAAACGTAAATTCTCATTTGAGAATCTAATGATGTAGTTTGGTGGTGCTCCGTCCGTTGATGTGTGTCTAACTTCATTTTGTCGCATCCCCCATCACCATCATCATCATCATCATCTTCATCGTCATCAACATCGTACTTGACGCTGTTTTTCTTCATCTTCTGTGTTTTTTTTTTTTGTGTGTAAATTTTCTTTTTCATAATGAAAAAAGTTTTATTTTGGATTTTGAGGATGACAAATCTAAACCAGAGAGAGAGTGAGGGCCTCTGGGGCTGAGGCTGAGGCTGAGGCTAAAGTGTTTATTTATTTTTATTTTGTTCATTGTTGTCAGTGACTCGGATTTGGATCTGAATTCGAATTTGGATTCCTTTCTTTTGTTCAGCCTTCGTTTCTCAGGAATGTGATGTGTAGTAGAGCACATACACCTATTACAGAGGCAGCAACATGCTGAGTGTGTGTCAAAAAAAAAAAAAAAAAAAAACCCACAGAAAGGTGATGTTACTTGTTTAATGTTTCTTAGAGTGAGAATAAAAGAAAATAATATATTTAAGGCGACACTGAGATGAAGCTTATATTTGTGGAAGTTTGAAAACGACGAAAAAAAAAAAAAAAAATCAACGAAACGTAAAGTGTTTTTTTTGTCTTCTTTTTCATAGATACTTTTCGGTTCATGGGTACTTTGGCAAGCATGGCGTGTTTTTTTTGCAACCTGTGTAAAATATAATTTATGGAGCACAAATGCCAATAAATCGAAGGGCGTACCTATCGTCCGTGCTGAGAATGTTTTGCGAATCGCTATAGCAGGGATAAGGATAGGTACCTATACTATTGAACTGGGAGGATTATTTGTTACACACATTATGTTCCCAATCGATAAAATATAACAATTTGGCTTTGCCTACAAGTCTCCTATCTACGTGACGAAGCAAAAGTATGAGGGAATAGACAGAGGGTGGACTTAATATGGCAAATACCATAAGCTACTCTTTTTCATTTTAATATGAAAATAGCGAACCGCCCGGCTTCGCCCGTAGGGTTCAGCCTGCGTTTGCAATGTTAGCGGAAAAAATGTAATTATTTACGACATCACATTAGAAACCTCAAAAATAACAGTATTTCTCCACTATTTAATGGATGTTATTATAAAGGGTGTCCGCCAAAGAATTTTCGACTTTGAATTTGAATAAACGGCGAGCGGGGTATCGGCGGAGGGGGGAGGCGTATTCATTACACTTACGCGTCGTGCGGATTTTAGTAGCCATGGATCGTTGGTCGGCGGAGCATCGTGCGTTTGCTGTAGAGGCATATTTTAAAAATAACGATTCTCCCGTGGCTATTCGCAAGACATGTCAATATTCGGCGTATACGGGATTGTCCTAGTACGCAACTTATTGGCAAGTGGGTGCGAAGTTTTCGTGAACAAGGACCTGTAGTGGGACACGGGCCAGGTGTATCGCGAACTGTGAGAACTGACGAAACAATTGAAGCAGTTCGTCGTGATGTTATTGCAAATCCACGTCTTTCACTAAGAAAAAAAATTCCCAAACCTATTCGTCTATGTTGGAAAACTTTTTGGAACCTGAGTTGGAGAACAATGAATGGGTAAGCGGATCGACATGGTTTCAACAGGATGGAGGCATCAATGAACATTGTAAGGCGCATTTTCCCCGAAAAAGTCATAAGTCGTTATGGTGATATCCCATGGCCCCCCAGATCGCCAGACTTAACACCTGCGGACTTTTTTTTTATGGGGATTTCTTAAATCTAAAGTCTACGTTAACAAACCGCGAAATTTATTGCAACTGAAAAGATATTCGCAACGAAATCAGAGGAATTTCGCAAGAAACTTGCAAAAAAGTTTTCACAAAAAATATGGTGTTTCGTTTAAATGAGTGTGTTCGTCTCCGTGGTAAACATTTAACTTCAATTATTTTCAAAACATAAATCCGCATTTGTATGTTTTATTTTAAAATAAAAACGATTATATAAAAACCTGTGAATCTTTTATTATTTAATTTTAAATTCGAAAATTGTTTCGCGAACACCCTTTACATATAAACCTTCCTCTTCAATCACTCTATCTATTAAAAAAAACCGCATCAAAATCCGTTGCTTAGTTTTAAAGATTTAAGCATACATAGGGCCATAGGGACAGAGAAAGCGACTTTTCTTTATACTATGTAGTGATATCTAATATTCATGTTTTTTGTAAATCAAGAAATAAGCAGTTTTTGTACGAATGAAATAATTTTGTTCACCAAATTACTAATTAGGCGATGTATCGCTACCATTAGTATTAGTAATTAGAGATTATACCGGATGTTGTGTGCACATTTAAGCCTTCTACGTCAATTAGTTTCTGAGATACCCCTAGGAACAAAATTGGTCTATTGGGCGGACTGACGGACAGATATAGTAGCGAAACAAATAAGGTTCCGTTTTTACCCTTTTGGTACGGAGCCTTAAAAACTATGAGGTTAATTAAGAATAGCCTGGCCTATACATACAAAAAAAAAACCTTCAGTGTGAAGCTAAAAATGACATTTGTTTAAGCTAATTCTTAAATCCTTAGCATCTGCGATTTGTTGTGTTGTTGTTGAATGTTTTTTTTTTTAATTTCGTTACTAGGCCTTCAATCATAGGCAGACAACGATTTCTGAAGAAGCTGCAGATTGAGTAGGAAAGCAAACCCAAGGTATATCCATTCTTTTCTACTTTGTTGGTATTCACATTGGGGACGATTACTAAGTGGCTTCTCTTCAAGACCCACTTCAACTTACTAGCAATCTAAATTAGAGATGAGCTAAGTCGTGATTTCGCAATCACAGGTAAAACTGTGACTGTGATTTCCAAATCAATGTGAATTTAAACTGTGATTGTGACTCGCACATTACTGTAGGTGCTGCAATGCCAAAGACAAGGAAAGAGTAAAAAGTCGCAGTCACGCTTTATTTGAAAATCGATCACAGGTAGTGATAGCAATTTTGCAATCACTGTGATTAAATCACAGGTAGTGATTTTGTGCTCATCACAAACTTAAAGTCCATCTCTACATCATATGATTTGGTTCTTGGTGAAGTGATGCTCTGCAACTAACCTTAATGTTTGACCAATTACCTACATCTACCTACATCTATTGGTTAAAAATATTTCTGGGTGGTTGTCTTGGTTATTCAAAATACGGGCTTATGATACCGACACTCCAAGTTCTAATTTTTCAAGTTTTATTTTTTGCACGTACAGTCAAATACTGTGCGTGGCGTTTGTTTCATATCAAATTTTGTGCCACTACGAGATTTAATTTTATGGGGTTATGTGCATTGATGTCATTGATAAAAAAAAAAAAAAAAATCATAATGAACAAAAATAGTTTCCGCTAAACAGCGATTTCCAGGATCATTATTGTTGCATATCCCAAGGGCTTAGATAAGGAGCTTCCTTAGGGCATACGTTCGACTTAAATGTTGCAGTAAAATAAACCCTAAAGTTCTAATTTATATTTCGATGGGCCTTGAACCTGATGGAACCTTTCGCTCAGTAGTCTAACACACTAACCAATGAGGCACTGCGCCTACAGCGAAAGTTAGCTGGCGAGAAGTGTCACAGTTGGATTGAAAATTTGCATTTTTCCGAAGCTTGAAGTTGATCCCCTTGAATAAGTCTAACCCGCAACCAGTGATGCCAGCCCGGATCGAAGCTGTTATGTCTAAACTCGAAAAAATATGCCTTTTTCAAAAAAGAATGCCTTTTTGGTAAAAAGGATAAAAATCACATATTTTACAAAGGAACTGTAACGAACCTACAAGGCGATTACATTTTTTTTAACAGAATGTTGGTCGATCGATAGCTAATTAAATCTTTTTTAATATCTGTAATCCAAGGTTTGGGTTTGGTGAGTAAGTCAAATGGAGAATTGGAAAATAAGAATGACGCACAGTTGTAAACAAAAATTAGTGATGCGATTTTGAGCAAAGAATGTACCAGATTTACTTAAACGAATTCATAAAAAGTGGTGCCTTTTTCTATTTAAAAATGATTCCTCATTATGTCTCAAGCATCGGAATTATGCCACTGCTCCAGCAGTATAAGCACCGAAAATAACATAGCTACAATTGAAGGATATAAGAAGTGTTGGAAAATCGCGTGCGTTTCATGATCGTGTAATGCCAAGAATGTCGCGTAGGTTGTTGCCCTCAGTAAAAACAACGAGGCAGGGGAATAAATTGATTAATTGTTCTTTAATTAGCAATTGGCGTCAGTTTGTCTATAAAAGTACTTGTTCTTATCGAAAATACATATCAACTGCAACGCCATGCTGTAGAATGATGCTCGTTTCCAGTATTAGTCTACCATCAGTATCGGTCTTGAGATCTAAAATTAAATTTCACAAACGACTTACGCAACACAGATATTCAGGACAATGATCTACACAGTTTCGCGGGCAAATAAACTGTCGTCTCATCGACGATTCGGTTAAAAACACTATGCAACTCTTGCTTTACAAATTCAGTATCGCCATCGGTTCAATAACACTACTTGTAATTTTCCATTCAATGCCGCCATCCATTATATTATGTGGAGTGTGGACACACACTTATCGATGCTTACATCGCCCACTTACTCTACCAACCACTGGATTCGAAGGAGAACATCGTGACCTTGTTACAAATCGATAAAATTTCCCAAAAGTAAATATGTTTTCATAAAATCTCGTCATCAATCTTTTAAGGATATCGACCAGCATCGGCAGGGGTTATTATTTACCACCACCTTTGCCCACTTTCCATTGGCACTTCTCGTGCTTTGTTTACAAAAAAAAAAAAAAAAAAAAAAATACACAATACCCGTGCCGTGGATAATTTTCTTATGCTCTATCACGAATGACTTTCAACAATTTGTTACTCAGTCGGTATGCCTGGCCCATTGCTGATGGTGCCCCCTTCGCTGCATGCCACTTTGAGGAGATCTTTTTCTTTTCCTACAATAATCTATTTGGAACAACAGGGGTAATGAACTTGATTCACTGTCGGAGTCTTTTCCTCCTTTCGTGTGAACGTGTACTCCATTTATCTGCGATGAAGATGTTTTTTCTTTTTTTTGTATATATCACTCGCTCTGTTCTCACCTCCTCAAAAGTGCTCTGCGGATAAGATACAATTTAGTCTAGTCAGACGAGGCGATAATTTAACAATTTTTCCTTTATAATATAAAGCGGGCGAAAATGTATTTTTTTTTCTTAAACGCTGACCGCTGCAATGCCAGACACCAGGGAAAATCATTTTTACAAGATCTTGACAGTGGGAAAAGAAGCATGCTTGCTGCCTCGATGAACCTCAAGTAGAAAACAAGAAGGAAACGAATATAGGGGATGTGTGTAATTAGATGAGAGATATTTTGCTGGTATAGCGCGTGGTCAATTGTAAACTGTTGTTGTTTACATTTTGAGCACAAGTGTCCTAGATGTTTCCGTATTAGATAACAAAGGGGATCAGGCCCATTTCTACTCTACTCGACAATCGTCTTTCTTTAAATGGAATTCGCACAGGAGTGGATTGTAACTGGCTCGGTAGTTAGTGTGTTGGACAACTCCTCACCAAAATCTAACAAACATCCGGGCTTAATTTGATTTTCATTTAATTTACTTACATATTTAAACATTTTTTTTTGGTAAGGTGAGGTTAAACAGACATCGCGTTTCCTAGAAGATATGACATGACATGACATTTTGTCGGAGGTTGCTACTATCCGATGGAGCACTCAGACACAACTACTGGTCCATTGTACTGCCAAACAGATACCTTACATTTATGTACTTAGTTTTCCCGTCATTCGGAGTAAGATGAGAAGGAGCTTCAGTGATGAAGAGCTTAGATTTTCGGCACTCACCCATCAGCCCCAAAGATACGCCACCTGATGCGAGCAAAGGCAGGACAACTAGAGAGGAAGTGCTCTGCTGTATCGTCGCCCTCTCCACATGCAGGACAGATGGTGGAGACGCTCAAGCCCAAAACATTTAAGTGTTTGGCAAAGGCTTGGTAGCCCGAAAGGACATGACATAAGAGGGCTTCCTAATACCCGGCAGTTAATGGATCTTACAAATAATCTTGTTTAACATTCACACTAAACATTTCGAAGGTCACAATGGATAATTTAATGTCGAAAATTTCGCCATTGTGAGTTCGTTAAAACTTTGCGCAATAACTCTATCAACTTAACCATCGCTTATTATTTTGGTCTCCACATCAATGTGATCTCGGCTACCTTATTTCGATATTTAAAGCCTCCGAGCATCAACGCCTGTCAAGCTTAAATTTAGTAGATAAAAATCACAATAGAATATTAATGTTGTAAAAATTGATAAATTCTCACCGTGAATCAGTTTTTGGCAGTAAATTTTAAAGTTACTGCGCAATACTAATTAAATTAACGCATTTAGTGTCCAGGTTGGATTCTACAAACTAACAATGGCGAAATTTTCCAAACAAAATTACCCATTGTGACCTAGAAAGTATTTACTGTGAAGGTTAAAAATGATAATTAGTAAGGCCCACTGTTTTATGCGACACATTTGCTTAAAAGCACATGTCCCTATACGTAAACTTATTTTTAGGCCGCACCTGAACCATCGATCGCCATCTATTGCCTTCAATAGTTCAACCACATTGGTTCAGAGCCATGCTGGAATGTTGGCCTGATTTTTGTAGTCACCTTTTCCTGCTTGTCAAACAACATTATAACCCTAATTTGTTTAGCAACAAACAACTCCCAAACATGTTCGCTGACAAATTCGAAAAAATTGCCAAATCTCTCCAACAACATTGATTAAGTGCAAATTTTAATTAAATATCCTAATTTGCTGCAAAACACACATACGCTGCGAAACAAAACTGTAAATGTAATTAACCCATTTGCATCAATGCGTTGACACTCTTATATTGAAATGTAGTCAACACGATTACTCATTACTATTAATCATGTGCATTTAGAATTTAGAATTTGAAAAAAATGTTAATTCAAAATTTTATAACCTACAATTCCACAGTCGATAAACTCGGCGAACACACCCCCACACACTCGTCGCCATTCACCCGCTCCACTACATACACTCGGACATAATTATAATTAAAATAATAATTAAAACATGAATAGCACTACTCCATAAACTATCCAAAAATATAAATAATATTTTTTTTTTGTGTATTTATTTTATTTTTAAAAACTTTAACATTTTTGCTCGCCTTGTGGCTAAAATAAGTTTCTGTGGCGCATCGTAACGTGCTGTTGTCATCGGTGTCGGACTTTTGGTTCGTGGTCTCTGCACGCTGCGGTTGCCGTCATCTTGTTCGCTGCCTGAACTGGGTGCGAATGCACGATATATATTTGCGATGTGAATGCTGCTCGTTTATGGCGGCGGTTTTTGCTTTCTCTCGGTCGGTCTGCTGCAATTTGACATGTGTCTGCAATGCCTGCTGAATATTTACCTAATTTATATGAATTAAGTGCCAAAAATATGAACATTTTCGATTGCTGATGGTGCTTGCATCTCGATGTGTAGCAGAGTGACACGGCCCGGTGGGGGCTATGGCTGCGGGTGAGAATGATACGGTCCCGCGGACCGTGAGTCATGTGTGCAGCAGCGGATCCCCACATGCAGTCATTTCATTTGATGTGGAAAGTGTGTCGTTTGCTTATGGAAGTGGGCTACAGTGTACAGTTGGTCAGAAAAGTGATGGTAAAGGATTTTTGAAAATATCGAACTTCTGGTTTTTCGAAATTTGAATTTTAAAAATGTTTGTCCTTTAAACCGGGAATTGACTTTGAAAAAAAAAAAAAAAAAAAAAAAAAAAAAAAAAAAACAACAGAATTGATAAAAATCCATTTTAGTTCAGTCACTCGCCTGAAAATGATTATGGTACCATACATACAATGTAAAAATTTTGCGATGGCCCCTAATGTCAGTTCTGTTTTGACATTTGTGTAGTAAACACATGCGAAATACACGTTAATAAACAATGTTACTCTACACTGCTCCAGATCCACAATCCACAATCCAGAACTGACATTAGGGGCCATCGCAAAATTTATAGCATTTTCTGATAGGAGGATTACTTTTGCGCCACCCTGTATTATAACAGTAAGATCTTTTTTTTTTTAGAAAATATTCAAACCAAATCGTGCATTTTTTGTCACATAGATGGCGCCATAAGACAAAACTATTGATGTTTTAAGCTTTTTGGCGATTTTAATCGTTCCTTAAGCCCTTTATCTGCTTAATTTTATGTTTTAGCGCCCTACCTTACATTTTTCACTACCAGTCGCCGCATGCACACTTACAATTAGCTAATGTTCGAACCACAATACCGGGATATGCACATCCATACTTACTTCGAGTTGAACTTTAACCTTTTTGAAGTTTGTGTTAATGAATTTAGTGTTCAGTTGAAGTTTTAACTTTAGTAGTATTTTTTGTTTTAGGTAGATTTGGTAGCACCTTTATCAATGGTTACGAGAGTTAGTTATTGAGATGTTTGAATTCAGTAGTAACCCAAGGGAACTGCTCTGTTCAAAACTTCTATAGATCAAACCTATTTTACTTCACTGAAAACATGCTGTAAATGCGTTCTTCTTTCTAAATGCGAAAGATAATGTTCAATAACCAAAATAGAAAATGTAAACCAAATGAATATAAATAAATATAAATAAATATATTTACCATGCCCCCAATGAGTGAATATATTCCAAAATAAAAATGTCTAAATTATAATTGAAACAAATTAAACTAAATCCCAGACAGTTATGTCTGCGAAAATGTTTTCAAAACGATGTTAAACGCAAATTAAATCAAATTATCTCACCGAACTTACATGAAAGTAATAAAAATGTTTAATAGCTAAAATAATTTCACCCACTGTGTATTCTACACGAAATGCATATGGCGTCGAGAGAGAGAGAGAGAGACAGAGAGAGATATTCGTACATCGTACATTTTGGAATGTCACAGTTGAGTTGACGTTCTTCCTCCGTCTTTGGTATATGTACGAGTATAATTATAAAGAGGAAATTCTGTCCCGAAAAGCGTAATTAACTAGATGAAATGTGTTATCCTTTTTTGTTTGACGAGAAAAAAAAAAGACGCACGTGTCATTGCTCCAATAGATGCTGCTGGCATACTTTCCGCACATCACCATGCTTCACTTGTAATTGTGAGCAGTGATAGGTGTGCGGTTAATGGAGCATTTCGTTGTTGATGTCATATTCTTGTGAAGAAGGAAATTCTGCCCAACCAAGTGGCCAGTGCACCGCGAATAACAATTCAATTAGTTTGACTGCAAAGTTCGAACATGCTGTACTGTCAGTTCATTGGCACGTGGTGATGTGTTTTTGAAACTCAGCGGTGCTGAAAATATGGAACAACAAACACAAGGGGTAAACAAAGTATTGAAATATATTTTTTTACTAACGAAACATGAACACCATTCGGTAATATTTTTGATTTTGAACAAATGTCATTCGACCTGCCAAAGTGTCTTCGGAGTAAATATTTTTTCTTACGTTTTTTTTCTCGTTTTTGTATCTCTCGGAAATGATGTTGAACATTATGCCGGGTCAATGAATGCTTTCGACAGATGCAGATGTTTAAAACGTGTATTTATTTAATTAAAACAAAAATCTAGGTTAACTAAGAGAGAAATAAATTTTGGTGAAATAGCGAAATGCCGAAACACTTGTTTAATTGTTTTGACCTTCAGCAGGTACGAGCTGTTTTAGTACCAATAGAACGAACGATACAAAACTCTCAAATTCTATTTAACTTGGCACACCACACGGGACTTAAGTGAGGTCTGCTATTACAATTTTCGTCTAATTCATCAGCCAAATATTAATCGACTCAGAGGACACGACATAAAACCTGAAGAATTATGTGATTTTACTGCCCAAAGCGAGTTAATATGACGTTCCCGTTTGTTTAATTGCATGAAACGGTAGTCATACCATAAGTCATCCTACACTTTTGTAAATACAAATTTTTATTGAGCACCGTTGTGGGATAAAAGCCCACATTTATTTTCATAATGAGGGGTATTTTCAAGAATTAATTTAACTTTTATTTTCGAGAGAGAGCGGGAAAATAAATGTCGCAAAAATAAAAATCACCTCACGTCACTCGCGGTAACCTTTGTGTGACAGCGTCAATGACATTAATATATTATGGCAGTATTTTGGAAAACAGATTTAGAGTTTAAAAAAAAAAGTTCCCACTTCGTGGCGAGGTTATTTTTGATCTTCAAGGATTAATTGAGGAAAATAATTATACACATTCGCAGAATCGCAGTGTGTGGTCTGCTTAAAAAACACATCACACTTTTCAAAGTCCAATAAGTTTGGTGTGGAAACTCGTTCACTTAATTGGATTGAATTGAAGTGATGTCAGTGCGTTCTATTTGGCATGTGTATTTTTTAATTGTAAACATTTTTTTTTGTATATTTATTGATTTGATGTGAATATGACGAGCTATGTATGCAAATTTGATGCTTTTGAGACGCTTTCGCGGAATTCAACAAAACGATATGCAATTTTATTGTTTGTTGTGATAATGTGTTGTTTAATTTGAAAACTTTAAAGTGATGGAAAACACATAAAGTGGGGTGGGGTTTATATAAATTTGGATAAATTTGTCGAATAACTGTCGAGGTTGAATGAAAGACATGCTATTTTTGAAAATTTCATCAGCAGTAGGGGAGAGGGGGCCAGTTTAGGACGGGGGCAGTTTAGGACAACTTAAGAAAAAGTACTACAAAACATTTTTTTTTAATGCTTTAATAAAATTTTACAGTGGCAACTCCATTTTAAACAAACATCTGATGGATATTGAAACGATACCAACTTAAAAAAATAAAATAAAAAGAAAAGTGTGCTTCCAGACGACACGGTTGTAATTTTTTTATTCCTAGATGTAAGAATATTATTCTAACATTATGCTCAATTTATAAATTAAAAGTGATCAATTATAATGTTTATATGTGTAGCGATGTTATTCAACCAAAATATTAACAATTTACATTGTTTTTAAAAAAATATGAAGTTTTTAGTTTTTTATCCCTCTCGGGGCACTTTTGGAAAATGCGCGAGGGGAACTTTTGGGCATGTCCTAATCTGCCCCCTTTTATCACTTTGAACAAACTATTTCAGTATGATTGTTTTTGGTTTTATTTGTTTAGGTTTATCTCTGCACTAATGGTCAGAAATTATAAGAAAAAGAAGGAAACCGCTCCTAATGAGCGTTTTTTTTAGACATGTCCTAAACTGCCCCATGGTTGTCCTAAAGCCCCCCCCCCCCCCCTCCCAGAGGGGCAGAATGGGACTCTTTAAAGAGATTATTAAAATAAATAAAAAATGTAGAAATCATAACTATACATATTTATTTGGATATAATATTCAAAGTTAAAACAACATGTAATAATAATTTTCAAGATCCGAAGGGATACTCCGCTTTTTAATGGATCTAGAGCGATTTTTGTAAAAAGTGTCCTAAGGTGACCCCCTCTCCCATATAGCCTTATAGTTTATTAAAGAGATCTCAATATCATAAAGAAATTCTGGTTTTGACTCATGAGTTAGGTAGGGAATATCCTATTTTTAGTTTGAAGATGATTGGCTTTCGAAGATATTCCCAAATTCTTTTTCATTTAAATACTTATCTGTTTGTTTCCAGCTACTCCCAGATCTGTTGGGTGGGTTGCGCACGATTACGGTGATAATTTTTTAAATCAAATAAAAGAGGACATGTTTTCAAATAAAAGATGATGTGTAACTAGAAGAAATGTTTTAACAAGGAGGACATTTGGAGATCAGATTAGTAAAAACTGGATAATTCACTTTTCTTTTTTTTTTTTTTTTCTCGTAAAAAATCAGAGAGGCCATAGTAGCGAAAAAGAGGCCTGTCCTCTCAAAAAAAATGACGAATGGTCACCGTATACGTGATTCACAAACGTCAACAGCGTGGGCTGATGGATGACAGACAGACACAATTGATTTTCTTTCTAGATATTTGAGCGACTTTTTTTTTTTAAAGATCTGTTAAGTTTTTCACAATCAACCGAGATTTTTGTTTTTGAAATTAATGGATGAAGCATTGTTTGATTTTTGGTCATATTTTTAGATCTGATCAACAACATTAGCAAAAATGTCCGGTGACGAGTAATGCATTTTCCCTTGGTAACTGATCGAATGGATGATAAATCATTTGGAATTTAATTTAATTGCTTAATACAAGCGTGTACAATAAATAATATAGAAACTTAAGACTAAAATACAAATAGGTACAGATATTGAAAGTACAATGGCAAACATAACACATAAATTATGTTATGTATTATAAAATAGGTATAAAAAAAAAAAAGATAGAAGGAAATGGGATGTTAATGGTTAAGGACATTTGTGAAGCGCATTTTTTTGGAGTTGCTTTGGTGCAATTTACGTCGAATAAATTGGGTAACACGTTAGCTTTGCAAATCATTCTTGTTAAAGACTCGTGTTGGCCACAGTCAGTACGGTGATGGGGAAGGCGGAAAAAGGGAACTGACCGTAGGCGTCGAGGATTAGTGTTCAATGAGATTTTGTGCAGTAGATGTGGGCAATCGATGTTACCAGATAGTAACTGATGAATAAAGATTATATCACCGATATCGCGACGAGTCATAAGAGCCTGTAAATTGAGCAACTTTAGGCGATTTTCGTAGGGAGGTAAGTTGTGAGGGTCATCCCAGTCAAGCCCACGTAAGGCAAAACGAATGAATCTACGTTGGACAGCTTCGATTCTCAAATTATGTACCTGATGGTAAGGTCTTACAAACGTCGAATAAAGGGATTTAGTGACATATGGGTTAGAGAACTCCTTCGACCAACGTTTAACCAAGCCAAGTGCAGAGTTAGCCCTGCTAATTATGTTGTCGATGTGACGACGAAAGTTAAGTTGAGCGTCGCAAATAATGCCCCGATCACGAATAGATGAAACCGTGGAGACAGACTCGTTGTTTATGAAATAGGATCTTTGATTCAGGGGATGACGTTTACGAGAGAAGGTGATGGCTTGACATTTATTCTGGTTAAGTTTTAAACAATTCTGTTGACACCAGGTGTAGACGTTGTCAAGGTCAGATTGTAATGAGAGAGAATCGGCAGTGGAGGAGATTTGTTCAGAGAACCTCATATCATCTGTGTAAATATCCAGAAAGTAAAATGACACGTACTACATCGTTTATTGTCAAGTTAAAGATCAAGGGTCTGAGATGACTCCCCTGCGGTACACCAGAGGATGCTATGATTGGCGTGGAAACAGAAAATCTAAAAAGGACACCATATTTGCGATCTTCTAAACAAGACTTGATCCATGAAGTGGACCACAACATCAACTTCCTTACCATTTTCCAAGGCACATAATTTGTTAGAAACAAAATTAGTAAGGTTTGTGGTTGTAGATCTACCCTTAAAAAACCCATGTTGCTTAGAGGAGAGAACTGATTTACAATGGAAGCACATTGAATCGTAAACGATGCTCTCAAAGAGTTTTGGAATAGTAAAAAGTTTAGCAATGGGTCTATAATTGGAAATATCGCTCTTGCAATAAATGAGTTCCTCCATAATTTAAGGAAAATGCCTTGAGTAATTGAAAGCTGGAAAAGGGCATAAAGAGGGAGTGATAATGTGTTAATACATTTCTTTAAAACTATGGCATGGATACCACCTGGACCGGAGGTATAGTCATCTTTAAGAAGGTTTATTTATTTTATTCCAACTACTGAAGATAAGCTTAAGTTCAAAAATGTGAAAAATGTTTGAGCACAGCCATCCATGTAACTGAAATAGTTAGGGTCGGGTTCAACGTCGTCATTCACAAACGCCAGGTTGAAAAAATCAGCGAAAAGGTTGGTGATTATTTTAAAATCCGCTGACGAGCAACTATCGAATTTTGAGGTAGAAGGAAACCCATCCGATTTTCTTTTTGAGCTAATAAATTGAAAGAAGCATTTGGGATTAGCAATTTGGTTATGCTGCATGCGGACAAGGTATTCGGAGTAAAGACGTCCACTCAGAGCGGAGAAGTTGTTGTAAACTGGAATGGTTGGTGTCCTAGAAACAAACGTATTTGCGTTTTTAGAAATTGTTACCATTCCACCGTGGGATAAACATGTTACGGGTCTGTTTTGCTGGAACAGTCATTCGGGAAACGATAGCAAACAAAATGTAGGGCTATTTGAACAAAAGAGAAAACTAAACACAGAAACAGATACTACCGCCATCTGTTAACAAAACCCGATATTAATAAAATGAAGCGGGGACAACAACCTTCATATTTTCAAGTGGAAATTGATTTTGCTACCATCGCAACGTATTTTTCTTACACATTAAAAATTCAACCCTTGAGTTAAAAACCCAAAACCATTCCAGCATTTCTCAGTTGTTGCGCTAGGGTGCTGCCGATAAATTGTCAAGGGGAACAACCCTATCCTTAGTTTCGGATCAATACCGATGGTGTCCTACCACACTGTGTTCGTCACAATTTCTCCAACAACCTTTCCGAAGAATCCTGCCAAAGTATTTATCGGCCCAAATTCAATTGGCAGCTGTCTCCCATACCAAGTCACATCATCAGAATCATCACGCTCAGTTCTCCCGCCCCATCCCACATCGTTCAGCACACAAATTGTATACAAAATCTTCAAACTTATCGAGAGCACACTATTCGCATGTTAGTCATAAATCGTTCAGATGCAATTCATTGCGCTCTGTATGCCCCAAGTTCAAATAGCATTATTCTGTACTAGAATGTGCGCAGTGCTGCCTCCCTTGCAGTGAACCAAAACAAGCGCACAACATATACAAAACCACCACGACAAGGGAGAAACCTCCTTTGGGGGGCATACACGTAATGTATCTGCATCTCCCTGTGTAGCTTTGCATCTCCATCCATCTGCTCAACTGAATACAGAAAACAAATTATGTGTGCAAATGAAAATAAATTTTCATTCATGAAAAATATTTTCTCATCGAATGGCGACAAGAGTGCGGCCTGCACGACGGCGGCGGCGGTCTCTAGGTACTTGTTGTGCCGCCCAACAAGAAAATTGACACATTTCTACAAGAAACTGCTGCTGCAATACAGGATGTGGCGCAGTACCTTGGTATGTGGGGGGTGTGTAGGCGACGGGACGATGGAGATATATTAATAGATACTTATATCGGTAATAATTGATTTTATTTTTGGGATCTGCAAGCCTCAAGTGACTAATTGTTTACTTGTTGTCGTTGTTTTTGTGACGGAGAACAGTCTTGTCGTTTATGCTCTTAGATCAGGGAGGGACACTTTCGCTGTATAATTGCCGTTTGCTGCCTAGAGGTAGATATTTTTCTTAAGGATATTGCCAATCTCTCTCCATTGCGAGTGTTGTCAGGTGTAATTTCATATGTGCCTATGGGTGATGATTGCTTTTTCTCTCATATATTTTTGGTTCGAACTGCTGTTGTTGACGGTTTCCTGGCGCTTTCACGACAAATGTTTTATGCCATTTCGAGTGACCTTTTACGAAAGACTCAATCATCTGACACATTGGATCGGAGGTGGAAAGCGTTTCGTTTGGATGCTTTTAGCGCGAATTAAAACACTTGTTTCTTACTTTTAAAATTAAACAATATTTATTTGGAACTATGTCCTTTATTATTGAAATACTTTTTACTAATTCTAAAAGGAGCTTAAGGCTACTATGTAGTTACAATAAGACTGTTGATAAATTCATCATACAGTCGTATTTATATACTTTTCTTATCTATCTACAAGGAGACCCAAGCGTACAATCGTCTTGCTTGATAATGAAGAAGAGATAATATTCCAACATTGTATACAAACGATATTATCTCTTTTACATATGTTATCATTGTAGCGTTGTGTGCAAGACTGTACTAGAGACTAAAGATATCATTGAATACAAATAATGTTATCTTTTTTCTCAATATGTTTTGCTATGGATACTTAACTCCCCCCCTTGTTAAACGAAATCGTCCCGATTTTTCGACGCTATTTTTAACATTTCTCTTTCATAAGTTTTGTTATATGCGTCAATCTTTTTTTGTTTTTGACGATCTGTTATACATTGTATAGTTTTTATCATTACGTACGTAAATGCTAGAATAACAATCAGTGTTACAATTGTGTATATAGTTGATAATATCGGTTTTTCTTCAAAAGGAATAATTAGTTTTTTTAAAGTATCTATGTTATCGAATTTGTACATTGTATCTTCTTTAATTATTTGGTCGATGTAAGACTCTGAATTATGATTTCTTAATATAACTTCTTTAATTTGCTTATGCATGTTTTTGTATATTTTATCGTCTAGATTTATAGTATTTTCATAAGTAACTAAGTTTATACCATTAATTGTTTGATTATTTAACTTATGCTTACCGCTTAATAACATAACACCGGATTCAATTTCTAAGTCGTAATCGTATTCTTGTTTAATGTTGCATTTTGAAGTTATATTCTTTAAAAGTGGAATAAGACAATTTTCTTCTTCAAAGTTAATTTCACAAATGTTTTTACTTAGATGATTTTGACAATTTCTTGTTCTTAAATAAGTTTGGTTACATAAGGCAATTGTTTTATCTGTAATGATTTTTCCATGTTTTGAATTTAAAGGTGTTACTTTATACAATTTACATGATTTAATTAGAACTGGATATTTATATATTGTGATGAAGAATTCATCAGTTCTAGCTAATAATATTTTAGAGTACTCAAGTATATTTATTATGGGTACTTGAATTATTTCATGTTGAATAATATTTTTAATGTCATCTAAGTCTAGGCTTTCTGATAAATATTCATTATTTTTTGCTGCATTAATTGTTCTGGTCAATAATAATAATTGTTCGTACACTTGTTCTATTACTAAATGTTCTTTAAGGCTCTGACCTTCGAATTGTTGCAAAATTTGTTCAAATCTAGAATTTATAGTTTTTTGTTTATTATTGTTTTCTATGAGATTATTTATACTCGTTTCTATGTTAACTAAGTCATAATGGTCAGGATTACCAAACACATATTTGAAAGCTGTTCCTAAAAAGTTAATTGATCTAGTATGCCTAGTATGTTCTTGTAATTGGTCTGCTAAATTTTTAATTTTACTTAACCAAATTTTTTCTTCTTGTGTAGGTTGATATTTACTAGTTACGATATTTACGTAAGGTTGAAATATCGAAGTCAGGTTGGTGGCATGTAACAAATAAGTTTGTTCTTTGAATAAATACACGTCATCTGTTTGCGTAAGTATAAACTTCTTGTTTAGTAACTCAGTTATTTGAACGTTTCCTTGCCCTTCTTGACTCTGTACAATTCCTAGTAATGTTAGGAATATTAATATTTTCGTCATCTGAAAAATGATAATTCTTTATGTTATCCTTGTGAATTTTTATTCCTTCTTTAGAGATTACAGTGTCTCCTTTATCTTCTTCTACTATTCTTGTTATGTATCTGGCGTTAGATTTCTTTCTAAGACCTGTGATTCTTACCATTATCTTATCTCCTTTTTTATACTCTCTGTGTCGAGTTCCTTTATTTAGACGTTCGATCACTTTTTTGGATGCTGAGTTTAGTTTATTTATTATAATTTCACTATTGCTATATTTATTTTGATTAAAGAAAATGTCTCTAGGTTTCAAACCGGTAACTGAGTGTATAGAATTATTTAATTCACGCACTGTTCTAAATATTTCTTCAATAAGTCTTGTTTTATTCTGAATTGTGAATATTCTAGACAGTTCAGTTATTGTACCGTTTACACGTTCTACCTGACCGTTCGCTGTCGATCTGTATACTGGAGTTTCTACTTTAGTTATGTTGTATTTCAAACACATTTGGTTCACCATTTCTGTTTTGAATCCCTTCTCGTTATCTGTCATGAGTCGTTCACATTTTGGGAAATAATTAGATAAGACCTCTTCCATAACGTCGTACAGTCTGTTTCGAGTTTCGATTTCCCGAAGGATTGTATATTTAGAATACTTATCTACTGTTACAAGGAAAGTATACTTGTCGTTGAAGTATATGTCCATATGAATGTGTGTTCCCACATGTGTTGGTATTTCTGAATTATTCAGAGGTTCTCTGATAGGTTTTCTTTCATATTTTCCAAATAGACATGCTATGCATTTTCTGTTGAAACTCTTTGCTTGTTTATTTAGATCGGGCCAGTAATATTTCTCTGAGATTTCTTGTATATTGTTACGTAACCCTTGGTGTGCTCTTTCGTGAGTTACCCTTACAAGTTTTAGTTGTTCCTCCAAATTTGTCACGTCTTGAAGTTTTCTTGGTGTGAATATAAATCTTACTAGTGGGAATTCTTTTTTTATGTTTTCACCATATTTGTATATGTTTTCAAATTTCGTATGCAAAGCTACAATCTTTTGGGGTTGTATAACTTCTTTCATCTGCCTTAGTAAAGAGTCTTTGTCCTTAAACTTTATTATGAGTCTTATTTTGTTACTAAAATAGATTTGTGTTTCGATATTATTTGTTATATCTTCAATAAGTTCGAACTGTGCAGTGTATGCATTAAAAGGCTGATTCACAGTTTTTATTATATCATTAGAAGAACTTTCAGCTGAATGTGCTGTTTCTATGGTAGAAGTATTTATGCGTTGACGTGATAATGCGTCAGCTACAAGATTTAGGTTTCCTGGTTTATAAACTAATTTTGCTCCAAAGTCTTCAATGATTCCCTTCCAACGTTTCAGCTTTGTGTTGGGATTTTTTTCTGATACAGAATATATAAGGCTCTGGTGATCGGTATATATGGTTAAGTCTGCTATACCATATATGTAGTTTCTGAGTTTTTGTAAGGACCATATGATCGCTAATAGCTCTTTCTCGTTTGTGCTATAGTTCTCTTCTGTCTTACTCAGTGTTCTTGACAAGAAGTGTATAGGTTGCTTATTCTGACTTAGTACGGCTCCAATAGCTATGTTGGATGCATCAGTAGTAAGCTCGAATGGTTTACTATAATCCGGTTGAAAAAGTTCGACTTGTTCTTTCAAATAATTTTTTAAAATTCTAATCGCTTCTAATGCTGAATCATTCAGATTTAACTTAATATTTTTACTTTGTTTTTTGTTTACTTTACCGTTATCTCCTCGTAAATATAATGTCAGGGGCTTGGCTATGCTTGCGTATCCTTTTATAAACTTACGATAGTAACCTGTAAGACCTAAAAATCCTCTCAAATCCTTTACCGTTTGTGGGACTGGAAAATTTTCTATAGCTGCTATTTTCTCAGGGTTCGTAGTGATTCTACCATGTCTGATTATGTGACCTAAGTATTCTACTTCTTCTTGAAAAAACTTACTTTTCTCATCAGATATTTTTAATGTGGCTTTATTGAGTACGTCGAATACTTGACTTATGTGCTGTATATGTTCTTCCTCAGATGAAGAATATATCAATACGTCATCAATGTAAACGTGTACGAATTTACCTACAAAGTCTCTCAAAATGTCGTCCACGCATCTCTGAAATATGCTTGGTGCATTTTTGAGCCCGAAAGGCATTCGTTTAAAATGATATTTTGCGCCATTTATAGCAAAAGCTGTTTTTTCTTTATCATCTGTTTTGATTTTAATTTGGTGGAAACCTGACTCCAAATCTAATGTTGTAAAGTACTTGGCTTTACCTAAATTTTGAATTGTCATGTTGACATCCGGAATGGGGTATCTGTCTGTTACAGTGTGAGCGTTAAGTTTTTGGAAATCAACAACCATGCGCCGTTTTGGTTTTCCTTTTTCGTCCAAACCTTTTTTAGGTACTGTCCATATGGGACTGTTATAAGGACTATGGCTTTTTTCTATTATATCGTCATGTAAGAGTTTCTGTATTTCTTTGTTTACGAATTCGTTATCTGCTATGGGATATGGATATTGTTTAACATAAACCGGATTATCATTGGTCGTCCTAATGCTTGCTTCTATAGTATCTGTAAAGGGTAACGGTCCTATGCTGTTATTAATCTTCATCAGTCTATCTATGTCTGCTTTATAAATATTATTTTCCCCAATTATGTAATTAATTTTCTGAATAGATTCGACACTGCTTATGGTAGTTAGAGTCATATTACTGAAATTTATTTCCGCGTTTAGAACTTTAAGTCCTTCATATCCTAATATCATATCAAAAGACTGAATATCCTCTAATTCAAAAAATGTTATATTTTTCTTTAATATCCTAACTACTTTCTTTGTATCTACCATAGAATAACCATGCATTGTTTTTATTTTTATAGGTTTAATTTTAATTTTTTTGCTAGAATCGCATTTTCTATTAATGTAATTATGGGTTGCACCAGTATCAATAAGAATTTTATAAATTTTCTTAGAAATAGTACTAGTTAAATTTAAGCAGGGCAACCCGTCTACTAGTTTAAATGATCTATTCTTATGTTATTATTTACCATACATTCCGTTTCATCTGCTTCTGCATATGTACTGCTGACATC
The DNA here is from genome assembly GCA_946477585.1 of Cheilosia urbana. Classification (NCBI taxonomy): domain Eukaryota; kingdom Metazoa; phylum Arthropoda; class Insecta; order Diptera; family Syrphidae; genus Cheilosia; species Cheilosia urbana. The sequence continues at coordinate 17,987,326 of OX297855.1, read as the reverse complement.
GTCTCTGCGTTGTTGTCGGGAGTTATTTACTCTCTGCTGCTTGAAGTTCTGCTGATAAGATCGTTGCGGTCTGTTGTGTGTGTTGAAACTCCCGCTGTGTTCACGTTTCGCTGGTGGATTATATACATCGGGTTTGTATTGATTCCAATTTTGTCGCTGTGCATGTACAATTTGTCTCGAGTTTATCTCCATCGGCTGTGGTCCTTGATTGTGTTGCTGAATATTATCGTATTGCTTCTGGGGTTGATAATTCGTTGTTTGGCTCGAATAATTTGGTCTTCTTTCGTTTCTGCGTTCATGTGGCATATTTTTGTGGTGCTTATCCTGAGTGAGATGTAAATGCCTGTGCACATTATCATGTTCTATTCTGCGAGCAATTGCGAATGCGTGTTCTAGATCATTTATTGTAGCTGAATATAATGATCCTCTTGTAAAGTTGTCACTCATACCATCAATGAATATACGAACTGCGTCGTCGTTAGCATTTTTAATTAGTCTGTCGATTATATTCGGCGGATCACCTGACATAGTGATTTTTGATATTATTAAATTGAGATTTTTATTTATCTCGTCGTGGTATTCAGACAGTGTGCTTCTTTTTTGCGTGATGGCTTTCATCATGTCTTGTAGCACGTATAGAGGTTCTTGATTAGAGTACGTATAATCTAATCTGTTACGTATCGCCTCAAAATTAAAAATTGTGTTATAATTAGTTAACACATTCGCGGCTGCACCCTGTATTTTACTTTTCACTATAGTCAATGCTGCTGCGTACTTACTGTGTGTTTTGAAGTTTTTAATGCTGTCCATTAATCTGGATGCTTCTTCGCGCCACGACCGATAATTTGATTGATCGCCGTTGAAAATAGGTAGGCTTTTAAATGCGTCTAACTGTATTTCACTACCATCTGTATATGTGGTTCTTATTTCCTCTAGCACAGGTATGTTTGGTACTATGCCTAATCCAGATTTTACTTCATTTAGTTTTGTTTCTAAATTAGTGTTTATTTGATTTTGGTTAGTTATTATTGCTGCTAACCTTGCATTCTCTGTGCGTGTGTGCTCTAGGGTTTGTGTTACTGTGTTGCTCCTGGTTTCTAAAGCTTCTAATCTTGCCATTAATACTGCGAGTTGTTCCATTTTGAACTCGTGTCTGTTGTCGTCGAATTTGTGTGTTTTTTTTCTCCACATATACACTTTCACTGAATTGCTTTGCTGCTTCGTACGAAGAAGCTATATTTGTACCTGCTATGCTAGGTAATTCTTGTAACCGGTAACGCGAGTGTTCTGTTTATACTAGATTTCACTACTTGTTCCCGAGGTCCGCTCGATTGAAGTTAAAAAGTATATTTAACCTCCTGGCAGGATCGCCAATTAAAACACTTGTTTCTTACTTTTAAAATTAAACAATATTTATTTGGAACTATGTCCTTTATTATTGAAATACTTTTTACTAATTCTAAAAGGAGCTTAAGGCTACTATGTAGTTACAATAAGACTGTTGATAAATTCATCATACAGTCGTATTTATATACTTTTCTTATCTATCTACAAGGAGACCCAAGCGTACAATCGTCTTGCTTGATAATGAAGAAGAGATAATATTCCAACATTGTATACAAACGATATTATCTCTTTTACATATGTTATCATTGTAGCGTTGTGTGCAAGACTGTACTAGAGACTAAAGATATCATTGAATACAAATAATGTTATCTTTTTTCTCAATATGTTTTGCTATGGATACTTAACTCGCGCCACTATACTGAAATTGAAATGCCTGAGGTGAGATTCATTGATGCTATTTGTTGTGGAATTTGTTGTTTCTTTGAATTGAAAAGGAAATAGACGACAAGCGGTTAGAACAAGTTCTCTCGAAAATTGAACAAAAATATTATTTTGCATTTTTCTTGTACATTTTATTTTTATAAAAGCTATTGATGTGAATTGGCGGGCATCCGGTTAGTTGAATGGAGGCGGTGTGTTGTATTTAGTGTGTGCGAGCTAAATAAAGTTCTAATGGATCCAATTGAGTTATGGACAATAGATGTTCTTCCACCCATTACTGGGGGCACTTAATAGGTGGTCAATTATTTTTTGAAATTTACCCAAAACCGTAAGTTGGATTTTGTAGGGACACAGACTCATGTGGAGGAAATTTCAAATTCCACTCGACGCCATGATGTCTAGTGAGAGTTCAATGCAAGGATGTATGGAGGGACGTTTGTCGTAAATGCCAGTAACTTGATTATCATAAATAATTCTGTACTTTTGTCGCCGTCGTTATAAATTTCGTTACTACTTTTGTTGATAACGCGCTACTGCTCTTGTTGCTTTCGTCGCTACTGTTGTTGCTAATACTCTCGCATATCGCTACAGATTTAAGAACTGTTGTCATTTCTGCTGTCGCTTCTGCTACTACTGGTGCTACTGATCCCGCGTTTAGTGTGGCTACTGCTGTTGCTACTGTCCTCGCTATACTGCTATCGCTACAGATCATACTACTGCTGTCATTTCCGATGTCGTTACTGCTGTCGTTACAAATGTCGTTACTACTTTCGGTGCTGCTGTCGCTATTTTTGTCACTACTTTTGGTGCTAAAGCGCTACTGCTCTTTATGTAGCTACTGCCCTCGCTACTGCTGTCGCTACAGATCTCACTGGTGGTGTCACTTCTGCTGCCGCTACTGTTCTCACAACTTCTGTTGCTGTTCCCGTCGCTACAGATTTCGTTATTACTGTATCTACTGCTGTTCGCTACTGATCTCGCTACTGATGTCGCTAATACTCTACAGATTTAAGAACTGCTGTCATTTCTGCGGTCGCTTCTGCTACTACTGATGCTACTGCTCTTGCTTTTGGTGTAGATACTACTTTCGCTACTCCTATTGCTACAGATCACACTACTGCTGTCATTTTCGATGTCGCTACTGCTGACGTTACTACTTTCGGTACTGCTGTCGCTATTTTCCCCCCTACTTTTGGTGCTAACGCGGTACTGCTCCTGTTACTACTGTGGCTACTGCGTTCGCTACTGCTGCCGCTAATGCTGTTGCTATTCCCGTCGCTACAGATTTCGTTACTACTCTCTACTGCTGTTCGCTACTGCCGTCGCCACAGAGCTTACTACTGCCGTAGCTACAGATGTCAATACTGCTACCGCTTCTGTTGTCGCTAATGTTGCCACTTCTGTTGTCGCTAATGCTATCACTGTTGTTGCTACCTCTATTGATACTACTCATACCACTGTTGCCGCTAATGTTGTGGCTACTGCTTTGACTATTTCAATTGCTACTTTTGTCGATACTGCTGTTGTTATTAATGTCACTATTTAGAAAACGTCATATTCTAGCTATTGCATCCGCAACTTCTCTCGCTTTTATTGCCACTTCTGTTGTTCGATGGTACATTGATCAGCAAACAAGGTGCAAATTATTATCCTTCTCTCCTAACTATCGGGAATAAAAAAAAATCCGTCCGCAGTTTCCATCAATACGTATATGTACCACAGACATAGTGTCTTCGCTTAATTTCCCCTCTGATTCATTTTGTCCAATGAAATTTGTTTGTTTCTTTACAAAAAAATATTTTAAATAAACATTCAAAGTAATTGCATCATTATTTGTATATAGAGAGTGTGCCAAGGAATAACAGCCGCGGAGGCGTTTAACCTACTTGCCTCCAAAATATCGCCCCTCATATACATTTTTGAGCATTTTCTATTTCTCGACAAAAACATTTTATGCCATAGCATAGAAACATAGAAACGAGTATTTCCGAACGTAATTTGGCAAGCGACACGGCAGCAATAAAATTCAGAACGAGAACAAAAGAGGAATCCACAAAAAAAAAAAAAAAAACTTATATAATGTTTTTGGAAAAGACTTCTATAAATCCAACCGCAATATTCGCGAATTTTTCAAGGGCAACGCGGCTTCGTCGGTGACCATTTTCAAACGATACAAAACGTCACATTAGCACTAAACAACGTAATTTATGTTTTCTTTATTTGCTTGTTTAAATTATTTCTATTTGAAAAAAATTGTTATCAAAAAAAAAAAAAAAATTATATCAAGTTTATATCAAGAAAATCTCGCCTGTTATTGTCCTTTTGGCATTTACCAAACAGCCAAAGAATTTATATTCATTCCAAAACGTTTGGCATGAGGCGAATATAAAGACTATATTGCAACATATTCAAATGGGTTATGAATTGCTCTTTGACGGGAAAAATTTAACAATACACACACAGATATGCAATTAAATTGGAGACGTTTTGTAGAAAGATTTCTTGTTTTTTATTTTTAGCTTTTTTGTACACAATAAATGCCAATTAAAAGTAAATTGCTAATAAATTGTTGCATCTTTGAGCCTGAGAGGTGGGAGGATACATTTTTTTAACCGAAGTTCTATTGCGTCGAATTCCTGAAAGATGATGGCATCGATGACATTGACATATTATTTTTTGTGTGAAACGGAGTCGATCTGTCACTAGACTTGGATGTGCAAATTTAGGTCTTCAAGTATAATTGAGGACAGCAGATATACATACGTTTCGCGTGTACTTGACTGTGTATTATTTTTAGGAAAATATTCAACACTCCTGTTTTCCTTGATTTTTGACAATCTTTGCGGTTCAAAAAATACTATATATCTCTAGATATAGTATAGTAAAACTGAAAGTGTACTCAAACTTTTTTATTGGCTCCGATCAATACAGTAGAACCCGTATAATGACCCTTCGCTAAATAGCAAAATCCGTTTAATGCTACACTAATGCGAATTCGGTTGCCTTGTCTGTCCATTGTCACTATTCGTTTAAAGTCACAACCCGGTTAAAGTTACATAACTTTGTTGCCCATTTTATGTGACATTATAGCAGCAGATTGAAGAACATGTACCTATAGACCGCACAGATCTAAAAGCAGCGTTACTAGATCTAGCTTCTCTGGTTATGAAAAGACGTACCTATTTTTAGAATGAAAGTTTGCTTGACAGAAGGCTTGAACCGAGGTAGAAGCTGAATCGTTTTCGAAGGAAACTAGTAAAATAAGGGATCACAATGGGTCAATTTTGAGTGTGGCGCGGAATCTTACTTTGCCAGCCCAGAAACCCAACCTAAAAGAAAGGGGACGATCTCAACAGAGAATGTTGCTTTTTTTAAGGAGTGGTTGCACTCTACCTACCACTACTCACGCTGGTGCCAATGGGTTTGTCGCCATACAAGAAATAAAATCGCTATTTTTTCGCGATAGTAGTCGTAGTGGCGGTTATTACAATTCCCTCTTTTCTCAATGACGTGTATCAAGCCACACACATACCGCACGCACGATGTTTACACATACACATATTTCGGGAAAGTCGCACCAATTTTTCAATTATCATTATCGCTTGATGGACTATTTTTTAGCCTGTAAGATCGCGAAAAAATAAAAAATAAATAGTTGGCGCAACAGGTCCGGAGGGACCCTAGGCCTAGCTTCTCACAACCATTCGTTTTGTGTGAGTTTTTCATTTTTGGAACGAATGGAAGGGATCTACAATTTTATGCCGACTCCAAACGGCTAATTGAGAAGCTCTTTCGAGACATTTATACTCTCGGATGTTTGTCAGACGTTCGCGAGAGGTAGCGCAGTGGAAAATAACCATAAGGTGGAATTTTGGGTTTTTTCGGGATTCGAACCTGAGACCCCTCGCTTAGAAGTCCAACACACTAACACTAAGCCACTGCGACTACAAATGTGGGTTGTAGTCGAGGTTTAAAAACGCTCATACTCAGGTTTTCCATCGTCAGAACTTTCTCACATTTTTTTTTCGTAGCCCAAATGTTTAAACCGCAAGCGCAAGCGTATCTTGGCTCTTATAAGGTAGTGTTCCGATTTGATGATGCTTACCTCTGCCGCAGATTGGTAGTAGTAATATAAAATACTATGGTCAGGTCATGCAGGAAGCTGCAATTTTAAACCTTTGGTGCAAGAATGCATTTTGGGCTCTTAGTTTCACGGCCATTTGTAATCTACAATGGCTGAAGTTTGAATTTCAGATTTTAAAATGTATGCTGAGTAATGGTGGTGCAAATGTCGTCCTCATCCAGCGTTGCCAACCACTTTTGACGAACTAATGCCTTACTTGAAAAAAAAAGATGAATTTTTGCAATAAAATAATGCCTAAAATATTTTTTTTAGGTAAAGTGAAACAATAAATCACAAATTAAACACTAATAAACATAAATACATAAAATAAAATGATATACAATAAAATAAACAAAAAAAACGATAAATAACTTAAATCATCCATTTTAGAGTGATAATCTGTTGAATAGAGTTATTTTCAAGACAAAATAAAACAATGAGTTTATAATTTACATACCTTCTTTATTTACCAACAAACTCTTTCTTGAACAAAAAAAAAAAAAAAAAAACAAACAACAAACAGCTGGAAGTGGAGGGTGGAGTTATTTAAAAAAAAAAAAATTCTTTTTGACCACGATTTTTTAAGAATGTTTAAAAAAATAAAAAGTAGTTACCTATGTTGAATTAAAAAAAAAAAAAACATTTGAAATAAAAAAAGATTCCTTTTTGAAAAAAAAAAACAAAAAAAAAACAAACAAGCCTTAGCTAAAGAAATAATGTCTAAAAGGCATGAAAAGTTAGTTGGCATCGCTGTCCTCATTTCATGCGCGCACCAAAATTCCTTCGTTCCTGCATAAACATTTACAATCGATACTTCGTCTTCCTCCCAGGCTCTGTAAGGGGTAGCCCACATTGAAAATATTCCGCAGTAGAAATTGCGAAATCTCTCTCTAGTCACCTTCAATTTGGAACATGCCTCAAAGCTAATAAGCTACTCTCCACCGTTGTCCATTAACGCAGCTCATTTCATTTGAAAACAATATTACTAATAGACAAGCGCCACCAATTCGAAGGAACTTTGTTGAACACACACAGTCCATGAAAATAGCTCAGCGAAACATTGTAAACAAATTGTTTACGTTTCTCCATTTTGTATTTAAACTAAATGCCTCTTCATTTTGCGTTTAAATTTCAATCATAAATACATATGGCCTCCAACTGCTGTCAATGTTCTTGTAACTGACCTTGCCATCACATGCCAACACCAGAACTGTCTCAGTCTCAGTCTCAGTCTGATCCCCAGACAAGCAGATTGACTGACACTATTATTGTTTTGTATTTTTTGACAAGAATACAATCGAAAATCACTGACACACATGTTCTACTATCCGTAAAATTAAATAAAAAAGAAAAATACATATTTACGACACCCAAAAAATTTGATGTGTGCTTTTACTGCCAAAAGCAGATCGAGCAACGCGCAACGCAGTATAAACAAATTAGCAATTAATTCTGATTTTGTGGGTGTTGGCATGTTAGACCGAAGGAGGCCCAACTAAAATGTTACAACATTTAACGCCAGGTCTATACTCGTATATGCAACCGCCCTCTGTCGAATTACATCATCCGATCGACATGTGCAGCAGGGACTGCGAGTATCACTCGCATCTAGGACATGAAATGTTTGCGCTAATTTTTGTTGTTTTTAATTAAATCAGGCAATCGCTGCGCTAAAGTGATTTGTAGTGAAATTGAATTTTTATTGAGCGTATAGCGAAAATTAATTAATTTTAATTGAGGACAAGTTTTGATGCTGCCCATGGCGATGCGTCGCTATATAGTTGTTGTTTCGACGAACCTTCAAAGAATGCTATTTAAATTGAGAATGAATTCCGGAATTTCAAAATATAATCCCTGCCTGGCATCCAGAGCGATGGAGACGGCGTTAATGGCCACTATGTCCAGACGTGCACATAAAACGTGAAACAAAATAGATTGACGACCACAACGCATAAACAAACCGACTCACAAGAAAAATCATCAAAAAAATAAAAAAAATAAAAAAAAACCCTGAAGAAGCAATTAACCTAGCAATCGACTGTCGGCTAAACATCATCATCCCGAAACCGCTTATTCCCTATCCCATAACCCGAGGAAAAGGAAGGTAGGATACATTTTTTTCTTTTTCATTAGGCACTTTCCACCTATGTGTGGTCATCTTACTGTCTTTCGATGACACCCCCACAGCATTTATTCGAACTTGATGTAAAGGGTGTCCGCCAAAGAATTTTCGACTTTGAATTTGAATAAACGGCGAGCGGGGTATCGGCGGAGGGGGGAGGCGTATTCATTACACTTACGCGTCGTGCGGATTTTAGTAGCCATGGATCGTTGGTCGGCGGAGCATCGTGCGTTTGCTGTAGAGGCATATTTTAAAAATAACGATTCTCCCGTGGCTATTCGCAAGACATTTCAATATTCGGCGTATACGGGATTGTCCTAGTACGCAACTTATTGGCAAGTGGGTGCGAAGTTTTCGTGAACAAGGACCTGTAGTGGGACACGGGCCAGGTGTATCGCGAACTGTGAGAACTGACGAAACAATTGAAGCAGTTCGTCGTGATGTTATTGCAAATCCACGTCTTTCACTAAGAAAAAAAATTCCCAAACCTATTCGTCTATGTTGGAAAACTTTTTGGAACCTGAGTTGGAGAACAATGAATGGGTAAACGGATCGACATGGTCTCAACAGGATGGAGGCATCAATGAACATTGTAAGGCGCATTTTCCCCGAAAAAGTCATAAGTCGTTATGGTGATATCCCATGGCCCCCCAGATCGCCAGACTTAACACCTGCGGACTTTTTTTTATGGGGATTTCTTAAATCTAAAGTCTACGTTAACAAACCGCGAAATTTATTGCAACTGAAAAGATATTCGCAACGAAATCAGAGGAATTTCGCAAGAAACTTGCAAAAAAGTTTTCACAAAAAATATGGTGTTTCGTTTAAATGAGTGTGTTCGTCTCCGTGGTAAACATTTAACTTCAATTATTTTCAAAACATAAATCCGCATTTGTATGTTTTATTTTAAAATAAAAACGATTATATAAAAACCTGTGAATCTTTTATTATTTAATTTTAAATTCGAAAATTGTTTCGCGAACACCCTTTATGATATTTCGAATCCACTGCACATTTGGAACGTTGAAATAAATCGATTCATATGAGTGCATACTAAGAGTAGACTTCTCGCTTAACAAGGTGATGAGCAGCGTGACCGTTGTGCAGCTTTTTGAGAGTCTGCCACAATTTTCTGCTATTTTGGCCCTTATTTTAGTTGAAGAAGGCACTTCAAAAAATGTTCAAATGCTGTTATTTCCAAATAAAAACCTTTAAAATGTAGCGGAGTTGCCTATCCCAACACTATTATAAAGTTATACAGAGCCAATGCTTGTTAAATATCGTTCAAAAATTCTAAATTTGCAGGAATAGTTTCAAAGTGGCTTTTTCTCTCATTGGCCCTTTTTCTTGCGACTTTTTAGAATTCTACAGCGGTCACACTGGTGATGAGCACACTTAAGAATCTCACTCAATTATTGCTGAGAGATGCAATTTTTGGCAGTCAAGTGGTGGGTGCGAGGTGGCAATTCCAGATACGCACTTTAAATCCTCTTAAGATATTCAAACCGACAAATAGAAGAACTGTTGCTGCTACTCCTATCTCGGAAACGATAGATCATAAATCTTGCATAAATTGAATTTTTAATGAACTAACATATATCTCGCTGGTGTGGGATTTTGAAATTTAAATGGAAATTGTGTTCCTAATGAATTTTTGACAAACAACTTGTCTATTGTTTCCTTCTTCCAGGAGTTTTGATGGTGTGGCATGATTACTGCAAATAACTAAGCAGCCCTGTGAATTGATTTTCATAAACCCCTTATTACTCCCGGTGTCCAGTAATTGGCGTTGCAGAGGGGTTGATCTAGAAGTCAATTTCTGAAGAGTGCATCGGTTATCTGAGAACTATTCGGTCGTAAAGGCTTTTTCAATAAGAGGTGATATTGTGAATGACCCGCTATTTCGGTAGCTGTCACTTTTGAAGCTTTTATTCTTTGACTTTTGACAAGTAGAAACTACGCCATTACTAAAAATGTTTACACGCTTCAACAACGCATTGAAATTATTAAAATTCACTACAAAAATGGGGAAAATCTTGCAGTCACAATTCGCAAAACTAAAGCATTTTTTTTTTGTTGGTCGCCGTGAATCACCTTGTCGGACCGAAATACAGAAATTGGTGAAAAAATTCGAGCTGTTGGGAAAAGTTAGTGATGTGAAGAATAAAACCCGTGCACGTCGCTCAAGAATAACTGAGAATATTGCTGTTGTAGCCCAAAGTGTTTCCTAGTCGTTCTTTGGAATTGGGCATTCCACAAACGTCATTACACCGTATTTTGCATAAAGACTTGGGTCTTAAGGCTTATAAAGTTCAGTTAACACAAGAACTCGAGCCGGCCGATCATCAACAACGTCGTGTCTTTGCTGATTGGGTCCTTGAAATGCATGAAAATGATCCGGAATTCCATCGAAAAAAATCATCTTGACTGATGAAGCCTATTTCCACCTCGGTGGCTGCGTCAACAAGCAAAATTGTCGCATCTGGGGCTCGGAAAACCCAAGAGTTAGTTTAGAAGCCTCTCCATCCTCAACGCGTGACTGTTTGGTGCGGTTTATGGTCCGGCGGGGTTATTGGACCTTACTTTTTCAAAAATGAGGTTGGATCAACAGTTACAGTGAATGGATTGGGCTATCGAGAGATGATTAATGATTTTTTATGGTCGGAGTTGGATGGTATTGATCTGGACAACGTTTACTTTCAACAAGACGGCGCTACGTGCCACACAAGCAATGAAACCATTGATTTTTTACGGGAAAAGTTTCCGGGCCGTGTTATCTCTCGAAGAGTTGATCACAATTGGCCACCGAGATCTTGTGATTTAACACCTTGCGACATCTTCCTTTGGGGCCACGTGAAAGATAAGGTCTACGCCAACAGCCCAGCGTCGATTCAAGACCTCAAAGATAAAATTCGTGAGGCTATCGAGGACATAGTGCAGCCACTTTGCGATTTGGTTATGGAAAATTTCATGAAAAGGATATGGTCCTGTATGCGTGCTCGTGGTGGCCATTTGGCTGATGTTGTTTTTCATTATTAACGGCATACCTTCCTCTTTATTATGAAATAAACATCCGATCATTTATCTCAAAAAATTGTTCTTTGAATACCAAAATAACACCTCTTATTGGAAAACCCTTTATATAAATGTCTTGATAGGTATTCTTAAGAAATTCATTTCTTTTATCAAGTTTATACGTTTCTATCAGTTTCTATCATACTCAAATTTAATTATTATGACTCCCCATGCGGGTAGTCTAGTCTAGTTTCTATAGGAAGATGTTTTGGGAATTTAAATTTAACTCGCTCTTTGAACCTCGATGTAATTTCTTAGATCAGCATCTTTTTACTTTACTTCGATCTTTTACCATTAATTTTTGCAAGGATTCGATTTAGTTAAACCTTACTATACCTATATATATTATACCATATTCAAAATCCATTAATTAGACGCAAGTAAGTGGAGTGGTTAGTGCGCACTCGCTGAGAGCCAAAAGATAAGAGAGTTCACCCAGGCGGAAAAAGGCAGAAGGAAGAGCTGAACATCAAACATGGTTGACAGCCGGAATCCAATGACGCCATCTAGATATTCGAGTACGTTCGAACACTACTCCTGGTCCAAGGCTCTGATTTGTAGACACAAAAACCATAAAATCCGATTTCTCTCTATCTGCCATCCATGGATCAGGTTCTGCTTTCTGTATCTGCACCTTCTTATTCTGAGGTTCGTTGCTGTTCACACAAAATATTTTACTCACTTTTTGTTTGTGCCAGCTACAATTCGCCAATATCACGTAGGTGATCGTTGGTGTACTTTCTACCCAACTGACTCGAAGTTGACTTCACCCTGCGAAATACATTTGTAAAGTCCGACCACAACTTTTGGTGCTTGGGTTTATTTTTGTCACCATTCAGAAAAGCCTTCTTTTCCTCTGGGAGCTCTGTGCGCCCCTGTCCCTGGTTGTTCCTCGCATCCCGTTTCTGCATCCTATTCTCTGGTGGATGATTTGGTCACTTCGAATGCTTGTGGGAGTCGGAACATTGTATGTTTTATAGCGGCGGATGTAAGGGCCTTAATACATATTTCCGCTTTAAGTAAAAGTGAATCATATTTGTATACAAAATTCAGCGTGCGGAGGTCTGTGCTTTAAATGAGCATAATGGAAAAAGTGTCGGATCGGTCGATTATCTTCGATTACATGCTAATACGAGTGTATGAGTGTATAGTAAAATGTAATGAAATGTACAAAAGAGCGTGGCACCTCCCATATATATTTATATAAAAAACAAAATTTTATAATAGTTTTTTCTCGCTACTCATGACAGCTAAAGAACATTGTTATACATTAAACAAAATGTAGGCGGTATTGGAAAATGGGGCGTGGCGCTACCCATAGAATAAAGCAGGCGCAGAAATACATGCCGACTAGCTGGTATTCGTTTATATAGATACAGGTGCTCAAATTGAGCATTACCGATTCATTGCCGGGTCTGCTCATAAAATAAATAAACACCATGGGTCTGTTCAATAGGTTGTGTTTTAACATGGGCTTTTTTCGAAGGAGTTCATCGGCAATAGTACAAAAAGTCACACAGAAGTAAGAGTAAAAAATTTCATGTCAAGACATAGACAAAAAAATTCAACACAAAGTGTACATTAATTTTAATAGATTTGTTTAAAGAATCAATCTTCTTCTATATATTTAAAACAAAGTTGCATCCGTAAGACCGCCAATAACTCGAGAACGGATCGTCCGATTTGTTACATATTTTCTTTGTTGTATTTGTCTATATCTAGGGAAGGTTTATACGGCGAGAAAATTGGAACATTTTAAAAGGAAATTGGAAAATTCGTAAAAAATATTGTCCATACATATTGTACGGGTATTTTTTTTTTTTTTTCAATTTTTATCGTAATATACATACAGTGAGATAGTATTTTAAAAAATTGTGGCATCGTGAATTCTCCAAAATATTTTTTGTCAAAAAAACAATTTTGAGCAGGACAAACTTCGCAGGGCCCGCTAGTAAATGTATAAAACAAAGGTGCATCAGTAAGACCGCCCATTACTCTGCAACGGACTGCCCGATTTGAGATATCTTTTTAATGTTGTGTTTGTCTACATCTAAGGGAGGTTTATACGGTTGTACGGGGAATTTTCTTCTTTTTAAGGTTCCGTACCCAAAGGGAAAAAACGTCTGTCTGTCCGACGCAATAGACCAATTTTGTTCCTAGGTCTATCTCAGAAACTAATTGACGGAGAAGGCTAAAATTTGCACAGAACATCCGGTATACCCTCTAGTTAAACGACAAATATCAATGGTAGAGATACATCGCCTGGTTTTAGAGTAATACATAGCTACGAGCATAATCTACAAAAAAATATGTATTCATTGTTTTTTCTAAATCAAGAAATAGGCAGTTTTTTGTACGAATGAATTAATTTGGTTTTGGTACAAAAAACTGTTTACTTCTTGATTTACAAAAAAATAATAATATATAGATACATTTTTGTAGATTATGCTCTTGGCTATGTATGTACCGAAGAATATTTTACCGAAAAGTTAATATATGTATATTTTAAAAGATATTTACAAAAATACAGGTAATCAATATATAAAGTACGTCTCTTTTAACCATTTTTCATTCGTTATTTGGTGTATGCTCTTAATCGACTCCAATTGGAACTCTACTCATGTTCATTCACACATCGATACCACACTCCGTCCAGATTCCAGACTTCAAAGTTTACAGGTCAGTCCCCGTCCACAGTTCTCACTAGTGTTTGTCAGACAGAGAGTCATCTCCATTCTCCCTTCATTAACCTATTTTCCCTTTCCATTGGAATTCATTCTCATGCAAACATAATATAATTTATTAGACATATGTTTGTGCACAAACGTGGCTCTCGGTCATTTCATTCATTAGAGTAGGGCGTGTTTTCTCCTCTTACGCTTCCATTCATGTAGTTTACCTCATCAGCAAAATAATTTCGCAATTTCCAAATTCCAACTCTTAAGAAGTACGGAACCTTCGGTGCGCGAGTGACACTCGCACTTGGTCGGTTTTTTCTTGAGATCGTATTTGTCAAAAATTCTACTTGAATTCAATTATTTAGTAGATTTTTTTTACGGAAATAATTTTGTTTAGCACGGTCAAAGCCGGGCGGCAACAACTAGTTTATAATAATAATAAGTAAGAGATAAAAAAGCAATTCATGACCTAAAAGCGGTCAAGTTCATAAGCCTCGCCCAACAAGTCGTAAAGTTGTTAAACTAATTCAACGCTTGCATATCTTTTGCATCATAAATATTCATCGCTAACTGGACATAACTCATTTACTGACGTTTGTTTCATGACCCAACCGAGTGGCTGTGCCAGTCGTTTTCTGTTTTACCTCCATATCATCTTCAAGTCGTCGCACTCACTTGTAGTTGCAGGTAGCGCGCTGCGTCGGAGCTCAACGTCTTAACCACAACCTAAACACACACGCACACCTAAGCACGTAACATCCATTCGGAAACAGCTGTGAGAAGTACGAAATGGCAGACAACACCAAAGGAGAAAACCAAACAAAACCAAGACAAAATCACAAGCATACACACCTATCGCTATCGACCAGAATGACGGGTATTAACAGTGAAAATAAAATAATAAAATGAAAATATGGTCAAAAAGAAGAGAACTAAAAAAAAAATGCACTAAACGTCTTTCCACAGCAATGACACACAAACTGGTCATTCTGTCGGTTAATGAAACGCGCCGCTACTGTGTTGACGCCTGAGCTCCGCGAAATCGCTCTTTATAGATAAATAGATAAAGTGTTTTCTATTTTTTTTTGTCCATCAGCTATAGATAAGATAAACTTCTAAAATTATCAATATTTGCCCAGCCTAAGCCAGAAGGGGTATTTTTTTTGTTATAACAATCGATAAATCGCCGGCATATCTTTCCGGGTGATTAATTAATTTCCCGATGCGCAGAACGTTTTCTTCGATTTCACTAAACAGTTGATCGCAAACGGTTTGTCCGCTAGCACACATCACACAGAAACTCGTTAATTACCGGTAAAACTTACACGAGCAGCAGGCAATCTAAAAAAAAGTATCTCCAAAATAATCTGTGTATCTATTGACATCGAATTGGTGCAAAACGAGTTTTTTTTTTCCTGGTGCTGGTTACAAAAGTTCCTCAGTTTTATGTTCTACTTATGCGAATGGGTAGCTCAATCTATGTTGCACCCAGTGAAAACGGCTTTTTTTTTTTTTTGACAAAAGTCCTGTGTAAATCGAATTGATGTAGTTATTTGGCTGTACGGCAGGGTTTTCCTCACGCCGAATAAAGAAAGAAACTGATTCCTGCCGGGTTTTTGTTTATCTAAAAGAGATTGACGTGTGTGTACAGCGCCAGTTATTTGATTTGAATTTGATTTGCCGGAATCGCAAATGATGTTTATGAAAAACATCGCCCCCATGATCGCTATTCAAAGTCCAATAAAACGCGAAATTATGCTCGTACATATATCACTGACGGACGATTAATTCGTCGTTTGTTCGATTAAACTGTGCAGAGCGAAAGATGGGTGCCTGTGTGTGAATAATATTCGCCATAAGTATGAGATACATTGTATAGAAATTCGAGATTGATTCTAATCTAAATTCGACGTTTAACAGATGTGATGTGACTTAGGGAGTGCGATCCCGAAACGCAGAGAGAGATAGCGATATATAGATACAGAGGGGAACCTCCTTAATGTGATGTTTACATTACGTCATTATATAGCCAGACAACAAGCAGCACAGCTGTTGGATAAACAAGTTTTCATGGTAATCGCGCAAATAATACCTACTCACGAATTTTTCATGAGAGTTTTCATTTATTTTACTACATTTAATCGGATCGTGAACTTATTGATGGTGTGAGATATATTCGATGCTATATTGAAATTGCTGAACAGTCATGAGGTAACGCGAGTGTAGGCATTGAAATTTTTGCAACTGGCGCGCGGTCGTGAATATCGTCGTCGTGACTTGAGTGTGTGACTCAACGCAGAGCGAGAGCTCTTTTGTTTGGTTTATGTTTGCAAGAGATGTTCGGTATGTATTTGTTGGGGGGGTTTTTGTACGTTATTTTGAATTTTGAAATTTGTGTAACGGGCGTTTTTGGCGACGCATTTGTCTTAGGTCTGTTTGTCCATCCTCGCCTGAAGTGTCAGCTTGAAGCGTGAATTGATTTAGTGCGCCCAAGTTCTATTCATCGGTACAAATTTCGAGAGTTGTAATCGTATTATGGTTTTGACCCACTTGTTGGCTATCCAAAACTTGGTAGACAAACACCTTGTATGGAATATTGATACGTGCAAAATGTGACAGAATGAAAGTAGGGTAGCGGCGAGAAACCATGCCAGCAGACGTTTCTCAGGGACATCTGAGTTTGCATTTATTAACAATGCTACTAGTAAAGACATACGCGAATGGGAGAGTTTTCTACATGATCTGGGCACGGGAGGTAATTAAAAGGCGCATTTTCATTACAAAATTACAGCACTTGGATCTGCAGTTGAATTTGCATTCCTCGCAAAAGTCTTTGACAGCCAGCCAGGCACAAAATTAACTTCTGTTACTGAAAAGTAATTCGAAGTTTTTGCGAAAACCTGAATACTTAAAGCGTTTATCGCTGATACTGTTCTTTAGGCACTTTAACTTTATTGGTGTACATCCCGCTATGTATCAAACAAGTACCTAATACTCCTCCCTAATTATTTAACAATTGATTATAAAATTACTGGAACTCAGATCTTCCAAAATCCGCAGCAAATGCAATGAAATGTTGACTATTTTTCTGACAACGTCAAAACTGTTACTACACGCTAAATCTAACGAAGACAAGGCAGCAAAATATATTTTTCCAAGTGCCCTACAGCCGATGTGTGGCAATACATTTTATGTCCTTTGGCAGTCTTAATTCGTAATCCGCGTAAAAATCCCTTTCCAACGATATGCCACTCGACGTTGTTCGTGTAACAATTATATGTGAGATTTTATAAGGACACGCCCCTTTTTTATGGGCTGAAAACGTTGAAATAAGCTCCAAGTTCAAGATGTAACCGGAGAAATAAACCCATTAGGTCAAAATTGCTCATTGTAAAAATAAATTGAGTCGAGTATGAAGTTTGTCAGTTTAATTTATCTGTCCATGTTTGTCCGTAACTGAATGTGACTTTAAGTGGAATGTTCCATAAAATTTTCTATAGGCTTATCTCCATTTATTTGGAGGACATGCTGCTTTCAACGATGTATCTAATTCTAAGTTGTCTGTATCTCCACACAGCGTTGAGTTAGATATCGTTAAGGTCAGTGGAAATCTAGGTTGCAGAGACCTAAATTCAGGTTCATCAATGATCTTCCTTGCGTCTCATTCCTTGCAACGCAAATGTATTCATACCGCAATGCGATGCGACAATTATACTTCCCAACAAATATGTGGGTGACAAATGGCCGTACGTTGTCTCAATTATCCCATGTCATCGAACCTCATCTTCGCCATGTAATATCGTGTAAATTTACACCCCCGAAACCCACTTACTGTCGCTGAGTCGCAGTTGAACTCTACCCCCGAACAGATCCCTCAATTCTATTGAGGCAAATCCCCTACTTGAGTGTGGGTGTCAAAGTTCATACTTCGACCAAATGCAGTGAACCTTATGGCACGAATTCCATCAGTTACACAGTAATCTCGTTAATGGTGAACATTTTAAATTGTTCTCCTTTTAATTTTCAATCGAGTTACTCGATTGCATTCGGTTCATACAGGAATTTATATTCTTCTACCGATTGCAGAAAGAGCGTGAGCGAGAGAGAAGATTATGCACTTGTTATTAGAAATTCGATTTAATATGGAGATTAATATTTATTTTCCATCTCTACTGCTATTGTCGTTCGCATTCATTTCATTAGCATTTATTCCATAATAAGAAATAATTGTTTCCAGCTGTTTGCTTTTGTCTACTGAGACAGTGGAAAATTGCACGTTATTTAATCTTTTTTTTTTTTTGTAATAAGACTAGCGTCACGTACTTAATGCTTCGTAAGCGATGCGACATCTTATAATAGTTTGTTTTTCAAAATTTACATAACGATTAGGTGTTGGTATTCTAATGGGCTTCCGATTTTTAACTTTCGTGTGCGAAACCGATTTTCTCAGCGGGGGCAATACAGAAGCCCTTCTTAGAGGTACGTTCAATTTATTGTTTTTGGAATTGCCTATCATAAGGCTTATGACAACTGTTGTGACACCAATTTACAATATGGTGTTCGTACATGTGTTGTTACGTGTATAATTAGTGGATTATGATTTTTGTTAGGTATGTAAAGCTTGAATATTTTTGGCTTACGTACAAATGTAGAATTTATTGGCTTATGTGTACAGGGTATGGGACCTTTGGGACAGTCACTTGCTTTGATGTACTTCATCGCTATCGATATTTTCCAGCGTTCATTTAAAATACTCGTTTGTTTGTTCTTTTCTTTCGTTACTTTATAGAAGGTTCTTTACGTTAAGCTCGTTTGTTGCGTTCTACGTTTATGTCGCTTTATATTCGTCAGTTACTTTATAATCTTTAGTTACTTTATACTCCTTCGTTACTTTATACTCCTTCGTTACTTTATACTCTTTCGTTACTTTATACTCTCTCGTTTCTTTGTACTCTTTCGTTACTTTATAATCTTTCGTTACTTTATACTCTTTCGTTACGTTATACTCTTTCGGTACCTACTTTATACTCGTTTGTTACTTTTCGCTACTTACTTCGTATTCGTAATGCTTAACGATTCATTTCGATTTTTTGTATATGCAAATTCGCAATATGTGCTCAGCTTCAGTCCGGTTTTCCTCTGACCAGTTATGGATAATGGAGTGGACAACGTTTTCCAACATTGTGAAAAATATCTATAGCAAAATATTGAGTGCCCGGTAGTGTCTTCTTTTGTTTTTTTGGGTATTCAGGGTATCATGAATATCCTATTGGACCAGTTAAGAAACGCGTTAGTTAGCAACAATTGCTTACCCTCAGCGTCCCATTTTCCCAAACATTTTACAGTATTCATGTACTCAGCATTGATTACTGTATATGTTCTTGCTATCCAAAATCGTGTTCCTGGCAGTGTGCAGCTCTCTGTCATGCAGTCTGCATAAAATTCTGTACATAAAAATGAAAAATGAAAAAATAAATGTATAACTGCCACGGTTCACAAAATAACGAAAGAGTATAAAGTGAAGAAATATTATAAAGTAACGAATGAGTATAAGGAAACGAGAGAGTATAAAAAAGCAACAGTAACGAGTGGCTATAAAGTAACGAAGTAGTATCAAAAAGTAACGAGTGGGTATAAAGTAAAAAAATGAGCATAAAGTGACAAAATAGTATAAAGTACCGAATGGTTACTAAGTAGCGAAAATTTATGATGTAACGAAAAAATGTAAAGTAACTAGTCGGTATTAAGTTACGAATGTTTATAAAGTAACAAAAGAGTAAGAACCGTACGTAAGAACCGAGCCGAACCGAAAGTAAGAAAATAGTAAAAACCAAACGAGTACAGTTTAACAATCGATTATAAAGTACAACGAAAGAAAAAGCATAATGTTGTTAAATGGCACAAAGTAACGAAATTGCGTAGATTCTTTCATAGATCCATAACCCAACGTACCCGAATGCACTCTTTCGACTACCTACTCGATCGTATTCCAAACAAAGAGACCTTTCCACTTTTTGTCAGTATTCAAATCAGGGTCAGTTGTTAGTTTGGTGTATTATAAAAAACACATCAAAATTTTAGCCTCCTTCGCTGTCCACAAATAAAAACATACACCATCGAATGTTTGTGCGAAGCTATGCCTAGGTCTGGACATTTTAATGTATTTCCTTGAGCCACATATGTATATCTTTAATCAGAAAAAAAGTACATATTTCCGTAATTAACCGCATTTTTGTATTCCTTTCTTTTCAGGTAAGCATCAGTGATTAATTCTAAAGTCTGAGGTACGTGAGTATGTATAAAAAAAAAAAAAATCTTTTACCACCTCTAAAGCGCTAACAACTTGATTAGCACAAGGTATACAAATCGATTTCGGTTCTCCAAAACTAATTTACTACTGTCTTCGCCTCGCACAAAAACTACAGCAATACCAATTAACTTTGAATTTAATTAAATTAAACTATCACAGTTTATCAAAAAATCGCCCGCCCATACCTACATATACACCTGTTCAACATAATGTGTAAATAATTTCAAATCAACCTGCCAGCTTCGAATATTTTGAAGGACGTTGATATATACTCTCGCTAACGGTGTGCCTCTGTATCCCACGCATTTAATTTGATTTTATTTCATCATAAACAAATCAAACTGCGTTCGCGAAATGCGCCAACAATAATGATGCTGTTTATCTGTGAACTTGCATACGATACTAATCACACTGCCGAACGAGCAACCGAATTTGTATCTGTTTAGCGAAATATTATTGACAGCGTTGAAAGATAGCCGCCACATGGTTTGCATGCGGCATTTCTGGTTGCTCTATCACGAAGAAGCGCATACAAAATTACAAAAAAAAAAAAAGAAAATCCGAAATTTAAATAATTGACATTCACTTGGCTATGAGGGGACGTCGACAGCAGTGAGAAAAATCCACCAGCTAAGGTACCAATAGCAACCACCATCGCTAGCACCGCTATTCATCCGCTGATATATTTACAGATAGTTCAAGCTCGATTATTTTCAATTTATTTCATCTAATTGTTTGGCAGGGTAATTTTAACCCTCGCCAACGGAGACACCGTCTGAATACCAAAGTGTGTGGCCAAATTTAAACCACTCTTTGCATTAAATAATCGACAGGGGGTGCTTCGTGCCTGTGTTCAGTTCAGTGTTAGCTGTCGCTCGATTGAGGGAGTACGGATGTGTTGTCCCATACCCATATCGTGCCGATATACCCATTACCCACATGCGTTGTAAGAGAGAGTGCCACTCGGGCTCTGGGGATGATGCCAATTTGTTTTGTCGCATCTATCTGTCGATCCATATGTCGATGGTGTATCTCGAAGCATACTACCGATGCCGACTGTATTCAGAAAAAATTTAGTTGAGAATGAAATTACACAATATAATAGCAGGAGCGTAAAGGCGGGATGGCGAGGACTGCGAAATAGCACCAGAATTAGGTAACCTTTTACAGAAAATACAAAAAATAAAATGAAATAATAAGAAGGCATGGCGACAGTTGAGCTTTCCAATTTCCAATTCATTTCCCCTGCTGTTGCCGCTGCTGCTGCCCACCCCCTGCATTCTCGGCATCCTATCGGGGGAGTCTTAGGAATGCTCGCGCGGCAAACTCGGTTGGCGTGGTGTTCGTCACAGTGCATCAGAAAAACAAGAATTGTCGCTGCTGCCACTGTCGGAGACAAGATGAAGAACTGCAGATACCAAGACAGACGATGGCGATATGGTGTTTAGATCGAAAATAGTAGCGCGCCCTGGTGCTTCTATTGTAAGGCGGCGCGCGGTGATGGCACATAGAGAATATTTAGGACACATTTCGGTTTGTGGGTTCTTCGTTATTTTTATTTTTTTTTTAAATTTTCTTCTTTCATTTCTACTGATGTTTTGTTGTACTTAATGTCGCATGCTCTCTTTACGTAAGTCTTCGAAAGCGATTGCTTTTTTTTAGATAAAGATTTGGACTAAGAACCTAATGAGACACTAAGCTTTTTTTTTTTTTTCTGTGCCGAGTGTGGGACATCGTTAGGATATATTTGTTTTCTTATGTTAATGAGTGTCTAATGACCTAATGACTGTTGATTGATATGTGCTGTCTTGATAACGAAAACAAGACTCAATAGTGTTTGTGTCTGGCAGGCGCATTTATGATAATATCGAAAGTACGTGATCGAATTGGTATGGAAAAAGGGGAAGTACGTGTTGGGAAGTGATAGAAAAATGCAGACTTTCGGTGTGTCAAATGGCAGTCAAACTCTGTATTGGCTGTGCTTACGTAGCCAATTGACTGACATGGGCTTAGACTGTGTTTACCTTAGCTAGCTAGGTAGGGGCGTGAACACACGCAATTATCATAATTGCAGGATATGGCGGATGGTTTTGGAATTTTGGTCACGTCTGTTTAACATTCGGGGTTAGCGTCACATGTTTTCAACATTATTTTTAACATTTTTCAAACAGAGCCATGTTATAGACGTCCGCTCGGTACTGTGTCAGGTCAGGATATATAACGATGATAATATCTCTCTCTCTCTCCTTTTTTTGTTATGCTTTCGGTAGTTATAAGTATTGCCATGGCGTTACATTTTTTTTTTAATTTTAAATCCTCTTTTTTTAATATTTATTTATAGCCTTATATTTCCATCTGGGAAAAAAATATAAGATGCCGTAGGTATTTAAAAAAAAAAAAACACGATTTTATTTTATTTTTATTATAGAGATACGATAGTAAACAAAATAAGCGATACTGTTAATCATGCCTATTTTGAGATTCCAATGAATAGCCAATTATAACGAATGTCTCTCAAAATACACAAAGTTCATTCGAACGAATAGACAATCGTTCGAATTGGCTATTCGTTCGAATATCAAAATAAGCATGATTGATATTTTTTAGGAAGCGTAGGTAACTAGGGAAATGGCCTTAGAGTATTCGAAGATTTTGATTAAACAACATTTCGGCTGTCTTTTTATACCGCCGAAATGAACCTTTTACATTTGGTTTAAAAAAAAAGAAGCTTTTATATGTTGTTTGAGTTGGGCAAGGAAAGTTTGTTTTTAAATTTCGTCATATTATGATTAGGAATTTCAAAAATTAATAATTTTCAAACATTAGGAATTCATTATAGGTACCTTTAGGTATATAAGTTAAATTTATATGGTAGGTACGTACGTATGATATGTATGATATGATTTATAAGTAAGTATAAGTATAAAAAGTATTTTTTTATTTTCTTTATAATATCTATATACTGTTTTTCTATTCAAATTTTTTTTGTCAATATTTAATCTATTTTTGCTTGTTTATTGTTAACTATAATTTTATTTTTATTTAAAAATTAGAAGAATTGTTTTTTATATCTATTTTCTTTCGCGTCGTTAACCTTTGTTGGTTGGGAAAAAGCAGAATAAACTGAATTTTATTGCATTAAATTTGAAAATCGGAATTTTTAAAAACAGAATTAAAAAAAAAAAAAAAAAAACAGAATTTTGTAGAGCAGAATATTTGTGTGAGAAGACAGAATTTTGCAAAGCAGAATTTCGACCGGATTCCTTAACTTGATCCCTTGGTTATGCGAGAAACGAAAACCAAATTTCAATCGATGACACACTCATTGAGTATTCCGACGAAGTCAAATACCTTGGAGTTGTCCTCGATAAACGACTGAATTGGAACTCCCATATAAAGACTAAAATTACCAAAGTTACTAATGCTTTATGGGCCTGTCGCCGTATGTACGTGTACGGTAGAACCTGGGGGATTACACCGAAGATCACACACTGGATCCACACAGTCATGATCACACCCATTATAACATATGCTTCTATAGTATGGTGGAACAAAGTTATCCAAAAGAACACCATTTCAAAGCTGAACAAGTTACAACGCCTTGCATGCCTGGGCCTTTCCAGCGCAATGCGAACTTCTCCTACAGCTGCTATAGAAGCTTTAATAGGATTAACACCCCTCCACATACATATTAAAAGCTCAGCAAGCCTGGCACAAGGGGAAGAGATAAACTTTAGTGACCAACCGGAGCTATTGACCCTTATCTCGCACTTCCGGAACTTGACATGATCTGCGCCGTAACTGACCGACTACCAAAACCTTATGCTTCAACAGGAAATTCTCCAAGGAGATCACTAAAAGAGAAGCATGGGTTAGCAATAACCCACCTAACTGCCAAAACGGCCTAAAGTCGTATATACGGATGGTTCCAAAATGGACTCGGGTGTGCGAGCTGGCATACATGGGCCAAACCGTAACGTATCAATACCTATGGGGAAAAGCCCCAGTTTATTTGAGGCGGAGCTCCATGCCATTAAGGAATGCGCAAACCTCATCAATTCTTCAGGTATAAAAGGGGCAAACATCCATATATTCACAGACAGTCAAGCAGCTATAAATTCCCTTAGCTCACCAATCATTGTCTCAAAATCAGTCATGTACTGCTTAAATGCCCTCCAAACTCTCGGTTCCAGAAACACTACCAAAATATGGTGGGTTTCCGGACACGAGGGTATTGAACGAAACGAAAAAGCTGACGAACTTGCTAGGAAAGGGTCAGAGACCCCTTTTATAGGACCAGAACCTTTCTGCGCCGTCACCCAATCAGCAATTAACTCCACCATAAAAAGCTGGGAACACAAAATGTGTATCAAACAGTGGGAAGAAATCCCAGGCCTCAGACAAGCCAAAAAGGCAATCTTACCATTCAAAAGAAATGCCAAACAAATTCTAAACCTCAGAAGGCACGATATCAAAAACCTTGTAGGCTACCTAACTGATCACTACCGTCTGCGATATCATCTAAACAAAATGCATATATGTAGTCAACTCCCCGGAGTGCCGGCTATGTCTCGAAGAAGACGAAACAGCTGAGCACATCTTGTGTGAATGCCCAGCTCTATCCAGTACTAGAAGGAAATTCTTCTTCCGTGAATTACTTAGTCCTGAAGAACTGAAGAAGTCCTCTGCTGAAAACATTATCACCTACATTAGGGAAGTGGAAACTGTGCTAGCCTAAATTTTATTTTCTGGCAATCTTCGGCACAATAGATCTTTTAGGTCAAAGTGCCTCTTTATCACCTTGGCGATGAGTCAGAAGTTAAAAAAAAAAAAAAAATGCGAGAAATGTGAACAGAATTGGCTCCTATTTCTACGTTCACGGTGGTTAGAGTTAATTTTGTTGGAAGGTGATAACAGACCTGAAATTTAAGGCCTTTGGGCGATACGTAACAGCAGCCTCGAACCTACATAAACTACGTTCTTGACGGGCGATATTTTATTTGTAACACCGACCACATTGCCACTAACTTCATCTTCAAATCAGTTAAACTCGTACGATATTTTTCATAATTTGACTGGATTGCCAAACATGCAAGCACGTGAATGTATTTAAAAAAATCGCTTTGATTACCTATCAAAGAACGTCCCTTACATCATTCACTGCCTTGCATCGATTTATAACGAAACCTTTTATGCAAATTTGTTTGTATTGTGCTTAACTAACTGATCTTCGTTTTCCAAATAAACAAGCGTTTCAATTAAATTCATGATTAGGATACGTAGGACATTATGGCCCTTAACAACACAGGTTATGCTGACCCAACTCAAAATGCAATTTAAATCCTTCACTCCAGATGGATGTTCATTATCCTAACTCACCCAAAAAGTGGTTTGGAATGATAAAACAAATTTATATGAGCCGCAGGATATAGCCAAACCATAAACAGACCCCCAATTCACATTAATATCCACATCAAGTTGCTGCCCACGCACATGGGACAGAACAAAAGTCTGTCGGTCATAAATGTCGCCAACAGTAGCCCAAAAAAGTGGATAATAAAATTCAAATTATGCAAAGTATTGTCTGCATTCAACTGGGGAGAAAGGCAGAGGCTTACACCCACAATGGGAATCGATTGCTCTGTGTGTGAATTGACTGCCAGACGTGGACACATTTCACGTGCTTATAATGCACTGTGCGTGTTCGAGTTGTGCAACTTCATCCGGTGAATACGAAATTCTGCTTTAAAAATATACCAACAGTACCGGCTTTTGCTGTTTCCCAATTTTACCTGCAACGTAGATGTCTATTTTTATGACAGTAGTCCTTTTTTTTGCGACTTCCTATTTTCATATTCATGGCAGTACTTGTTGGCGTTGGATGTTCATCTCGTCAGCGTTACCGTGACATCTTCCAATTTGAGAGTACCATGGGAAGGAAGAAACTTTCCAGATAATGATGATGACGGATATTGTTGAATAAATTGAAACATTTCGAGTCTGATCCTATTAATAACGTTGTGATGGCCGGCATACTGAAAGGAACACTAATGAGCTGCTTCAAAGGATTGTGTCGCCTTTAGAATGATTTATTATTATGGCAGTTTGTCACAAGGAACGTGCTTGTAATTGTTCGCTAGAAATGTTTGTACTATTGTCCGATTTTATCAAAGTGCACAAACGGGGATGCCTTTCAAATGTAACTTCTACGTTGTTGCCGAGCGACACGGTGGAAATATTCAAAAGATGAATTTGTTGGCAGAATATTGCTGTCACAATAAAGCAACAAATGTTGCGCTCAGACTCTGTGAAGAAGAGAACGAGTGTGTTTGTTTCTTCAACACCTTGCAACTGCAAACAGTAAGAAGTGCTCAATGGGCACCCGTTGTAAACCACTTAAGTTCCCCCTTTGAAGTAAAATCCAATATCTGTCCCAATACAATGTAGAAATAAATTTTTTTTGTATGTGCATTTTTATACATATTTGGATGACAATTTGGCGAACAATCCGAAGTCGCATTTCTTTCTTACAAGTCTAATCAAGCGCACAGTCGACCCAATCTGATGGCCTGGGGGCAGATTCCCTCTAACAATGACGGTAATTTTTGAAATTTGACTGAGTTGTATTCTACCCAATTTCTTTTACTTTCGTCAGCTGTCATTACATTTGTGGAAAATGAACTGAATTAAGCACTCAAAATCGTAACTTTTGCTCTTAGTTGCTTGTTTTGGAGGTCTATCGTTGCGACGATAATTGTTTGAAAACTTACGGAATGAGTGTCTTGAGTACATATGTCAAATGTGCCACCTTCAGCCTATTTTATACATATACCCAAAGTTAACCAAATGAAATGTTCATTCAAACTGACGAAAGATCTTTCGAAGTGAGAAACTGAGGAGCCAAATCAATTCAACCTTTTTTCATCCGACGTTTGGATAGCGTTAGGCAAGAAATATATGTCAAATATGTTAGTATATAAATATATTTTTTTGTCTGCATAGTTTTACAAAAACCGCTCTAAGGATTTTGATCAAAATACACATTTAGCATAGTAAAGTAACTCTAATTAAGATCCCATACCTAATTTTTCTCAAAAAAATCTATTTTTAATTCTTTCTCAAAATTCCTACCCAAATCCGAATCTGTCTTCGTATAGTTTACTAAACCTCGATACCATACTGCCAAAAAATGCAATTACAACTAAGAAAAACTTAGTTTTAGCAAATTCTTCTTTTTCCTTTTTTTTTAATCAAATTGAATATGCACCTTAAAATAGTTCCAACCACTTGGAGCTTACACAATAAGAAACTCCCACTTCATTTGCACTCCACTTCCGTCCATTGGCATATTCAGTTTATAATTGCTAATACAATTCAAAAACAAATCATTGAAATTTTACATAATACATCTGTGTAAAGATGTCGGTCTATGGCGAAATCCACTTCCAATTCCAATCATAGACACATTAAACTAGAAGATCAGAAAACAGAAACTGCCGCTACGTGTGTGTCCTTGTTGTACCTACTAAAAAATCTTGTAAAATGTAAGAGCTTACAAAAATGGCCTGTTACGGAGAGTCTCAACTTATAAAAACTCACCAATAACCCAAAAGTTTATTTTATACTTATATTTTATGAACGGTTTCTTTTATATAGCATCGGTTCTCAGATTTTTACCTACCTACCTAATAATAAAACATCCAACCAAACCAATGAACGAGAAAGTTTCGTTCGACCCAGTCCTGCACTTTATTTCTTGTAGTGAATAATCATCCGTTGACTGTTCTAACTTATACTACAGTAAAAACTCGTTAATTCGGAATGGTTGGGGGGAAGGTCATTCCTAATAAACGAATTTTCCGAAATAATGAGATATTTTTTTTATGCACTAAAACGCGTTCCTATCTATATGGATGAAAAAATGCAAGAACTTAAAACAAAAAATTATTTTTCTAACACAAAAGATTGCAAATAATACATAAAATTTCTCATTGTATAGTTTTTCCCGATTTTTATATGTGAATTGCCGGGACTCCCTATATATTTTTTGAGGTCTATTTCCTACCTATATCATTTAATTTAATTTTTACATAAAAAAATTTAAAACTCTCTTTTATTCAGAAATTATTTTTCCGAAATAAAGAATTCCGAATTAAAGAATTCCGAATTAAAGGGCTTTTACTGTATATAGATACAGGGTGTCCGCCGGGAAGGTATACTACTTTGTTTTGCCGCCATTTTGGTAAACATTAGTCTTGACAGTTCAAATTTGGCAGTCATGAAGTAGACACGTGGCAATCTTAAAACATTTTATCCAAATCAATCATCGATTACTGTGACGATGAGAAAGTTACGTGAAATTTTTGGGAGTGCCAACAAAACGCACTATTTATCGTGTGAATGATTTCGAAGAAAGAGTGTCTGTAGGTGATAGGTCCAAGCATGGACCACAACGTACTGCAAGATCGGCTGAAAACATTACTGCTGCTCAAGGAAGTGTTCAAAACAATCCATCAACCTCAATTCGACGCCGTGCTTAGCAGCTTGGTGTTCAAAGAACAACTTTGGCGACAATTTTGCACAAGGATTTGCATTTTTTTCCATTTAAAATTCAGTTGACACAAGAGCTTCTTCCAGAAGAACATTTACGCCGCCGTACATATGCCAATAGAATGTTACAGCTAGGCCCATGACAACCCCGATTTTCATGAAAAAATCATAGTGAGTGACGAGGCACATTTTCATTTGAATTGATATGTGAATAAACAGAATTAAATTATTCATCAGTCACCTTTGCCGTTTAAGGGCACAACTTAATGCTTTGGGCTTGATTAACATGTGGTATCGACAAGACGGTGTCACATCGCATATAGCCAGGACTACAATGGAATTACTGCGAGACCTCTTTCTACAACAAGTCATTTCAAGAAATGGTGATGTTGATTGGCTCCGGACTTCTTTTTGGATATCTGAAAAGCAAGATTTATGCAAACAACCCTGAAACGCTTGAGCAACTCAAACAAAATATTCGTCATGAAATTAATGAAATACCGCGTGAAATGTGTGAGAATGTAATGAAAAAAGTTCTAAAAAAGGGCTCGCATTTGTGAGACTAACAGAGGCGGACATTTACCTGATTTTGTATTCCATACATAATTGCCGACATTAAAAAAAAAAAACATTTATCAATATAAGATCCATTCTCTTTCATTGAATCAAAAATTATAAACAAAGAAAGTAGTATACCTTCCCGGCGGACACCCTGTAGTAGTCCCTAAATTGTTGACACTATACCGGGGTCGCATGCAAGCATTGTTTTCAGATACACTTCATAGTTTTAAAGAATGTTCTTGCTCTAAATATATACATACATATGTAGCTAGCGCCATTTCTCGAGATTTTTGCACGTACATATATAATGCGCTGGGATTTTTAGTATTATATGAACAAGGAGAGACGCAACAGCAAGTACATCAACAAGTTCTTTTTCTTTCATTACAAAAACAAAAACCGCCATTGCATTTTCACTACCGGGTTGTCCTTCGCTTTTATTATTCATCATTGAACCCACAATCTAATTGAATAATATTTGAAAATAAAAAAAAAAAAAAAATCATTACAATCTTGAGAAATAATTAAAATTGTCTAGTCCTCAACGTATCATTAGGAGAGTTTATTTTCTGTAACAGTGGGCAATTAGTATGATGTCGTCGCTAGAAATTCCTTTCCTGAATCATTAAATAATATACTTTGTATACTGTATATAAATAGAACTTATAAAATAAAATATTGATCGATCGAATATTGGGCCATGCAGTCTTGTGTGTGTTTTTGAACTTTGTAATTGTGGATTCCTTCGCAGGACCGAATCAAATGTTTGCTATATTAGGGAACCACAAAGTGATGCAATTGACAAAAATTCGAATAAAAGTAAAAAAATAAATAAATATACGACCGTATAGATAGACAGTGCTATCTTATATAATTAACTAGCTGACCCGGCGAACTTCGTTCCGCCCAAATTCATTTATGTAGGTAATGAAATTAATAATTCCGAGCTTCCGCTTCATTCTGCTTCATGTAATTCGGTCAATTCAAATTTTTTATTCAAAAGGTACCTATATTAAAATTAAATAAATAAATAAAATCAAATACTTGTCGGCCAACCTACCGCTTTTTCACTGAAATGCTTTATGGTACATAACATTTTTTGTTCTATTTCGATTATCGGGTGCGTACACGTACAAAGCGAGAGCCGACACGTGAAATTCAAGATTTATGCCACACACATCCAGCGATAGTCCTTGCGACTTATTAATTGTCATAGCAAAAGCGAGACGTACGGGAACTTGAAGACGCTTAAATACGAACGGCAAATCGTTCTGTATAAGTGGAATCCGCGGAATAAGAACATCTTCGCCTTTGAATTTTCCAATAAAAATCGCTGCTTGAATAATATTTGATATTAAATTCTTCACAATCAAACGCGTACCGTTACAAAGTTTTGGTTCATTTAGATTGTGCAACAAAGTGGGATAGTTGGTGGCTTCGTTTTCATCCATCACGGAGTCGACTGATTTGTTGAATTGAATGCAACTCACCAGCGATTTGGTTTTGAATGGCGAAATTCAAATGATCGACGTTCTTGTTTTTCGCAGCCAAAATCACTCTTACACTCAGCCAATCATGTTCAGTATAATTCTGAGCGATATTCGGGAAAACATTCATGATTAGTTCTTCCGGTCTCGTTGTAAAGTTGCAAAAAGTTGTGGAAACTCAATCAGGCCGGTGATTAAGTCTGCTCGAATCACACCATTGCCCATCATAAATATTTGGACAACAAATACCTGGACAACTCTGCAGCGGACTGGTCATTTTGTAAAGAAACTCGCATGTTTGTTGTCAAATGCAATTTTTTGACGTATCGCCATAAAAAAGACGCCTTCAGGCAAGCATTCAATTCATCTGCCGGAGTTGATCTCGAAATGACAGGCAGCGTTTGACGAAAATCGCCTGATAGCAAGATCATTGCTCCACCGAAAGGTCATTACGTAAACGATTCAGGGCCTCCAATGCGCGTTTGTAAGCCATTGTGCATTCGTCCCATATGATAATCTTACATAGCTGCAGTACTTTCGCCATCGCAGTGTTCTTTGAAATGTTGCATGTAGGTTCTGCATCCACTTGCAGATTCAATTTCAATGCAGAATGAGCTGTTCGACCGCCTTCTAACAAAGTAGCCGCTATCCCAGAAGAGGCTAGGGCCAAAGCGATCTCAGATCTCGAACAATTGGAGCCAACATCAGTGAAATAATGAATGTATTTCCAGTTCCGCAATTTTCGTTATCGACTGCTTGCATCAATTCATCGTACACTTTCTTTTATTCTTGATTCAACATTGGCACATTTGTTCGAACAGCTTGACTCAATGCGATTCGACCGAAGTCCATTTCTCGCTCCGATTCTGGATTAAATGCGTCTTGCATTGAACGATTTGGCTGTGGCATCCCCAATTTGCACAACAAATTGCCACTCATGAGCAGACACATATCCTCGATCAAAATCAAAGCTTTGTTGCGCATTCCATCTGACATCTCCAGTTCATTATCCGATGTCACAGTACGAATTCGATGCAACTGACATCTCCAGTTCATTATCCGATATCACAGTACGAATTTGATGCAAAATATCGTCGGCCATATCATCTTTGTATAATCAAAGTATCTTCTTCATTTCAAAAACTTACTTAATGTAACATAGTAAACATAATTTATTAGAACAAACTTTTTTGGTACCTATAGGTATTTAAAAAAAAAAAACTTTCAAAATTGTTGACAACAACAATTTGGTTGGAAAATAATTAAAATAATTGACAACAACAATTGCTTTTAAAATTTAAAATATTTTTTTTTTTGTATTTGAAGTGTCACTACTCGATTTCTATCCAATTTCTTTTTGTTCAAAGTGTACAAAAATGAATTTATTGGAATGGCGGTTGAGCCTTCTTTCAAAAATTTATCATACCAATTTATTAACCTTCCCTGCATGGTCTATTAACCAACAAAAAAAACTAAATCAGAATCGGATGTGTGTGGCAGTCGGTAGGCTGTCACACACACATTTATTAAGTTATTTTTATATATATAGATTAATTAATTAAATAATTTTGTAATTTATTTACTGATTAATAAATTAATAACAATCACCATTACATTGATACGTGAACATCAAAAGGAGAATAAAACAGAATAAAACCCATATCAGTTGAAAGGTTCTGTGCCATATATGTCCCCATTAAGGCTGGTGAAATTCAGTTACTTATAAAAGGTAGGGTCAGTTTTCAACCACAATCGGGACTAGTACCTAATAAGAAATAAATACGAGCAACAAAAATAAGAAAATTTGCCGCAGCTTAAAAAAATGCTGGCTGATTTATGCTATCCGCATTTGGTATCTTTTATCTTACGTATATATATGTATATCAAATTAAGTACTAACCAAAAAGTAACGCAATCCTCGAGTGTCGGTGGCGTGGCTGTGCTGGGTGTGGACAGACCAAACGACTGCGTCTGGACATCTGTATTGTGTAACAACCTCCGACAGAAAAAAAAAAAAACGCAATCCTCACACCGGTAAAAAAGAGTCAACTGCTTTATTCCAAGCATCTTGGAATACCTCTGGATAATGAACGGAAATCGGGTTCAATTTTGTTCAGACAATGAACCACTTTTTGAAATAAAATAAATAAATAAATAGTTGGCGCAACAGGTCCGTAGGGACCCTAGGCCAAGCGTATCACAACCATTCGTTTTGTATGAGTTTTTCATTTTTGGAACGAAAGGAAGGGCAAGGGATCTACAATTTTATGCCGACTCCAAACGGCTAATCGAGAAGCTCTTTCAAGACAGTTATACTCTCGGATGTTTATCAGACGTTCGCGAGAGGTGGCGCAGTGGAAAAAACTCTAAGTTGGAATTTGGGTTTTTTTTTTTTTTTTTTTTTTTTTGCGGGACTCGAACCTCGACGCCTCGCTTAGTTGGTGCATGATCGCCACAAAATCACAGACAGGCCCGCGAATTTCAACTCAGACTTGTGTCAAATCAGTTTCAGATCATTGGGTAAATAAATCAACTTCTTTCCAATTTATTTTGCCAGAAACTCGAGCAATATCAATCATGCCGAGGTACCTACGTGCTACCTACATGCAACATGCTACATGATCAACGACATCTAGAAAAGTCAAACCGATATTACAGTGCATTAATAGATAACTTTTTGAATAGAAATCTTAGATCAGTTGAAGAATTAAGTCAGGTGACTTCGATTGCAAAATATGTTAAATTGAATAAAATAAAATAAAATAAAATCGAGCTATACCAACCCAGAGTAGATCAGCTCCAGATCAGTATTATACCAAAAGGTAGATCGGTACCAGTACGAGTTTAGTACTAGATCAGTTATAGATCAGTTTCCGATCAGTGTTCCAATCATGTCTTATCATTTCAGCTGGCTAATAAACGTCCGCTGCTTTGTAACAGGTCGGTCTTTTTAGTCTCAAGAGTCTCAAGAGTCCCAAGAGTTTCCATATAAATTTAGGAGTAAGTTTTAGGAGTTATTTCATAAAGAAGTAACTCCCAAAGCCATGCAGATGAAACAAGTAAAAATAAGGACTTATTTCATCAGTACGGACTTGGGAGCTATTTCATCTATCTTTGGAGTTATTTCATTTGTTATAGCAATTTGTAAGAACATTTTGCCTTCTAAATTGTATTTTTTGTCCACCACTTTGGGACTTTTTTCGCCTTTTCTTATTAGAAAATAATTCACGATAAATTAGCTCTTAAATGTTCGGACTTACTTCCTCTTTGGATTGGGACTTATTTCAGTTTTCTTTAGAACTTGTTCCATTTAAACAGTTTTGGAGTTATTGCATTTAATATTAGAAGTTCCTTCGTTAGGAAATATTTCATTTGGAGTTAATTCCTTTGCAGTTCATTCGTAGAGCTGTTGTTGCGTAGAGTGATATATATTTCCCTCTACATGCTGAAAGAAGTATGGCTACATTCGTGGAACACTAGTTTCACGAAGGATATTTTCCATATTTACGAAAACCATAAAGGGGAAGTTATAGCCTTGTAGGCAATTTTGAAGGGATGTTTTCACCAACAAACCAAACAAAACCTTCCCCCACTACTTAAATCGAATGTGCCAAATAAAACACCATCGTCCATCGTACGTCAACTGTCAACGGTTTCCTGGCTTTGTCTTCTACTTCTGAATTGACAAAACGCCTCTTTGATACTTATTTCTAACTCTCACCATTTTTATACCATAATCGATTTGTTTCCATGTGGAAAATGTCTTCACTGGTAGTCCGTAGGTTAAACTTGAATAAAAAAAAAAAAAAGAAGATGCCTATAAATACCACGTAGGGACTGCAAAAACGTCTCGTTACTTCTCAATTCAAGTTGCATGTTCTAAACTGATAAATTTTAATCAAATCTTCCCTGGAAACAGGCTTTTCCCAATTTGTATTCTCTGAATAGTAGTTCCGCTTCGATCTAATGATTTTCAGTGTCTCTGCATATTTAGAATCCCCAACCACCTACATATATTCCACCCCATCCAAGTATTGGCATTGGCTCAATATTCCCAGAAAACACGTACACGTTTGTTGCCCACTTGTTCTTTCCCGCTGCTGAATTGTTCCAAAAAGAACTTCAATCAAAATTCAATGTCTTGCTGCGTATTGCCATGGAATTTTTGCAACAATAGAACAACAAATTGCGATTAACAACTCCTCAATTCAATGACTCGCCTAATTGTCTAGAAACCGCCTCTTCGTTTTTGAGTATAGCAGAATCATGCCCTACTACTACATACTCCAACCTTATATTCCTTTTCAATTTGCTATTCGCAAATCCAATTAATCCACTTCCGAGGTAGATCATGCAAAAATCAAATTACCATTCATTCAAGGCCTATCATCCTCGGGAGAGCAAGAGCGAGTACATATACAATATGGGTGGATGTGGAGTAGGTCCATATCGATCAATATCATCCCATAACCGCCCCCTAATCGAAGGACTGGTTTCAGGGTTTCTATTTCTTTTCTTTCTCCTTTTCAGCTGCCTCAACTAAAACTGAAAACAGAAAACCCACACCCACACCCACACCCACACCCACACCCTCATTCTAATCTCTGGAATGAGATATTCGGCAAAGCTGGAGGGAGATAAACACACGCATGAAAAATCCCCAAAAGATACAAATTTCGTTTCGTTTTTTTCCTCCGCCCGTTCATTTATTTTTGTTTGTCTCTTCTTTCGTTTCTTCGATTTCTATCCGTTGATCCAATTTTATGCTTTGCCAAATCTGATTGTTTGAGTTTGAGTTTGTTGCTGCTTCAGTCTAGATCTGGATACTCATATGGTGCCTTAGATTGCATTAGCCATAAGGCGAAACATTTCAAGGCATCTTTGTGTGGCGTCCGGTTAACTCTTGCATGGAGTCGAATGATTGTTTCCTATTTTTCGAGTTCTGCTGCGAAAATGCTTTAATTGATTTTTAACAAGATTGTTTGTGGAGACCTCCACTTAGAAGTTTCCTTTATTTTGCGAGGGGTTGTGCTGGCAGTTGGGAAAACTCTGAAGAACCAATTGAACACTTTTTTTTTTTTGGACAGGGAGGCAAAGAGAACTTTGCCCATTGTGGTGGTTTCATAATTGAACCCTTGACAAGTTTTGCATACTTTGTGTCCCTGCTTGATTGTTGTGGAACGTGAAAGATATTTAAAGTGGTAACGAACTTGAAAGGAATTTTAAATATTCTCACTTTTGTTATCATCGCGCTTCAAGTTGTGGCGAGAAGAGTCTGTCCAGAGGGAAGGCATTGTGACTGAGGTAGTTAAAATTTAAATCTGTCGGAATGAAGAGACATTTATAGATTTAAGGACAAACGAGGTGTTCATCATGTGAAGGCCGGACGTTGAATTAGTTCCGGGCTGATACGTTTTTATTCTGTGCTGATATTTAGGTACCTCTTTGAAATCGTCTGACCTCTTCGCGGTTGCTGGTCAATGGCCTTAGTCATGGGAGGGAGTTAGCATTTGTGTTCAGCATATTCGGCAAACGATTTTGTTTTTGTGGGGACAGTGGCGCATTTTAAAGTGTGCTGAACTATTGAGCGAATATTTCTAAGACCAACAACCGAATAAAACACAAATCACATCTAAAGATTATGTCCACCCTCCACCTTTCGCGAATGTCTGGATACAGCCGAAGTTTTAGCGGACCGTTAGGGAGCTTTATTGGGTTGCACATAAATTTGAAGGTCCAATCATCCCGTGAAATACGAATAAAATTGATTAAATGCTTTGTGGTGGTATCACATTCTGTGCTTTGGATGATGCTAGTCACACATATTTTTTTTCTGGATCTAAAAATTAAATCAATGAACTCCAAAATGCATCCCCAAAGACAGCCCATCTAAATACCGCTGCCAGTCAGTGCACTGTAAAAAAATGCTACTGCGTACATTATATTCGTTTTATTTCATTTTGATTAACTTACAAAATCAGCGGAAAAATAACGTGTTAAAGAAAACACCATCATCATGGTGACATTTGCGATGCACATGATTTAAAACTTACTCTCGACATCGGCTAGGTACAAAAATAGACCACGAGATGCACCAGAGCAGAGATTTATCCTATTAATAGGGACATCAGATCACGGTCATGAACCGCATTATTCAAAATTAGATTTCACACTGTTCAGTGGTGTAATATGTAGTAATCGACGATTACGATAACATCACCATCAAATACGTAATATAAATTGTAATCGCCGGCAAAGTGCCACCAATAAATTAGGTGTAGCAGATGGTGTTTTGTGTGTCGATGGTATGGGGGCGAAAGCCTGTTTAATGTTTAAAAAAAAAAAAAATCAGCTTTAAAAACCATCAAGAAGGTTTATATCCGTGTGGGTGTATGTTTGTTACTTAATCATACAGCAACCTTATTTCTGCTGCGTACATGATTACAGCTCCTGCAAATTTGAAATTGGGTCGGAATTCTAACATTAATCATCAGCCTTGGAAGTGCAATTATACTCGTAGTTTTCGATGACTTTTTGTATGGTTATCAAGATGGTTTTTCGAACGTCAATAATCACACGGGGGTACTTCATAAACGGTTGAGTACTTCATGCGTACTTCATTCTCTCCGACTCCAAACGTTATCATTTCGTGTTTAACCTCAATCCTAGTAAGAACCACTTGTGTTGTTTGAAAGGCTAACAGCTTGTTTGCAAACACTTTGATTTCAATTATAGTTGTTTCGAACTAATACAATAATTCATCATGGCGAAGTGCCTGATGTTTAAACAGAGGTAACTGACAGTCAATTTTTTGTGTGTATTCAGCTTGGAAAGACATTATCGTTCTAGCGTAGTCAGGGAGTAAACCTTGCACTCGCTTTGCCGAAAGAAGAAAAGACAAGAGACCAACAACATTTTGCAAGCAATAAAAAATGCACGAAGTTGTTGGTCCCCTATGTTGTATTTAACAGTGAAAATCAAACTCTAAGGACAGTTCAAGGTGCGATTCGAAGCAACATTAAATCTTCGGCCACTGATGCACTGAAGAATACCCTAGTCTTAGCTTATAAATACTTTCATGGTTCATTTTTTGAGGAAGGTAACGAGGTTATTGAACAGGCGCCACGGTTCCCAATTTTTAAGGAGGAATTTTGATATTATATCTCAATGTGAAGCACTTGAACGCCTTTTAATACAGATAACTAATATCACCGAAAAGTACCTACCTTACCTCGCTATCGTATGACTTTCGAAAAAACTAGTTCCTTTTATAACGGGTGATTTTTTAGCTGGTTTGGTTTTGGCAACACTGGTTTTGACAGCTGACGTGTGTTTAGTACCTTGTGTCACTGTCAAACAGCTTCAGTTTGGTTTGCAATTTAACCATGGATCGTCTTACAAATGAACAACGCTTGCAAATTATTGAATTTTACTATCAAAATTCGTGCTCGGTTCGAAATGTTCATCGCGCGCTGCTTCCATTTTATGATCGGCATTCTCGACCTTCTGAGCAGTCTATTCGGAAGATTGTGACCAAATTTCGCACCAAATTTACTTTGTTGGACATTAAACCACCAACACGTTTACGTACTGTGCGTAGTGAAGAAAATATTGAGGCCGTATCAGCTAGTGTGACAGAAGACCGCGAAATGTCGATTCGGCGCCGTTCCCAGCAGTTAGGCCTTTGTTACAGCACTACGTGGAAAATTTTGCGGAAGGATTTGTGCGTAAAGCCTTTTAAGATACAGCTTGTGCAAGAACTAAAGCCAGCCGACCTACCACAACGCCGAATTTTTGGTGAATGGGCTCTTGGAAAGCTGGCCGAGGATCCGCTTTTTTATCGAAAAATTGTGTTCAGCGATGAGGCTCATTTTTGGTTGAATGGGTACGTAAATAAGCAAAATTGCCGCATTTGGAGTGAAGATCAGCCAGAAGCATTGCAACAGCTACCAATGCATCCCGAAAAAGCCACTGTTTGGTGCGGTTTATGGGCCGGCGGCATTATTGGGCCATATTTCTTCAAAGATGATGCGAATCGCAGCGTTACTGTCAATGGTGAACGCTACCGAGCGATGATAACAAACTTTTTTTTGCCCGAAATGGAAGTTCTTGACTTGCATGAGTATGCCAAAATTGGACTCAGCGGATGGACTACCTGAGACGCAGCCGCGGTCAACATTTGCATGAAATTATCTTTAAACATTAAATTGCAAGGTTCAATATTTCATTCATTTTTTCGAATTTTTTGTGTTTTTTTTTAAAAAAAGTTCTAAACCTCTTAAAAAATCACCCGTTATAAGACAGGGAATATTTTTTCAAAAGCCCACAACTTAGGAAAATTTCATGCGCAGAACTTATTATGTGCAGAAGCGTTGTAGGTTCGTCTTTTCTAAAAAATAGTACAGTCGAACCCGTTTAAATGAAACGAGAAAAAATCGTTACTTTAACTTCAATTAACCGGGTTTTTCATTTAAAAGGACTTCGGATAACTGAAAAAAAAAAAAAATACATGGGAACAAGTTAAATTTTTCATATAAGCGGGGTTTTCAATTAAACGAGTTTCAAATTAGCGGGTCCGACTGTATTTTAAAGTAAAAATTCCGCTTCTTCTCTTTCAGCTGTAACCAGCCGTTGGTTGGTTCAAATAACAGGATTCTCAATATGTACACTTATTACACACCATTTATTATCTATGTACGTTGTTCGGTTTTACTGACTTTTGGCGTAGTTAAAGGAATTAAAAAATATATTAAGGGTATTCACTTAAACGCGTAAAACCCTCATAAACTACTGCGTAAACTGCAGAAATGTACCACCTTGTAAATCAACTGTCAGATTTTGTATGGAAAATAGTTTACGCAGGTCTAATAATTTTCCGCGAACAATTTGACTCGGAAATCGACTGCGGAAAATCACGCAAATTTTCAAGTGTCAAACTGTGAATAACAAAATAATAAAAAAACAGTGAATAAATTAACACTTCCAAAATCTTGTTCTCCTTTTGTTGTTTATGGCCTGGAAATCATAAAATTATGTCAATCGATATTTATAAAAGCACACTTGGTGGAAATATGTATGTGCCTTTGTTTTCGCAAAAACTTCCAATATATCTGTCAATTTCTTCAAGAATTTAATCAGTTGCTTCTTTTCACTTACTTTCGGCATATCGATAACTTTGGGAAGTCTAAGAACAGCTGAGTTTGACAAAATACTTGACAGTCGATTTATGTGAATTACGCAATGACATTTCCGAGGGATGTTCACTCAAAACACCGCTGAAATTTCTGAATTTACGAGCTAAATTAAATTATGAGATTAAGTGAATACCCTTACTGATTTCATTTTCGACGTCCGTCACCGGAAAACTTGATGATGTAGATGGAAAGTAGTTGATCAGACATTTTTTAGTTATACCCTGGACCTTTATACGAGCTGCTAAATCACATATTGTTCAAAATTGTGTGGATAAGCATGAGAAATTATATCCTTGCCGAAAGATGTGAACCCCTCGACCCGACGAACTTGCTTTTTAACTGATCTTGCCTTAAAGATAACATTTCTCGTTTCGCCGATCGCTCTTATCAACTTGCTGTATGACATGATCACTTGCGATCACTCTCCAAACCAGAGACAATACTGAGACCCCAAACTCACAATCATCTGCCGCTGGCCCCCTCAATTTTTTTCTTCACATTCGCCATTTTGTTTTCCTATCGGTGTTATGTCAATTTAGAATCCGTGTGACATGCAAAAACATACAAAAAATATAAAATCAATGCTGCCAACCGCTACCAACAACCATGGGGGAATGTGATAGAGTTCGGGAATACCAAATTTTACGATATCTGAATGCTATTGGTTGGTTATTATATATTTTTAAGTGCGATTAATAAAATTTGTACGATCTTTCAACCGTAGTGTTGACCAAAGCACAAGCTTAAAGGTCAGTGTTTAGCGTAAACATAATTTGTTTGGTTAATAAAACTATCTAAATGAGATGTTTTATATACTAGAAACATATTGGGACAAACATGGCTGTGTATTTTCCGCTTTTGAATATAATTAACTTCGATTTCAACCATTCTGCAGTAATCATTTTTCGTAAATATTTTTAGCAAAAGTGCACTTATTCCTAAAATAAAATACGATTCACACATAACGAATAATTTCAAATTTAACGGACAAAATTCTATAAACGCTGGCAGCAACTTTGCCGACACCGGAAGTTCTTGATATTTTTTGAGGGTGTGTTGGTTAGGCGGAATTTTTGAAGTTCCGTGGCATTTGTCAATACGAATTTCGGGGTCTCAGTATTGTCTCTGTCTTAGAAACATTCTCAAACATCTATGAACTTTCTAAGAAAAATCTAGTCATCCTCCACTGGATTCCAGCCCATAGAGCATTTGAGGGTAACGAGTCGGCTGACTCACTGGCTAAAGTCGGAGCAACCACTCCACTCATCGGACCTGAACCCTTCTGCGGAGTCAGCCAGAAAAGCCATTTTAGGAACTACATCAAGAACCAATCTCGTATAGAGTCTAACGAGATCTGGCAAAACACAGCTGGGCAGAATTGCACCAGAACATTTTTCCCCAAATTCTCCTCCAGAAAATCACTCTTCTTGATTAATCTGGACAAAAACAACCTGAGAATACTAACAGGAATAATCAGTGGCCACGGTCGAGTGAAAAATCATCTCCACCGCATTGGCGTCTCACCGGATCCCATCTGTAGACTTTGTCTCGAGAGTGACGAATCCTCTCTTCACATAATCACAGAATGTCCGGCCCTTTGTCGTCTCAGGAAAAAAGTCCATGGTGATGAAATCATTGATTTAGCATCTCTTGCTAATGTACACCCAGAGAAGATCCTGGTCTTCCTGACGGCCTCTGGGACGAAAATATGGCTCTAGGAATATATCAGGGAAGGCACAATAGGCTCCTCTAAGAAGCCGCAGTACCAGAGCTCATTAAAAGTTCTCCCGCCTTAAAATCTACATTGTCTCTGTTTCAAACCATAACAAACTATTGCTGTAAAGAAATTCAGTCAAATGTTTCTAAGGACTCGCTGAAAGTCCACGAAACGCTGGTTGTATCTAAAACTTTGAAACTAGGCCCGCCATAAAATACAAAAATATCATGCCATCACTCCATCAATCGTTACCAATCTTAAATCTAAATCTGAAATTTCCTCGAGACGGCAGTTGTTCATTTTCCATTTTTCAAGTGACACATCTAATTGTCTGTGACAGCATCAATACAAGGTTGAATAATACCTTGTCACCTTGAGCGACCAAAGGAACGCAGAAGTGAGATGATAAAATAAAGCTGGGTGAGGCTCTGTCGAATCGACTAAGGAACCTACCACCAGGGTGAATGTCTGAGTAGCTTAAAAACAAAATTGCTGGCCACTCTTGCAGTACGTATTCATCATGGTTTTTTGTTTTTTGTTTTGTTGATACCTGTAAATCATTAAAAATACAATTTCTTTTATTTTTAGAACAAATAAACACCTCTTCATTTAAATTTAAATAAATTTCGATTTAGAGATGGTGAGGTGGCACTTTCTTCCTTGTTGCCAACATTTTTGTCAAATCTTATCTCATTTCTATTAAGTAGCTCTGTCAATTGTTGTTAATTCGCCATGAAATCTTCATATTTTTGTGCTGCATATATTATCATATATTATAATATTTCGAAATAATTGTGGGCGCGTCTTGAAATCATCATTTCTCATTTCGACTCACAAATAAGATGACATAAACTTAATTTTAGCATCACTTCGGCCAATAAAGTTGCGTTGAATCATTCGTTCGGATTTATCCAAGTTTCGCCCCCGACAATTGCGATACGGATGTGATAAATATTATCAGCTACGGACAGATTAAAAATGTTTTTATTTTTTTTACTCGACTATTCTTCAGTTTGTCATTGAAAGATGAAGAAAATGAATTTTCCTAGAGTCAACAACAAAACTGATAGTAATAATTATTACGATCAATGGCGGTTTTGTTGTTTTTTGGTTATGAAGAAGAACGCTAAATTAAGCAATTTGAATACGCAGCTAATTAATGGTCTTGGCAAACACTTTTCATGTCACAACGTGTGGGCTGTTTTTTTTTTGTATTGAGCTGTGATAATTTTTTTCTTTGCTTTTTTAAATCCTGACTGACCTTGACGGGGGAAATTTATGTGTTTCGGAGGTATTCAAGTTGCGTCTTTTGATGACGTCTAGTCGACGTCTTAAAAATTCATTTGACATTTTTTTTATCTGCAGAAGACTGAGGCAGAAATGAGGTGCCTTCCGAACACAGAGGGTGGACATGACATTTTATTCACGAATTATTTTAGAAATTCCGCCCGTCAGCGTGGATGAAGTTCAAAATTCAATACGATAGATTGAAGTCGTTTAAAGGTTTATACGAACGAAGTCATTCGCTATGACAGAGATGGTGGGTGAAAAGACCGTAGATAAAAAGTAGATCAACTG
The DNA here is from genome assembly GCA_946477585.1 of Cheilosia urbana. Classification (NCBI taxonomy): domain Eukaryota; kingdom Metazoa; phylum Arthropoda; class Insecta; order Diptera; family Syrphidae; genus Cheilosia; species Cheilosia urbana. The sequence goes on along the minus strand of OX297855.1, from coordinate 17,944,143 downwards.
TCTAGATGAAATATCTAGTAAATGGATAAGCCTATACTTAACATAAAGGGTTTTTAAACAGGGACGCTACACTGAAAAAAAAAGGTACACCATAGTAGTGAAAAAGTTCATCAATGTGATGAAAAAATCAACAATTTTAGTCCAGTGAACTTTTTCATTAGTATGATGAAACCGATTTCGTCAATATGATGTTGTTCATCATTCATCAACTTTGTTCATCAATATTATGAAAAATTCATCAATATGATGAACCCAAATTCCCCTTTAATTTCATAATGTGATGAATGTATTCATCATATTGACAAATTTGTTCATCAATATGATGCACACTTTCTGTGCTGTCAAATTTGTTTTCATGTAGTTGTAAGATTATTCACACAAATAAAAACATGAAATAAAAATACTGACACCAATATAAATCGTAAAGATATAGCCTTCCCACTTTCATGGGGATGCTAAATTACTTAAACGAGCATAATGTCATGAAAATGGTAATGGTAATATTATGTGAATTTAACTATTGAATTTCTTCGCATCCGAAAGGAAAATATTCAAACGAAAATCAGTTTTACCACGAAAGTCAATAAAGTGTAGTGGCAAAAACTCACGCGCTCAAGAAATATTGAAGATTTATAAAAATAAATTTTATTTCTGAGTTACTTTTATCACTCCTGGGACAATTTTTTTTTTTTTTCATAATGGATCCCAATGAGAATCAGAGAACGGCCGTTTGCCTGCCATATGCATAGAGTCACAGGGTGCATGTGCATACATTTGTGTTTGAAATGTGTTTTTGCGTTTTTTGTTATTTAGTTATAATTTTATTGATCCATTCTGTTGAATTTTATAATGTTGAGGCGTGAGAGAACAATGTACGAGAAAAGTTTGGTTAAATAACAATATTACATTGATTTTGAAAATATTTTTAAAAAGTAAATATTTATTTACATTTATGTGTGTAATGAAACCACAACGTTAGGTATAATTATATAGCGAGCTCTTTTTTTTTATTTCATGATAATTGTAGTTTTATTTTAATGACATATTTATTTAACTTCAAAAATCGACCCTACTGTTAAGTTTCCACCGGAGAATAACTGCGAGATTTAGAAAAATTTCCGTAAATCCCACATAAATCTCGGAATTTATCATACGAAAGTATCTCTCTCTCTCTCTCTCTCTCGTGAAATGTCATTTTCTCTCAAATGGACAGAGCCAGAGAGAATACGTCAAGTTAATTTTCTTTTATTTGGTGGAAACACTTCGGGATTAATTCTATACCTCTTGTACTTAATCTTGGTATTTGTGTTCGGTGGAAACGTAGCTTAACCTACCTTTTAGAAGTATGTATTCTAAAACACGTACAACAACATTTTTCGATATTTACGTTTTACTTTTTACAAATGAAAAAGCTATATCAAGATATCGGAAAAATAAGCCCCTTTGAAAATTAGATAGTCTTACTTATGATTAAGCTTTTAAAACGTCGCTATGAACATTTAGAGCAAACAATTTATGCCGAAAAACGTTCGTTCTATGCAACTGAATTAAAGTTATATATTAATTGCATACCTTTAATTAAGGCTAGGTAAATTGCATTCTTTTTAGGGTAAATGAGGCGCTCCATCGAAGATATAGGTTCTAATTATATAAGTTTCATTATACTGATAACATAATAAATACTTAAAATATATTAATGTATTAAAGCTATTTATGCAAAATTTATAACATTTTATATAATGTGAATTATCGAAATTAGACTATAGCTTTTTTATATTTCCACCATTCTTATACTAATATTGAATTTTTCACACTTCATTAATTGTTTTAAATTGTATATACTGCAGGTTATTTAGCAAAACTAGTCGCCCGTAGTAAAATAAAAAATAAAAAAGTTTGTTCATCGGCAAGCAATTGTCAATACATTGTTTAAAATGCAAATGAATACTTTTGGGGGAACAATAATTAAAAGATAAACAAATAATTATGTGATGAAATTTCTCAATCACATATATCGAATCTTTTAAGATATTCATCGTTCATCGTAAAACCATTCACAATTTTCTTCTATGCCACCCTGTGTAGATACTTTACGCTTGATGAGCAATGGCATATAATTATCTACGCATATATAGATTAAAAGATTCATCTTGCGTGTGTGAGTATAAATGCTGTACCAACATCGCGTGTGTACACCTACAGCATACATCATATTAACAATCTGTGCATCACATTGAAGAAACCGATGAAAAAAGTTCATCAATATGAGGATTCCATTCATCAATATGATGAATATAACGGTGAATTTAATTTTTTTCATCAATATAACGAATTAGTTCATCTATATTATGAAGGTTTACATCAACGTTCTCCTTAATAAAAATTAATGTCTGTTTTTTGACGAACACTGTCATCAATATAATAAAAGCAGTCATCAAAACGATGAACATCGTTATCAATATGATAAAAATTCAAAACTTGGCAATCGTACTTGAATATGATGATTCCATTCATCAATAAGACGAATAAATCATCAACTGGATCAACAAATGACTAAATTCATCAAAATAAATGTTTTCGTCATATTGATGAAATGTTTTGATGAAATAATGAACGTAGTTCATAAAAACATACGCTAAGTTCTCATCAGAATCCTGTTGAAAAAATTGATGAATTCATTTTCATCATATTGAAAAACTGTTCATCAATTGTCAAAAAGTTTTCATGAATTTGTTCATCATATTTATGAAAATTACGTCATATCAATGAATATCATGTTGATGAACGCCATTCATCAATACGACGCCGACTTTTTTTTTCAGTGTACAAAAGTAGAGCGACAGGGATAGCAAACGACGCTGAATTTCTTGCCGCTCCTTTGACATTTCTCTTCAGTAAGGTTTGCCATTTCATGATGGAAAGATATACGAGCCAACAACGAGTCGAAATTATTAAAATTTGCTACCGAAATTCGGAGTCAGTGGCATCAACGTAAAGAGCGCTACGTAAAATTTATGGTCGTCATAATCGTCCTAGCAGATCAACAATTGAGCGTCTAGTGGAAAAATTTGAATCCACAGGCACAGTAAAAAATGTTCCCGTGCCAGTGAGCCAAAGAAGTGCCCGTAGTGTCGAGAATATTACTGCCGCTGAGGCTTCAGTTGAAGAAAGCCCAAATGTGTCTCTCACACGTCGTTCTCAAGCGTTGGGCATCTCTGTGACGTCGTTGTGGCGATTTTGCGAAAAGATCTTGCCCTACATCCTTACAAGATTAAATTGACGCAAGATTTGAAGCCGCTTGACCACCAGAAGCGTCGTATGTTCGTGAATTGGGCTGAGCAACAACTTGAAAATGATTCGGATTTTCATCGAAAATCATCTTCAGCGAAGGAGGCTCATTTCTGGCTGAATGGCTTCGTCAATAAACAAAATATGCGGTATTGGTTAGGCAGCAATCCACACGTACTCCATGAGGAGTCATCATTGCACCCCGAAAAAATTACGGTTTGGTGTGGTTTATGGGCCGGTGGCGTCATTGGGCCGTACTTCTTCCGTGATGATCAAGACCAGCACGTTACTGTGAATGGGAATCGCTACCGTTCAATGATAACCGAATATTTTTGGCCCCAATTGGATGATATGGACTTTGAGGACATGTGGTTCCAACTGGACGGCGCCACAAGCCACACAGCGAATGTCACAATCAATTTATTGGAAACCAGGTTTGGAGAACGTGTTAACTCACGAAATGGGCAAGTCGATTTGACGTCGTTAGACTATTTCCTGTGGGGCTACGTCAAGTCTATGGTCTATGCCAACAAGCCAGCGACGATTGATGAACTTCGTACGAATATCGAACGTGAAATTGAAGCGGTATCGGCCGATTTATGCTTGAAAACCGTCGAAAGTTGGGTTCAGCGTCTGGACTTCTGCAAGCGTGCCCGTGGTGGCCATGCAAAAGAAATCGAGTTCCATACATAATGGCATCGAAGGTACTTTCACAGGAATAAAGAATTTCATTGATATCCAAAACCGATTTTGTTTTATTTGAAAAAAACTTTTGTAGCGCTCTTATTGAAAAACCCGATACTTCAACACAATGACTGTGATAAATCAATGCGGTGGATGTCGGTGACATGAAATGTCATGTAAGGAAATGTGTTATTTTTTTAATGGAAAAACACAAACTATTTGTAAATAAATACTTTGGTTGGAGTTAAAACTATTTCGAGGAACACATTTCACTAATCCATCATCAGACTTAAAAAAAAACATGTTTGTTTTTCTCTTCCGCGGCCAGTTGTCCGCCTACCAATTGGCGCCTATTGATGGACAAGCATAATTCCACCAACTAATTAATAGTACAACAAAATTATACGAAAAGTGAAAAACAAGTAAATATTGTCGAAAATTTAACAAACCATTATATTAATGATCCATGATGACTAACAAGAAGCTGGCTTAACGCCAACAAAACCGAGGGTGACAGAGTGAAATAAGCCTTTAAAAATTTAGATTTATGGAACAAAAAAAAATTAAGGAATGAGCCTTATCACCACCATGTCAACAATGTGATCTTTTGGCAAAGCTTTGCTACAGAAAGTGTTGTAAACTTCCTCCACTTTAAATTTATGTTAATCACAAAAACCAATGATAAACAAATTACGACATTCCTAGGAAGATTACTTGCTTCAACCTTCCCAAAACAATCTAATGAAGATTTATTGTGTTTGTTGTCAAATTTGACAGCTTGAAAAAAAAAAAATTTAGTTGGCGCAACAGGTCCGGAGGGACTCTAGGCGTCTAGTGAGAGATTTTCATTTTTGGAACGAATGGAATGGGATCTACAATTTTATGCCGACTCCAAACGGCTAATTGAGAAGCTCTTTCAAGACAGTTATACTCGTGAGAACTGGCGCAGTGAAAAAAAAAAACCCTTGTTGGAATTTGGGTTTTTGCGCGATTCGAACCTCGACCACTCGGTTGGTAGTCCAACACTAGCGCCCACAATTTGACAGCTTATTGGTGAAGAAATGTCTTAGGGGTTAGTGTGTTGGGCTACTAAGCGAGGAGTCTCAGGTTCGATTCCCGAAAAAGCCCAAATTAATCTTCAGGTTTTCTCCACTGCGCCACCCCTTGTGAACGTGCGTGAGTATAACTGTCAAGCAAGAGCTTCTCCATAACCTGCTTGGACTAGAGATGAAATTGTACATCCCTTCCATTTGTTCAAAAAAAAAAAAAAAAAAAAAAACCCACACAAAACGAATGGTTGTAAAAAGCTAGGCTAGCTAGGTCCCTACGGACCTGTTGCGCCAATAAATTGTTTTCATTTTTTTTTTAGACAGCGAAATGTATGCAAGTTTTAATGCGACGTAGCTGGGTAGAACAAAATAAAATTCAAAACACTTGTGGCGGAATGGTTCGTACAAGACAACGTCATTATGAGGACTTTATATCGTGTTAAGTGTAGGGATGTAACGGAGGTGATTTTACCGGAGTCGGAGTCGGAAGCGTCATACCAACCTCCGCGGAGTCGGAGGCGGAGGTCGCACGCAAACACAAATTATTAAAATATAAAATCTGAAAACCTAAAATTGACGAACGCACTCTCAACTTCAATACAAATCTCGCCTAGTTATGTAAAATACATAAAAGAGTGAAAAGACAGTCGTATTGTAAGATGTCGCAACTCGATAATTCTTTGTTGTTCATGTTCATCGGTCGCCTCGTCACTGATGGTGCTCCGAAAACCCTCCGATGTGATCATATCGGAACCGAAGCCGGATTCGGAGGTGCAATTTAAACCGGAAGTTTCGACATATCGGATTCGGAGTCGAAGCTCCGTATCATCCCTAGTTACATGCATAAATGCCAAGATAAACTGTACGTTTATAAACACGACGTAACTAAAGTTGCAGAAGTGGACGTAAATACCCAACCTATTTAAAAAAAAAGGTCCGCAAAAACAAACATCCAAACTCGACCGGGTGTGTTGAATGAAAACTTTCTCACGAAGTAGGCCAGAAAACAAATTGAGCACAAAAGTGTGACACTATTTGTATGTCTCTCATCCTTGGAATTAATTAATACACATCCAAGCCGTTCTATTCCATGCCTTCTATATTTAAACAAAACGCTGATATATCGTCTTTATTCCGCTGTCATCAATCCCGTACGAACAACACCGACTAGACAACAATTAAATTGTGCTAGCCATGATTCCTCTACTCTGTTCCAAGTAGCACGTAAACATCATTAGACCCTCGAACGCGTACATACAAAGAATTTCCCCTGGCCTATAGTCCTCCCACACACATCGTCTACTCGTGGATACAAAAGATTCACTAAGTGCTTAAAAAAAAAGTTTTTCAACCTCAGGGAACTGGGTTAGTTGGTGAGCAGCGGAGAACGCACTACTCCCTCGACACCCTTGCTAAGTATGTCTCCTTGTTAGTTGTGGCCCCGTTTCACCCGCTCAAAGTGCCCCAAGGTTAAAATAATATTTTCGAAACAATGTTTAAAAAAAAGAAAGAAAAAAACCGAAAACAAACACTGGCGGTACGTTTCAGTTTTTCTCCCCTAAAACGACGAGCGAGGAGAGCGTGCATACCGGTACCGGACTATCTAGTTCAATTGTGGGATAACGCATCGTTCACACCGCTCAATAGTTCTTGTCGAAGAAAAATTGCGTAGGCCGCGCTGACGAACGCCTATAGTGCCGATTTACGCGTGAGGCGTGATGGTTAATGTGTGTGCCTGCGTTTGGTTTGTGAATTGTGACATGAAAATGGGAATGAGAATGAACATGAGGAATATTAAAAATAGAGAGAGAGAGGGAGTTTGGACGGAATCGCACATGTTCGTATTTACTCCCTCTCACTCCCGCTCCAGGCATTGGCCGTGATTGATGGTGAACAGCAGATTGTGTGTGGTTTGCCCCCTTTATACCTCATTACTCAATGAATTTTCCAAACAATTTCATCGAGCATGTGTTTCGCAACACACCATCATCAGCTCAACTGAGTTGACCATCCTTTGTTTGCATTTTGCTGGCCCACGGCATGGGGTCGATTGGTATTTTTGCTGGGCATTGTTTTTGTAAATGTAAATCCTTGGAAACCACACCGAATGACGAGGGCTTTGTATTTGTTCCTCGGGCAAACGTCATCCTGATTTATAATTTAGATATGTGCATAGCATATCTAGTTAGTTTAGTTTAGTTAGTTTTATTGACTATTTATTTAATTCATAAAATAACACAAACATTATAATTTTATATTTTCTTAGTCTAATTGGTTTGGCTTAAGGCCGTCTACCAGATTGACATTATGTAGTAAAATCTCCTCTAAGTAAATACGTAAGATAAATAAACATTTCAAAAATCTTCCTCTATTATGCGTACCCTATAGCGTAGTGCATTCGTTGTAAAGGAATACAAAACATCCCAACCTCTTTCGCCGTTTAAAATATTGATCGCTTCATCTAACTCAAGTGTGCAACATCCAAAATAATTGTATCTGAATTCCCTTAGTATGGGGCAAATTGCCAGAAAATGAAAAACATCCTCTCTCTCCTTCCGGTTACAGAGCTCACATAAAATCGAGAGATCTGAACGGTGAGGTATAAAGTTAAGATTTATTAACTCTCCTCTTATCTTAAATATCGTGCTTATCATTTCAGATGTATTTCCAGCAATGAAGTACGTTCTGTCCTGTAAATAGTGACTCATTTTGCTGTAGTATGTTCTGTATTGCGATTGTTGTGCCTCGTTTATAAATTCGTCGTACATTTTATGTCCTGTTTTTTTTAGTAAGGTGTTAAATTTGTTTTTTAAATTTATTGGATGCTCGTTAGGCGCAATTTGTAAATCCCAATCGCATTCAGACGCCAGCCTACTCCATTCTTGAACGCAGTTTCCCTTAGTCGTTAGCATATGAGACAGTACTAATTTTGGTATCCGTTTCTGCTCCATTGCCATAACCCTTACCACATAGTCTAGATGCAGCTTTAGAGTATTCAAAAACAGAGGTGGAATCCCAGTCTCCAGGTGTAGCATGTAGGTAGGTGTACTAGAAGGCAGTCTAAATATTCTCTTGACGAAGTATCGAAGCAGTTTTTCTACGGTTTCATAGGAACTATAACCCCACACTTGAGCTCCGTATAGTAGTATTGATGTAGAAGTCGTGTTGAATAATTTTTGTTTAGCTGCATGGTTAATGTGTTTATTATTGAAACAGGTATTCCAAATTGAAGAAATTGCTCGCTTGGCTTCTGTTAATTTGTTCTGAAGATGCTTGTTCATATTTAAATTGGAAGTAAACATTACTCCTAGGTACTTGTATTCACGTACAATATCTATGTTCTCTCCTTGAAACGTCCACTTTTCAACTCGAGAGTACCTGCCACCGCCATTCCTGATAATCATCATCTTTGACTTTGTAAGATTAACAGACAGGTTCCAGGTTTTGCAGTACTTTTCAAGTCTGTTAATCATAATCTGCATGCTATCCACAGAGTCGGCGAGAAACACAATGTCGTCTGCAAACATTAGAGCTGGTATTCTTGTTCCGTTTAGTTCAATACCTCCTCCAACAGCATCTGTGATATCGTTAATATACAAAATGAATAGTAACGTACTCAGGATGCATCCCTGCTTTACTCCCATTGTTGTTCCAAACTCTTCAGATAAGTTGATTCCGTCCCAGACACAGGCTTTGTTGTTCCTATACATGCCTTTTAAAACATTTATGATTTTTGTTGAGATTCCAACTTTATAAAGCTTGTAAAAAAGCGCTTCTCTGGCTATGGAATCAAATGCTGCTCGGAAGTCCACGAAGAATGTATACAGCTTCTTATGTCTTCTTTTATAAATCTGGGCTATATTGAATAGCGAAAAAATTTGGTCTACGGTGGAATAATTCTGTCTAAACCCAGCTTGGCATTCATTCAAAATTTGTTTGCCATTAACCCATTGCGTGAGTCTGTTATAAATTACTGAGCTAAATAATTTAACAGAAGTATTCAAAAACGATATGCCCCTGTAGTTTGCTGGATCATTGTAATCGCCCTTTTTATGCAGAGGGAAAATGATAGCCTTCTCAAAGCTAGCTGGGACTTCTGCCGTTTCGAAAATTCGATTAAATTCACATACGAGCATTAATAAAAACTCAGGTGTGCAGTTTTTGTAAAATTCGAAAGAAATGCGATCTTCACCTGGTGCCTTGTTGCTTTTCGTTTTTTGAATGGCAACTTGCACTTCGTCTAAACTAAATGGAGCATCAAGGAATTCATCGAAATAGAAAGGGGCTGCATATTGGAATGACGGTGAGCTCTGAGGTGTGTTGAGAAGGTTCATAAAGTGGGTTTTTAACTGTTCTGCCTGCAGCCCTGTAGAGATAATGTTATTTTTTCCATTTATAAGTTTCACTGCTTTCCAAAACTCAGATGATGATCTCGATCTATTAATCAAAGTAATATTTTTCTGATAGAAGGCTTTCCTTTTCAATTCACAAATATCTTTGAAGTCTGAATTTGCTGCTCTGTAAAGAATTTTGAACGCATCAGTGTTGTTCCTTCTCAACAATCTAAGTAGCGCAAACGATCTGTCTCTAGCCTTCATACATTCTTTGTCGAACCACTTCTGCTTGCTTAATGCGTTGTATTGTTTTGCCGGTGCATTTAGTGGAGTGGCTTTTTTGATGATGTCCGTTAAAACATCGATATGCGGCGCAGTTTTCGAAGTTGACAACTTGATGAGCTCTCTGTTGAGGTTTTCCTGATACAGATCCCGTATTCTATCCTTCCAATACAGCTTTGGCAACAGTTCCAGTTGTTGTGTGATTTCTTCACGAAGTGTGCCAGCCACTTTTAGACGAACTTCGAGCGGCATATGATCCGAGAATGTTTTCGCTGCTACTTGAAATCCGCTAAGGTAAGAATACCAATCTCCACTCAGAAAGCAGTAGTCGATGACAGAGCACGCTGTTCCACGGAGAAATGTATATTCGCCAAAAGAGTCCCCTTCACAGCTTCCATTTAATACCGTACAATCAAAAGCATCAGCTATATCCAGAATTTGTGTGCCTCTGCTATCACGGATTTTGTCCTTAGAGTTGCGGCATGCATTGATGAATGCAGGAACGGATTCACTCGTGAAATTATTTTGATAAAGTCCAATTCTACCATTCAAGTCCCCTATAAGCATTAAGTTTGTTGACCCCAGACTATTCAATAGATCATTCAACTTGTTGTAGTCGCGCTGCCACTGGTTTTGATTTAGGTATATTGGAACAATATGTAAAACTGTCCTGCATATTCCTAACACCAACACGTAATTTTCCTCCATTCTTTTAAATTGCACCGTAACTCCATTAAGCTTTTTACGATACCCAAAAAGCTGACCACCACTTCCCCTCCCAAACAAGCTCGTTTTTACTGCAGGAATCCATATTAATTCATAATTATTTAAAATGCTCTTAAATTTTATTTCTTCAAAATCTAATACGTGTGTTTCTAATAGTAAAATAATATCAAATTCTCTAATATAATTCCAAAAATCTACTAATATAAGCTTATTTTTTAAACCTGCAACGTTATAACTCAAAATTTTTAGGGATGAATTATTAACATTGTTCCGGTAGACGGGTGAAAATCATTCGAACGCATTATTTATACGCGAACTTGTGCGGGTCGCCAAATTCTTTACAGCGGTTGCCTTCATTGTGGTTACTACTTTAGTCGTTTCTTGCTTCCTCGAACTGTCAGAAGGTGATGACATTGACATTTGATACTCTTTGTTTTGACTCAAGAACTCATTCATAAACATTATTAACTCAGCAGGTATTTCACCAAAGATTGACTTAATGTTATCCATGCCGTTTCCGTTGCCACATTTTAACCCGTCGGATAGGTCCCAGGTAAATAGTTTGCCATCAACATAAAGCCTATCGTCTCTCAAAGTAGTTTTCGTGCGAGGATGTTTTTCGCGAAGAATTTTCATTACATTGATTAACTTAGCCCTTCTTTGTCGAACGTTCAGTGGAATGTCTTTGTGGATACGAATTTGTGTGCCTTTTAACTTCCTTGCGTTGCGCAAAACATTGATAGCGGTGTCTCGCGATTTTAATTTCACAATCACTATTGCCGTACGTGCTTCTCGGCCTGTTACGCTGTATGCGGACTCGATATCGGAGTCAGGCTCGTTTTTGTCCAGCAGACCGGCGCACACCGTCTTTGCCCTCTCAGTCATGTTGGTGTTGGCTTCAGCTGGGAGATGCACAACAACATTAGCTTCAGTGCTCTTCTGCATAAGTTTCTCGAGTTGCGATTCTAAAAAACTGTTTCTATTCTCTAGTTGGGTAACTCTGACACAAATTTCTTCATGCTTCGTTTTTAAACCAGTTAGTTCCGAGTAGAGCAAATGAAAGTCTGACTTGGACGGCAGTTCCTTGACTAATTCTCTGTTTTTTTCCTCCAAAATTTCTTTTAGCTGGACAATGCTAATCGATTCCATTTCCAAATCAATAACTCTTTCACTAGGACGTCGCTTTTCGTTGTTATTTTGGACTGGTGAGATGTCGTTCAGACCTCTTTTGTTCATTTGTTGGGGTTATGTTTTGTCGGGACATGCACTTGTGGGATATTCGCCTTATTACTAGGACTTACTCAGATTTTTTATTTATTTATTGTAGGATGTCTTTTAGAACTCGCTTATAACCAAATTTCATGGAATTTTTGTATGTTTATTTGGTTTTAGTCACTTTTTGCCTTAGGAGACCTTTTAAAGAGAACCACTTTTGACAGATCAAAATGTCAATATAGCATAGCATATCTACCTCATGTACAAATCTCCGGATCCCTTTTGATGATATAGGGATAGATGTAATACAGCCCGCACCATTGTGCCTAATAAAACACGAATCACAATAAATTTTCCTGATTTGATTGAATACCCTGCCGGTGTGAGATGGTTAATGGTGGTGGTCCGGAGGCAAAGGTGAATTGTAAGGATTTATTGTTTGATCTTCAAGGACATTGCTTCTTCGACTTTTATGTTCACCCCTATAGAGAGTTGGTAAGAAAAGGAAATACGTTTCCATTTTATTTGCTCGTTAGGGAACAATAAAGTCGTATTATTGCTTCGACTGTTTGGAAAGGACGAGCAAAGTTGGTACATTGTCTGGAGAAGAGTACCGATAATTGCAGAAAGATTTAGTGAACATCGCAATCGATGGGTATTATATGGGTTTTGGGGCGTTCATTCAAATAGAAGGGGTGGCTGCCTGGTACAACAATAGGGGTGTATGCTGGTGGGACATTTATGAGATTCACACTACATTTATAACGTAACGCATGAACCGAAGCACTTTCAGACTCTAAACGTGACATGTACAGACAAATTTTCAAATAAACATACGAAATCCACCAAAAACAATAGCCCAGCAAATAAACCAAAACATAATTTGGTTTAAAACTTCGAACAGAGTAGATGAAAAAATACATAACCTAACCTAACGAACCCAACACAATGCATTTTTTATAAAAAATTCCTCTCCGTTTAAGAATTTCCCACTCCATTACTTATAAAGACATTTTTTTCATCTTTACAGAGTCTACGCACGGCGTGGACGGGCCTGTATCGTGGCGTCTGACGCTCGATCAGGATCTTATCGACACGCTAAAGGGAAGTTTTCCAAATTGGTTCACCAATAACAGCGTAACCGTTGATAATTCAGTTTCATCATCGACATCATCGTTGTCGGCATCTTCGTCACCATCGTCGACAACATCATCATCATCGTCGGCGTCTTCTTCGTCAGTGAAATCCTCATCATCGTCATCGTCATCATCCTCCTCGTCGTCATCATCGTCATCGTCGTGCTCAAAATCTTCGCTGTCATCGAAGTCATCAAAGAAGACATCGGCATCGAACCACAAGAGCAACAACACAAAGAATCACAGCAGCAGCAACAGCAGTAAACAGAATAAAATCGCTGAATCCGCGTTAGCTGAATTACACGCTGATGTAATCTCAGATTCGTCCTGTAACGGTCTGTTAGCACATTTAGCGAAAAATCTCGACAGGTCGTATCTGCAGGATTCAATTCTATTGCACGACACATTCGAAGACATGTCAGAAAGTGAGTACTTGAATATTAAAACGTTCAGATAAACTAATCATTTGTGTTTTTTTTATTGTTTACAGGTGATCGCCTATGCAATCCATCACTGTTTGGTAGTGATGATGGTACAAATTCCGATTTCTATGATTCAAGACAATCACCGCCGAAAGCGATCGTTGATTCCAGTCCATTGCAACCGGCGATGGACAAAAATAAAGAATGTGAGTGTTTGCATGCTCGTGTGTTCGTGTCCTAATTTAATTTTCAAACAATAAATATCCGACTTAGTGATTGTAAATCTGTACCACCTGGATGTGGGTGTGGCGAGACATGTTGCCCGTTCTCCCAGTCAAAACACTTTCACGCGTTCATCTCATCTGCTGTTGCACATTTATTTTTATAAATCGAAATCGAAATTGTTAATATTTTGTTCTCCTCTTTGTTGGTCACCCCAGCATTAAGACGTCGACCATTTGAAATGGATGAGAATAGTGTTTTGCTTTTTCTTATTTCGATTCACTCCAAATGATATTAAGCGGTTGATTAATGGACGCTTGGAGATTAACAACGTTCCGTTGTAATAATTTAGGATAATCATGTTCTTTTGGGATGAATTTTATATGACTTTGTTGCTGGCACATTCGTTTAAGAAGAGCTGAAACATTTAATTGGAATTTTTTGCGCTGTGGATAGTGTAATGGAAATGGGTTAATTGGCCTGAGGAAGGCGACCTTTCCACTGGGTTTGTGTGATATATTAGCACGCTTTCAAATGTTGTTGTCGAAATTCAGGTCTTATACTTGTGGCGGGTAGTTTCTTATAAACTTTGGCAGTTTTGACTTTTGATGAGAAGGAAGTATTTTTTTGTCGCGCACACTAAACTTATGTCGTCAACTCATTTCGGTCTTTGATCTGGTAACTAGTTATACCGCCCTATCCGAGCGAACATGCCACTTCCAATTGAGGATGTTTTTGATCTTTCCTTCAAACTGTGCGCGCTGCCCATTGTAATTTCTTCATGAGATTTACACTCTATTTCGACCCAAAGATTCTTTAATTCCAAACCAGAGGTACAACGCTGTGGAGAAAAATCTCTATTCAGCTGACGCGCATAAGTGGAAGTAGAACTCAACCGACTTAAGGGCAGTTAACCAAAGACCTAGTAAATTACAGAACATGTTGTCCTGCATGGCTATATATTTGTTTCAATTTTAACGGCTGTCTTATAAAGAGCGGTTTATCAGACGTATCATACTCCTCCCGAGATACATAGATTATTACAAAACAAGACAAAGTTCCTCTAATGAGGTTTATCGAAGAGGGCGATACACGTTAGACAGTCGAAAATGTATTCATTTCTGTTCCGTTGATCCATTTCCACCAGGAACACATATTTTCCACATTTTTTGTCCGCTTTTAAAATAAAAACCCTTACAGCAAATTTTTGTTCTGCCAAATAGTATTGTGGAACTGAACTTGCATATCCTTTCGCCAATTTTTCATCGATTGCGTACCCTACCCACGGGTCCGAACTCAAAACTGTTTTCAATGTCTATGTTCCTCCGCAAATTATTCACACCTTGGGCACTTTGTCCAACGCCCAAGAACTTAAGTGAACTTTTAAATTACAAGCCGAGCAATGGTGAACTTTCTAAAAACGTTGTTAGTACAGATATCTAGACGACCACATGCCTGGGAGTACAGTTTTCTATGGCGCCGTACAAGATTCCTGTTCAGAGGCGTAGTATGCGTAACATTTTCCCCTGAGAAAATTAATTTCCTTCATAATTATAATAATTATTCAAATCCGAGGATTTCTTCGTTAAATTGTGGAAAATAGATTACCAAATGTTTAAAATATTCACAAACTGTTAGTACATTAAAGTTCCACCAGCATGTGGGGGCGATGTTCCAAGAGTGCGTTATCATATCCAAAAGTAGTGCTAAAGCTACAGCATTTTCCGATTTCTAAAATTAGACAAAAACAATTAAGGTTTGACTTAACTGAAAAATTACGAACAACAAATTTCACAGGATGCGGTCTGAACCAGCAACAAACTGGGGAATATCCGCAAAATAAAACACCCCGTATGTGAAATTATTTCCAACGCGAGCATATACACACAAAATTTTGCAGAGCAAAACATCTTTCTCATTTTTGACCTCAAAACACTGTTTCGGTTGGCCACTGGAATTTCCGTTGCACATTTTGTCAGCCGAAAACGACAAATTCTATTTTATTACAAAATTCTATTTTCGTCCTGAACACACACAGACTCTCATTATAGTCGGACTTTCCCCTTCGATAATGCAAACAAATTTGGGACAAGCAACACAAATTTCTTGTTTTGAAGCCTCCTCCCACTCCTCCTCCTCTTCCTCCTCGTGATGCTGCGGGCCAGTTGTGGGTGGATACGCCCAGGAATGTCATCCGACATCAGACTGGTTTAATGCGACCGATGTTGGCTCCACCGCGGAACGATGTATGTAAATATTGTTAATGCTCTTCAAGCGTGCGGGCCTAAACGTGTTTACCTCGAAAATAAATAAACTTTTGGAGAAAATGCGAACTTGATTTCCTAAAATTCAAAACATTATGTGATTTGTTTTCCAGGAAAGCGATAAAAAGTCAATATAACACCCCCTCGCATGTGGCTTCGTAGCAATAGCATTTCGGGCGTAATTGTTTCGATTTGTTATCGTTTTGAAAGGAGGAATGGACAAACGAACAATACTAAAAGACTGATTTGCACGCCGAAGTCATCTAAATTTGCTTATGATACTGGGGTGGGTGTGTATGTGTATATGAAGGTATTTTCCTTCGCAGTGGGCATTTGTTTTCTCAGTTTAAGGAGGCGTTGTTGTGGAAATTTGTTTCGGAAATTTGTTTCGGAAATTTGTTTCGGGTTGATATTTGCCAGCAACACCCACATTTAGCTAAAACTATTACGTAGGCAGTGCTGCGGTCTACGAGTATACGTTGTTTACGACACGTTGTGGTTTCACACACGTTTGCTTGATTGGAAATAACACAGGGCTGCACACTTTTGATATCCACAAAAATCACTTTTAATTGCCTTACGAATCGCCCACATAGCAGAATGGCAGCGAATAAAAGTGTCAACAATCGATGTCAATTTCTACCGAACGACATCGATGGGAATAGCTTTTTCAAAGAACAGAAATCACACTTTGGCCAACCATTGGCTGGAGAAGAAGGTGGTCTAGATTTGTTGCCGACAAAATTATGTTTGCATTTTTAAGTATTGCCAAGAGGAAAAGTGTGACGCACGTTATTTTTGGTGTTGCACTGTGGGAAAACAAACGTTTTTGACGAGTCCGGTGAGTCCATCCAGATGTGGTGGTGACATTCGACCCATCAAATCTTCAGATGAATAAATATCACAGCTAGTGCAAAACCCAGATTATCTAATAGTAGAGTTGTAGGTTCACCTCGTCCTCGAGTTGATATAGCAAATTCGTAAGCAAATTTTTGTTATATTCGGTGGCGTATACGTAACATTTTCTTTGACTAAGGCACATTCACTGATCCTTGTTTTCCAAATTGCTGTACATGCTTTTAAGGTTGACTGTCAAAAGCGAATAAAGTTTGAATTGCATTTTCATGGCTTAAAAAGAGAAAGAAAAAAAAGAAGAGGAATAGGCGAAGAAGACCCGTGAGAACGACAATTGACAAAAAACACCTCGAAGCAACAACAACGCACATAGGTTGGTCTTCTCCTCCCTTCTAATCACCAGTTTTCGGGCTTGTACATTTCGCTCAGTTGGCGCAAGTGGTAGTCACTTCGTCAATTGAAGAAAAATCGAAATGCAAGTTAATTTCCTGACAGGGCAAAACAGGAATGTCTTCCCAAGTGGAATTATATACGGAGAACTGACTGTCAGAATTCAATTTTAATTTAATTTCAGTGGGGTCAATACCCCCATATATTTGCTTAATACAAGCTATAACTAACATGAAAGAACTTAAAACTAAGGTACTTTAAACTAAGACATGAAAAGCCTTAAATCTTAGACTTATAGATAATGAGAATGGTGAAGGAGATCAAGTTTGAGGTGGGCAGAGCTGCGGTTGAAATCGAAAACTGAAAGGTTGGAATTAACCTTTCGCAGCATACGGGACATCGGTTCATTGGAGCCACATGAGGTACGATGGTTTGGTGTATAAAAGAGCCGAGGGCAACGTAAATTACGGGGGTTTGTGTTAAAGAAAATAGAGTGGTAAAGAGACGCGCAATCGATGGAGTCGGAGAGAAGACGATAAATGAAAAGAATGTCTGCAGCGTCTCTGCGTTCCTCAAGGGTATTCTGGTTGATGAGATTGAGCCGGTCTATGTAGGGTGGCAGAATAAAAGGATCGTCCCAAGTCAGACCTCGAAGGGGCAAAACGAAGAAAGCGACGTTGGACGTTCTCAATTCTGTCTGCATGAACTCGATGGAAGGGAGACCACACTTGACCAGCGTATTCAAGGATGGGGGCGAACTAAGGTGATATAGAGAGATCTAGTCACGTAAGGGTTGGAGAATTCTTTAGACCATCGTTTAACAAAACCAAGTAATGAGTTGGCTTTACCGATTATTTCGTCAATATGTGAATGAAAATTTAGCTCCATATCATACAATATGCCAAGGTCGCGAAGAGAATTAACGAGAGAGATTGATTGACCGGGGGAGGGGGCTTGTTGCGTTTGCGTGATAGGGTAATGGATTGGCATTTGGTGATGTTGAGTTCTAAGAAATTTTTGAGGCACCAAGTCGAAAAACGGTCCAGGAATTCTTGAAGGAGGTAGGAGTCTTGAGGTGAAGAGATGGTTTTGAAGATTTTGGTATCATCCGCGTAGAGAGAGAGACGAGTGATTGATGACCTTCTCCAGATCAATTACCGTTAGGATGAAGAGGAGGGGACCTAAATGGCTGCCTTGTGGAACACCGGATGTTTGCTAGGAAGGAGGACGACAGTACGGACCTAAAGCGAACGCTGTAATACCGGTTTTCAAGGTAGGAAGATATCCATTTTATCAACATAGGTTCGAAGCCAAGGGCAGATAATTTGAAGAGGATTAATTGATGTGATATCTTATCAAAGGCCTTGCTGAAGTCAGTTGCGATCACGTCGACTTCATTGCCATTCTCTAGGGATGAGAGAGCAACGGAAACAAATTCGACAAGATTTGTAGTAGTCGATCTACCTTTCAGGAAGCCATGTTGGTAGGGTGAAATAAGGGACTTGCTGCGAAAGCTTAAGACTTCATATACAATACTTTCAAAAAGTTTGGGTATATGTGAGAGTTTGGCAATTGGGCGATAATTAGTAATTTCGTTCTTTGATCCTTTTTTGTGTATCGGTGTAAAGAAAGAGGTTTTTCAAATCTGGAGAAATTCTCCATTTGAGAGAGAGAGAGAGATGAAAAAGATCAGAAAGTGGAAGCGCGAGATTGGAAGAACACTTCTTAAGAAAAATGGCTGGAAGGCCATCTGGGCCGGGTAAGAATTCGTCTTTAAGCATTTGTAACTTATTTTCAATAAGGGAAGGGTCAACAGTTTGAGAGAGAAAGGGACCAATAGAGAACTTAGGTAGGTAGCTAAAGTAAGAGCGATAAGGGGCGAAGGAGTTATCGGCAAAAAATAACTTTAAAAGTGAGGCAAAAAAGTTGGCAATGGTATGTGGTCGGTGGAAGATACATTTTCGTAAGAGAGAGAAGGAGGGTAGCCGTCCGATTTTTTTTTTATAGTTTACGAATTGGAAAAAGGACTTAGGGTCGTTTATTAGATTGGTATGTGCATCATTTAGATAGCGTTGATAGAGAGAGTTATAAAGCTGGGTAAAATTAAGACAAATTCCGAGATAGTTGGAATAGTCGGAAGAGGAACCAGTGCGGAGAAAAACTGTCCATAACTTATTACTTTTGTTTCGTAAGGAACGAAGTCTTCGATTATACCACGGGGGTGAATTGGGTGAGGTTCTATGACGAGAAAAGTGAACATAGAGAGAACTATGTATTCAAACAAAACAATCCCTTCAAGAAATCTGACGATGAATATTAGTGGTGTAGTTCGAAATAGCTATCATTCCTACCAAAGTGACCGTGTCTACGAGTTGTTGTTCAGAGTTGTTCCCTCAAAAACGATAATTCACAAATTTCCACCAATTTCATTCACTTCTTTTTTTTTTTTTTCATAGGTCGAAGTGATTTTCCAATTAGCAGATAATATTTCTGTCACGACATTCATAAACAATAAGGCACAATGCTTTTTTATATTTCAACTAGGACAAAAAAAAAACTATCGTACAAACTCTGAGAATAAGCGGCTATCGTGCGTCTATTTCTAGAATCTCTCTCATGACTTTTGCAGCACATCATGTCCGCAGAAAACAAACCACCCAAGTCGGACATAAGTCCATTTAAAACATTTATGGAATTATGTCCCTTCTAACATATTTTGATTTAAAAAAATGCTTAACCTATTGTTTCAGTTAATTGAATTTAATAACAGAGCTGGCCACGCACGACTCTTAAGCATCCAGCGGCGGCGCCCATTGTAGTTTTTGCCGATGGTTCATTTAAGCTTGGACGATTTTGTGAATTTTAAATTTGGGCTATTTTGCATATTATAAATAATCGCCCAAATTTTTTTTAAATGTAAAGCAAAATATTATTTGGGGCGATCTTTTATTTTCTGAAATTTTCGGAAGCTAAAATAAAAAGTTGTTTGTTTGAGCAAATAAATCGACTTTGAGTTTCAGAATTTTTTGTTCTTCTTCGTTAAAATATAAATTAAATTGCCAATGACGCTAATGTGTTTAGAATGTGGGTGTATTTTGATTGTTACTTTGTAAAAAAAAAATGTGTGAAAAATGGGGCTTGGACTTTTTTTATGATAGCATATTCTTCTACTTACAAAATGTTGGAATTATGTCTCATCCTTGAAAAATAAATTATGGACTCACATCCCACTTTGTAGGGACATAATTCCACAATCAAATTGTGAACTTATGTCCCACCGAAGTGAACCATTATGAACTTATGTCCCTGCGCCCAAAACCATACCCATCGTTTGAAGGAAATGCTTAACATAACCAAACTAATAAACTTTCCCCAATCAAATCCACGCTCCATTGATTTATCCTACACACTATCCTTTAACTGCCGTAAGAGGTTGCACTTTGCCCCTAATCCTTATCAATAATACATTGTTCCTATGTTGAAATGCTCCTTAGCGAATGTTTAGCACTATTTCAAAGCAAATCGAGATTTTACGACTTTTCCCAGCACGACGAATGACTAATTCTTTTAATTGCATCGTAAAACTGGCACAAAAGTAATCCATGCGTAGCTTTACGACACTTAAAATTGTTTCTGAAAACACAGCAAAAAGAGAAACACCGCTTAAATTCTCCCCCACGAACAACAGAAGTATTCATACAACTGCACCACCGACGAACATCTCGTTTTCGACACTACACACCAAACAACACACATCTTTATGGTGCTGATGCTTTTTTGTTCCTGTGATTAACTCAGAGAGAAAGAAATATAAAATATTTTATGCCACCAAAACATGTTGTCTGAACATTATTCGAATGTGAAAATATCTGTGCATGCATTTGAAAGGTCTTTGTATCGCATGATATTGACATGTTCCTTAATCAAAGCTCGGAGCGTAAAGAGACCTACAAACGACTACTGAATTTGCCATTGAATGAGGTCTTATGGAAGAACACCTTTGGAAATTCATAAATAAATGTTTAGAGAAAAATTTGCAGATATCCTTCTTTCACAAATTAAAGGGAAGGAAACGAATCAAGGTGTAGTACCACATCTGTACATTTGAAGAGCGTCTGTCATAAAGTGAATTCTAAAAAGGTAGATCAGAAGAGGAAATGGGCGTAGGAAATAAAGAAAGAGATGAAAAATCACACAACAAGGAGAAAATCCTTTCAATTTGGAAAATGTCCTTTTCGCTTTGTCAGTGAAAGGCTCCACTCAGCTCTTACCCCTCTTCCGCTTTAATAATACTTTGTCTGCTAAATAAAAACCAAATGTACGTACAGAAAATATTTGTACATATATATATGCGGCGTACTGTGAATAGAATGCGTGTTTGAAGGCTGATAGGATATTAGGAACTCGTGTCTTTTGACTCCTCCCTCTGTCACTGGCGTGGTGGAATTTGCTTTGTTAGGGCAAGGAATTTTTGGTTTATTTCCAAAGATGAAAGATGACCGACCGTGGTATGCCAAAATGAGTTTACGATGGTTTGTAATTTAAAAAAGGGGCTATTTTGGGAAAGGGCTTGTTTTTTACTGAAACGCATTTGCAAAATGAGTGCTGGCAGAGTTTTTTTTTTTGAAATTTACATTTTTTTTCTTGAGACTCAATTGGTCGAGCGGAAAGGGCCGACTTTAAGAGCTTCTTAAAAATTCCTTATTGCATACTGCGGCCAATCAACTATACTCATGAACGTAACAGTTGACACAGAAGGCGGATGATAAACCTGACCGCGAGTACGTGCGTAGCCAGTGTATTTGTTTGACCCTTTTAAAGGGGCGCGATGGTAGGTTATGAAAAGATTCTCAACAAAAATTTAACGATCGGATGAAACTAGTAGAGGACACTCTAACCATGAAAATTGCTGATACGAGAATTTTAAATAACTAGTAAAACAACACACATCTAAAGTAAAGTAAAAAAACTAACTAACTTGACAAACTTGGTAAAAAAAAAACCTTTTAAACATTTCTTACAATTTCTATGATAACGAAATCAGTCCTTACTTTCTTGAAAGTAACACCAAGCCCGTAATCAAACATCTTGCTATACGGTTTTCCCTCTGTAAGAATCATTCAGAACAACAGTTGAGATAAAAGCCAATTTGCCATATGACTTTGGAAATACACTTCTACTCTGCGAAGGTTCATTAACGGACATTTCATCTACGTTTATTTATATTTATTTATCTAAAAGCCACTAAACGCTAACAGATATTTCAGATTATATTAACCCATCAAAATGAGTAAGCATACAATAGCATTGCCTTAAATTTATCTTTTTGGCAACTTCGTTCCGCCCAAATTAATGTAATGAAATTAAAAATTCCGATCCTGCACAATGCACATGCTACTCAAATTCTTTCGTATCAGTCAACCTTCCGCTTTTTCACTAAAGTCCTTTATAGTACACGATGTATAAAGCGAAAGGTTACTCCACACTCAATTGACTTTATGAGAAACATGGGAATTCAAGATTAATACCACAAAGTTCCAGCGATTCAGCGATTGTCCTTGCGACTTATTAATTGTTATAGCGAAATTGACATGTACGTTTAAAAACGTTCAGAATAAGCGGAATTAGAATGTTTGCTTTTGAATTTTCCACTCAAAATTGTCACTTTCAAGCCATTTGATTATTCTTCACAATCAAATCAAACGCGATCCGTTATAAAATTGCGGTGGATTGATGTTGCGCAACAAAACTATAACTGAGCTGACTTTTAATTTAAAATTGTGTAGCGGTAAGTCCGGAAAATCAAAATTATTTAAAAATTAAACATTTAAATAATTTTTATTGTATTGGAAGTGACACTACCCGTTTTTCTATCCAATCTATTTTTTTTTTTAAAAGTTCTATCCCCAATCTCATCCCCTTAAACATTTATTTTCATGACAAAAAGTAGCATATGTCCTTCCTTGGGTCAATACGAATCCACCAAGCACGATCCATTCCCGAGTTATGAGTGTACAGACGGACTTCAGTCTCTTTTACATATAGCTGTACCCACCCGGTTTTCTCCCTCTTATCTTTTACAAAGTGTCATCTTTCACCTATTGTTTCCAAAAGTACCCTATTTTTAAAACTGGAACCAAGCATACCAAAATAGTGTCATATCTATCCTACTGTAGCGAACCATATTTAATTGAAATCGGTTGAGTGGTTAAGGAGATGGACAACAGCGCCACCTATCGGGTATAAAATAGTCCTATCTTTCAAACTGTAATCAACCATACACAGTCACAAAATTTCATTAAAATCGGTGTCCAAAATAGTCCTGAGGGTTTCATGTGTTTTTCAAGCACGCACAACACAGCCATACGTTTTCTGATTTCCATCAAACTTCACAAAAACCATATATAGACCAATACCAAAGATGTGTGAAAGTTTTGTTAAAATCGGTATATGCGTTAAGCCGTTAATCGGCGACAAACGAACACGATTTTAAGACTCAATTTTTATATATATAGAAGATAAACACAAATCGATATTTCTACACGCTTCATTGAAAGAAATTATTGCTATAGCTTCTAGTTCATTACACCCGTATTTAGTTCTGCGCACGCATTGAAAAAGAAAATCTAGCAGGTTATATAGGGACAATTAAAAGAAGAAGGGATGGACTTGGACACTATTTGGACACCTAATACTATAGCTAAGTATATTTGGAAGAAGAATTTTGTAGAAAATATCGGGCCCTTAACTAAAACCAAAATACCAGAGTTTACGTCAGCGAAGTGATCCACCCACATGACTGTGGATGAAATGTCCATGCTTCGAAGATGGGTGGGCCTAATTGTTTCAGACCCTTAATTTGTTTATGGATGAATTGACCATGCTTCCGATTTTTGGGAATTCGTTGGTTCGATTTTTTCTACGGTCACATGACTGTGGATGAAATGTCCATGCATACAATTAGATAAAATAAATTATTGTTCCAAACCAAATCGAACCAAGTGGACTTCTCATTCTGATTCGCTGGTCTTCTGGCGTATATCTCACAGTTTTATCGCGGTCTGTTCTACTTTTCACAAAGTCAATCGAGAGCATATTATCTTTGCACCATTGATGTTTTAAGTTGGTATGTACATATTCATAATAGATTTTCAATAAATAAATTAACTATCTATCTGTCTATCTGTATTTGGTGTACTTTTTTTATACTGTGAGTTCTCCCGCGTCCGTCTGTGATGGTATCATCGGCTTGGTAGTTTTTTTTTTTTTTTTTTTAACATAAAAATTCTCTGGGGTTCGTGGGATACAACAGCAACTGATGTTAATGCTACGACTGATATATACACAAAAGAAAACTCCACTGCCTGGCCATTTGCATTGATTTTGAACGACCATATTGGCGAAGCTTAAGTAGTACGTGGCTGCGGGCTGTTTTGTTCATTTCCGCTTACATAAATTGACCTGGCACGTGCTATTATATTCCCACTACGGTTATTAAAGACATCAATTTTCCTACAACGGGTAGGTTATTAAAAACAGCAATTTAAATTAACCAGTAAGCGAATATGTTGTGGTTAAGGCAGTGAAAGCGGTTCTTAACTATTTCCCTTCGCCTTTTTATATTTTAATTAATTATACGAGTAGATTAAGCCAGCTGAGTTAGAGAATCCCTGACTTTACAAATCCTTCACCCTTTTATTAGGCAGCCTACTCAAAAGGGAAATTATATAAACTATATAAAGGCGCTGCAGCGAGATGATAAGAATATTTTCGACACAAACTCTCAAATCCTAAGTCAACAAGTAGACATTTGCCCCAAAAACCAAACAGTCTGTTTATACTATAATCCAAGCCAAGGTCTACGTATCTATTTCGTGTGCATCATAAAACTACGCATACGAGTATCATAAAAACAAAATTTTAACTAAATTATGTTTACAAACACAGCACGCTACGAAGGTCGCACACATCGCTGCATAAAATGACCGCCAAAAGAATTTATCTTTTCGAAATTGAATTTTGCCAAAATCGACAAACGCTTCCGCCTTGTTACAAATTGTAACCAATCTTGTGGTGTGCTGCAGTTTTTCACTCTCACACTCTCTAAATGTGCTATGCAATAAATTTGTTTAAACAATTCGATAAATGTAAACATAAACTATGCAGTTTAACGCTTTCAAAACGTATTTAAATATTTAATGGCCTATGTCGGAATATGTTTATCTGCGATGCATAAGAAAAGTGGGCGCCCAGAAATACTGTGCACCGCAAAGACAAAATGTTTACATGACACATGCAATTTGGATGGGAAGTTGTTGTTAGCCAATACGGAAGGGATCTATCCACCTATAGCGGTGACCTTACTTTAAGACATTTAAACAATCCGACTCACTGTGTCGTATACGTAACATTTTGTTTGCGCGCATTTTTTTTTTCGATTCACAAAACCGCGCTAATTATGCTAATTGTTTGGCCCAAATTGAATTGTATGTTAATGCAAAATTATCACAGAGAAATACTTGAGGAAACCAGAACAGTGGGTCGGCAGCCCTCCAATAACAATAGAGACAAAGGAAAGTTCTTCTCGTGGTTATCATCAACCAGTAAATGAACCAATAGTTGAGCCCTTCTACGGGTACTTTCTTGCACGGAGGAATTCGAGTAATTCGCTTTTTGTATTGAATTCGCACGAAGAAGGCGTCATAATTTACTAAATCCGATTTAGCGTACATTCGCTGTACCAATCATTCATCTAGCTACTCATTCAGCTCTTAAATCACACCAAATTCAATTATAGCAGATTCTAAATGAAGCGAGGGTTTCATTTTGTGATGAGATTGTTTCCACCCTGAGTGCAAAATAAGGTTCCTCTCTATCTCGCTTTGTTTATTAAGGCATTAACATAGTTTATTGGATTTGTTCCCCTCGGACGGTGTTGTTTTCTAATTTGAAATCTGCTTTCGGTAGTGGGTTGCTTGGTCTTGTAACTGGTGGGCTTATTGGGAAATGGGCGGCTTTTATTAAGTGGCAATTATCTGGTTTGATTGCTTTTAAGTTTTCCGTTTGCATTTTGTGTGAACTTGAGACACAAGCCTCGAACACTGTGTACTTTTGTGCCCATAATTTCCTTTGATGGGCTGAGTAAATCTACTTTATAAACGATTTCAACTTCTTGGGACCTATTTACGACTATTGCGAGAGTTTTTTTATTAGAGCTTGGCTCTCTATATCGCTTCGAAATATTTGTTCGTAAGCGAGCTTTAACATTTATTAAATTCATGTGCTGAATAAAATGTTTTAAAGCCTTAAAACTTATGTATTTGAAAGAATTTGTCTGTCTCCACCTGGAGGACAACTGTCTCAACGCACATCTCAACTTCCGAAAAGTTCGTTTCTGAGTTATACTTAAACGTCCAGTAGAATTGTGCTATGAAAGAACCCGCACCCGCCCACATTCTCCATCTAAAGAACGAATGAACTACAGTCGACGCAACTGCATAACATCTCGTCTTCCATAAAGTTCCGAATAGTACTTAAAGCTCCACTAGAATTGTAATTTCGGGCATAAGCAGACCAGAATTGTCGACAGCACTGTAGTTAAACGGAAAAAATGTACGCCATTGCTTAGAATATTAACATGAACAAAATTATGAGGAACAATAAGTTCGTGGATGAGTTGTACATAAATACTGAATTTACTGGAATTTTAGTTATATCTTTTTGTTTTCCTCACAAATGGGGTTCGTTTGTCATTAAAAATGTACGAACTAAATTTGGCTGTACACAGTGAAACTGTGGAATCGATAAAAGGTACATGGAAAAAAAACTGAGGTTAAAAAAAAAATACAGAAAACCTTTTTAATTGCCAAAGTTCAAGTTGGGAACTTTCGAATATACCTATCAACTATTTATAAAACGGGTACAAGTTACCGACGCTGATGATATGAAGAGATTAACAGTATACCAACCCCTCCTTTTAACTGAATCAAAACTGGGCTTCGTGTAATGAAACAAAAATCGATAATCCACCCTTTGTGCTCCTAGATTTTGTCGTAGTTACTTCTGAATTCTACTGGGCATTCTGCCCATATCTGCAACACTTTCCGAACTTCCCTTAACCTACCTTTCTCTGTTTCTTAAATTTAGTATGGAAAAACGTCCTTGAGTCAGATATATCTATCAGGCGAATCTCTCCATCTTTTCAATGCCTACAACTCAATTTCAAATAAGTTCATAATTGACTTTTGTTTCTTCTTTATTTCAGCGCTTAAAGTCAAGCTCATGGTGAGGAGGCCCATAACCCAGCTGGTGGAGCAAGGAATTATTCCGCGTAAGTTATCTACTCTACCATTTATTTACTTAAGTATTCAAATTATCATTCACAAACACAAACACTTCATCATTTATAAAAAAAAAGAAACCCAAACGAAACCACAGTCATTAGATAAAATAATTTCACTTGCCTGCTGCTTGTTGCATCTCCGGCTGTATTTACCTCATCACTTTATGACGTCTATACTTGAATAATTACACACCTAAATAAGCAGTGAATTTGCTTCAACTACACGCTATAACGTATAAGCGTAATCATCATCACCCCCAACTGGCATGTTTTTCTGTTTGCATCATCAACATCCTTTTCGCCAACATTGTTGTTGTTCTTATTCTGTCTAGAGCTGCCGCGCGCGCAAAAAAAAATATTTTAAGCAATTCAGCCGCACAATCCACATAAACAAGGACCATCTCGTGTATAGTTTTGTGGGTTGAGCGAGATGTGTGCTTTGCTGAATGTGCAGGATACAAACAAACAACACCCATCCGCCTTTGGTAATAGAATTTTATTTGCTGAAAAGAGGAAAAAATACTAAAGTCCTATTTAATGATCCGTTTGTGTTGTTTTCACTGAGAGAGAAAAAAGAATTTGAACACAAAAAAATGTGAACGGAAATGCTCAATGGGATGATTCAAAAAGAGTCGTATCTGGCTCGCTGGTTGGTATATACAGATACACCACTTAAAAAAAAAAGAAAAAAAAAAAAAGAAGCGAAGTAGATTTCACCCAAAAAGTGAAGTAGATTCAAGAAAAGGAAACTAGATCTCAAAATCATAGTTTTCATAGCGCTTGCAATAATTCTTTCAGGTATTTGGCTAAACTTTTTCAGAACAGACAGAAAATTAAAAGGAAAACAATAATAAACGTCACAAAATTGTTATTAATTTTGTGTTTAAACTTTCAAGTGAAGTTTGATGCAATTTATTCTTTTGAAATGTGAATCTGGGGTCGAATCGCGTCATCCGTAAACAAGCTCACAGAATTAAGTCAATTTCCTATGCAAAACAAAAACTAATTACGTCGCCTATTGCTCGTTCACGGATGATGCGATTCGACCCCTGGATTTACATGAAAGAGTGCAAAGAATTTTTTCAATATTTTTCTTTTTTTTAAAGTAGATGTAAGGTTTTTAGTAGAATAGAAGTACATATTATAAAGATTTTAACAAATATTGCGAAATAGGGAGCAGATTTTATATATTTTCTTTTTTCCAAAATTGAAGTAAATCTACTTCAATTGAAGTAAAGTGGTATCGCTGATATACACACTGATTGTGAATATTATCAAATTGGCTTTGACACACAGTTAGAGGGCGGATTCGAAAGTAATTGTAATCAGGAAATGATGAAGCTAATCAATTGCCTGAAACTTGATTGTGATATCCTTGTAGTTTCACTCTATGCAATATATATGCGATGAAGTTTTGGGTTTATATATTTTGAAAGTGTGTTTTACGAGCTTTGCCAAATGGAGATTTTATGTATTTTGTATAGTTTAACGATGATTCTCCTGAATGAGATATGGGCTTCGAAAGAGTGTGTGTATACTTTTTGTTTTAATATGATTTTTATGTTACGTAGTGCTTCTCGTTTGAATTAATTGGGTTTTTATATTTCCACTGACAGCATTGATAAACGACTTCAAATCCCTTTTCTGTCCCTTAAAAAATTGCGGAGAAATTTTTGAAAGCGAAACTCGCTTTTAGTGAAATTAATCGTTTGCATCACACATCAAAAACTAACCCTAATCACTTGTCTTCTCAGACAATTGCCGTCGAATCGATAGACTTCCTTATCCTCTTATTGCATTGCATTGCAAATGGCCGCCAATGTCAAATCTGTTTTGACATATGTGGAATACAAGAGAACAAGCCATGGAGCGATACACTCCCCAAGAACGCGGAATAATTTCGAATTTTCGATTTTTCGACCAAAATCATAATGAGCGATGAGGCTCATTCCCACCTCAGCGGGTACGTGAACAAGCAAAACTTTCGCTTCTGGGACAACGAAAATCCATGAGTAATGCACGAGGAGCCATTACACCCGCTCAAAGTTACTGCATTGCGCGCTTTTCACGCTGGAGGTGTCATCGGACCATTTTTTTTTTTTCGAGAACGCCGCTGGTCAAACGATAACATTGGGCGGTGCGCGCTTTAGGGCCAGGTTAACCGAGTTTTTTCTGCCGCAATTGGAGGAATTAGGACTGGAGGACATGTGGTTCCAACAGGACGGAACTACGCCACACACTGCGCGAGCCACAACCGATATTCTGAAGGCGGCGTTCCCGGGTCGCCTCATCTCTCGTTTTGGCGATTTGCACTGGCCCGCAAGATCGCCCGATTAAACCGTTCCAGACTTTTTTTGTGGGGTTTTTGAAGTCCCGTGTTGACGTGAATAAGACGGAGACCCTAGAAGCCCTCGAGGACAAGATTCGACACGAGGAATCTATCACCCGAATTTCTCGCCGAGGTGATGAAAAATGCCATAAAACGAGCCCGTATGGCAATCAATTGTGACGGCCGATATCATCTTCTCGACTTGACCAATCAAATTCTAAAGGTTCAAATAAACATACATAATTCAAAAACAGAATCCAAGTTTTTCATTTAGAAAAAAAAATTAGAGCCAAACAACATAGGATGACTTCTTTTGGTCGCCTTCAGTGCTGAATTCGGTATAAAGTCCTTACTTACTTAATGCCTTAAATGAGCTTTGAAAAGCTTTCACGCAAGTATGCTATTTGTAAATTATCGATTGAGGATGGACTGTTATGACCTATACCATTCTGCAATTGGACTGTTCAGCGTTAGTTATGGGCCTCAAGAATTTGAACCTTTTAACCAAATTGTCAAATGGTAAAGAGCTTTTAAAAGCTTTCATATAAATAGTCAGGGTTACAAAATTGTACTTACTCCCTCTCTAATAAAACGTCCATTGATGCACGAAAAACACCACATAAAATAAAGCTTTGAAAAGCTTTCAGAAATATCGCCCTTGGTATTTCATTGATCATTTATTAAATTCAATGGTCTGGACAGACTTGAAAGAAGATCGCCAAACCATACCAAGATCTCCATTAAGGAGCTTTCATGAGCTTTCATGTCATACATTACCACTTCTATAATATACATCCCTTTAGCGACTAATGCGACACGCACCTTAGCACTCCGAACAAATGAGGTGCCCACGGAGGAGCAACTAGCAAGTGCTTACAAGCAAGTTTGATATAAAACGTTCTAAAATTTCAGTCCACAGAATAGCCATCGAAGCCGCAGTTAGCGACTGCACCTTGTAAAATATTTGAAACAGAAAAATAACCATCGGTAAATGCTTATGAACATCTTTACATTTTCATAGGCAGCACATTCTTTACCATGACTTTACATTTACCTGTCAAACCCACTTACATCCTATCATGGTAAACAAAAAATCCCACCTACAAATAAAGTCGTTTCCCATTAAGATTTCCACACTGCTTATCTTTCGATTCGCATCGGGCATATTTGCCATCACATTGCTGACATCTTCTTCATTTTATTTCTCAGCCTTGAGTTTGTACGGCAATATCCGGTGGAACCATTGCCGTCGTTGAAATTATTCAAATAAATCCATTAATTTGTTAACCAATAAATTCCCTGTGGCATCTTCCATATCAATAAATTCCCGAGACGAACACACAACATCATTAACATATGAACACAGTGTGTGTATGCAGAGGTAAGAAGGAGTGTAGAATAATTCCAGTCCCACCTCTTCCGTTCGCAGGATGCGCAACTGATGGACCCGCATACAATTTACATCCATTTATATATCCACTCGTTATTTGGATTTTTTTTTTCTTTTCTGTATTTATTTAATTTTATATTTCCTTCATTAGGTATTCATGATGCATAGCTTCTGACAGCCTTGATGAAGGACGACATACACAGAGAGAGGGTCGCTGACATGGCTGACACTTTTTTTCCTCCCTCAATCCGCTTTCGATAAAAAGGAAAACGTTGTTTTATTTTTGTTAGTCTTAAATCGGTTTTTTTATTTTTAACAACTTTCTCGCAAAGGACACGTTGAACCTTAAATAAAATGGAATGCAAGGGAATGAAAGGATGCTGATGGTGGCGTATGGATGGGTGATATTGGAAATTTGAATTTAAATTGCGCCGCGGCGAATTACAAATGACAAAAACAGCGACGCTGAGGGGTGACCATTGTAGTTAAAGCGCTTTGAATGTCTGCTTTAGCTGCTTTAGGTGTGATTGAAGGATCAATTGCCTTCTGTGTGCTGCCCAAGGATAAAGATTGCGAATTGAGATGCAAATTTGATTCGGCTCTGTTTTTTTTTTTTTTGTCGGCGTCGTCGGTTTTATTTAGGGAATACGTTTGGATGGCATTGCTTTTGGTTTGAGCCTGAAGCTTTAGTTTTCTTTTGTTCGAGGATTAGGCGGGATTTTAACGAGGAAAATCAAAGACTATGGAGTTCCCAAATCTCTCTGCTACCTCTTCTATTTTTTTGTTTTTTTTTGCGGAGACATCAGGTTGCGTTATCAGACATTGATCATGTGTCTCCATTTTATTCGGGTACTAATATCTGTATTTATGCTCGCTACTATTTAAAAAATAAATCTTTGAAGAGCTTTCATGCAGCTGAATTTAGCGACTCAACAGCATCCATCACTAAGAGCTTCTGTAGCTTTTTATTCTTACTCATCAAACCTCAGCCAAGATTAATTTTTATTTATACAATTTTCCTGTCATTACAGCCCTCAAAACATCACCAGCCATACACGAGCAATGCAAGCAACTCGAACGTGCCAAAACCGGAGACCTACTCAAGGCGAAAATCCAACAGCGGCCAAACCGTGAAGAACTCGAACGTCGCCACATTTTGGAAGAAGATGAATGTCACATCGATCCCAGTCTCGCCGAGAAGCAGCGTATGCTTAAGAAAGCCCGGCTAGCCGATCAATTGAACTCACAAATCCAGCATCGACCGGGACCCCTGGAATTGATCAAAAAGAATATACTGCACACAGAGAAACCAATCGAGAAAATCGTCAAGGAGGGTCTAGTGTCCTTCAAGGCGACCAGCGAAGGTCTACTCACCCGCCCTCAACATCCCCATAGCTATGTAACATTCGAAGACGACTCGCAGAGTTCGGAAAGTGATACGCGTAACACTCCACCACGGACGACGACCGATGTGCTAGAAGCTGCTGCCGCATCAGCAGGTATTGTCACTGTTGCCCTAACAATTCCAACTAGCGGTGGTCAGGTTGTAGTCACCTCAGCACCAATACTCCAGACGAAATTCCAATCGGCATTGGCGCCCTATGTCCCACCACCACCGCCACTACCACCCAGAGTGAAACAGGACACGGCGAATTTATTCGAAGAGTTGTGCCAATCAGTTGCCGGACCTAGTCCTAGTCCGGGATATTTGCCGTTGGTGGCTTCGCCATCGTCGTTGGGCTCAACTGCATCGACATTGAGTCCGTTGTCGTCGTTGGCGTCACCACCGCATTCGATAACGCCCAGGCCAACGATTCAGTCACCTGCGCTATCACTGCACCACACTCAGAAGTCCGACGCACCGGGAAAGGACAAAAATCGAAAGAAGAGCAAGTCGAAGCCGGTCTCCAAGGCGAGAACGATCAAATTCCATGAGTATAAGGGGCCACCGAGTGCTCAGAAGATATCTTCCTCATCGGAGTCAAGTGCTACAGAGGAGACATCCTACCAGCTGATGTTGGAGCAGCAAAATTGTCTGCTCAAGTTCCTCGAGCATCTCAACAAGAACCAGTCGATTATACCGACAACAACGGGTGCTCCCATGCCAAAAGTGGCCACGATGACAACACAACACTCCACAGTGAGTTGTAGTGACGTAAGCACATCGAGTTCTATGTCCATGTCGGCGGGAACACCTCGTCCGCCGCCGATGCCATCTCCTGCGCTCTCGGTGAGTTCATCGATACCGCCGAGTCCGGCGACCAGCTATGCGGAATCTACGTGTTCCATGGGTGAAACGACGCGACTGGAGAAAATGAAGGTGTCCGATCTGAAGATGCAGCTCAAGCGGCGTAATCTGCCTGTTTCTGGACCAAAACCTCAGCTGATAGAGCGCCTGAAGCCATATTATCCCCTTGACTCAATGGACTGTACTCCTGCCTCTACGTGTGAGGTGGTCTCAGTTGCCAGCGAGACGTGTGATGCTCCAGACACGACAGTTGCCATGATCGTAAACTCACCACGGCAGTCGATGTCGCCAGAGGCGCTCAACGATCACCATGACCACATGGATGTGGTACAGCAGGTTGACTCGCCAATGCCGGTCGCCTTGCAGACAACCACTCTGGTGCAACCTCAGCCACAAACTGCTACCATCCTCACTTTGTCTAATGAGGACCTTCTGCGGGAACAGCAGAGAAAGATTGATGAGCTGCAGCGACAACTGCAACGCAGTCAGCAGGAGCTGCATCAAATCCGTCAGAAGCAACAGGGCACCCCACCATCGCCACAAATAACGCTGATCGCCACTACCCCCAAGGAGATTATCGTACCGCCGCAGCAGATGATCAAGATCCAACAGCAACCAATGCATCAGCAACCGGTGGTTTCGAGCACTCACCAGCCCAAGGCCTCCTCAGCTCCTCCGCAGCCAATCAACCAGAAAATGGTCGTTAAACAGCAGCTAGAGGCTAAAATCCAGAAACAAAAACAGGCGGCTGCAGCAGCAGCACAAGCCCAGGCGCAGGCACAACTTCAGGCCCAAGCGCAGGCTCAAGCTCAAGCTCAAGCGCAAAATCTAATGCGTATGCAAAAGGCTATGGCCACTCCCACACACCACACGGTCATAATCCCCAAGATGGAGGATCAAAAAACGATCATAGCCACCGCTCCTGCGTCAACACTCACCGCTCATCACCACCAAGGGCTTCCCATGGGCTCGGCTAAGGGACAGAATAATGTCGGCTTGATGTGGAACGACGGAAATCAAACCATATTTCTCGTCGGCCTACCCCAGCAAGACAACAACAACAAGAAGCTCATCAATGGGCATCATCGGACCACATCCCTACCCAGTATCGTGTTTCCCATTACACCCGCAGAACAGCAAATAATCGAAGCCAAGCGTCAACAGATGCAGCCACGGATCCAAATTGATGTTAAACCGCAGAATGTGCCTCCTCCACCGCTGTACGAAGAGGCAACCAAGCAGCTATGCACAGTTAAAATCAAGGAAGAGGTCGTCGAGCCCGCACAGAGAAACGGCATTGTTCAGCCACCGCCGCCTCCACTACAGCCCACTACGTCCAAGCGCAAGCAACATGTGAAATCGGAGAAACTCACCGACGTCCTGGACATCCTCATCAAACAGGGCGAGCTGCCAGAGAGTGCCCGAGAGCCACTCACCCCAATGACACCTGTCACACCAGGTGGAAGCAGTATCATGACCGACATGAGTGGAAATCTAATCTTCTCTCCAGCGCCTCCTGCACCAGTGCCACAACTAGACACCACACTAGCATCGCCATCTTTCCAACTTCTAAACACTCCAGCTCCACCACCGCCTCCTCCGCCACCTGCTCCGACGCTACTATCTCCTCAGCCACCCATCCACCAGCCGTCGCTGTTGGAGAACATCGACATGTCGTCATCATCACCACTGCAAACAAACTGTCACATAGATCCAGCCAAGACGTTGGACATATTCCTCGAGCAACAGCATCAACAGTCCTCACCCACGTTGCATCAAGGTCATGGTCAGGAGAAATCCGCCAACGATCGTGACACCAAACTGAATCACTTTGACGAGTTTGAACTTCTCGAGCTGATGAGTCAACAGCTGGAAATGGACATCGGCGGCGATGAGAACTGCCATAATTTCCCTGCTTTAGAGGAACACCAACAACATCAGCATCACAACAAACAATCAATCTCGTCACCAATGCGACGCGATATGAATCCCTCTCTCCAGCCATCTATCAATGAACTCATTCAACAAAACAGTTCCAACAACAACAATTCCTCGCCACTCAGTGGCAACAGCACCATGACCAATGGCATGGTCAACCATCACCATCTACACCAGCATCCGCATCAAAGTGTCAACAATAATCCAGGCGAATCGTCATCGTCCAGCTACTCGTCGTCGAATAATAATTTCTCATCGACTCCGATGGATGTGTGCGATGACTTTGACAATCCCCTGGGCAGTTTTAGTTTCAGTTCACAGCTATCACCGGATTCCAATATCAATACTCCACCACATCCATTTGGTGGTGCTAACAGCTGTGGTCTCATGGCATCCCATTCCTCCTCGTCCTCAAACATTGGAAATCACAATTCTCTATTGGAACAAATGTCAGTCTGTGGAGGTGGTACTACGTCGAACCCAGGTGCTTCCATGATGGAGAACGGTGATAGTTTCGGTGGAAGTCACCTTTCCCCAATAAATCAGGACAACATTTTGGATCTTTTCAATATTGATGACTACAAAATGTCCTGGGGCGAGGGCGACTTTGCTGTCTAAAGACAAGCTGATGTCTCATCTGACAATAGAGAGGAATTTAGTGCATTTAAAATATGTCAAACAACAAATCCCCGGGGGCAAGGTTTCCTCCATCTTCATTTATCTGTTTAGAGAGTGTATGTGTGCGGTAATGAAGTAAATCAATAAATAATTAAAACAAAAAAAAAAACAACGTAAAATTAGATCATTCCAATGAAATTCTTAAAAAAAAAGCAACTTTACAGCTTTACAGTTTTATCAAGTTGCAAGGTTGCAATGTAGCTTACAAACATGTTAACAAAGGTGTGCAGGAGTGGATAAGGACGCGAGTTGAATAATAGCAGTCGATTTGCACAAAAAGCGCGTGACCCAATTGCAGTCTCACTGTCAAACAAGGGAAACTGTATTCCAACTAATGCAGAAGATCTGTTGATGACTTCCTTCCCGCTTGGACGAGTCTGAGAGTCTGTTTTCTCCCTGTTTTCTCCCTGATGGAGTAGAACGCTTACGAAGGAAGTGACCTTATTCGAAGCGAAGGGCGCTTGTGTGGGTTCCATTGGTTGCTGAAAATATGTTGTTGATCCTCCAAGGAAGTAGGCATCATTTTGTTCTCAATTAGTTGTTTGACAAACTCACAGATGGTCCTTTATAACGAACCTACTTGATATGGGTCCAAATGCTGTCTAGATCTAGAACTTGTTAAATTAATCTTACTTTTACGACATTCTTCAATGGGATCCACACTGAATGTAATTGTCAAAAGGACCTACTTTTAGTTTTACAAGTTTGAAATCGATCTTTACTTATGTTCCCCGTTTATCGGCTGTAGAGGTAGAACTATTTAGGAATGTCGATAATAATGCTTTGCGGCTAACGCAGTTCCGATTGCGGCCGTCAGTTGTACACGCGCTATGTCCTCCAGGACTCCAACAAGATTGTGGCTGTCCGGCGACAGTATGTACGAGTATCAAAATTTACTACCCTCGTTCGTTGTTTCTGGTCTTGTTTCTTGTGCATTCGATTGTTGACTTATTTGTCATACAAATGCATTTCCCCCGATTTTAGCGATTAATTTTGTTCGTGTTCCACCATTCATTTTTTCTCTACAGTATACCATTTCATTTTAAATTCATTTTTATTGTTATCTTTAAATAAACTTACGTGCTAGACAAAAACGATTAAATCTAACTTAAACCTAACATTTATCTTATTCAAGCTTACTGGCTCTTAGCGAGCGCTCTAAACTTAACAATATGCTTAAAATTATTGCCTTTCGGCCTTAAACTCTACAGTATACCCTTCAGTGTAAAGTGGTTGTGGTTCTGGGATATAAAGTTTCAATTCAAAAGCAGCGATTATTCCAGACATTTGGTTTGGCAAGCTTCTAATTCAGTTATAAGAACTGATGGCATTCATCCCGGAATGACTTTTGATTGTAGACTTTTATTTTCCTAGTTCCGCAAAAAACAGAGTGCGCCTAACTGCCACTGTTCTCCATCTCCTTCACACCATTCTTTCAAAATGACAAAAAAGAACTTCATAAACGCAAGTAAAGTAAAAATTAAATAAAAAAAAAAAAAAAAAATGGAAAAAATACATAAAAATATTTCTATATAAATATACAATCTTAGCTAAAAATATAATAAAAAAAAAAAAAAACATTAAGTATTTCCTCCAAGGAAAGAAACCGCCTTTAAAAAAAATGAAATTTAATTTAATTCTACATTTTTATTTCGTTCCGTTTCTAACTTAAATTCTTTTAAATAAAAAAGCAAAATATAAACACAGGCACACACCTGCAAATATATTTTTATCTATTCCGATACTTTACTACATTAGAAAAATTAAAAAAAAAAAAAAAAAATCCATATGATTGAATGCATGGTACTTTGTGTATGCAAAATTGATTACTTTTGGAAAAATTAAAATAAGAACACCTTTTGAGTTTGTGTGAGTTTTTTTTATCTGTTCTTAGTAAATTTTATCAAGCAATACAGAAATGAAACGAATGTATTTTACGAAAGAACTTCTATTCAAAGAAATAAAAAAAAAAATAAAAAATAAAAAATGTACTTAATCGCTTGTTCTAAGTTTTAGATACCTTGTTATTTATTAGTTCTTAAGTAAATTTCATTTAATTTCAGACCGAATGTAAATATTACTAAAAACACAAATTTCTACAGAAATTACAGTTCATTTCTAATGGAAAACACCGAAAATGTAATACATTTCTTTAAGTGTTTTGTTTCTTGTTTAAACTTAGTTTATTTAACTAAAAGTTAATCAATTTCCTGTAAATAAAATTTTAAGTTAGTGCTTACCTACATTACAATGATATATCTAACTTAAAAAAAAAAAAAAAAAATACATGTGCTTGGCATAATAAACAAATTTAATTTTATCGTTACGAAATACAAAGGAAAATCTTAAAAAAAAAAAATGAAAATAAAACCATTAAAAAAAAAAAAAAAAAATCAAAGAAACACAATAACAAACGTACAGTTTTTTTTTTAATGAAAACAGAGTGACAGCAAATCAGTTTGTCCTTGAGGAGTAAATGGTTGCGATTGCTATTAGGTGCATAAGAAAGAAACATCATTTTAGAATTTAGTTGTTACAATTACATATGAATATAACAATTACTACTATTATTATTATTATTATTATTATTATTATTATTATAATTATTATATTATATATAACAAAGTGATATCAACAAAAAATATTAAAAAAAGTACTATGAGAATATTAAATAAAAATCATTTTTCCAACAATAAAAAAGTTCTATGTTTCCTTGAACTGTGGGCTATTCATTTCAGAACTTGTGTGAAACGGTAGTTAATGTTTAAGGCCGCATAGTTGTGTCAGGTGTCACATCTACTTCAGAAACTTAAATGATAGAAATTTCGCGAAGGTGGATGCTTTCATCATAGATAACTACTAGAGAATTCAAATATTCGACACCTTTCAATTGGAAACAGTGTAATTTTATTGGTCATCATATATTTCTTGTGGAATATTTGACAGTCAATACATGAAAGTGACGTCTTGGCATGAGAAGCGTAAACAAATGACACATTCAAAAATCTAGGTACATAATTATCTTCAGTTGACTAGATTGATCTGGAGTACCTAGATGCTCTGAACGCAAAAACTAGATTAGTCGGTAATGTCACTTTTCTTACGTCAGCTAAATACAGGGTGGGTCAAATACAAGTTTCTTTTAAAAAACGCAATAAAATTAACAAAATAATTTATTTTTTTTTTCCATGTATTATGGCTTTATTAGGAAGAGCAAACATTCCCATTAACAATGGAACACAACGTCGTTCAAGTGGCTGCCTCGTCTGGCTTCGCAGAAGCGCATTCTGTCACTCTAATTTTCCAAGACCTTGTTGATGATTTCGGGCTGTAGCTCACGGATTGCTTGGATGATATTGGCCTTACGTGAATCGTTTCCGGATTGTTGGCATAATATCGGTACTTCACGGTTCCCCACAAAAAAAAAAGAAGTCAAAAGGTGTAGGACTGTTCTGTTCATCGTCAGGCAACTCGAAACAAATAAATTTCGGTAGCACGTAACTTGAAACGAGTTTGCTTGTGACTTGTACTTAAAAGTGTCACATAAAGTGTCAAAATGGGTATTTTTTTAATCTAAGGCACAACTTATTTATTAAAACACTATTTTTAATGAAAACACAATTACGTTACGTCAAATACGTAGCCGTGTCCCGAAGCCAGACAAACGAGTGAATAGACACTTTGAAGAAAATAAAATGTCGGTAGGTACAAATGTACCAAATACCTATTAAAAGTATGGCAGAGACAACAATTTCGAAGTTATTTCATTTAAAATTTGTTAAAATTTGTATCTGTTTTTTTATTTACAGCCATATTTTGCTTATTTTCCATTTAGGTATTTTCTATCGAGTAAAATGTTTCGTTTTTTCAATCGTTATTTTCTAGTTTGTATGCTGCCAACTTCGACGATACAATCGAGGATAATCGATGGAGACAAATTAGGTGCTGCCAGAGCTCGACTGTATCGACTGAACTCGATTGTATCAAGTTACGTGCTGCCACCCCAGACGTCATCCAAATCCATGTCTTCAATTTCAGTAAAAAAAAAAAAACAGTCGGTTAACATGACTCTGTAACGCTCACCGTTGACAGAAACGTTGTTCCCAGCCACTTTTTCGAAGAAAAGTAGTTCAATGATGCTGCCACTCCACAATCCGCACCAAACTGTCACTCTCTGTGGATGCATTGGCTTCTCGACAATAACTTGCGGTTTTTCCGAGCCTTAGATGCGGCAATTTTGTCTGTTAACGTAGTTAACAGCAGGCACTGGGGGTGCTTCATTTCGACCAAAATTTCTTTTCAAAAAACCCATTGTTTGGGCTACACAGCACTCACTTTGGAAATAAATTTTCAATATTTCCCAACGTTGTTCAAGCGTAAAGCGACTCATTTCGTTCCGCGCAGGTATGATACTGACTTTCTGTCAAAATCTTGATTTAAACAGCTGTCAGTGTCAAAAAACCTATGCTTAAAAAAGAAACCACTAAATGGCCCACGATTTATTAATGAACTGTCAATTGAGTAATCAGTCGCCATTTTTTTACTTAATTCGTCGTATACCCCTCACAGCGAGCGGAAAACCGAGTTTTCGGGAAAACACTCGAAAACTTTACCGAAAACAGATGTTTTCCCATATATATTATTTCAGTTTTCAAAACGAATCGTTAAAGTCGGTTCCCACGAAAACGACTTCCAATCGTTTGATTGTTGAAACCAGAGACAATACTGTTGAAACAAACACATCTTTTGCGATATTCAGCAGAGTTGCTTACCGAACAAATGTCACAACTCATAACTTAAAATCATATTCCACATTATTAAATTGATTGGCTAATATTATATTTAAATTTCTTTGTTTATTAATGCGATCGAAATTTGTCACCGAAGTAGTTTTCACCAAAGTTTAACGCACTAGTGTATCACAGTTGATTGAAACTTCAAACGAGTACTAGTTGGTGTTCGGTGTGAATGCATCCATGAGTTTTCGGTGCCGTGTGAATAGCGTATAAACGTCAGATGAAAAAGCCATTCAAAACCGAGACACATAAAAGGTTTGCTCCCTTACTTTTTGGTTCAATATTGGCAATATTTCACAAATAGTTAGCTATTTTAGTTTAAATGACTATTTATCTAGATTTTGCATTCTTAGCCTCGTATTAATAAACATTGTTTAAAGTTATCAACTTGTTACTCAGCAGTTATGTCCAATTTTTGTATGCTATCTGACGTTTGCTAACTAACTTACTTGTGCACATTTTTTTTTATTAATAAGGGGGTTAGTCTATATGTTTTGGCTTAAGGCCGTCTACCATATTGACAATTATATAACTGTTCTGCTTTGTTAACTTTGCATATAAATTTAACAATTTTCAAGTTATTTGTATAATTAAAAGTTTTCGTCTATGATACGTTGTCTGTAGCGTAGCGCGCTCTGCTTAAGTAACTGTATAATCGTTTCCGAAATGAATTATAACCAAAAAGAAAAGGATCGCGTTTAACCACAAATTAAAAAAAAATGGAAGTTTTTCCTAGGCGGGAACATTCAATTATCAGTAGAAGAAAGCACAAATGTATACATATGAATATATTTTATTGCAGATCTTAAAAAGTTGAATTATTTTGCTTCCTACAACTATTTTAATGTTATACAAGCATAAAATATAAATGAAATCAAATAAAAAATCAGCTACAAATAAACAACTGAACGATTTGACAACCATCTGTCAGCAACAACCAACCAGACCAAAGAAATTTCTTAGTTTTGCAGTTGCATGTTTTTTTATGAAGAGGAAATGCGTACAAAGCGGCTCTGCAAAGAAGGACAAGAGCTGCCCGTGAGCACTACGTGCAGAAGAGAAGAGACGAACACCGGCTTCTGAAGAGGAAAAAGAAGGAGCATGAGAAGCGCGCGATCGAGGAAATAGAGAGATGTTACTGCAGGAATGAGGTTCGGAAGTTTTACCAAAGGGTAAAAACAACCTCACAAGGCTACAGAGCCCGAACCGAAGCCTGCAAGGATGAACAAGGGAACATCGTAGTAGAATCACAGTCGATGTTGAGGATATGGAAGAACTACTTCTGCAGACTGTTTAACGGCGATGACGACTTAAATCCCGCTGTCAGGCAGAATGAACCATTCAACCTGGACGATGAAGACCAACAATTCCGTCCACCCGACCTGGACGAAGTGAAGATAGCTGTATCTAAACTTAAGTCCAACAAAGCCGCTGGAGCAGATGGCCTAGCCGCCGAGCTGTTCAAAGCGGCAGGCGATGACTTGGTTAGAAGCATGCACCAACTCATCTGTAAAATATGGTCGGAGGAAAGTATGCCCGATGAATGGAACCTCAGCATTGTTTGCCCTATCCTCAAGAAAGGAGACCCTCTGAATATATTGAAAATATTCACACTGCGGCAGATCTTGGAGAAAACCCAGGAACTTCAAATAGATACCCACATTTCACATTTTTATCGATTTTAAGGCCGCCTATGACAGCAATTATGGGGACGAGCTTTACATAGCAATGTCTAGTTTTGGCATCCCTGCCAAACTCGTTCGTTTATGCAGGATGACGGTGGAGAATGCACATTGCTCCATCAAGGTCGGTAAAGAACTCACCGAGACCTTCGATGTCAAAAAAGGATTTAGACATGGCGATGCGCTGTCATGTGACTTTTTTTAAACATCGTTCTTGAAAGAATAGTGCAAAACTCAAACGCCAACACCAGAGGCACGATCTTTCAAAAGTCCGTCCAATTACTCGCGTACGCCGATGACATTGACATAATTGGCAGAACGCAGCGTGATGTAAATGGCGCGTTTGTTGAGTATTGAGACTGAGGCGGCGAAGATGGGTTTGTCGGTTAATGAGGGCAAGACGAAGTATATGCTGTCAGCTAAAAAGGACACCCAACACCGACGGCTCGGACAGAACGTCACAATAGACAGATATAACTTTGAAGTGGTTAAGGACTTTGTCTACTTAGGCTACCTACGCTATGAACTCAGACAATGACACCAGCGCTGAGGTTAAACGTAGAATAACTCTTGCCAGCCGCTGTTTCTTTGGGCTAAGAAAGCAATTGAGTTGCAAAGCCCTCTCTCGAACAAGTAAAGTAACCCTTTATAAGACCCTAATCGTCCCAGTCCTGCTATATTGCGCAGAGGCATGGACTCTATCAAAAGCGGATGAGGTAACTCTACGTTGTTTCGAGAGGAAAATTCTTCGAGTGGTTTTTGGTCCCGTCTGCATTGACGGTGAATGGAGGAGAAGATTCAACGACGAACTGTACGGGCTGTACAGCGACATCGACCTAGTTAGAAGAATGAAGGTCCAACGATTGAGGTGGCTCGGTTATGTAGAGCGTATGGACACGCAGTAGAGGAAGGCCGCGACTCAGGTGGCGCACGCAAGTGGAAGCGTGCGAAACTGGAGACAGCTAGCTAAAGATCGCGCTGGCTGGAGACGCTTGTTGGTTGAGGCCCAGGTCCACCCTGGACTGTAGCGCCACCTTAAGTAAGTAAATGTTTTGTTCTCTCTTTTTGGTTCTCTTCTGCCCAACTCTTGCGAAAGGGAGGAAGTTTGACTACCTAAGGTGTTCGACAGAGCATTATCGTTAGCGGAACAGACCTAAAGTCAGCCAGCTGCCTTACTAAACTGGATACCTCAACGTTCCAGTGTCAACAATTTTGTTTTTGATCTTCCTATTTTCTTTGTCTAATATTTGATGTACAATACAAGTGACATTTTCGCATAAGAAGCAATAGCAAAGTAAAGATTTGTTAAGAGAGCAAGAGTGTCAAAATGTCTGTTTTGACATCTCTTTCTCTACATTAATAAAAGTTGTTGGTAGGCACCACTTCAATCGGGAATTTTCGTACTTTTGTTTTATTTTAAAAGTGAAAAAAAAAAAAAAAAAAAAAAAAATAATAATAATAACGACAATATTAGTCTAGATGTCAAACTCTATATAAAAATTTATTCGTTGTAGGTACTTTGGGTAGGGCTACAGTCCAATTTGTTCGATACCATTTCGAAATGCACACAGCGTGTAGTAAGATAATAAACGCGCTCATCGTATACTTACAGTAAAAATCCTTTTAATTACTTAAATAATTTCTGAATGAATGTATAATGTATGCATGCAGCATTCAACACTTGGGCGTATCAAAGACAATGAACATACATCCTGGAGCTGCCTGTTAATAATTTTTCTTGCAAGCTTCAAGCTCCTTCAACTTGGCTTTTGGGAGGGATATTATTTAGAATCTGTCTATCTGAGATCTGAAATCATTAACAATTCGCGTCCCACAAGTTATCAACTGCAGTGAACCAATTATAATCAACAGATTAATCAAATGAAGCCGCCC
Source organism: Cheilosia urbana (assembly GCA_946477585.1). NCBI lineage: Eukaryota > Metazoa > Arthropoda > Insecta > Diptera > Syrphidae > Cheilosia > Cheilosia urbana. Next base: position 17,899,980 of record OX297855.1, on the reverse strand, counting down.
ACAGTCGGTACCAGTATTGCTTTCCGTCCATTTAATTCCGTAAAGCACTTTTGTCTAAGGCTCTTAAGGTAATTGCTATGTGCTTCTTTGTTGTCCTCCTCCGATATGCGTATGCGTATATCGACTTTGGTGATTGAACTGCAGAATTCTATTAATTTTTGACCAACAAAGTGACATTTGAGTTGCTATTGTTCCCTGATCCTGTTAAGATAATCTTACCATCGTAGACGGCGGCGACGTCCCGGCGAAGATGAAGTCGTCGAACTCTGTCCCGGACCGGTAAAATCAATCACCCTGTCTTAGGCAAGAGGGAATTATTTCACTTCAACATTACCCTGTCATTATTAACGTTAATAAATTAGTAAGTGAAGTAAAAATGCGGAGGCGTACTCAGCTTGGAACATGCCAAAACAGAATTTCGATAGCATAGACAGGATTATGTGGCAGCTGACGCCCTGGGGGTGGGATAGAACCGGGTAGGGTTGGATTTGTGGCGCAGTTTATGTCAAAATGTCCACCACCCCTTTCACTACCGAGGACGTTGACAACGACGGCAATGATGCTAAGCATAGAAGACCGTAATTTGTGCCACACCATGGGTAGGCACAGGCGGAGCAGAGAAACACGCAAACAATTCAAAGCGGGAGAAGAAAAGAAAAAAAATCAGGGAGGACAAAAACGTCTCGTGTAGGCGTGTGTAGTTGTCTTAATTCAAAATATCATCAGATACACAGCGAACCGAAACAAAGCTGAAAAATAAATTGGATAACCACACGATACAACTATGGCAACAAGTTGACGGGCGACAGCGAAACAAGCTCTGCCTCCATTCACAGGGTGGCAAAGGGGGTGGTAAAAGTGGCTCTCAAAGGCGCCACCACAATGTCCTTTTTGTCGTCCTTTCCGTCCCAATTATGGATTCATTGTTGTTACTGGTGGTGGTAGTGCGGTTTGTGTGTCAACCCACAACAGAAGGAGTCAAACTGCCGCACAAAGGAAAAAAAAATCCACTTCCCCCAGATGGGTACTCACTACTTAGTCCGCAGCATAGTTGTTGCATCCACATTCTAAAAAGGATGAAGGCCAAAGCACCTCTGGCTGTAGTAAGAGTTTTTCTCATTTTTCCAACGCTTAGCTGATCCTGGGTGTGTTGCTGGACAATGAATGCCGTGTGGAGTCCGGGCCGTGGGTGGATGCGATTCCTGATTTCATTTTTTTAACCGATGGTCATGATTTTAAAACGGGAAAAGCATCCACTGTGGGATAACCCTAATTGGGTAATAATGAACAATGAGTAATTATTTCAGTGGCTAATAATGAATGTCATTAAAAAAAAAAGTTCATTCTGTGGGCAGGTAATCTATAATTTCGTCACTTCCCCCACAGGATATCTGTGGCTGTAACTGGCAAAGCAGGGCCTTCCCGCAAATCGATCAGAGCTCCTAATTGACACCCGACATTATCAAAATGTCGTTAGACGCCATCGTCTATTCTATTACTGAATCCATCAGTATCCTTGTTACGTGCTCATCGTGGCGGCCGCATTAAATATTCATAGAGAACTCGTGAATGGGCTACAAAGTTGGACTAATTTTTCTGCGAAACTTCTCTTCATTATCATATTTCAGTATCGGTTCGGTGTGTGTGTGTGTGTGTGTGTGTGCGCCTATGAAATCGTCGCTTTATTGAATTGCCACTCGAGTCCCAACGGAGCATGAGAGTTGATGTTGGTAATAATAAAGCGGAGTAGAAAGTAGGCAATTGAAAAGTTTGCAAAGCGGTTTTAAATGACTTGTTCTTGGTAGTGCGCACAAATTGTACTCTGGATTTAAGCCACAAACTCATGGTTTATGCACAAGTTGCCGTCTACTTGATGAGTGTATCGTCGCCATCAGCAGCGTGTAAATTAGGTTAAAGCAGCTTGTCATTGACGGCGACATGTCATATTAGCTGGTAAATTTACTATTGATCGGCGGAATTGCCTGTCGTTTGACACGTATCGATGAATGCAAGGAAGAGATCAATGTAAGTGTTTTGAGCAAGGGACCTTATAATGGTCTAAGTGTGTCGACTAACCTAACCAGTTAGCCGACAGCCATTTCAACCTAACCTAACCTAAGTGTTTTGAGCGATGCCCAGCGAATAATTGTAGGCAATAAAGTTAATGGTATAGTGATTAAGTGAAAAGACCCTGGCATGGCCGATTATTTTCAAATCAATTAAAGCTTAGCGCCAGAGGAGACGCCTCGGAGGAGTCGTGTTAATTTTTTAAACATTTTTTTCATTTTATTGCAAGAAGTTAACTGGGTCTGAAGAAATTTGCTAAATTAAATATTTTCAGCGATATGAGGTGTAATTAATGCTCGTATGACACTAAACTTTTAAACTTTCTTCATTACGTATTAAGAGAAAGATATTGTTTTCGTACTAAATTTCGAACTCGAGATGTTAATCAATGCTGACATTACGAGGATACACGAACTCAAAAAAGCGGGTCGCAAAATTCGGTCTGGTCTGTCTGTCTGTCCGTCCGTCCACATACCTACAGCCTAAAAGGCTGCCCGGATTTCTTTCAAACTTCGGATTTGGAGTTTATGGGCTTACAGTTCAGGGCCGTTTTTTATTTTTCAAGGTAACCTCAACATTAATGGTACTTTCCATACAAAATTTTCGTAATTGTTTGATTTTTCGAAAACGGCTCTAACGATTTCAACGAAAATTAATATTTAAGCTTATGTGGGTGAGGTTACCATGACTGCATAATCAGTTTTTGGCTGAAAATTCTAACTTCGAAAATTCGAAAAAGTAGGTACTTTTGAAATTTGGACATATCTCGAAAACAGTCCATGCGATTATAACAAAAATTCATTTCTGGGGTAATTTGGTCATTTCTAGCTGAATGGCAAACTCAGTTTTTCTCTGTAGGTATTATCGTAAAATCGATTTTTGAAAAACGTCTTTTTTTTTTAAATTTAGTTTTCCTTAGTTTACCTGAAAACCGCAATAATGATTTTGACCAAAATGCAGACATAGAGTAAAATTGATGTTCTTAAAATGATTGCGTCCTTAATTTTCAATTCGAATCACCGAAAACGCTAATTTTCAAAACTGCTCATATTTCGTAAACCCCATTTTTGACTTCGATAAAGCTTTAAAAACCAAGTAATGCTTATATCATAAACAATAACTTATAATCGGTTTTTAGCTGTTTATTTAACAAATAGTATTTTTCAAACTAAACATTGCAATATTTGGTACTTGTCTGCCAAATTTTACCAAAACCGCTCAAATGATTTTGATCAAACAGCATATTAAAGATAATATCAGTATTCTAAATAAGATAACGTACTTAGTTTTTCTCAAAAAATTAGAATAAATCCGTTTTTTTAATTATTTTTCAAAAATGACTACCCAAAAGCCGATCTCTGTTCATGTATACATATTTTTAAAACTCAATATCGCACTTTAAAATTAAAAATCTTTCAGCAAATATTACCCATTTGTAAAGTGTAAAAGCTTTAAAATATAAATATAAAATAGTACAGTACGACAGCTGTCTGTTTCAAGAGCTCAACTTTTTAAAACAAAAAGTGAATTTTATTTAACACTATGTTTTTCTTTTCCTATATTTTGATGAACCCTCTCTGTTACCTAACATTGCTACTCACATCTACACCTACCTATCTAATAAAATAAGAAAACCACCAACAAAACTTTTGATGAATGAGAAAGTTTTGTTCGACCCAGTCGTGCACTTTATTTTATTTGTACTGATTACCTTTGGGTACCTATATAAACTCTAAAAATGCAAGAAACTGTTTAACTGGGTTATCTATCGTTATTGAAAGATTCACAGAAGTGTCATACAATTTCCATAAACTCGATCCATTTGAAAGGAAATGGAATCTTACAATTCTGTCTAAACAAGGTTGAAACACTTTACCCCGTAATTGTAGTATCCTGTGTATTGTTCCTTGTGGATAAATCTCCCTAGATATACTACTAACGTAAAGCACTAAATCACAAAATTTATCAAATTGCAAATGAATATGTACATCTTCTTTATAAAGGGCGTTTCATTAGCGACTTGACAACTTCAAACGTTCAGGGTGAATGCATCCTTAAACCGATTACCAAACTATCAATGTCAAAATGTTCAGTAAAATTATCATTTTCATCATGGTGAAGTACACGAAGGAACAACGTTTAGAAAAACATAAAATTTACTACCGAAATTCCGAGTGGTCACAACTTTAAGAGCGTTAACGCCAATTTTCAACCTTCAGCGATGAAGAGCATTTTGGTGAACCGGGCTTCGTCAATAAGCAAAATATGCATTACTGGATAGGTGAGAACCCTCAATAGCTTCATAAACAGCACTTCATCCACAGAAAGTCACTGCTTGGTGCGGTTTGCATGCTGGTGCCGTTTTTGGTCCGTTTTTTTCGCCGATAAATGTGACCGTGTTGAGAAATTGCATGAATTGGACATCAGTGATAAGTGGTTCCAACAAAACGGTGCCACAAGCCACACAGCGCGTGCAACAATCGAGTTATTGAAGTCTTAGTACGTATTATATCGAGAAACGGACCTGTCGATTGGCCGCCGAGATCGTGTGATTTAACGCCTCTAGACTTTTTGGGGGGCTACGTTAAATCATTGGATTATGCCGGCGACGTTAGAGGAGCTCAGAGCCAATAATGAACGAGAAATAGCGGTCGTATCAGTCGAAATATGCCGCCGAGTCATCGAAAATTGGCTTTAGGGTATCGACCGCTGCATACGTTCTCTTGGTGGACATATGAACGAAGTCGAATTTCATTCATAAATGTTTCGGAAGATCGGGAGCTATGGAGGGTCCACTTAGGCTTCATATACCCACGACCCTTCTAATGGAAGAGCGGCCATTGAAAGTGAATGAAAGTGAATGAAAACGAATGAAAATGTTTTGATATTAATTCAGGCCAATAATTTGTATTTTTTGAGATATCTCAAGTAGTCTATATTTTATTTAAAACAGAAGTTGTCCAGTTCTTAACAAAAGACGCTTTTTATACGCAGCAATTTTGCTTCGCCCACTATATCAATGCATTCGTTATTTCAATATTTCATACCTGACAACTTACTGAATATTTTGTGAAGAAGAAATCACATCTTGAAGGCACTCTGCTAAAATCGTACAGGTAGATGATTTCCTGAATAATGTTCATCGTTGAATCAAGGAAATAAGATGTCAGCTCCAACAGGAAACACGTTTATATCGGAACTGCATGAGTGTACTTCACCAGAAATTGACAAGAATCAATCATAGAAAATCTGGTAGCATCAGCAAATAAGACATGCAATACATTCCATCGACATATACCCACACATAGATTCGAAATAGTATTCATTCATTTTGCAATATATTACAACGACACGAAAACAAACAAAAATTATGTTACGTATACGCCTCAGTGACCGGCGTTAGTGAGTTTTATTTGCTTTATCAAGTGGACACAGCGTGTCCGATAAATTCAGGTTTCATTAAAACAAAATTAAGCATCATTTCGTTTTTGTAATTAGAAAGCCTCGTCAAATATTTGGCCCGGCTCTCGGGAAATACGTCTAAAAATAAACATGATACTCGCACTATCAGAATTCATCAATCAAATGTTTCCTGTCTATTGTGAGATGGTGGTTGATGTCTGCACACGCAATCTCCGGATCTGGAAGTCTGACAGCTGTTGAAAAATTCATGCACACACACAGTACCAGTGCGATTTGTTTGTTCATACCCATCCGCAGAGTCCTTGGGAAAACACAACTAACTCCGACACTCAGTATTTGTTGGCCATTTGTGGTATTCATTACGTGACGCCTTGTCGATCTAATCAAATCAAATAAAGTGCGAAACTGTAACTTCTGTCCCTTTAAAAGGTTTCACATATACGACACTCAATTAAAATGCAAATCCAACAACAAAAGAGATTGCGAGATATATTAGGGTGTAACTATGCATTTGCCCGTGCGAACGGTATATTCAATTGATGTTTTGTGATCCCATTAAAGTTGTGTCATTAAAGCGCACAAGAGTCACTGGGGAAGCGCTACATCCTCTTGTTTGTACTACGCCCGGCAGGGATAAAATGCGCCCTTGCCGGGTACAAGTGCAACTCTTGCTAGCAGTGTATCTATGCAAGGAGGATCTGAACAAACACGACTGTCATCAGCGTTCTGGGTGTATTTACTTTCTTGACAGAGCTACCCTTTCCTCGGTTGGCTGGTTTTGGTTTGGTATTGACGAGCAATGGCACGGGACGTGTTGCATTCGGTTTAAGGGGGACGCACAATGGTTATGTCCTCGTATTCGACCCAATGCACTAATTTCATTTTCGTTCTACCCCTGTTGCTAGATGTGATTGAATTTCATTCAACTGAAGTGGAAGCTATGCAGTACAGTACACAGATATGCATCGGTAAAAGGATTTTCGAATAAAATAAAAGCAAAGAGGACGATGCTTTAGCATACGTATACCCTCCTGATGTATGGCGAAGCTGTAAGTGGTAAATTTTGGCAATCAAGACGAGTGCAATGGTATCCAATGGAAGGGCGAATTCTATTCACGAAACCATAAGCTGCTTTGTTTTAGTTTGGACAAAAAGCTTTCGTTTTAGTGCGGTTGGATTAATGGAGATTTCGCAAAGCTTGTTGGGTTTTAAATTTATCTCTAATCAAGTTGTGATTTCGAATGAGGTATTCCTACGTAATGAAAGACAATTTTGAACAAAGCAAAACAACTTTCGGTACCTACAATGGAGCCTATTCCTTGTTATATTCATGGAAGTCGTATTCTCTGGATGTTGGTTGTTACATATGAAACTAGAAACTTTTTCTGCGAAGGCTGATGAGGAGGGATCAAGCCTTTGAGCTGGTTACAACTAGATAGACTCTGGAACCGAATTATCAACGGGAGCATAGCCGTGCATGAAAGTTGTGTATTTAATTGTTTTTCATGCACCACATGCCCTTAGCCTTACTTTAAAGTCCGAGGCTGTGCTCGTACTAAGCAATGGAACTACTTTTTAAGAGTTCATTGGCATTTCTGCAGAAGGTCACAAATCGGCCCTGCGAATGTGTCTGACAAATGACTCAGCTATTCCATAATTTTGCTTGCAAACCTTATCCTTCTATTGCAGCAAGCAGTATATGTATATCTTAATTTGTAAAACCTGTAGAATTGGTTGAACTCGCCAACGAAACTAATAGCATCAGTGGCACAATCCAATTTTGCTTCCCCATTCGAGTTTTTTCACCCGATTAATTTCACATAGAGCAAGGCAAATAGCTGCACCCACATCCATCCTTGCCCATACGGTTCGATTTCATTTAATCAGAAATTCCTTTGCAACACATCGACCGAACACAAGATTACGAAAAGGGACACCAACACTGATACGGTAGGATAAGCAATCGATTTTGCGGCCACCTTTAAAATCATTACAGAGCCTCACCTACGCTATTTCATCTGAGAACCCACCCCCCCCCCCCACCCTCCCCCTCAATGTAATAAACCCCCGTTCGATAAAATAAAAGATACAAACCACCGTATTAGTTTCGCTGCTCCCCATTCTGAATTCCATTTCCAATAACCATTCGCTAGCCTTGCACACATATATTCTCTACCTAACCCAACACACATCGCCAAAGTAATCACCTGTAAGAGTATCATAAATTTATCCTTTTTTGCTCTCGCTCTTTTAGTGCTTCACTCTCTTTGTTGGGCACATAAAGAAAAGTCCCTATTCCATTTCCATCCGCCTCGCAGGATAGCTCCAATGATAACAATTGATGCCAATGCGATGTTTTCTTTTCTCCTGTTGATATCCTTTGCAAAAAAAAAAAACTACCCACACTTGTCAAAGTAGAAAAAACAACTCGACTCAGACACGAAGAACGAATAGAAGGCCCCACCGAAGGATACCTCCTCATGTGCAACATGTTTGCGTGAGCTAGATACAACAACACCATGCCAACCAGTTGAATATCCAATTATTATCCTTTTCGTCGCTGTTCTACGTCAGAAACAACACACCATTGGGGCTGAGAACACATGTTTCAATAGAATTCATATCCCTGTTGCGCTTTGGCATATCCTAGGGTGTGGGTTTATCCCTTGCTAGTGTTAAGCTGTGAGGATAACATTTTCCAGAGAGAGAGAGCGCGTAGAGCGCATGTACCTTTAGTTCAACTGGAAGTGGATGCGATGTTTTTTTTTTTTTTTTTGCAAGTAAACATAAATTCCATCCATGTCCTCGGAACGGCGGCGGCTATCTCTCTCTATTTGTGTACTTATTGCGCGCGTTATCAATGCCAGGGAAAATTCCGATTACAAGGATATCCTTCCCCGATATAACACAAACGTACACACACCTACACAAAATACGCTCCGGAAGTAAAGAGAGTAGGTACCCTAATGAATTTCAGAGAGCAAAATAACGGCTATTGCCCAGGGTTGGATGGTTAACTGCTCCTATCGCACAGAAGGCACCCAGTTCGAGTTGAGCATTTGAGAGGATCGCATATCCTCTTCCGGTTCGTGGTACGTTTTATATCTGACTGTTGATTTGCAGAGCAAAAAAAAAAAAAAAAATAAATAAAAAAATGAAAAAAATGCCCTAAGACATGAACGAATGGAGGCGAATTCCTCATCAGATTAGGTGTATAAAAAAACACACAAAAAAAGCCGTGCAATTCGACCGAAAAAAATCTATAAAAGGAACTGAGGACATTCTGATTCCTATTATCCTGGTGGAAAAAAACCGACAAAAATCTATCCGTGGAATGTCCCTTCCCTTGGAATAAACATTAGTCAAGCAAGCCACAAAAATAAATTCATTAAATTCCTAAATTCCTAAAACAGTCGAGTTCTTTTAGCAAACTATCCTCGCGCACACATATATATGCTGTCGAGTGAAATTCCAATGAAAACCAAAAACAGGGCATCCCTTGGGTTGGAAAATTTCCTCCACAACTGTTTCACCTGCACAAGGACCTCCATATAAGTTCACATTACACGCCATAGAGGACACAACGGTAAGGTGAGAAACAAACCAAAATTGGAGTACAGCATGCAAGGACACATGAAAATGCCGTCCTTTAATTAAAATTTACAACTTCAATCTGATTAAAGGATCATTTGTCCTCTGTGCGACAGTGTAATTTCCAACGACGCGTATAGCTTTTATAAAAAATTAAAAAATAAAAATACAAAATTAGTGAACGTATACTCGAGTGTCTATTGTTGATTCAATATGAAGAGTTCCTTTTGTTTGATCTGTGTGAAGTGACTACAGAGCTGTTGCATTTGAAAATTATTCTTAACCGAAAAAAATCGCGTTAACGCCACAGTGAATTTTTTTGTTCTGTACATAGTTCGAAAAGGACGAGGGGAACAGAGCAGAGTAAAGTCAATGTTACTAACATCATCACACTTGAAATTCCCAATTGGCAACAGGTAAGCAGCGGGAGTGGGGTTTGCTACGGGGAATCGCGATTGAAATCACCAGCGACCCAGAGTTGAATGCTTTCGTCTTCGCACAATGGTGTGGGCATGTATGTCGCCACGATCGATAATGTGAAAATTACGAATATGTCGTCCTTTTGAGTCGGAGTGAATTTCGTATGAAATTGGAAAATAATTTCCTTTTATGTTCTTGGTAACTGCCAGAAAGCTGTTTCTTTGTGTTGATTTCTTTTCCCGTTTGAATAAAAAGAACCTTTAATGCGAAATGGGAGAGAAAAAGAGGAAAACACAAAAAAATTTTCTGCTCCTGTCAGTGTGACCAATTCAATATTTGAAATGATGTTAACCTCAGCACTTTTATATAGAAGGTTTTGTTTTTGAATAAAAAAGTGCTGAATATTTTTTGAAATGAAAACTTCTTAAAAACAAAAAAATCTTAACCAAAAACTCTTTTTCAGCAAAAATAACATTTATTTCACAAAAAGAACATTGGATGGTATGAATAAAACGTAGCAATTGCTTCTACTCAAACGAAATCGAAGCATTTACTACTGATTGCAGCTAATACTAACTTTTGCCATATTCGAAAAGCGGCGCAACTTACCTTTCATTCAGATCCGTATATATAAATCGTAGCAATTGCTACAAAATTCCAAGTCTGCTATTTACCTGAATCAGGCCTTTTGCTAAATATTTTGGATGCACATTTTTAGCATAAAACAATCCAAACATTGTGATGTATATATTTCCGATATTTTTTATAAATAAGTTAAGTTTAATTCTGTTTGTACAGGAAATCCAACAAAATACCTATGAAAACAGGAGCAACATTTTCGTGTCACGCGAAGTATTGAGTATGAAATAATTATTTCTAAGGTGTGTGGCCTATAATAGTATCGCAAGATATATTTATGGAATAAGAAGATAAGACCACATTTACACTTTTTCTAGATCGATTAATGGCATCACTCTTGACGACCTTTTTGAAATGAGAACGTTGATCTTGCTTTACAATATACTACAGACGCGCCAACCACCTTACCTCTTTAGCAAGATCCATTTTATGCGTTCAAGTAGAAATTTTGACCTCATACCAATGCGCTACAAATTTTTGGTCTCTGAAAGACAATTCTTTATTCATGCGATTCGGCTATGGAATTCCCTTCCCCGAAATATAAGGTTGATAAGCTGTATAACGTTGTTCAAAGTGAAACTCAAACAAATACAATACCTGCAAACACTTCGATGATGATGATTAGTTGTGTTCTCCGGATGGTTTATGTTTATTTTAGACCCTATAGGGGGCGCTGGGGCTGCTTTTTTGAAAATTCTTATTAATGGACCGATTTGGCTCAAATTAACACCATATAACAAAATTTGGACCCGATAGGTGGCGCTGGGAGATATTTACGACAAGTTAGATTTCCCTGCATCAATTTTGTATCAACAACATTAAATTTAATTGTAATAATATAGTTGGCGTTGGTTTAGGTATACTTTTTTGAATTTGACATTTCAGTAATTCATATTTCATTTAGCTGTACAATTGTTCGACGAAAACTCCAAATTAGTTTTTAATCAATTTTAAATAGGTATAAGTAACATTTCCACAACTAACATCACCCAGGAAAATGTTCTTACTGGACCAAATTTTATGATTCTTCTTTTGTTTTGTTCGTATTGATGTATTTCAGGCTTAGGCAGTCTTAAAAGATACAATTTTGGACCCGATAGGTGGCGTTGTTGTCGATCTCCGAAATAGCTCTACCGAGTTGATTGAAATTTATGGATGGGTAGGTATGGTTGCTTCAAGATTGAAATATAATATAGTTTCGGACCCTATAGATGATACTTTGCAAAACATAAGCGGGATAGGAGAACGGGTTGTGGCAGGATTTAAATTATTAATGGTCATTGTCCAAATAAAGGACTTTGCGAAATGTGAGCAGGACTTAATACGAAAGGTATGAGCAAAGCCGGGTGGGTACAGCTACATATAAAAAAGACTGACGTCCGTATGTACGCGCTCATAACTCGGGAACCAATCCTTCAATTTTTATGATTTTTGGTTTAAATTCGTATGGGCCCAAGGAAGGAAATAATGCTACTTTTTGTGTTGAAAACAAAACTTTATGGGGATTAGTTGAATTTTTTAATTCTTTGGATGTTCCGGGCTTACATCTATACAATTGAAAGTCGGCGCAGTTATAATTTTGTTGCACAACCTCAATGCACCGAGACCTTGTAACAGAACGCGTTTGATTTGGTGGTGAAGGATCTCAAATCAAACGTCATGCAAGCGACGGTTTTGAGGGAAAAATTCAAAGACAAACATTCTCATTCCACGGAATCCGCTTATTGAGAACGAATTTGTACGTCGTGTACTGTAAACCATTTTAGTCAAAAAGCGGAATGTTGGCCGACACGTTAATCTTCTTTGTTGTGTTTGTCTACGCCTAAGGAAGGTTCAAATGGCGACAAACCTGGAAAATTTGAACGGGAAATTGGAAAGTTTGTGAAAATTGATTTTCCATACATTTTCTACGGAGAGTTTTTTTTTTTTAAATTTTGATCGTAGTATACAGTGAGATCGTATGTGTCAAAAGCTATAGTTGGGATTAATCAAATTAATTACAGGTAGAAGTAAAAATTATTTTAGTCAAAAAGTCAATTTTAGGCGGGACGAAATTCGCGGGGCACGCTAGTATTATTTATAAATGAACACTTTAAACTAGAATTTTTCACTGAAACTCGCACAACTAAATAAGATATTGTATCTTAATGTGTAAGGATATTAAATAAGGATTTGAATTTGAAAAAAAAAAACTTTTTTTTGAAAAAGGTATATAGGAGATCCGGGCTCTTAGGTGAACAGTTCAGAAACATCTCAGTAGTTCATAGTTCCTCTTTATCCAATTGGCTGGCTTATCAACAAATATTTCCAACAAGCGTATGATTTGATACAGTTCCCGGAACCTGAAGAAGAAATAAAACATCACTAAACTATTTTTAATAAACAAAAATCATATTTCCAGATGTAATTGGAGCTATAGATTGCAACCATATTTCTGAATTTTAATTTTTTTAATTTCAATTTCCAAAAAAGAAAAGGAAACTTCAAAAAAATAAATTTACTGGTCAGGTTTGGGAAGAACTGCGAGGCAGTACCTACCTACACGTACAGCGAAGTAAATTCTATGTTCGAATTTTCGAACTTATAGTTTAGCAAAGTTTTTTATTCATACCAATTCAAGGCAATTGCTAATAGCTTTTACTTTGCTAGAACCGTTTGCTCAAAGCCAATGCTAATTTTTCTTTATACGACCCATTAAATAAAATGTGTGTTTATAAAGCTGATTGCAATTCGTCGCTACAATGCAGAACTAGTCTAAGTCCAAAATTTCGAAATTTACGAGTTTTACATAAGAAATAAACTAAAATAAAAATGCTTCTTCAAAAATCTAGTGACGTTAAAATAGAGCTCAAATAAATAATGTACCTAATGTCTTTCACGCCAAGGTGTTTCATAAAATTGTTTAGGAGTAAATATATTTTCAAATTTAAAAAAAACGCTCTACTGATTTTTTTTTAGGACTTAGTCTAGTTCTGCACTGTAGCGACGAATTGTAAGCTTGCTGAGTTCGTTGAATGGCTACTTTCACTGTTAAATGAGAATTGTAATGGCTTGTTCACACCAGAGACAATATAGAGACCCCCAACTCGCAATCCTCTTGCCGCTGGGCCCCTCTTTTTTTTTTTTAAATTCGCCGTTTTGTTCTCCTAGCGGAGATATGGCAATTTAGAATCTGTGTGACATGCAAAAACATACAACAAATATAAAATAAATGCAGCCAACCGTTGGGGAATATGATAGAGTTCGGGAATACCACATTTTAGCATTACCGAATGCTTTTGGTTATCTTTAAAAGTCGGTTAATATAATTTGTTTGTTTAATAGAACTATCTAGATGAGATGTTTTAAATACTAGAAACACAAAAGACAAGCATGGTTGTGTATTTTCCGCTTTTGAACTTCGATTTCATGAGTTAATTTTTCTTAAATAACGGAAGAAAAATTGCTCAAAATGTTTTTATTTTTCCTCAACCAGTCTACATTTTTCATCTATAAAAAACTAGCTGAACCCCAGCTTCGCCAGGAACTGATAGAATTTAAGTGTTTTTTTTTTTTTTCAATTTGGCCGATCAATTGATAACCGTAATTACCGACATTAAAAAAAATTGAATTTGTTTTTTTTTTTTTTTTTTTTTTATATACTTCTCCCGGGAAAGGCGAAGCGCTTCAACAGCGCCCCGAGATGCCTGCAGATGTATGTTTGCTCTGCACTTAAATTGCTGCAAATTGTAGTCTTCTGTATGCTATCAAGCAGGTTAAGTGAATGTTTTGGGGCCGAGCTCCATATATGGGAACAATATTCCAAGCCTGGTCTAACCTGTGCTTTATAGAGAAGGAGAAGTTGCTTGGGGCTAAAGTACCTCTTTGCTCTAAATAGGTAGCTCAACTTTGCGGACGCCGATTTTGCGATATAGGATATGTGGTTCTGCCTGTGAATTCCTGAATTGACTGTGACTCCTAGAAGGTGCATTGAGTCCTTGTGGTGGATTGGATGGTCATCCATTTGGATCTGAGGAACTGTTGATGCATTTTTTCTGGAAAATGTTGTGAGCTGTGTCTTGTTTGCATTAAATACAACCAAGTTGTCCTTTCCCCACTTCAAGATTTTGTCCAGATCATCATTTAGAGAATTAATTTGTTCACATCTCTGACTGTGTGATGTAGCCGTATTCACAGGCCCATTGTTCGAGATGGAGGATATGAGAGTGCTGTCATCTGCAAAGCTGTAGATATTATTATTTGTCGATCCAAGCAAATCGTTGATGTGGAGAAGAAATAGAGTTGGAGAAAGAATAGATTCTTGGGGCACTCCTGCATTTATAGCAAACGAATTGGATGATACACCATCTACAACAACTTGGATCGATCTTCCCAGAAGAAAATTTTGCATCCATCCGCAGAGTTGTTGTGGTAATCTGTAAGACGCTAACTTGCCTAATACGGCTCTATGCCAGACTCGGTCAAATGCCTTTGATATGTCCAAGGCTACGGCTCTGGATTCGCCGTGTTTTTCAATTGATTGTGTCCATAAGTGCGTTACGTAGCTTAACAGGTCACCAGTGGAACGACGGCTCCGAAATCCGTATTGCCTCTCGCTTATTAATCGATTGCCTTCTAGATATTTGATTATTTCGACATTTATTGCCTTTTCCATTACTTTAGAGAGCATTGAAAGTAACGCTATTAGACGATAGTTTTGTGGCAGACATTTCTTCCCTTTCTTTGGAATAGGTTGAATGCGAGCGGTCTTACAGCAAGAAGGAAACATCTTCTGGTAGTACGACATGCTAAATAGCTTACAGAGTACAGGTGCAAGTTCTGGTGCACAGTTCTTGAGTACTATAGCCGGGATTCCATCGGGTCCCGTTGCCTTATTATTTCACTTCTGCCATCGATGATTGTATCCTCGGGATATTTGGTGGCTCTAGCTGTGCAGAATCTAGCGTGGAATTCTTTGAAAACATGCTAGCGAAACGATCTGCCTTTTCTTTAGGTGTTGTTGCTAGCGTGCCGTCTTCTTTTACTAGAGTTGGAAAAAAAGAGCAACTAAAGTTATAACTGATTGCCTTTGCCATGGACCAGGATGCGCATGAGCCGCTAGGACATCCAATCACTTTGTTAGTGACTCTTTCGCTGTAAGTTGTCTTCGCCGATTCAATAATTAGGTTGCATCTATTTCGAAGAATTGTAAATTCAGATCTTTTTAGTTCTGAAAAAAAAAAAAAAAAAAAAAATTAAGGGCGACAGTGCGACAATTTTTGCCACTTTGTTTTATAAAGGGTGTTCTTCGAGGTACCTATATAATATTTTAGCTGGCGGCCATTTTGTCAGCGGTCAGGTGATTTATTTCGCAGTGGCTTAGTGGTTAGTGTGTTGGACTACTACGCTAGGGGTCGAGGTTCGAATCCCGCAAAAACCCAAAATTCCAACTTATGATTTTTTTCACTGCGCCACCTCTCGCGAACGTCTGACAAACATCCGAGAGTATGACTATCTTGAAAGAGCTTCTCAATTAGCCGTTTGGAGTCGGCATAAAATTGTAGATCCCTTCCATTCGTTCCAAAAATGTAAACTCACACAAAACGAATGGTTGTGAGAAGCTAGGCCTATGGTCCCTCCGGGCCTGTTGCGCCATCTATTTATTTTTTATTTATTTGTTTGTTTCAACATGAATAGACTGACGCCTGAAAAACGCTTCCAAATTGGCCCAAAACAAGATTGCCGTTGATCCCAATTTTCATAAGCGAATTTTGTTTAGCGATGAAGGTCACTTTTGGTTTAATGAATACGTCAATAAACAAAACTGCCGTATTTGGAGTGATGATAATGCTCAAGTGTGTTGAGACAGCGTTACATCCACAAAAACTGACTGTTTGGTGTGCTTTATGGGTTGGTGGAATAATTGGCCCGTACTTCTTTAAAAACGATGCTGGCCGGTAGGTTACAGTGAATGGTGACCGCTATAGAGCCATGATTACTTACTTTTTCGTTAATCAATTGAACAACTTTGATGTGCAGGAGGTGTGGTTTCAACAAGACGGCGCAACATGTCGCACAGCTCGTTCCACATTAGATTTACTAAAGGAAATGTTTGGTAACTGCATAATTTCAAGTTGCGGACTCGTGAATTGTCCTCCAAGATCGTCGATTTAACACCGCTTGACTATTTTCTGTCGGGGATATGTGAAGTCACTGTTCTACGTCGATAATCCTGAAACGATTGACCACTTGGAGGACAACATTCGGCGAGTTATTGCCGATATATGGCCACAAATGTTGGAAAAGGTTAGGTATCGAAAATTGGACCTCCAGATTAGACTACGTCCGAGCCAGCCGTGGCGGTCATATGCCAGAAATCATATTTAAATTATAATGCCAGAAGATTATCTTTCCAATGAAGTGATTTTCATGTCAATTTAAAAAAAATCATCTTTGTTTTATTCCATTTCAAAGTTTTATACCTCTAAAAAAAATACACCCTTTATATATAGAGATTACTATCCCCACGTGATTAAAATAAGATTCGTCTGCTTTGATTTTATTTTATTACTTAAATTCGTAATTTGGCTAATCCAAAATCCTGCTAATTTTTCCTGCTATAGAACAAAATCATGAAAAAAAAAAAAAAAAAAAAAAATGCTGGCATGATTTGAAAAAAAAAAAAAAAAAAAAAAAAAAAAGACTAAAAATAAAATAATCCTGCACAAATTTAGCAGGAAATATGTTAAATTGGTCACACTGGCTGCTGTGTTTGGAGGGATTGTGCAGTTTTTCTTTTGATATTCACTTACATAATAAAAATTCAAATGAACAGCATTTTTATCGAGCAGTTTGGACTGAGAATGTTCCTTATCAGAGTGGCTTTGCTACAGTGGTGGTTTTGAAAGGATGTTCCTTCCATTTACTTGCATTAAAGGCATTTCAATTTTATTGATATCACTGTTACATGTGTAAATATTTGGATATTTGAATATAAGGAGCATTAGGTAGGTTTATAACAGTAAACAATTTTCTTGCACACTCCATTACTACAAATAGCCAAAGAGTCTTTCTCTCTTCTAACTTTTAACTTCTCACTTTTCTATTCGATCGGGTGAGTTTCATTTTTGCCACCAATCGAAGGGACGCACAATTTTAGCTGAAATTCGGAATGCTCAATTTGAATAATTTCCTTAGAAGCTTATGCGGATGTTTGTCAAATGTTCGTAAGATGTAACACTATAGGTTAAATCCCTTGAGATTCAATATGTGTTTTTATTGGGTTGAACCCGCGAACTCTCGCTCAGTGGTCCAGCACATCACCCTGTGGGTCAATTTGGTTTATGGCCTAATGATGGGGAGACTGTCTTTTCTTAATGAGTTGTATGATTTGTATGCCAGTTTTTATAAGTGTTGATTATTCTAGTTCTTTTTCCGGAGGCTTTGTGGTGCAGGCCTTTTTTTGTCGATTGTACTTTCAAAGATGCACGGAAAAAAGTTTAAGATCAAATCAAGAAAAATAAGCGCCGAATCACGAAAAGTTTGTCTCATTTTAGAGCTTAGCTCAGATTTACTAATTCACGACTTTTTATTTGCAATTCTAGAAATTGTACAAAGTGAAGATATTGATCCTCAAAAGTCATGAATCAACACTTCTCAGTGTCAATAATGCGATGGTGCATAAAATACATATTCCCATAACCGAGATCGCAATTTGACGCAAACAATTGGATATTACTGTGGTTATGAAATGCAAAAAAAAAAAAAAAAAATCGTAAATTACCACTTTACGTTGCAATTACGATTTCGTCCCTTAGTAAATTGCAACAGGGGTTGATTAACTATCGGGTTTTTCAATAAGAGCGCTGCAAAACAAAAACGTTTTTGGATATCAATGAAATTCTTTATTCATGTGAAAGTACGTTCGATGCCATTATGTATGGAACTCGATTTCTTTTGCATGGCAACCACGGGCACGCTTGCAGAAGTCCAGACCCTGAACCCAATTTTCGACGGTTTTGAAGCATAATGCCCAATTCACAATGTCGCGTTGACGCGCGCGTGCGTTGACAGATTATGTAGAAACAAAGCGTTCATATGGTGCCACACAAAATGCAGCTTCAGGCGTTGAGTCGACTTTAGACCGTAAATATCGTAAAGTTCAACGCGACGCGTGAGTAGAGCTACTTTCTACTATCACGCGCGTTTGACAACTTTATAATTTCGAATTGTTCGATTTGAAGTCATAGAATGTACCGTTTATAGTTGGAGTGGCACAGATTCGCTAATGTTTATTATACACAACTTTTTAAAAGCTATATGATGGTTTTTCAAAGCATAATTAATTAATTCAGTGTGTGGGAATGAGGAATAACATTTTTTTTTGTAGGGCAACTACTAATTTCTTTAGATTTTTTGTAGGACAAATATTAATCAAGGGTCTTGTATCCGTATTAAGGTTGTTGTGTGCTTTGATATATTAGGTGTGTTTTTTTAAGCTTCGATCTCAGCAAAGCAAAGTAAAGTAGGATTTTCATCATGCGATTACAACAACTACGCCCTACTTGACACTTCGAGGAATCACAGTAGTTGTTGTAATTGCGTGCTGAAAATCCTACTTTACTTTGCTTTGCTGAGTTCGAAGCTCAAAAAAAACAGGCCTATTGTTAGATATGATTTTCTTGTATTTTGGAGAATCGTTTTTCAATTCGTGCATACAAATTACAGCTTAAAAAAAAAAGGGAGTAGACTTGAAATTTTAATTCTGCTCTGAATTTGTATTTTTTAGCCAAAAAACAAACAGAACTTTTAGTTTGTCGAAGTTTTCCATGTTAACGCGTATTCGCTTCAAAGCAGCATTTTGTTTTACAAAATTGTTGCTCGCGCGCTTTGGCATTTAAAATCGTAAAATTTCGATAAAGCGTGTCAAAGCGCGCCGACGCACGCACGCGTGCAACGCCGAATTGTGAATTGGGCATAAATCGGCCGATGCTGCTGCAATTTCACGTTCGATATTCGTACGAAGTTCATCAATCGGCGCTGGCTTGTTGGCATAGACCATAGACTTGACGTAGCCCCACAGTAAATAGTCTATCGGCGTCAAATCGCACGATCGAGGCGGCCAAGCGACTGGACCATTTCGTGAGATAACACGTTCTTCAAACTTGGTTTCCAATAAATTGATTGTGACATTCGCTGTGTGGCATGTGGCGCCGTCCTTTTGGAACCACATGTCCTCCAAGTCCATATCATCCAATTGGGACCAAAAATATTCGGTTATCATTGAACGGTAGCGATTTCCATTCACAGTAACGTGCCGGTCTTGATCATCACGAAAGAAGTACGGCCCAATGAAGCCGCCGGCCCATAAACCACACCAAACCGTATTTTTTTCGGGATGCAATGATGACTCATGGAGTACGTGTGGATTGCTGCCTGACCAATACCGCATATTTTGTTTATTGACGAAGCCATTCAGTCAGAAATGAGCCTCATCGCTGAAGATGATTTTTCGATGAAAATCCGAATCATTTTCAAGTTTTTGTTTAGCCCAATTCACGAACATACGACACTTCTGGTGGTCAAGCGGCTTCAGTTCTTGCGTCAATGTGATCTTGTAAGGATGTAGGCCAAGATCTTTTCGCCAAATTCGCCACAACGACGTCACAGAGATGCAATTCACGAACATACGACGCTTCTGGTGGTCAAGCGGCTTCAGTTCTCGCGTCAATTTAATCTTGTAAGGATGTAGGACAAGATCTTTTCGCAAAATTCGCCACAACGACGTCACAGAGATACCCAACGCTTGAGAACGACGTGTGAGAGACACATTTGGGCTTTCTTCAACTGGAGCCTCAGCGGTAGCAATATTCTCGACACTACGGGCACTTCTCTGTCTCACTGGCACGGGAACATTTTGTACTGTGCCTGTGGATTCAAATTTTTCCACTAGACGCTATTGTTGATCTGCTAGGACGATTATGACGACCACATAAATTGGACGTAGCGCTCTGTACGTTGAGGCAACTGACTCCGAATTTCGGTAGTAAATTTTAATAATTTCGACTCTGTTGGGTCGTATATCTTTTTATCATAAATGGCAAACCTTACTGAAGAGAAATGTCAAAGGAACGGCAAGAAATTCGGCGTCGTTTGCTGTCCCTGTTGCTCTACTTTTGTAGCGTCCCTGTTGAAAAACCCCTTACTTCAGTAGTTGCAATTTACAAATTCTTAATCGTAAATTGCAACTTATTTTTATCAATTAGCAATTTATATTTTGCAATTTTCGACTTCTCTACGTCAATTTACGTTTTCATGTGCCAAATTTTTATAAGATTTTATTGATTCTCATTCAGTGGTGGTAAATTCCGAAATAATTTTCGCAATTTAAGATTTTAAAGTGGTGTTTGAGGAATTGACCTATTGAAGTGGTGAATTGCGCCAAAAATGTCGCAAATCACTACAAATAAAAGAAGCTCGAATTAATACTTCTAGTCGTAATATTCAACAAACAGAATTTGATATCCTTCGCCGTTTTCAATGTCGAATTAACGAATTTTTGTATCAATTCAAGAAGAAATCGTTATGATTTGCGAAAAGTATATAATTTGTGTTTTGCAACTCAAAATTTTGCAATTGGTGACTTTTCAGTTCTTTCCGTGTGGCCTCCTTTCCAATTAGGGTTGTTTGGCAGATAACATTATTCTCCGGGAAATTACTAGATTACTGGTTGAACGGTTGCTACATCAGTTCCTTCTGTGTAAAAGTGAATGTACAAACTACCGGGGTATGCTATTAAATAAGGCTTACATTATTATAACCCAAGTCTTTTCATCAAAAATTTACTTCTCAAAATTTGGCACATCCTTCTGTCTTTTCCCTTTTCACCTCAATTCCATAATGGATGTAGTATCAGATTTGTACTTAGCTAGGGTCTATGTAGGTTGCTCGGAAACAGGC
The DNA here is from genome assembly GCA_946477585.1 of Cheilosia urbana. Taxonomy (NCBI): domain Eukaryota; kingdom Metazoa; phylum Arthropoda; class Insecta; order Diptera; family Syrphidae; genus Cheilosia; species Cheilosia urbana. Next base: position 17,878,902 of record OX297855.1, on the reverse strand, counting down.
GGTTTATAGTCCGAATATTCCAAATAGATTTCATTTGAGCCATATCTGAGGCTTGTTGTTGTATTGTAAAACTTTTTTTCAGTATTATAGAAGTAATGGCACAGCAGGACTCCCAAATGTGAGGGTCAGGCCCTCTGCTGATCTCTTCGGTCAAAATGGATTGGCTGTTCATTAATTGGTGGCTTACCTGTTTTTAAACAGCCTGCCATTTAAAATGAACAAGAAATCTGACTTACGTCGACGCAAATTATATAGGGATGATAACTGAATTTTATATCGTCTGGACTGAGAAAAAGTGCCTATGCATCCGTCTTTATTTATAGAGATCAGGGGAGAGTTGAAGTTGATAGCGAGAAGTTAGCGTGTTTCTTTATGACTTCTGACTTACCAGACAAAACCGATTGTAAATGTTACACAGCGAACTCAACATCAGAGCTTTTTTGAGAAAAGAAATAATTTTGCAGAAAAGTAATAAATACCATTTAACTGGAAAGTAATGCTTCAAATCTGTTCGATTATAAGGCAGTAATATTAAACATTTCTAGCGGAAAAATAGTCGAATAGTTGGTCCAGATTGCTTGCGATGCGAATTGCAGATTCCCTCCCCGACATGGGAAAAATAATGATGCATTTAAAAGAGCAAAACAAACTGAAGACCTAACTTTACCTATCCCCTGACACATATTTCTCTTTATTTCTATCGGCAACTAAAATAATTCTTAATAAAAAAACATGAAATGAAATCCGACCATGGAGCAAACTGTAAATGCAAACCCAGTGACCGTAATACTTATAGATTACTACTTGTAACTAAACTCTAAACTGTAACTAACTCTTTATGTAGATGTAAATCGGTTCAACAATTTTCTGATTGCACTGCTAGAAAAAAGAACTAGGTACTTTGCATAAGTAAGAATACCTTAATGAGGAAATATTTATAATCATTTATTAAACGCAGGCGCCGTCATGCGGCATCTCCAAGCACTTAATCAAACAGTAGTTGCTTTGTGTTTCTGTTCTTACAAGTACTTGATATAAAAAATGGAAATAAAACAGACTTCACCTCCATTAACATTACCCTCTGTTTTAAAAAAACAATTCGGCTTCCATTAATTGGAATTGAAATAGGACTGTACAGAAAAATACATGTACATCTAACTCCATGCCCCTGCCAGAGTAATCCATAAAAATTAATCAAAAACCTTTCAGCTCTTTGCCGGTAATTCATCTAGCACCTGCCCACGCCTCAAGCACCCCATCAATCTGTTTGAAAAAAAGGATGAACTAGAACTCACCAAAACCTTTATTCGCCAATACACAGATACCCCTCCTTACATATCCGAACAGACACACAGAATACAAATTTCCACTACATTGTGGTCCCTCTTGGTTATTTTTTCCTTTTTCCTCTATGAGATCTCCAAGTCAGACTTTTATCCCTCACCATCAAACTTGCATGTATGCGGTATGCCGCACATAAAACCACAGTAAATCGTCTTTTGTAACACATTTATAGACCATCTCAAATGGAAAAGGGTACCAAACAGGTGGGTCCTTCTATGACACAATAACCTCAACCATAGCTACGGACCGATGTAGATGTGTGTTGCTGAAAAATACTGTCCCGCTTTGAATGAGAAACTTTAATGGACCGTCCAGAGTTCACCTCTCTGGAGCGCGCTTCATAAAATCGAGTTTTATTAGTTGAATTGAAATTAAATTTTAATTGAATATAAAGTACGATTATTGGACCTCAAAGGCACTAAATCACCCACGCGTAGTAAGTATATTTTCGTAGGATAGGTATCTGGTGGGCGACATAGATTGGACTGCCTGGTGTGTGTAATGGTGGAAAAACCGAAATTTATGTTCATTCCACCGGAGAGGCAGTAAATTCTGGTGCCATTAAAGAGCCCACAAAATATCATTAAAGAGAGTAATGTGTACGTTCTGATGATGGTTCGTTATTGGAAGTCCTTCTGAATTTTTGTATTCATCTGACAGCTGAAATGCTGCCCCAGGTACGGCATTGCGTGGCCTATTGGTGTACGTGTAAGTAATTAAAAACTTTGAACGCCCACAAATTTTTATTTTGCCAACTTTTGTATGCTGTGTATGGATACATTCATTGGGCAATAAATTGAAGTGCGTATTTACTTTCTACGTGACGCCATGTAGCCTAAAGTGCTCGACCGTTTTTGAAGAGTGAGGTGTCATTAGATTCGTATTCTTCTCCGGAGTGTCATAAGAAGATAAAAATAAAAAAAATGATTTAAGAAACCACAAAAAACCAACTGACTAAACAAAAAGTGTGAAAAGAAAACCATTGTTTTTCAAAAAAAAAAAAAAAAAACTAGGGTTTTGAGCAGGGGATGCGGATGAGGCCGTATTGTAACAAATAACAATTTAGGAAGTTCCTACCTAAAAAAAAATACATTAGTAAAAAATGCGACGGGTTACAGGAATATATCTTATCTTGTTAGAATGCGACTCTTTAAAGTTTGGACTGCAAAAGGAGTAAAGTTAATCCACATTGGCAGCCTAGCGAATTGCAAATTCACGTTCTGTTGTGGAAAAAATACTATTTTTAAACAGGAATAAATAACATAGAAAATATACTCCCAGTTTAAATGAACCTATGTCAACACAACTCTGAGAAGAATTTTTTTGCGTGTTTAAAGTCTTAAATAAGAGCTTGCGGAATTTGGCCTTAAGTTTAATTTTAACTTCTTTATAGTCGAAGCCATAATTGGGGAAGCGGCTCCATGAAATAACCTCCATCGAAAAATGAAATAACCCCCCATAATTGGGGACAAATTTCACTGCGAAATTATTCCCCAAATCGAAGGTGAAAAAGTCCCCAAAATGCTATGAAATAACCCTTCAAACATAGTTCGTTATATTTAAATCAATCAAATTAACGCTTTAAAAACTAAACAAGAAATACAAGTAAAAAACTTCGCACTCACCCCGTAATCCACCAGTAAATCCAAACAATGATAGAAATTCCCGTGCGCCCAATTTGAAGTATGAAATAATTCCCCAAAAACCCATTAAATAAGTTCCCAATTTTAGGGGCTGAAATAAATACCCACCTCCATAAAAATTTTGGGGAGTTATTTCATTTTTCATTTAGGGAGTTATTTCCTGGAGCCTGGGGAAGCACTTGCATGCAAAAGCGTAGGATAATCTATAGCGCATCATTTATCTAAAGTTCAAGTCATTTTCGCACAAAAAAAAAAAAACAACACTGAAAGCAGTTCGTTTTAAGACTTTTTCTTTTAAAAGTTATTACTTTTAGGAATTTTCCACTTTGCCCCAAGACTGGTACATAAATTGGCTGAGAAAAGTGCAAATAGACGGTTGATTTTTTAAGAGGTTTAGAACTTAAAAAAAAAAAAAAACACAAAAAATTCAAAAAAATGAATGAAATATTTATTTGAATCGATAGTTTGAACCTTGCAATTTAATGTTTAAAGATAATTTCATGCAAATGTTGACCGCGGCTGCGTCTCAGGTAGTCCATCCGCTGAGTCCAATTTTGGCATACTCTTTCACACATTATCGGCCGGTATCTCACGAATGAATGCATGGATGTTGGCTTCCAGTGCGTCAATCGAAGCGGGCTTGTCCCTGTACACATTAGCCTTGACATACCCCCACAAAAAATAATCTAATGGTGTCAAATCGCACGATCTAGGCGGCCAATTGACCGGCCCGAAACGTGAAATTAACTGTTCACCAAACTCGCCTCGCAATTGCGCCATTGTTTCGCGTGCTGTGTGGCATGTGGCACCGTCTTGTTGAAACCACATATCATGCAAGTCAAGAACTTCCATTTCGGGCAAAAAAAAGTTTGTTATCATCGCTCGGTAGCGTTCACCATTGACAGTAACGCTGCGATTCGCATCATCTTTGAAGAAATATGGCCCAATAATGCCGCTGGCCCATAAACCGCACCAAACAGTGGCTTTTTCGGGATGCATTAGTAGCTGTTGCAATGCTTCTGGCTGATCTTCACTCCAAATGCGGCAATTTTGCTTATTTACGTACCCATTCAACCAAAAATGAGCCTCATCGCTGAACACAATTTTTCGATAAAAAAGCGGATCCTCGGCCAGCTTTTCAAGAGCCCATTCACCAAAAATTCGGCGTTGTGGTAGGTCGCCTGGCTTTAGTTCTTGCACAAGCTGTATCTTAAAAGGCTTTACGCACAAATCCTTCCGCAAAATTTTCCACGTAGTGCTGCAACAAAGGCCTAACTGCTGGGAGAGGCGCCGAATCGACATTTCGCGGTCTTCTGTCACACTAGCTGATACGGCCGCAATATTTTCTTCACTACGCACAGTACGTAAACGTGTTGGTGGTTTAATGTCCAACAAAGTAAATTTGGTGCGAAATTTGGTCACAATCTTCCGAATAGACTGCTCAGAAGGTCGAGAATGCCGATCATAAAATGGAAGCAGCGCGCGATGAACATTTCGAACCGAGCACGAATTTTGATAGTAAAATTCAATAATTTGCAAGCGTTGTTCATTTGTAAGACGATCCATGGTTAAATTGCAAACCAAACTGAAGCTGTTTGACAGTGACACAAGGTACTAAACACACGTCAGCTGTCAAAACCAGTGTTGCCAAAACCAAACCAGCTAAAAAAGTTACATGTGCAAGAAGAGAAATCAGTAAAACCTACTGTTATCCTTACTACAAAACAACTTTTATTTTTATTTTTTCCACTATAAGGTGTTTTTTGTTTGACCGGAATAGGTTTTTTTTTTTATAATTAACACGCGCTAAAGAGGTTGTGACCATAAACAAATCATACTGAGACCCCCAACTCACAATCCTCTTGCCACTGGCCCCCTCAATTTTTGCCAGGAATCCGCCATTTTGTTGTCCTATCCGTGTATGCCAATTCCTATCCGTTTTGCTTTGCCCACAGTGAAAGGTAAAAAGATTAGGTGCGAATGTGTTGGTGCAGAGGATTTTTGACATTTGTCAATACGAATTTCTATGCAACAATACTAGCGCACTTAAACTTTTTGGGAGCGTAAAATTTAGCTTGTGGGCAATTAACTGTTAATCGGTCGAAGATGGGGATTTCAGTCTCTCTTACCTCTGGTTGTGACTACTCTTATAGTGTTATGTTATTACACAGCGCGGGCATTAAGGAAATTGGGATAGAGGAGATGCCCATTGGTCTTAAATGTCTGTAAATTGTACAGGGGAGGAAAAACAGAGCTGTTAAAAAACTACTGAATGAAATTGACTTTCCACACAGTTGTATTGCAAAATGTCGCAATTAAGGGGTAGGATAGGTATGTCTTATGTACTAAGCTCATGTCTAAGCAGAGATATACCTTTTTGGTGTAGCTCATAGTTGCTTTAAATGCAATTAAATCGCAATGGATGCATGCATGGGTCAAATAGTTAACAAATATATTACCCAGGATGTTAAAGTAATTTTAAGAAGTGAAAAGATATCGCTACCAAAACTATCCCATGACACCTAAAAAGGCGTAAAATGTTCCACTTGAAATGCGGAAGATGGCTTGAAAAAAAGAGACTCCCCAGAGAGTCGCCATTTTAGATTACCTACCACAAACTCCTTATAAAAGTATCCGTATGTATAAATTTTCGTTTGCAACTTGCAAGTTGCAAATTGCTCCCTTTTGTTCGAAATGTAAGCTCTTAATGTGCTTCATTGTGAAACTTACCCCTTGCGCACAGGTATGGGAAAGAAAAACTCTTTCTTTCTTCGCATTGCAATTTTTCTATTGCGAAAATGTCTCCCCACCTACCCACGATAATTATTGACATTCATTTCGGACGGTAACTAGTCTGAACAAAGAAACGGCCAGAAAAGAATAAAACAATCTTAGGACCATCAAATAAAATGAAAATGGGCATAAGTATGTAATGCAAGGACAAACTCAAGCATATACCAACCCCTCCCACTCATGAATATGTGACTGTAGAACAAAATTTCCTCAGTGACAGCGACAGCGTTTATAAACGATGAAGATTGAAGCGAGAGTAGTATAGGAAAGGCGGGTTTCAGCACAGTTTTCAGACACGGATAAAATATAGGATACAAAGCCAATATTTAAAAAAAAATATTGGTAAAACATCAATAAAAATGAAAACTACCGTATACTTAATAAAAATTATTGTTCCAATATAGAATATGTCTACAATTTTAAATGTCCAATATTATCCATGTGTTGGGCTATATAACAAATTTATCAAGACTCCCTCATTTAGCTGTTCTATTTTTAACGCCCCCAGAAATTTCGGGACCGTCAGATTTCATTTCAAGTCCCATATATTCAAGTAACTCAAGTCAGATACCTAGTCAGTTTCATGAAAAAAAAAAAGAGTTATCAATACTCCTTATTTAGCAAGAATTTAAAAAAAAAAGAAAGTTTTTTTGAAAGATTAATACTTTTTTAAAAGGTTTAAAACATTTTTTATTTTCTTTATAAAAATTTAAATTAATAAATACAATTAAAAAAATTAAAAATAAAAAGATGGCAAGTGGACTTGAAGCATATCATAATTTTCTTTGTCCTGAAAATAATGATAATAATATTGAGGATGGAGATTTCATTCAGTATAGAAAGCTTTTATCCAAAAGATTTAAAAAAGACACATTTTTTGATGTCATGACTGTATTTCAAGCAGTTAGTAAAAGATTCCGATTTACTTTCTATGATAATGGTAAAATACAACATAATAACTATTTATATTTAAAAGATATTAATGAAGTTAACAAATGTTTTATGAAACTTATGAAAGTAAACGAAAAAAAAATTAAGGAAATTGAAAGAAAATATAAAACTACTGTTGAACCACATAAACAAATTAATTATACTTACATAAATAGTTATTATTTATTAAATACTCTATCAGCTTATTTAATAGAAAAATATGAAAACGAAGATGATAAAGAAATGTGTGTAAATGAATTATTTGAATTAAATTTTACAAAATTAATAAAAGATCCAATATTTATTAAATATTGTGAAAAATTTAATGAAAATGAAAAAGATAATAATTATAATTTATTGAATTAAAAAATATTCATTACAGAATTTTACTTACAAAATTATATTATTATATATACAATAGATAAAGTTTACTACTTCTTTAAAAGGTTAACACTTTTTTATTTTTCTTTATAAAAATTTAAATTAATAAATAAAGAAATTATGGTGGGTTCCAAAATCTCTAAGAAATTTACTAAAAAACAAAAGGTTACAAATATTTTAGACAAAATAGTTATAGACACTATGGGTGAAGAAGCAGAAGAAGAAATTGATGAAGTTATTACCAATAGTGAATGCTTTAAAGATTTAAAGGAAATAACTAATCGTAATATTGATATAAATAAACTAAAAGATGAACTAAAACCTTTTATTAATGATGAAGAAATTATGGATATTCTAACTGATGCGTTACGTAAAATGTGTAACTATTGTACAGTTGCACGATCAAGTTTTAGATTTCTTCTAGATAACTACACAGAATCGTAGAATAACTAAAAAAAAAATATTTGTTAAATTTATATTAAAATTCAGTTTTTTGTAATTCAAATTTATAAAATTTACCTAAAATTGGTTCATTATTCAAATCTTTTATTGAATAAGTAATAGGATGGGTTAAATGAATTTCATTAATTACAAAAATTTCATGAGTCCAATTATTTTTATATTTGTTTTCAAACATTTTTTTAAAAGCTGAAATTCTTACTCTATCTCCCATGCTAAATACTTGTTTTTCATTTAATTCTATAACAGGATACATTTTATTCAAAATTTCTTTTTCATTATCCTTGTTAACTTCACATGGACGCATCCCAATAGTTCTATGAACATTTTTATGATTATATTCATGTAAAATGTTATTAATAACATCAATCCAATTAGTATTTTGTTGAATTTCAAATTGAATTTTCAGTTTTTCATTTATTGTTCTATTAAATCTTTCAACAATTGAAGATTTTTTCTCACTAAAAGTTTGATACATTTTTATATCATATTTATTCAATACTTTAGTAAAATTTGAATTTAAAAATTCTTTCCCAGAATCAGTGTGAAGTAATTTTGGGGGATTAGGAGCTTCTTTAATAATTTGAGAAAATGCATCTGCGACACACTTCCCATCTTTCATTTTTAATGGTTTTATCCAAGCAAATTTTGAAAACGTATCAATAACGTTTAACATATATTTATATCCTTTATTTATTTTTGTGTCAACAGTTGTCATAATAAGTAAATCAGCTGCCCATAATTCATTTATACCTTTAGTAATTATTTTTCTTCGCTCAAAATTTTTTCTAACAGGTTTATGTAATTCTTTAGCTTTTTCTAATTCCTTATCCATTATAAAAATTATTAAATTTATTTATAAATAAATGATGAATAATAAAATTTCTGATTCAGATTTAAAAACATATCTTAAAACTGCAATAGAATTGAAAAATAAATTCAAAGAACAAAATCTTAACAGAGTAATAAAACATGATAAGATAAAAGAAGATTTTCAATCAATTATATCACCATTAAACCAATCTACTGAAAATAGCAACAATTTAAATGAAGGATTAAAAAACTTGAAAATGAGTTTAAATGAAGCTTTACCATCAGCAAATAATTATTTAAGAGCTATTAAAGAAAAACAGGATGAGCAAAGTGATCAGGTAAAAAAACTGCGTTATGATTTTTCGAAATTACTGCCATCAACATCAAAACAACCAGAAATTGTTATATCTAGCCCACAAAGTATTGAAAGTAAAGAATTTTATTCACCATTATATAGTACTCCAATTTCAAAGAAAAACCTTGATTTTGATGATCATTCATTAACTCCTATACCATATATTGAAAATGGAATCGGAACTATCGCAGGAGAATATTTAACTATGAATTCTTCAAAAACAAAAATTTGTGATAATAATTATGGAATAAGAACTGAAACTGGGAGGGATCTTTGGATTGGGGATTCCCAAATTAAAATAAATAATAATGATATTATTCTAAAAGGTAAAACATATATTGGAACTCCAGGTTTATGGGAATTATTAATGTTAAAAGAACCAAATGATGAATTAATAACAAAAGAAGATTTAGAAAATTATGAACACATTATTTTAATAACATATGCATACGCCCGTAATAATGATAAATCTTCAAATTATATTAAATCAAATTCTGGATCTAAATATATGAATTATATAAAACCTGTATTAGAAAAAAATAAAATTTTAAAAAAAGAGAAAACTGGATCAGGAATTGAAACAAATTTTAAAGTTTATACAAAATCTCCAGTTGAATATGTTTATTGGAATGATATTGATGAATTAAAAGCCAGATTATTATTACTCATTGGTGAAAATGAAGCAGGTAATGATAGTCCTAAAATCCATAATGAAATTATGAATATAATTGAAGAACTAAGAGAAGAAAATATAATTTAATTTTTTATATTATATAAATGGGTATTGATAAATTTGGTAGAAAAAATAATCATTCGAATAATCCAGGTTCTTCTATTTTGAATAATAAAATAAAAATATTGGAAAGCGAATTTTCAAATTTAAAAACAGATATTAATAAAGACATTGCAATTTTAAAGAACGATATGCAAAATTTAAAAGTAGATCTTAGTAAGGACATCGAAATTTTAAAGACAGATATTCAAAATTTAAAGGTTGATCTTGATAAAAATATTAAAGATATAAAAAAAGATGTTATTGATAATATTGATAAAGTAAACAATATTTTTTCAACCATAGAAAAATTGGAAATAAATATTCAAAGAGGTATGACAGAAAATAAATATTCAATTACTGACATTAAAAAAAGAATAGATGACATGGAACAAAATAAAAATAAGATATCTAAATTTACATCATTATAAAATTATAGCTTTGTTTTATTACTAAATGAGAAACGTTCTTATTAAATGAGAAACGTAAAATGCAGCGTCCATATTAAATGAGAAACGTAAAATGAAACGTCTCCTTAGACGCTTGTTATAAAAGTGGGTCCTAGCTTAAGATTTTAGTTTTATGACCCTTCACATCTTTTCCAATTCTTTTATTTTAAAATGCCCGTGTGCTAATTTCAAAATATTGTTTTCATTATCTCTATATAAATAAAATTTATCATCATACGGGGATAAACCAATTTTTTCTTCTTGTATAGTATATAACTTCAATTTAATCGATCTTATACCGTAAATAGTTTCCTTTTTAATTTCCAAATTGGTTAAACAATTTTTATAATCATCAAATTTCAATGCTTTTATATTCAATTTCTTAATTCCTTTACATATTTTTTTATCACTATTGTCAGTTCTAAATGAATACATTTTTGATCTCAAGCCACAAAATTCTCTAATAGGTATTCCATTATATTCATCTTTGAATTTTCCAGGTGTTTTCTTATTTTTGTTTGATTTTAATCCATCTATAGGGAAATTATCTATTAAATCACTAGTATCATACAAATCTATTTCTTCTTTCATATCTTCATAAATATCAAATTCAGTATCGTCTAATGATTCCGCTTCAAAATAAATAATAAATGAATCAGTATCTGTACCTAACAATTTCATTCTATTTCCATATTTTTTCTTTAAATGAACATAATATTTAAACATTAATAATTTTGCTAGATCAAGAATAGCCATTCCTCCAAATAATGGTTTATTTAATTTAATACTAGTCTTTTTTCCAAAAACGATTACCAAGTCATTATCTACAATTTTTCTATTTTGATAACTAGCCCTACTTATTAATTTTTGCATTATTTTTGAACTCCTTACAATTCTTATATTTAATCTATTTCTCACGTTCTCCATTTGTTTTCCAAATACTGAATTATTCATTAATTTAAAGAAGTCTTTTTCAAAATCATTATTAGCCTGTTTTCTCAGCTCAGTATTTTTATCAATATATGGTTTTAACCATGCTTTTTGATGAGATACAATACCTCTATGAACTTTCAATAGTTTAACTCCTTGTTTTAAATATTCTTGTAAAAGTCTTATATTTATAACATATTTTTCTTTCTTTTCTAAACTACAAATAAGTTTTTGAATTCTCTGACTTGGTTTTGAACCAATTTTATTAGCTATCATTTCATGCTGTAAGCTTGATAATATTTTTGGTGTTTCATGATTCGGTGCTGGTGCATAATCATTAAAGAAATTATGCAATTTTTCTGGAATTTCTAAATCAACTTCAAGATCAATAGAAATTTTACTTTTTTCAAAGTCTCCATTTTTAATATATTTCTTTGTGATTGTTTGGAGTACTCCATTAGATAACCATTGGTGTCCTCCAATAGATAATTTTTGACTCATCGCCCAACCATACAAATTATTTGCATCCAAATATAATATATAACTAGTTAATTTTTTGGGATCATAGATTCCTTTTTCTTCAGCATCTTTTTTACATAATTTATAAACTTGTTCTATCTTATCATTATAATAATAGCAATTATTTCCCTCTGCATGATCGTGAATAATTTGTGATATACCTCCTCTTATACCTTTTTCATAAAATTCATACATCTCCAAATCAGTCAATAATCCTAATTTTTGTCTAGTAAATTTCAAAGCAGCGTTAATACTTAAATGCGGAGCGCTTACATAATGAATGGGGTCTAAATTATAGTTTTTGTGACACATTTCTCTAAAATTATCAAAAACATCTGCCAATAAAATTACATCTAATTTTAGATATAAATTATGATAATCTTTAAAACACCAAGAATCTCCTGTTTTGTTTTTAAAATAATTCCATAATTTTTCAGCAAATTTATAACTTTTCTTTGATATATTGCCAGATAATTTTGAATTAAATTCTTCATATTTAGGTAATTCCTTCATTTCTAATTTACTTATATCATCTATAAATTCATAAGGATAAACACCTTTCCTCAACAAAAAACATATTTCTTCTTTCGGTATATCTTTAAATACATAATTAAAATTTTTAAGATGATCATAATTTACTTGCTTTTTAATTTTACATTCATTACAATACATACAAGAGTCATATGCATAGATTTTATCATTAATTACTTTAAAAGATGGTTCCTTTAATTCCCTTATTTTTTTACAATGTGAACAATATGCAGAGTTTATGTTTAATAAATTTTTAATTGCTTTATCTAAACTACAATTTATAAATTCTAAAGAATCTATAAATCTTAATTCAATCAGATCATCAGTTATATAATCTTTCAAATTAGTTGATTTGCATTTAAAACAAGCTTCACTTTTTGGAAAATTATATTTATATTCACATTCCTGATTTAAGCATTTCTTGCTTTTAGTTTCACCAACTTTAATTTTTTTTCTAAATTGTCTAAACTTTTCAGTACTAGAAGCAAAAACAACAATTTCTTTAGCTTTTCTATCATCATCAGAATCAGATTTTATATTATCATTATCTATTTTATCCAAATTTGATAAAATAAATTTACTATCATACCCCTTTAAATTATGAACTACAATGTTAAAGGCTTTCGGTAATTTACATGCAAAATTACATTCTCTACATAAAGCCATTCTATAGGCCCCCGTTAAATGATCATGATCCCACATTTTAACAACATTTTCATCATTAAAATTTGCATGACAAATTTCACAATTTGTAGCATTTTCAAATTTTTCTTTTGATTCTTTAGTTTTATATGCTGGTTTGTTGGTTTTAATTATTTTGCTATATACCTTAGCTATTAATTTAAGATGACTATGAAAATTTTCTACCAACTCTGATCCTTCTGTAATGTAAGAATGAAATTTTTTTAAATAATTATCATAAATTCCAAAACTATTCGGTACATGCTCATTAATTAACTTTGTTTTCTTTTTAGCAATATCACATTTTTTTAATGAACATTCAAAATCAAGATATAAAGTAAATGGATGATATATCTCTGCTCCATATGTTTTATATTCTAAAATGTTATCCTCTTCTGTTGGTAATTTACAACGTTGAATTATATCATTTGATCTATTGTCAAAACAATCTCGCTTATGAGTTTCAAGTGCAGTATCAGATTTAAACTTTGTAAAACATTTCTTACAAATAAATAATTGACGTTTCGCATGATGAATTTTTCCACTCAGAAAACCTGATAAATTTGTAATAGGAATAAAATGACATTTATTATCTTTTTCTAAATACAATACATCAACATGTAATTTATTAACATTTGAATCAAAAGATTTACTTATGTATAAACTTTGGATTTGCTCAAAATCCTCATATGATTCATCATCCTCAAAATGATAAAAATTCATAGTAATATTAAAATAATCTTCTAATTTTTTTATATTTTTTTCTTCTATTTCAAAGGGGTATGTTATATTTAAATTTCTATAATTTTTATCATTTTCAATTTCCATCAAATAATTCGTATATTTTGATGGCCTTTGAGGATTTGTTTCAATATCCCTTTGATGTATAAAATAAAGAATGGTATATAAAATACATTTATTATCATTATTTTTAATATTTATACAATTTTTATTATTGAATTCAATAAAATCACCCCCAATAAGTGGTTGAGATACATCTCGTTGAACACCGGATTCAACAATAGAACGAAATTCATAGCCTGTATTTTGTGTTATTCTATCCTCAAACTTCTGAATAATATCTGCAACCATTTCATCAAACATTTCTAAATAATTTTGTTTATTTACTAATCTTATAAAGGATTGAATATAGAAATCTTCATCTTGCCCATTTCTAGTATTACGTTTTATTATACGAATAAATAAACAAACTCTAAAATTTGTATATCTAGTATGATCTCTAAAAACATAGTTTGTATAATAGTTTCTTATTCTTTGAAAATGCAAAAATAAATCCCTATTTTCATCATTTCTAAAAGTAATATCAGTAACAAGATTCCCAAATGCTCTTCGCTGTTCTGGTACATGTACTTCAACATTTAGATTACGAATATTTTCCGCTGGAAAATCATATGAATCAAAATTATTAAAAAAAGATTGAATGATGGATTCATTATGATTAGTGATACAATTTTTAATAAGCATTATTAAATTATCCTTTCTCAATGCAGCCCACCCCGAAGGCGGATTAAAAATATCTTTATACAGCCTCATCACTTTTCTTAGCTCTGAGACTGTTTTGTTAGATGTTAAATTTGGTTCTATAAAATTTTTCTCCATTTATTATAGAAAAAAATTTATAAAAGAATTAGGTTTACAACCATTTTAAAAATACAAATAAATTTTCAGTAAATTGTGTAAATTAAAAGAAAAATGTGATGTTTATGTCCCTGTGGTATGCTCTTCTTTATTTGAACATTTTGATTGATGATATTTTGTAGAAAAGTGTCTTGCTTTAGAATATCTAACATATTCTCTTCCACATTCGCATGGAATTTTTTCTGTATTATATTTTAAATATCTACATTGTTTACAATACCCCTTGCCATAAAACTCAGATAAATCTTTTTCAATTAGACATGTTAAACATATTTTTTTGCCATTCATTGGAGATAATAGAACCTTTTCCCCATTAACAGTTCGGTAATGTAATCGTTTCTTAACTGTTTTGCCTTCCATTTTTATTTTTTATTTATGTTGTATATTTTTTGTAAACAAAAAAATTTAAACTTTTAAAATCATTATTAAAAATAATTTATTCTCCTAATCAAATATTTCTTTAGTAAGAAATATAAAATTATTAAAATACTAATGATTATAAAAAATATAATTAAAAATAATTTATGCTCATATCCAAATATGTCATTATATAAAATTATATCAATATAATCAAAAAAATTTAATAAAGTCATTATATATTTTATTAGTAATCCAAACATATTAATTTAATTGGTAAAAAATGTGAAATTTAAATATCATTTTTTTTATCTAAAACTTGTGAGCCTCCCTTTGAACTTGGTACGTTAATTGTAGTTACTTTATTAATGTTATTGAATCGTGGACCAATTTTACCAGACTTCATTTTCTTTAATTCTTCTGCTGTATATTCCTGTACACCTTCTTTAGAAAATAAAGGTTTAAAATCATCATAAAATTTAATATCATTCATTGTTTTAGTCATATATTTAGATAATTTTTTATCTTTAGGTTCAACAATAATCGTAGAAAACATTGAATTTAACTCCTTTAAACCTGTATTATCATTGTGTTTTATTGCTTGTTCACTTATAATATTTCTATATTTTTTTTCTCTTTCAATAAATTGTTGAATTATATCTTGATTTTTAAAATTTGCAAATTTATATACATCAATTGATATTTGTTGATTCTGTAAAGCTGTAAACACATATTTAAAAGTTTTTTTTAAATTAATATCTAAATTAGGGACTTTATCAATTTTTTCAACTATCATATCTAAGTTGTTATAATGATTAGTTACTAGTTCTTTTAATTCTCCATGCTTTGATATTAAATCATCTAATCCTTTTAATGCTTCATCAGTAGGAATGTAAGTTTGTATTTGTTTATCCATTTATTATAAAAAAAAATTTATTTTTTTAAACCATACTATTACACCATACAATTACACCATACAATTACACTATACAGTTACACCAATAAACCATACAATGACACAAATAAACCATACCATTACACCAATAAAAAATATTCATTAAATAAAAAAATGTCTAGAGAAGAAGAAATAAGAAATAAAATAAATACATATAATTTTAAAGAAGGATCAGTTAAAAATTTTTGTAATATTAATAATGTTAGTGAATCTTATGTTTTTAAAAAACTTAAAGAATGGAATATTGAATACAATAAAAAATTATCAGTTAAAAGGAATAAAGATGCTTTAGGAAGATTTACATTTAAAAATAACTCATTAGATAAAACCCCTAAATTTAACAATTTTAATAAACCTGAATCATTTAATAAAAATAAATATACATCCTGTATTGAAATGAAAAACAAAATGATTAATAAAATTAATGGACAATAATTTTAATTAAATTACTTATTTTTTTTATTCAATAAATGGTAAGACATTACGGAGGCGGTATTTTAAATAGTTTTATAAATAATCTCCCATTTGAATTACATAGTCCAGGTTATAATTATTTAGGACCTGGTACTAATCTTCATTTGAATGAAGAGAAAGACATACGACCAATTAATAAACTAGATGAAGCTGCAAAAGAACATGATATTGCATATTCAAAACATAAAGATTTAAATAAAAGACATGAAGCTGATAAAGTTTTAGAAGAAAAAGCTATGAAAAGAGTTTTTGAAAAAGATGCTTCTTTAGGTGAAAAAGTAAATGCTTATTTAACAGCTAACGCAATGAAAGTAAAAAGAAAACTTGGTATGGGGGTAGATACTGAAAATTTACAGTTTAAACAAAAACATGGAAAATATTTTAAACATCCTATTTCATTAACTGATGATCAACAAAATAAAATTTATGATGCAATTAAATATAAAAAACCTATTGAAATAAAACTAGAACCAATTCAGTTAAAAAGAACTAAGGAAAGTGTAATGAATGAAACTTATTTACCATTATCTAATCAACAAATAAATGCAATTAAGAAACATATTAAAAACGATATGAAAACTATTTTTAATTTAAAATTATCAAAAACCCAGTTACAGAGTATGAATAATAATGAAAAAATTGGAGGTTTTCTACCGGCATTAATTCCTTTAATTCCTGCTATAGGAGCAGCAGTAACAGCTGGTACTTCTTTATATAGGGCATACAATGATAAAAAAACTAATGAAAAATTATTAGAAGAAAAAATTCGTCATGATAAAGCTTTAGAAGAAAATGCTAAAAATGGAAAGGGTTTATTCCTTAAAAAATCTGGTGAAGGCATGTTACTAAAAAAAAATTTGAAATAGATTCAATTCCAGTAAGACCTTTAAGTAATTATGATTTAAAAAAATATGCAAAAAAATTAAATATTTCTAAATTTCGAGGTGTTTTTATGAAAGATAAATTACCTAAAAAAATTAAAGATCAAGAATCTGGTATCATAAATTTAGATAATTTTTCTGGAAATGGTACACATTGGGTTGCATATAAGAAACATTTTAATTGTATTGCTTATTATGATTCATTTGCTTTAAATAAAATTCCGATTAAAATTGAAAAATATTTTGAAACAGATAAAAATACTATTCTTTTAAATAATAATATTGACCAAAAAATTAATGAAGTTATATGTGGTCATCTTTGCCTAAAATTTTTATTAGAATAAATAAATAAAAAAAAAATATGGCTACTATTTCCTTGGATGGAAATTCTTCGAGAATATCTTGTGAATTTGATGAACCCATAAAATTAGATAAAAATTCAAATTATGAAATATGTTTATTAAATTTTAGTACTTATAATTCAATTCCAAATATATCTGAATTATTAAAAAATAATGTTTTGACCTATTTAAAAAATGGTCAATTAATTGATATTATTTTTCCAACTGGGTCTTATGAGATTGATGATATTAATGATTTTATTGATCTTGATTTGAAAATTCTTATAAATCCAAATATGACTACTCTAAAAGTTGAAATTTTTAGTCAATATGAACTAGATTTCACAAAAGATCAATCAATTGGTTCTCTATTAGGATTTAGTAAACAAATTATTCCAGCAAATATAGTAGTAGAATCTGATTTACCAGTAAATATTATGAAAGTTAATTCTATTCGAATTAAATGTAATATTGCCACTGGTAGTTATGAAAATAAAAAATTAACAAATGTAATTCATGAGTTTTTTATATATGATAAGCCTGGTGAAAAAATTAATGAAATTCCAAATAATTTAATTTATTTTCCAATAACTAATAATTCAATAAGAGAAATCGATATAAGAATTGTTGATCAAGATGATGATTTAATTGATTTTAGAAATGAAAAAATTAGTATTAGATTACATATTCGTAAAATAAATTAAAATTGTTAAATTTTTTTATTATTAAATGAAATCAAATATTGTAAGCGAAGAAAAAGATATTGAGAGTTATCAATTTTATGATAATATCCCAGCTAATACTACCCAACTTAATACACCTGGTAGATCAATTGTAATTGATATTAATAATCAAGACATAAAAACATTTCCTCATAAGAGTCTTTTGATTATTAGGGGGCAATTAATTGTGAAAGATGCTACTAAAAAGATTTTAGATAAAATTGAAACGAAAAACATAAATTTTGTAAATAATGGATTATTAAACATGTTTAGTAAAATGTCTTATTCAATTAATTCAATTGAAATTGATTCAATTGAAAATCCAGGTATTACTACTACTCTTAAAGGATTATCATCTTTTTCTAATGATTTAGCATTAAATAATGCAGGTTGGCAAATATGGAATAAAGGAGCAGTATTTAACAAAAAAGGTTATTTTTCTGTTAGTATTCCCTTGAATACTGTAATGGGATTTTTTGAAGATTATAAAAATTTTATTTTTAGAATTAATCAAAAACTTGAACTTATTAGATCGAATGATGATAATAATTGTTTATTTACCGATCTTGCTGATCATACATTTGAAATTAATATTTCTGAAATAATTTGGAGAATGCCACAAGTAAAATTTTCTGTTGAGCTTGAACATAATATAAATAAACAAATTTCTAATAATACAAATTTCAACATGTATTTTAGAAATTGGAAATATTTTTATACAAGCTCTATTCCTAGTGTAAAAGAATATACTTGGAGAATAACAACCACAAGTGCAAAACCTAGATATTTTTTGCTTGCTTTTCAAACAGATAGAAATCGTGATATTAAAAAAGAAAATAGTAAATTTGATTTATGTAATTTAGAAAATGTACAAGTAAATCTTAATACTACTAAATATCCTAATTCCGAATTGCGGCTATCTTATGAACAAAATAAATGCGATATTTTATATGATATGTTTTCAGAATTTAAAAATTCATATTATGGACAAAATGAGCATAATAAACCAATTATTAATTATAATAAATTCTTAAGTGAATATCCCGTTATTATTATAGATACTTCCAAACAAAATGAAGTAATTAAAGAAGCAGTAATTGATATTAAAATTGATTTTAAATGGTGTAATACTTTTCCAGCTAATTCTATAGTTCATTGTTTAATAATTAGTGATGATAGTTTTTCATATAATCCATTAACAAATCAAGTAATGCATACGCAAGTATAATTTTTTTATTATTAAATGAGTTCAATCAAAATCAAATCTTTAGACAAAAATTCTAAATTAACTATCAAAAATTTTGACAACTTTAAACCACCTGAAAGGGTTAATATTTTGTTTCCAAATATTATTAGAGCAATTATTTGTGGACCAAGTAATTGTGGTAAAACTAATGTTCTATTAAGCATTATTACAAAAATTTACCATACAGATGTTATCATTTGTTCAAAAACTTCTTATCAAGAAAAATATAAATATTTAGAAAATTTAATTGAAAATTATAATAAAGTATGTGAAAAACATAACTTAGAGTCTAGAAAATTTCAAAGCTTAACATTAAATTCACTCCCTCAACCTGAAGAAATTCCATCTCATTCAGTTGTAGTTTTTGATGACATTTCCACTGAATCTCAAGATATAATTTCTAATTACTTTGCCTATGGCAGACATAACAATATTTCTTGCTTTTATTTAAGTCAAACATACTCTAAAATACCTAAACAACTCATTAGAGATAACGTAAATTATATCATATTATTTTCTCAAGATAAAACTAACTTGAAACATATTTTTGATGATCATATAACTGATCTAAATTTTGAATGTTTTAAAAATTATTGTAATGCCTGCTGGAATGAAAAATATGGCTTTCTTACAATTGATAAAGAAAAAGAAACAAGTAATGGAAAATATAAAAAATTATTTGATGCATATTTATTAGCGCAGAATGGAATGGAATGCATTATGTAGAAAGAGCATATTTTTTCCTTCAATTATAATTCATAGTATTTTTTTTCCTAATTTCTCATTTCATATACATAAATTGAAGTACTCATATTAGAATGTCTTTCTGGTGTGGTTTTTCTGTATCCACTTCTTGGATTTTTAGATTCTAAGTTCAAGCCTTGCATAGAATGCTTTTTTAATTTAATGAATGATATGGAAAGAGCTAAATGAGAAAAAAAATAATTACTCATAGCTGATAACAAAGTAAAACTGTGGCATAGATTAATGTAAACGAAGTATTCTTGTTTGCATGACTATCCAATAAAAATATAATTTATCAGTTTATGACGTGTATATTATCAGAAGCGTGAAAATGGAATGAGTCGAATGATTAGCTGCCTTTTGTAAGTAGAATTGCTTAGTAAAAATACATTTATCTATTAGTTTATATGCCACACCACAAAGGCATTTTAAATAATGTTTTCATTTTGTGACGTCACTCGTGTATATTATCAGAAGCGTGAAAATGGAATGAGTCGAATGATTAGCTGTCTTTTGTAAGTAGAATTGCGATAGGTGGGAGACAATTGTTTTGAGGTGGCCTACAACTTTGGAGGGGACCTATTATGAATCTCTTTTAAAGATTTTTTAAAATCAGTATCTATTTTTGAAATAAGATTATTAATTGTTTTTTTTTCTGTCTCCCAACTTTCAATTTTTATAAAATATTGGACACTGTAGACATATTCTATATTGGAACAATAATTTTTATTAAATATACGGTAGTTTTCATTTTTATTGATGTTTTACCAATATTTTTTTTTAAATATTGGCTTTGTATCCTATATTTTATCCGTGTCTGAAAACTGTGCTGAAACCCGCCTTTCCTATACTACTAGCGAGGACGACAGGTGCTTGGCATGAACATTCAAATTCAATATTTGCCCATTCCAGTTCTATCCCTTGGCCCATCAAAGTCGACATTTCTCGAATACGGATACACATATACCGACATCCACACTATCCCCATGTTCAGCTCACATTCAGGGCAATCGTGTTGATAGAGTATACTGACGACCCACGCCGACGGGAGCGAAAGCATTTCGTGTGAATTCGTTACTTTTCGGGAATGCTGGAATTTAGTGCCCATAAAACACATTTGGCACACAATTTACTAATGTTAACGGATGTCGTATAAGTATGGCAATAATATCCATTTCAGGTTTTGTTGGCTCTTTTGAAGGGATTCAAATATTCATACAGACTGTGTGTATATTAAGCATATATGAACATGACCATGTATCTATGAAATACGGTTGGCATATAGTCCGCTCGATGGTAGTGGCCGTAAGCCTCTTATGAACTTAAGTTATTTTTGGTGTTTCATCCTGCCGACCTGGATGCAATTTTCATCTCAGTTTGCCCAACTTGTGTAGACTACGAAGGGCGTTCATATTTTAAGTCCATTCGGGGATAAGAGAAGCTTTAGTTTTTGGATACAAATATATAGACACCCCCGTAACCTTGGACATCGGTTCACTTAGAACGTTATACTTAGTTTTATTGTGTTCACACTTTTTGGTCTCTTTTTATGCAGATTTTCGCAAGGATTAAGATGGTCTAGCAGAGAGCATTAGGACTTTCTTTTCGGTTGTAAGGGATTCGACGTTTTCCTAAGGTGTTTTCCATTTCATCGGATGGGACTTCCATTTGCCAATGGATTTACTTGTAGTTGAGTTTTGTCTTATCCATCGATTTGTGCTGTATTGTAAGTAGGATTAGTCTGCTTTAAGGAGGTTTTGGGAAACTAAAAATTCCAACCACTTTTTCTGTGATGAAACAAAAGGGCGATAAGAGAAATTCAATGAAAAAGACTCTTGCAATCTACAAAGGACTAAAGAATTCCATAAGAATTTAATAAAAAATTCCCATGTCGGTGTTGTATCTATATTATTTGGAACAAACGTGTCCATTTTGTCGAGGATTCTGACTTAAAATACTGCTGCGGGTTAGTAGGTGAGTTCAGGAATAAAGTCACAAGAAGGTTTGTCTTGCTTTCGAATATTAGTGTGATGCAGGTACTGTGATTTATCAGTGTTGGTGCGATTTGGCAGCAACAGACCTTTTGTGAATCTCCGGGTGAAGAATAAAACACTTCTCCTTGTGGGATGGTTACAAAACCTTTGGTTTTATTAGATTCACAATTTGTTTGGTACATTTATAACTATTCGCATACTTACAATGTCTTTTTACAGGTATATAAATTGATAAAATGATTGAATGACCACAATTTTATTAGTGAGTAAGTAATTCCGAGTGCAAATCCAAAATGCAAGAAAAACCTAACAAACTCTTCCTCTTGGCCGCCCTCTTTTGACATTTGACGTTTTAGCTTTTAGCCGTAAGGGGGTTAAGTACTTTTGGTTATGCCCTGCTCACAGTCGTTGGCGGGCTTGTTCACAACAATCAGGATCGTACTTTTTTGTCAGACGTTCGCCAAAGGTTGTCATTGGCCATTTGGCTTCCACTAAAAGCATGTAATAGGACCTTATAGAAACTTCTTAGGCACCATCATAACAAGCTAGGTAGCAATTTGAAAGATAGGATCGTTTTTGGGGCCGATAGGTGGCGCTATTGTCAGTCTTCTAAATAACCCTACCGAATTCAATGAAATTTTGTGGTTGTGTATGATAGGTTGCAGCTTAAAAATAGGATAGCTTAATAGCCTATAGGTGGCGCTGTTTTCAAACTTCTAAACAACTCAACCGGGAACAGCTAGTATTATACAAAACAAAGTTGCATCCCTAAGGACACCCATTATCATTGGTTTGGATGCTTGTTCTTTGTTGGTTTGCTCCTGTCATAGGTATGAACACTTTCTGGCGGAGCACTATACTAAGCGGGTTGGGACTATTGAGGTGTATCTCGCACTAACTTCAGCTAATCACCTCGGTTTCTTATAATGCGGAGAATCTGGTATAGGGTATCGCTGTGTTCCTTTGATATGGATGCGGTAATTATCTCAGTGGACACACTTGTGGCAAATACCAGAACTCATCCGCTTCTGGGAAATAAAAGGATAAATCTTAGAATGGCTCTTAGGACACTTTTCTGGACTAGTTACCTGGGAAAAAATCATTTCACGTGCAAAGTTCTGCAGGTTCAACACTTGTACTACCAAGAAAATTCAAAGGAATTTAGCGATCCCGGCGTGGTTTTTGCTTTTTCTTATTTTCTTCCCATTTCCTCCAAACTATTCATTTAAAAATATTAGACTTACTTGGCTTCGGATATATACGAGCTATGCCCAAGCGTTCGGGAAACAGAAAAGAGCACGTAAAAATGTTATCTGGCTTTTATACCATTTCGAATTAGACCAAAGGGGAACACCGAAAATGGATGAGTTTTAGTTTTAGTTTTATTGACTTTTTGTATTTACTTTTATATTTTCTTAGCCGAATTGGTTTGGCTTAAGACCGTCTAGCAGATTGACTTTAAGTAGTAAAACCTCCTCCAAGTAAATACGCAAGATAAATAAACATTTCAAAAATCTTTCTCTTTTATGCGTAACCTATAGCGTAGTGCATTTGTAAATCCGAAAATAGATTATTAATTTCGAAAATGGAGACGACGTTGTATGGACTATGTTCCTACATGAATCCGGTCGACGTATTCGTTCACGCAAGTGGTTGTTGCTTTTCAAAAGGATTTTCTTTTTGTGCAAAGAAATTGTTTGCGTAATATTACTTTTTATCAACACACCACAGTCTTTAATTCTTTAAGATTATTTCCTTACTCGCGTCAATCGTTCTTCTAAGGACCTGTTCATTAAACGAACATTTCACATCCAAATCTGCACAAATTCATTTTGCTGGGATGTCGACAGTAACTCCGCCCTTTTCCAAGAATTCTGCCCGATAAACAATATTTCTAGATATCTCTATCTCTTCTCTTCTCTCTATATAAAAAAGAGAGTTGCAAAAGCGTTGTGACTTTATAACTCATACGAACGGTCAAACCGAATTCGATCAAATTTTTAGGGTTTGTTTGCATGGTCGTGTAGTTGGTTTATGTAAAGTTTGAAAGTTTGTTCAACGTGTTCGTTAGTTAGTCAACATCTGATTTGTCCATAAAAAAAAAAAAAAAAAAAAAATAGGCGCCTATGAGCGTGTGCTGTATATGTTCCGTAAGAACGCCCATCACTCGAGAACGGATCGTCCGATTTGTGCTATTTTTCCTTTGTTATGTTTGTCTACGCCTTAGGAAGGTTTATACGGCGAAAAAATGAGAAAAATTTAAAGAGAAATTGGAAAATTTGTAATAAATAATTTTCCATACATTTTTACGGGGAATTTTTTTTTTTTTTGATTTTAATTGTAATATACAGTGAGATCGTCTTTCGTGCTTCGTGATGTATTGTTATATTTTTTACTCATTCAGTGATTCCAGAGAGATTATCCAAAACAACTTCTACTTCACGAATTCGAGCAGGGCGAACAATATAAGACCCATAGCTCATACGACGCATTGCAATCCACTCATGTTCTGCCATGAAGAGGATGGATATCACTTTAAAAAAAAATTATGATCAATCCATCGATAGGTTAGTAAGCGTGTATTGAAAATGTTTTTCAAGTTTCATTACAAAGTTTCTGTATTGTGTGTCATTCAATCAATCGTCAATCAAAACGCAACAATAATCGATCGCAAAGGTTAGATGCTCGAAGTTATTTAAATCAAAAAATCTGCTTTGGGCGGGATGAAGTTTGACCCGCTAGCTATTGCATACATTTGGCAAGACTTGCATCTCCTTACCTATGGTTCGAATTAAATTCAGCTCTCCCTGCATATCTCCTTTGCCTTTGGCATCCTCAGAGTAAGAAACTACTTGGAAAGTCCATCTTAACCTTAAACTGCTATGCAAAGGATGCTCTCCAATTAAGCCATACCTTTTCAGTCGACATAGTTTAAAGCTGTCAGTATTGGTTGGATATATTGGGACAAAATGATTCTCTTCGGACTGCATTACTTCATTTCATACAAACGAAAGTTTGTAATAAGTAATCTATTTACTCCCACACAAGGAGATCCAAGCTGACAGTAAATTTCCCATTGCCAAGCACTTTGAATGACATCAGCCCAATTTGTTCGTACTCATCTTTCACACTAACACACTTCCGAGATCTCCGATTCACGTTACAATAATAAATCACTAAAATAAAATCTTCCTTAAAGCACAAAAAGCGAACAACTCTTAACACATGTCCAGTCATAAGATGTTATAAATAAAGGATTCGAAGCACTCAACAGTTTAACATTGTCACCTATGGTCTAAAGTCATGCTAAAAGTAGGGAAGGACGAAGAATGGATTGTAAGGAAAATAGGTCGGCGTGGAGTAACCCTCTGACTTTGGTTGGGTATCCTCTGACTGAGCGAAAATTAATTGAGTACTATATGCGTATAAGGAGACTGTTCGCTCACACGTATATATAGAACAACCGATAATGGAGGAGAAATTGGGTCACATCATGTTTTTCTTTGTATCAAGATGGGGCCAATATGTTTCGACAGACAGCAACATTATGATAGGATAGAAGCAATTGTGTGCCATTAATAAAAAAAGGGATGCTCTTTCCACTGAGCGATGACGGTGTACTGATGGTATGTATTTTGCGAACAACTACGAGACAGGTACTGAAGGCAGTAATTGGCTGTAGTAGTGACATTTTTTCCTTATAAACCCCGGACTTTATGTCCCCCTGGGTTTGCCTGAAATTGATTTAAGAACTACTGCGTGGAATTGACTTCGCTTTTCAAAGTTGCATGTCGAAATGTTCCGAATTAAAGAAAGGACAAGTTTTATCGTTATATACCCACTGTTCAGAAACGCAGATCTTAGCTGGTATCTAGGCAGTAAACTTTTAAAAGGGTGGGTATATCTTATATACATAAATACTGTGGCCTCAAACAAAAACCGCTTAAGTCTGAATATGAATCTATCGGAAAAGCACTTTGAAACTTAATTTTAAGTTTGAAAAAAATCTGACACATTTAAGAAAAAAAAAAAAAAAACTACAGATTCTGATGGAGGGCTTTAATCGTAGCCTTTTGAACAATTTTTTTTTTTTTTTTTAATGCTTTATTTTATTTTCCATTGCAAAAAGCGTTATAACATTTTTGTCTTAAGTCGACTTAAGCGGTTTTCGCTTGTGGCCACAGAATAGAAGAAGGGAAATAGTTAAGAATTACTTTCACTGCCTTAAACATAACATTTTCATTTGATTTTTTCTCTGTTGGGAAGATTGTTCAGAGATGCACTGCTGACTGAAGTTTTTTTTTCCAATATTTTGCGCATATAAAAGCCAGGTCAATATAATTGTACAATTTCTACCACTGGGCGAACTCTAGTTATCACTAATTGGGTTTTTGATTTTGAGGAGTGGCTAATACAAAAATAAGAACCCAATTTACTTGAGGCTAATTTCTACTTCGCCATACACATAAAATAAACACAGTTTTGTCTGGGGATATTTGACTTTCTAAATCGCAACCGAAGTTAAGTCATCTTCCTCCACATCATCACCGCACACAATCAGTCACACAAAACTCTGCACAATTGTTGAATTGCACACACCGCATTCGAGATACCATATCCAGAATATATGAAAAATAAATAAAAACACTGACATCCTTCCTTCCTATCTGTTGTAAGGAAAAACATTTTCGTAACATGAGTCCTTAAACTACACCACACAACTACCTCAAACATACTACTAACAGTTGCGGGCAACATATTTTTTGCACCCATCCCCTCACCAATCAGTGCAGTGGAAGCGGGTCTTCCACTAGACGGTAAGGAGTTGTTTATACATCCCCTTTGGCATTATTGTATGCTTGCCATCTGTTGAAGGATGTGATTTTGATAAATGATTTCTCAACCCCCCGTCTATGTATAAACTAACGCTGAAGTTTTCAAGTAACAAACTTTCCACAACAACCACACACAAACATAAATATTTTCATCCTTTGTTTTGCAATTGAAAGTCATTCGAATTTTACGACACATCAATCCATCGCACGTTACGCGATATGATGGGGTTCATCAATTTTCCAAAGTCGCTAAAGTTTGACATTTTAATAAGAAATGATCTGAAATTTATTTCACTTAACTTAACACGACAAAGGTGAAAGAGGGGGCCGCCCATTTTAAAGGCGAAAAAGACTAGGATCATAAATCACACAGGAGATTTTTTCTCGAAAGCAAAAATCACACTTTGGCAAGTTTCCCTTCGCAAAAAAAAAAAAAAAAACAAAAATCGAATCGAATGGCGTGAATAATAATCATTGCATGGTTTCCGCTGACACTTTGCATCGATGGTGTCTTGGTTTCCCTTTGGTGTGGTGCGGTTGATTGATGGTGATAAGTTGGAAAACGAGTATTTGCTGCAAATAAATGAGGCGTACATGTAATGGGAGAGTTTCTCGGATCGAATTCGATTTGTGGAAATAAAATGACTTGTCTCTTTACGGTTATAGGAAGGCTTTGGATATTATCAGTCTTCCACGTGTTGTAATTAATCGAATAGAAGATAAACTCTCAAATGTCAATCCGTGTTGTCAAACTTGAGGAGATAACGTCGTTGTGATTGGTTGAGTAATGAGCGCGAAATTACAGCGTGGTCAAGAACCACCCTGTTTGGTAAGCTAAGCTGTGTTACTGTCAGACTTTCACTTCTAGCCTATAGTCGGCACTTGGAATGTTTGCTGCACGATTTTTTTTTTTTTTTTGCTTAAAAAGGAGGAGGGAACCCGAGAGTGGCGTCCAAATTTTTGTATATTCACGCCGCGTATAAAGTAATAGAACTTGCCTGGGCAATTGCGTGCATTTTGAATTTGTGCTATGAGAAGACATGCCCTTTAGAAGACGTGTTTTAATTGAACGCAGGATGAGATGTTTAGATCAACTTTCGAAACCACTTTGCTGCCCCCGTGTTGATTGCTCTTATAATTATTTTTAGTCAGTGGAGGAAGGAGTATGCTCGAAATTAGCTTCATTTGAAGCAGGATTTTTGTAATTCTTTGATTCGTTGATTTTTTTTTTAAGACTTTGATGATAGTCCTATTTTTCAAAGCCGGTTACCAAAGCGTAAGTGACAACCATTAAATTAATACGTGAACATCCAAACTTCCGTACACCTTTTTTAGTATTTTTTTTTTTTTTTATGAAATGAGTAGAACGAAGCTTTAATTGTTCGAAAGGTAGGTACTGTGCCATAGATGTGCAAAGAAAAAAACCGTGGGTATACATCGCCATTAAGGCTGGCAAAATTTAATTAAGAATTCCCCATACAAAATGATTATCAGTTGATGGAAAGTACCAATTTACCGCCGCCATATTGCCATAGTAATATAGTCAAATATAATTTATCTTAGGTTGGAACCTATTTTCAAAGGATCGCCTCATTTACCTACCTACTCAAAAAGAAATGCAATCTAACCACCCCTGAAAGTATGCAATTTCATAATTTTAATTCATGTTCATATCATGGCTGGGCACCACTTTCGTTTCAATGATGTTACTGGAATAGAATATTTTTCGACATATATTTTTTTTTTGTTGCTCTGAGCTTTCATAGAATATTTTTTTTTTAGAATTAGAATAGACTCTATTTGTATAAACAAAATTTAGGTTATAATAATTTTTGTTTGGCAAGTCTTTTATGACCTAGTTCAAAAAAACGTCGGTTTTCATAGTGATGTAATAAGATGTGATCATGAGTAAAACTTTTTTTCAAAGGGGCGTTTTTTTTCGATATCTAGACCTATCTATAAAAAAAACAATCTAAATACCGAAAACTGTGGTACACTTTTTTGTATACAGACTTGTAAAAGATAGGGTCGATTTTTGACTATAAGTGAGACTATTCAGTATTAATATTGCGTTGCAGAGTCTGAGTATGACTTTCAGCCAGGGTTGCGAGAATTAAGTTCGCTTTAAGCGCCCAAATCTTTAAAAAAAATGTAGCCCAATATCGTTGCTCAGAAAGAAGCCCAAAAATCGTTGAAAATTTTGGTATTTTTCAGACTTATTCTCTTAACTTTTTTTTTCTTTTTGTTTTTTTTACTTCTAAGTCTTGGATTTTATTTGACTTTTTTTTCTGCTATTGGCTTTTGTGGCTTGTGTCTAACCAAAAGGCCTGCGGAATGAATTGGTTTGCGTGCAACTTGAACGACTGTTCGATGTCACTTGACTTCAACAGTGCTGCCAAGTTTTAAAAGTGCGGGTTTGTTCGAAAATATTTATTTTTTTAGTTTTGTGAAATAAAACAAACAAAATTAACACACAATTTGTAAAACGATATGTAGCCCAAAATTGTGTTGGGCGCTCATGGAAGAAATTTCTATCGTTTTTTAAGTAAAAAGATAGCCCAAAATACGACAAAGCACCCAATCTGGCAACCGTGCTTTCAGCTGAGGGTCGCAATCTCGACGGCAAATCATGATTCTCTTTCTCCCTTATCGCCTTACGGTTTACGGATGAGATATAAAATATAATGCATTACCCGAGGAACCCAAAACAGTTCCTTTTAACTTGATGCATTTGTTATTTTAGTTTACTTTGTGAAGGCGACCTGCGAAGTTTCTGACAATTTTCCAAATGCCAGGTGGTGGTGGTTGAGCCTTACAAAAATAAATAAATTGCACGACTGGGTCGCTGAAAACCGATTATAAGTGATTGTTCGGGATGTTACCTTAGAATGAATTTTTGTTACAATCGTATGGACAGTTTTCGATATACTTACACAATACACATGTCCGAATTTCAAAAGTACCTACTGTTATTCGTTATTTTTTTTTTTTTTCGAAAAATCAAACTATTATGAATATTTTATATGTAG
The DNA here is from genome assembly GCA_946477585.1 of Cheilosia urbana. Lineage (NCBI taxonomy): Eukaryota > Metazoa > Arthropoda > Insecta > Diptera > Syrphidae > Cheilosia > Cheilosia urbana. The sequence continues at coordinate 17,849,065 of OX297855.1, read as the reverse complement.
GTACCATTAATATTGAGGTTATCTTGCAAAAAAAAGGACTGAAATCCGAAGTTTGAACGAAATTAGGTCAGCAGCTTAGGCTGTAGTCGTCGGAACAGACCGACAGACAGACAGAATTTCGCGATCCATTTTTTTGACTTCCTCTACCATCGTAATGTCTGATCTGAATTGATTAAAATCTCAAGTTTGGAATTTTGTACGAAAACAATATCTTTCTCTTACTGCGTAAGGGAGAAAATAAAAATATAGCCCTGCTGTTCAAAAGAAAGCTTATTATGTTTCTTTCAAACTGGTAGCCATCTTCGTTTGAAAATAGTCCCCATCCGATTATGGACGCAAAAGTAACAAGAAATATCTATATACTTATAATAAAACTGTAGGCAATTTTTCTGTTACCTAATGGCGTGAAAACTACTGCACAGATTTCGAAGAAACTTTTTTTGAAATGTTTCCTAAGATTCTTTGCAACATATAGGCTATTCCTTTTATTGATGCCTATTTTTTGGAGCGTTTTTGACCAAAATGTGTTTTTTTTTCGACTTTACTGCCTTTAACTCGCCATTACTCAAATAAGTCTTTATCAATGCAAACAAAACAAAATACTTAGGAGAGCCAACACTTTTATAGATATTTCAAGCCATCAATCAGCTTTCTATGTCCTCTAGAAGCTGAGCTACAACCTAAGATCTAACATTAAAAAAATAAATTTATTTTCTAAAATCGAATATTATCAGCCGCCGCGGTTAAGAATTGCAAAATTCAAGAAGTAAAGACGATATAGGTGACTTATGTTGATTGATTTATTTATTGTTGGTATAGATACAAATTTCCGTTAAGGCTTTTGTTTAAGTGGTTGTTTTGATATTACATACCTACGTGTTACCTACAGTAAGGAAGTGAAACTTCAGTACTTACGCTGTCGAATTTAATTTTCTTAAATCGGTGTTTAGGTAAATAGATTTGTTTGATTTATTGTTTCAATGTCGACCGCTTTTTTTTTAGCTAGATTGTTGATTTTAAACAAATATGCCGTTGCGAAAACGGTCAAATCTCTTTTATTGGAAACTACACAGTCTCACGACGCGTACGAAGTTGCGGGCACAGCTAGTTAATAAATAAATATTCAGTTGGCACAGCAGGTCCGTATAATTGAGCAAGGAAAACATTTTTTTTTTTGAATATCTACAAAAAGCTGATATTCTGACAAAAGCTGATATTCTGACTCACCCTTTTTTTAAACAGAAGTCTTATAAAAACATTTCCCAATTTTTTTGTTAAACATGCAACAACATATGTACATACAGCTTTTTTGGGATATTATGTGCTGTGTATTCATGCACGCAATAATTCCAAATCGATCATCGCATTATCTATTCCAGAAACTTCAATTTGTCGAGTCACCATGTGCATTCACCCTCCTAATGCCTTCTTCTAATTACTTTAATACTTTACGCCTCTTTGTTGAAGTCCACGCTAGCAGACGTTGGAACTTTCTACCTGAAACCGTCACGCAAATAGTGGGATACATTTTAAAGTGTTTACTCTATTAACTCTTCTCCTTTCCCTATTTTATCCTCTCTAGTCCTTTTTCTATTAGTTCAATTTCTAAATTTTACTTTTTAATTTCGTATTAAATTAAATGTAATCTTCACTAAGCTAATATTCACTTTATTTTTGTTTTTCCTTGCTCATTATTTTAGTTAATTTAATTTTAATGTTTTTCTGTTGAACTTTAATAAAAGACAATAAATGTTCTTATTTGTTATTATTTGCCAAATAAATAATTGAATTGAATTAAAATTTTTTTAAATACACAATTTTATACATAAGTTAAATTCTTTATAAAGTTAGGAGTAACAAAACAAAAAATAAAACAGCCAGATGAACGCTTAAATATTAATAAACGTACATATTTCAAAAATCGGGCGCTTGATTCAATGGGCCTTGCCATTAAACATTTCTAGTTCTGACTTTTAATTTAAGTAGTTCATTTTCCGTATGATTTTCGAAATTGTTCGCATCCGCAAATTTTAAGTCGAGTCTCAAACAAAAAATCCGAGAAAGCATTTCTTCAGTTAATGGGAGGTTGGTATGAATACATATTTTTATGCTAATCAAATTTCCCACACAATTACAGTGGAGGGTTACATGTTTCCCTCCGGTATTTATTCGGAAACGCATTTAGTCAATCAGTCAGCAGTTTTGTATTCGGGTACATTTTTTTTTGGTGACGGGGAAATGATTCATATTTTTTCTTAAATTTTTCCTTCTTTTTTGCGACATATAAAATACCTTCTGTACTATTTTTTGACTTGATTTCAGACCCAATTACCAATGTTTTAAAATATTTTCGCATTTTTACTTTACATTCGTCTTTCAACATGAGGAAAAACAACAAATCTGATCGATCCCTTGTGCGTCTCACATTTCCGAAAACCGCTCTTAAAGTGTGACCTTACTTGGGTTTGATTTCCTCCTACATATTTTGTTACGTCTTCAACAAGAACCGAGACGGACGGTCACATTAACCAATGCCTAGAAAACTTTGCATGTAATATTCAAATGTCAAACCAGATACACATATGCGGTGTCATACAGAAAATTTCATCCCAGATTAGCAATATTGCCAATACCACATACATATAGGGGCTGCCATCAGTCAAAGTATACGCAATTTATGGACTGTCACTTCTAAGAGGATAGACATTCCAAAATTGACGGAAAGTACCCCCAAAAAAGTTTCCACATTAAGGCGAAGTACATATTTGTACGTCAACTTTCTTTTCCCTCGCCGAAAGATTGTTTTCTCGGAAGGCATTTATTTCGTCCCACCGTCTTTGCTCTGAGTTATGGTGAAAACATTTCTGACAATTACAATAACTTTCCGTTCTCCAGAGAGACAGAAGTCAATTCCAACCAAATGGACAAACAGAATAACACAAATTGGACAGATGGATGGAAGTCTAGAGTATACACAACGCTGTATTCCGATAAATATTAAAAAAAAAAAACATTTCATCCTTAATTAGAATTTTGGCAGCATTCCTTTGTTATAATTGAATGAATTCCACGCTCTCCCCAGCCAAATATTTCATAAAACAAAAGTCTTATGGCAGACACCATTCCCGTTTCTAGATTTAATTATCTACGCTTTTTAAATTTTTTATTGCGTTCCGTTCGCATTCAGTGTATCTTTTGATGAAATTCCAATCCGATTGTGAAGTGTACCAAATGAAAGGAAACCAAGAAACACCCACCACAAACAGGAGAAAAAAAAAGCAAACATTAATATAAATTAATAATCGAACCCACAAAATCGGCTTACGTCCGTACAAAGTTTATTATCAAGGGAAAAAGTATTCACCCTACAGCACACATACACACAATGACGATATGGCGTGATGGATGTAGGATTTACTTTTAATATCCCAACAGGAGTAATAAAACGGCAAACCGCTTAACCTAAAAATCACAATTCGTTGTAGGCAGACTTTTTCAATCGACTTGACGACCACGGTTAGGTATGTGAGAAAGCAACAGCGCACCACATACTAACCGACTGAAAACCATACTGATTCTGCCACCCCCATTACAAGGACAAGGGTGAGGGAGGACAGTAGGCGCGATTGGAATTGGTTGCGATTGCGATGGAGGACTAGTTGATTGTGTGCTTAGTGGAGTGTGGCGATGTTGGGTGGTGTGGGAAGCAATTACATTTGAAAATCAGAAAAATAATAAAAGAAGTCTACTTCAAAGGGGAGTTGGCCTTGGCAGTCGAACAATTGTGGTCTTATTACAATGCGATCGGAAAGATATTGACTACGATATGATTGTGTCTATTTAGGAGTGTTTTCTGTAAGCCACACATTCTCATATTTCATTTGAGTTTGTAGCCACTACAAGACTATGGACTGGTGTCGATTTGTGGAGGTAAGTGCGGTCATCGAGAAGCAAAAGAGGATAAACTTTTCGTCCAGCACCCAGTGCCCGATTTTGATGAAACAAAATGAAGCCATCTACGGCGTGGCAAACAAAGTTTCATGAGAAACTCTTACTTTATCCTACTGGGCGTGGTGTGTCCAGTAACTAGTGTTCTGCTATCTTCATTACAAAAAAAAAAAAAAAAAAAAAAAATTATTAGAGTTCACTTAGAATGAAATGTTCATGCCGAAAACATGTAAGAAAACAGTCTATCAAACGCCTACGTACACATACAAAAATTAAATGCATTATACTTAATTCTAAGCACTTTAAAAAATCTAAATTTTTGTTATGGAATTTATGATTTTTTTGATTTTTTCATATAAAATAAAATAAATATTTCACTTAGGAAAGGGAAAAGAAGAAATTTTTTTTGAATTCACGGGAAAACAGTCTTTAAAGTCTGGGAACACTGCCGAGAAACATTCGAGAGTAAAACTTTCCCGAGAAAGCTCCTCAATATAGCCGTTCCTATCTATTTAATTTATCAGCCGATATAGAAAGTAGGCATCCTGTCGCATCTGAAGGCAATGTACGTTACCTTTGTCCTGCTTCCACTTGTGTGTAGTGGATCCAATCTTTAGCCAATATCGTTCCTCATTCAACTCGTAAAATAAATCCTAGCACTGACACGAACTCGGGAATACGACCTTACTGGACTGATGTAGAAAGTGATATTTAATAGTTATAGTTTGTATTGTATAAAAATCTACCCAAATCGGTCTCCAATATCCGCACTCCCTAAGTGTTCCTTTTTATGAAGCTTGATGAATATTCCCTTGTTTCTAAATTTTTTCAAAAAAGGCTTTAATACAAGTGGGTATAGCCTTGGGCTTGTTGTTCTATAATTACGGTGACTAAATTTTAGAACTAAAAATAATGAACAATAGAAGAAGAAACAAATTTTAACCCAATCTTCAATTATTATATTTTTAATTTTATTTGATAGGTAGGTATTTTATAAAAAAAAACTTAAATAAAGCATATTTTAGGAACAAGTTTTACACGTTAGCTTTATCAGTTTGTTCACTGAATTTGTATTTTCTTGCTAATATTATTGTTTTTAATAATTAAAATGAAATACAGAATAAATATTGAACAATTTTTTTAAATACAGAACATTTACAAATGTTTTTGTATGCAAAATAATTACAGTTTGATGGGAACAAACCTGGAATAAATTGGTTTCGTGAATGAAAATTTCTCACGGAATTTGACCGTATTCCCCCTGGAATATTTCCTTCGTATGTAGGTGGACATTCAAAACAGTAACAGTAAGCAGTTTTTAAGGGAGTTTGAATTCTTTAGCGTTTTATTTTTTAATTTGGTTAACTTGAACCTAGAAAATAGAAGCGGCATAGGATTGGTATACTTCAAACAACAGAGAGCACACATTTTTAATCATGCAAGTATTTTGTTTAAAGTCCGTTCTTCAAAATGTACTAAAATAAATTAAATTAATAAACTAAATTAATCAGAAACAATTGGAGATGATGGTAAATTTATTCGATGAAAATTGTAGCTTATCACTAAATTATAAGACAACATGTCTTAATGTGTATATGCATTTCTTAAATAAATAAATAAATAAAATAAAACGAAAAATAAAATAAATGGCGACATTGCTAACAGGTGGCAGGAGTGGCGAGACAGTTTTTTGATTATTGACAGGTTGTCTGAGAGAAAATTCAGCAAATACTTGAACATTGGTTTATTGACTCTGTAAAGTACTAATGAAATCTAATAATGAAAGAATATGTGTAATAAGTCATAAGGATATTGCAACGCTATTGATTTTCTAACTACACACCTCTGGTAACTCTTGGGGCTTTGATTTATCTCTTCTGTACAGTTTCACTTCATTCTTTCTTGTTGAATTTGTTTCTTGGCCAGCAATCTAACCCCTGCGCTGCGCATTTTGTAAGCTTCTTATCATTTTGTTTTCTATTTTACCGAATCGAACAATTTCCTTACTAAAACAGAAATAAAACCCATTCGCCTCTTTAAAATTGGTCAGATTAACGAAATTAATTGATTTCAAACAAATACTTGCAATATATTCCCAAAATGTGAGCTTACCTAATTGAAAAGAACATATTTTCAAAAATTCGGGGGGAAATAAATTCCGATGGGGATTCGCGTTAGGAGGAATATTTTTCGCGTACCGTGCCGCATACTTTTACACTTTATTCACAATCACAATCCAAAGAGAAATAAAAAGTGAAATAATTCCGAACATTGCTTGAAAAATAAAGCCAACGCAAATGTTTTAAGAATATCCGAGAACTTTTAGTATACTTTTAATTTGCAGAAATAGATATAACTCTTATTTTAACTATAACTTAATTCTAAATGCTGAAATAAAAAGAGGGGAAATTTGTGAAAATTGTAGTTCAAAATTCGAGCGAATTTTCTCAAAGCTCAAAGCATATCATCGGAAAGCATGTCATTAAAAGCGAAATAAGGCCGACTTGGCTTTTTTTCACTTTAAAAAAGTAAAATAGAAAGGAACAAGGAAATTCGGCGTTATTTCTCTTTTATAAAGTGCCGAATTCCAGAATTCGCAAACCCACGAATGAAAAAATCGTTTCAATTTAACTTTAAAACAGAAAAACTGATTCGCAGGTAGCTGGATTGCGACTAAACAAAGTTTTCATGTGACTGAAATCACAGTATCTACGAATATTCGGTTGTTCGCAGTTCGCAATTCGCTCTCATGTGAAAACTCCTTCAGATAATCAGTTGGGTTCATTGTGTATCTCCATCTTCTGCTCCATCCATTCTGCTTTAACTTCATTTAATTTTCCATTGTGGATCCCAAAAAAATACCAGTGCTTTTTACGATTTTTCGACTTCTAGCACAATATCAAATGATCCTTAGTGCCTCACCCCTCACAACTTTGTTTCGTAATTTCTTATCATCTCCACCGCAGTCACTTGCATGGCAGTTGCGTTGCTAATTCGTTTTGGCGCTTTGTTTTTGTTTTTCATTCCCCTCTTGGTAATTTAATTTTTACCAAAAAAATCCACAAAGTCTTCAATCATTTCGTGCCCGCTCTGGCGCTCTTGATCCGTATCTATAAAGTAGGCAACCAACCCTCGCATCAAAAAGTATGTATACATGTAAATATGATGGCAGGTTTTACACCTGCTAACTGCAGCTCTGGCCGCCAAAAGAGAAAGAAGCTAATGAAAGCGAAGTGTGCGGGTAATTTACAAAATAAATCTAAAATTTGACGAAACTTTTCGTCCTTGTTAAAAGCGCTGTAAAAGTATTTTCAAGTAACTTGTACTGTGTTTTTGTTGGGTTTGTTGGGTAGCCTTAAGCGCTCTACGGGGATGTTTCTTATGTTTGCCTCTTTCTTACACTTATGCCTATCCACCTGATATGCAGGGCTTAAGATTTTGGCTATAGGACGGACGAGAATAGGTGGCGCAGCCATCACGTCATTGCCTACTAAATAAATTACAAAGTCTTTGAGCGTGTTCGTCTTTGACGAGCCTCGGGTTGAGTTACTCAAAGCGTCAGGATTTTCACCTAGCACCGAGTGTGGATTTTGTGGTTAAAGTTTTTTTTGTTTTTATCTTCTCTATAGTCTTGTTTGCATCGAGCTCGTGTCATTTCATTGTGTTCAAGGATGTCACACAATTGTTGTTAGACAGGTGAATTGACAAAATGGTAGGGCGGGGAATGGGTACATTTGCGAATGTTTTTCATTAATATGAATGAATTAAGGAGGTGTCTGTCTGTCATAAGGGGTACACTTTCAATGTGGGTACTTTGCGTGCTACTGGATGATGAAGAATTTAATTAAGAATATCACTCAAGGTAGGCATTTGACGAGTCGGGCTCGGGGTACTTCCACCTGACAGAAGAAGAATACGGGGTTTAACATGATTTATTACAGACAGCTTTGAATAGCTGTAAGTGTTTTGCAAATATTGTAGGTTTCTGACAGGTTATGGCTTGCCTTAAGTGAATATATATATTTAAGGATGAAGTTTAACTGGTTGATGTATATTTTGGCATGTGGCTTCTTAACCGGACTAACTTTGCTGGGATACTCTCTTTTGTCGAATGCAACTATATTAAACTTTGAAGACGCTACAGTCTTCCGGGAGTTGTTGTTTTTAAATAAGGCCTCGTTGGGTCATATTCAAAGCAAATAGATCTTTGTCTCTTGACATGCCATTCCTTCAACTCAGTTTATCAAATCGGAACACAGCTTTATCAGAAGTTGGATTACCACATCGGAGAAGCTGAACTTCAAAGCAGATTGTATCAGGAGACTTGTGGGTTTTTCTAAAGGTACATAAGTATAAGGGCTATAGCACCTATACTCTAGGTGTGTGTCAAAAAACCGAATATCGTCTCTGATTGCAAGACATATCTGCTTTTGTTAAATCCATAATCCAACAGCAGCTCAAGAGCATGCAAACTATATTCTATTTGTCATCCATTTTGTGGCCTTTCCTACCACTGCTAACATGTCTTTTACCACCCTACCTTCTAATACTAAATACTGTTCAGCTTCCCAGAACTTCAAATCTTTTTTCAAAGAGTTTCTGATGAATAACCCTGCTCACATTTTTCCTCGTGGCAATACCGGCACTGCACAAGGGCTTATTCATGCGCCATAAGAGTTGTTACATATTTTCTCCCATTTTCAACTTGAATTCATTTGTATCAATTTCTTGTCGACTAATGATGTACCACCCCCTTATAGCTAATGCACAAGATTGAATTTCATACCGGGAAAAGTATAGAAATCAATTCATAAAGAAATATCAGTACAACTTGTTGACCATGCACATCCCACACAGAGAGGATGACAGTGAAAGCCTTCACCATCGGAAATAAGACGTTCTAATGGTGCAGAGGACAGTGAAAGAAGAATTTATAAAGAAAAGGACATAGGAAAGAAATTAATAACGTTTGTCTGTCGAAACGGATATCCGGTATGCGTGCAATGGCGGTTGTCCAGTGTCCACTTGTATATATTTCTATTGGAAAAATGTTTGTCATTTTAATAAAATGTTGCTAAGGAATGGCCTGCCTCAGAGGATCTATTATCCTTCTAAAGAGAAGCATGAAAAATGCCTCTTCATATAGTTATGGCCTATGGGACACAATTGAAATGTTTCTTTTTATAATGGACTTGTGTTTTGTGCTCACATTTTATACATCTCCTTGGCAAAAGGATACACAATCAATTTTGGGTTCGAATGCTATTGTCGTGTTGTGTTTTTTCCACTTATCGACAAGTTGTTGTCCTTTTTTGTTTTGGAATTCAAAATGAAATTCACTGGAGTGTATTAAAATTGATAAAAGAATAATTTCCATATTGAAGACTGACAGAGAAATGTCCTTTTTGCCTTTCTGCAGCCGGCACTTTAGTCTGTTTTTAATATTCCATTATAATGAATGAGAGTGACAGACAATGAAAATGAACTGTCAATAGCCCGTGGGCGAATTGATTTAGTCCGGTCATTGCCAAATGACACACATGTGAGAGTGTCCTCTTTTCCGAGTGTAGTCCTTTGACTTTAAGTTGGTCTTTTTTTGTTGGCTGGTATTAAAGATGGGAAAAAAAGTCTTGCGCTTTGGCTGAATACAAAACAAGTGGTGCGGGCACGTGTATCATTTTGTGGTGTTTCGACCGATTGATAACACAAATTGAACAAAAGACTCAATCACGTCATTTTACAGCCCTCATTGGGCTAAATTTAATCAGACAACTGGAAAAACTGTACAACAGGAGCTTTTTCGACTAGGAGAGGGAGTAAATTTATTTGATCATGTTTAGCAGGAGTGGATTTTTGGGCTGTGAACGAAATTCTATTAATGTGTTAAATCTTAGGAAAAGATGCGTGCATTTGGTTTAAATAAAGTTTCTAAGAGGTGAGAAGAAGTATGACTATCTACACTGGAATTTTTTCTAAGTCAAAAAGTTTATTACTCTGCAAATAAGTGTGCTCCCATTTCCACTTCACTGTAGGTTTCGACTTAAAGAAAGTCAAACTACCCTCACTTGGAATATCGCACTTCCATTCTTTACGCCGTTTTTCCTTCCTCACTTTTTTGCGCTTCTGATTCCCTGCGAAGAATGCCTTCGAAGAATTCATTTTCGAGGCTACTTCCTGTTTCGAAAAAATGTTTTTGTATTGGTATTCCTTGCGATCTCTGACTCTTCTTTTACCCAACCTAATTTTCAGTATATTTTGAGATTCCCACTTTGGAGAGCTTTTTGGTATTTTCAGCTCTTTTGCGTATTGAAAATTCTACTTAACTTTGCTTTACTGATATCGAAGCTCAAGAAAACAGGCTTATTGTCGTATTAATAGACAATTTAAACAGAATTAGTGTACTTACAAAAAAAAAATTCGCATTTTTGATCTTCAGATTTGAGATCTTTTCTGTTTTTGAATAATTTTTTTTTTCAAATATGACTTCATGACTCTCATAAAGCTGGCAACTCTGAGTACAAGTGTCAAACTTTTGCGAGCAATTACTGGGCACATTCAACAATCTAGTTATCTTAAGTCGACTATATTGGTCTGGATAAGATGTAACCTGAACGCAAAAACTAGATTGATCGGGAACGTCACTTTTCCTACGTCATCCACATATTCGAACTGTCAACTTAGTACTGAGTCATGAATTTTTTGACTAGATTCGTCGACTACCCCTCCATAAACTTTAACTGAAACAGCTACTCATATGACCGATTTCAGCCAATCAAAACCGAGATACATCTAGTCAGACAGCTGTCAGACTTACCAAACTAGATACAAGAACGTCCCCGGAGAATAAAACTGCATTTACACCATCACGCATACGCATTTTTGCACGAGACGCGGGACAGAGGGATCCGTTTGTCCGCAGTCAATGCTTAAAAAGGCGTAAGAATGGGATCGCAAATCAGACGCCTAAAGTGACATGGATGTTCTACGTCTACCCATAATTATAGATACGTAAAAGAGCAATAAACACAAGTTCTGACCATCAACATTTCTGGCAATTACTTGAAAATATTTCTATTTCTGATTTAAAACATGTGAAATGAGAGTGATAACTAGTTTCAGCAATTTAACCAACAATTCATCAATCAGTTATTTGAAATAAATAAATAATTGTCCGTTCATCACTTCCGGAAGCCAAATTGTTTTATAGGAACGCGGAATTTCATTAATCATCGCTATAAAAATTTCAACATGCGGAGCTTTAAACGTAAAAAAGATGACCGACCAAAATACGTGTCACGTTTTTTTGCGTGTTAGGTTATGCTGTCCTTATCAGTAACACGTTTTTTTAGTATTTAGCATCCCTTTAACCTTCCGTGTTAGGAATGTGTGATCGTTGAAAACAGCAGTGGAGAATTTTTTGTACCAAGCAATCTGCTACAATTACCCACCACCATTATTTCGCAGCAGCAGCATACTGCAAAACGAAAAAGAGAGCGAAATATTTCGTTCATGATTTCGTTGTGTCACTTTTGTATGGAATTTTTCGTTCCGAAACAGCTGCATCCTGTGTAACGAAACGCCAGCGTTCGTCACACTTTCACATACCAATCCCGTATGTGGCATAGAATTTTACACTCGGCTCATAGAATTCACACTGTGTTTTTGAAGGAAAAACAATGAGTAGCCGAGTGAGAAAACCATGAGTGGAGACCTGTCTGCCAGTGAACTGTACCAATCTCGTGTACCAGATAAGGCTCCAATTATAGAAGGCGACTTAGGTCAAATTCTGAACTTTTGGTGGCTGGATTCCCATTTGGGAGACCGGCCTTAAATCAAGCAGGTCAGCCATCCCAGCTGGCTTGCTATTCCTTTCCCCTGGAACCACGCTGTAGTCGGGCCGCTAAGGAACCACGCAGTAGTCGGGCCATTAGGATCCACGTAGTAGTCGGGCCGCTAAGGAACCACGCTGCAGTCGGGCCTCTCCCCCTCCTTTCCCCTGGAACCACGCTGTAGTCGGGCCGCTAAGGAACCACGCAGTAGTCGGGCCACGTAGTTAGAGACGTAGTATAGACGTTATTATTATGATATGAGTAGTTTGTATAGAGACATATCGAAATATTGTTAGGAAGTAGTTTGTATAGAGTTATACAAAGAACATTGTACACCTTATCCGAATATTGTCAAGAAGTAGTTTGTATAGTGAACACAGAGAACATTGTACACCTTAGGCTTAGGTTTATGAATTCAATTGAAGTATGAAAAGAAATATTTAAATAAATAGTTGGCGCAACAGGTCCGGAGGGACCCTAGACCTAGCTTCTCACAACCATTCGTTTTGTGTGAGTTTTTAATTTTTTTGGAACGAATGGAAGGGATCTACAATTTTATGCTGACTCCAAACGGCAAATTGAGAAGCTCTTTCAAGACATTTTTACTCTCGGATGTTTGTCAGACGTTCGCGAGATGTAGCGCAGTGGAAAAAAACCATAAGTTAGTTTTTTTTTGTGGGATTCGAACCTAAGACCCTCGCTTAGTAGTCCAACACACTAACAGCCACTGCGACTATAAATAGAAATATTTAGTTTTATAAGATACCCACACAGAAAGAGCCCAAATATATGCAAATTTGTTGGAAACGTGCTATGCCATTCAAGTGATCTGTCAAGTGAATAATATTATACAACCCTTCAGCGCGTTTCCAACTTTACAACCCCTGCTGGCAGCGTTGATTGTCAGCAAGTCCTATCAGCAATATGTGCTTACCCAGTAATAAATCGGTCAGATTGTGCCATCCAAAAGAGTAGTATAATAGTAGGAATTAATTATTTTTCTAATCCGCCTATAAACTTTGAAACAGCTTACAGGAGTCGTCCCTCGTCAAACTTCTACCCACCATGGGAAACTATTTATTTATTTTATTTGAAATAATTCCCTTCAATCCCCATCCATGAAATTTAGGTACTGTCCACATGCTCAACGACTTCCATTTAATCTCCTAATTAGAAGCTATTACGACGGCATGAAATGATGATGAGCTTCTCGTGCCCCCACATGTATACAGATATCAGATACCGAACCGACACAGGACACAGTGGCTCTGGCTATCAACTACTCACGAGAACCGCTGGCTGCTTTGGTAAATTCAAATTAATGGATCCATCTCGCTCTCAAAGTTATTGGTTTAATTTGCACGCGTTCTGCTTGCTCTGGTAGGCGTGTCACGAAACGGCAGTTTCATAAAATATTTCACCAGTGAGTTTGACGTTCTCCAACACGATTGAATGCCATAAATATAGCTCCAGGGAATGGCTGTTGAAATGGAATTGCTTGGGTGTCCTTTCGATTAAAGTAAATTAAAAACAACCGAGACGTGTCTGCTGTTCGCTATTGAGGAGGATCCTTTTTTTTATTTTTTTATTACAGAAATCACTATTTGCCCGCGAGTTAACCAGAGGCAGTGTGGAACTGTCAATAGAAGCATCTTGTACTCAAAGATAAAGGATCTCTCGCTTTAGTTACAGCCTTTTCTTCTTTTTCCTCTCTTTAACATTCCTTAAAGTCACCGGAGAGGGATAGAAAAAATTAAATAGAACATTACGCAAGACCCCACCATCACTTTTCACTTACAGCATTTACCAGCGAGGATTAAATAAAAAAAGGCAACAAATATATGTACCGTAATAAGGATTACGATTTGACAATGTCAGGTATTTATCTGGGCCATTATTCAAAAGCTGAGTTTGCACCTAACTCGTCAATCCTCAGTTGTATAAATCTGTTTTGCTTTTGCTTCATCCCACTCATTAACTGGGCACCTCTACCTATACCCTCAGGAGGAATTGGTTTTGGTATAAACGCAAGCCGCCGCGCCGCGCCATCAGATTGCTAACGCAATCAAGCAAGGGAATGAATGTGGAAAGCGAAGGGTGTTGACGAAATTTGTTATTCTTTTGCTTGTATATTGTATTTGCTGGAGAAGTTTACATTACACTCTCATGGAGAGGTTTAGGGTGGGGATGGTAAATGTTAAATTCTGTGCCTGCGGGACGGCGGCGGCGGGTTTAAAAAATAACATTGATGTAAATTGGGAAAAGGAGGCAGGATTGCTAATGTCACAATATTTATTAAAGTTTGTTTTTTGTTTGTCGGCAGATGCGTCCTTTCTACATAAAGGATGTTTCATTTCTGGATGCTAAAGAGGGTGAATGTGACTTGTGTGACATTTTTAATCTAGTAAACAGCGGACATTCTTGAGAAAAATAAGGTCCCAGAAGATAGTTCTTGTGAGGCAAAGAGCCGCATTTTTTTTTTGTCGATGGAACATAATGGGCCTTACCAATAAACATTTTTAATTCCGACTCTAAATTTTAGCAGTTCACAGCGGCTATATTTTCCACACGAATTTCACAATTGTGAGCTTCCGTAAATTTAAAGTCGAGACTAAAATTTGTTATTAGTGGAATGAAACTAGACCTGATAGTGTAGTTCTTGGGCATAGTTTTTCTACCGTGCAAGTCAAAATTACACATCCGTGTTTGAGGGCCGCCTCAATGCTAAACCGTCAGAACTGGCGGACATAAGTCTTAAGCTATTTCTCAGCTTAGCCAACCTTTCTTCTATTGGGTGGTGGAAGTGGTTCGGGATTGTTCTTGCACTTCTTCTGAAGTGGCTGGTAGCTTACGACTCTTTGGAGTACCTCTATAATGGTGGGAACACTGGCTGTTGGCGACTATGCGGGAGAGTTCTCAGGCGATCTCTCTGTAAATCCCCTTTTCGGGGGCTTTGTTCTCCTCATTAGAAAGGCGAGATCTCTTTGTCTCCAGCCGGAACAAAATCGATCTTACTAAACATAATTTTTAACCTTCATAAGAAAAATTTTGAAGGTCACAATGGGTAATTTTATATGCCAAATTTCGACATTATGTGTCCGCAAAATTGAGCTTAGACTCTTAATGGACTTTTTTCCATGGTTTACAACAATAATACGAGATCCAAATGTTTTTGTAAACCATGAAAATCAATGATCTATATGGATAATGCGGGCATAATAAAAACCGCCTAATATGATTGTTAGCACTGCCCAATGGGTATACCCTGGATTGGCCACCACTGCCAGGTTTCATCCTTAGCCTGTTTCCTTAGTATATCGCTATTCACTAAGCAGGCTGTATTTATCAGCTTGACTACCATTTCACCAAGTCATATACAAATGCTTGATCAAAAGCTCCAGACTTTGTTAATTAAAATGAGATTGGCGCTTGAGTTAAATATACTTCTGCTGGTTCAGTGAAGTCTGTTCTCCTCGAAGTGCTGAAATATCTTCCTTTTGCATCCCAAAGAAACCCAGACATTGTGTACCCATGCGGTTAAATTTTGTGGTCTCTGTTGCCATTCTCAAACAACGTGTTACGGTTTCCTTGTTTCCTTCGCTCCTTTTGATTGTCAATTGTGCACCCACACACTGCAGTTGTGTGAAATTATTGCTACGAAAACAAAGCATACCCATTCTCTTGCTTTGGGGGGAAAATTCATATTCCCATCTGACTATACCTCTACCAGTGCAAAGGCTTTCGTGCGGTTTCAAACAGAACTACACAATGAGGTTAGATTGCATCACCATGCACAAAACAACATTGTCAACTTATTTGTGTAATCAAAAATGTTAAACCAAATTTACTGTTGTAATTAATGCACAAGACTGTGAAACTATTGTCGTATTGTAAAATATGATGGTAGGCCATACTGACACACAGTGTTAAGTGAGATTGTTTACCCATATGGCAGAGCTCCTACATTTGGAATAAACAACATAATTTAATTTGCAGATTAAATTGTGTTTACTCTTCGTTAAGTAGAATGTTCAAAATGATAGTGAACAGGGAGAAGGATTACAGTCGTAGTAGATGACAAGAATATTCTCTGAAATAAAGGACATAATAACTTGTATGAATTTTCTGCGGATTTGGGAATCTTTTCTACAGCAATCGTTTGAGAGATGGCCGCGTTATACCCCCTCCAAGGGACGAAGGGGGATGTTCTTTCTTTATTCTCTCAGTCCCAGTGCTCCCAGACTTTAAAGAATGTTTGCCCCTTTTTTTAATCAAGAAAAGCTTTATTTTTCCCCTAAATTTCCCTAAATTTCCCTTTTACGCCCCTAAGTGAAACTTATACCCTTTTCACACCGAGCCGAAAACCGGAGTTTCGCGAAAACACTCGAAATCTTCATCGAAAACAGAAGTTTTCCCATACATTTTTCAGTTTTCAAAACGAGTTGTTTAAAGTCGTTTTCCACCAATCGTTGGGTTGTTGAAACAAGAACACCTTATGCAACATTCAGAGGAGCATCTAACCGAACAAAATGTCAAAACTCACAACTAAAAATCATTTTCCACACTAAATGACGGGCTAATATTATTTTTAAGGGCTCTGAATTAATTTTATTTGTTAATTAATGCGTTCGAAATTTGTAAACAAGATAGTTTACACAGAAGTTCCGCGGCTGGTGTCTCACAGCTGATTGAACCGTCAAACGAAAATTAGTTATTGTTCGGTGTGAATGCAATTTCGAGTTTTCGACGAAAACACAATTTTCGCTGCGGTGTGAAAAGGGTATTACGCTTAAATTGAATTAATAAACTGAACTAAAAATATTATACAATAATTTTTTTTTCTACTAGACATAATATCAAAACGAGTGAATGCATTCAGATGCGCAAAACGTCCTATACGTAGATGTTAGATGGACTGTTTTCTACGTTCACGTTCAATATGAACAATTCATTCATTAAACATTTTTTGGTAATAAAAATACGTTTTAATTACATATATTTTTAAAAATTTGACGTTTCACAGAGATTTTTTATTTTTTCTCTTTAAAGCTTGTCCCTCTTTGCCCCCTTTTTCATTCTAAAAGCGCCAAACTTAGCGCGTTTCTCCTCAATCTGGGAGCCTTGCTCAGTCCTGATGTTAGTTGTAATATGTTTCTTCAAGCGTAATAATTGAACTGCATTAATGCAAAAATGGACCCGCTTTTTTAATAATCCCGCTTTTTATAATCCTGTTTCTTATAATTTAATTTAATTTATTTTAATTTAATTTTTTTTCCCGCTTTCTTTAATAATCTAGCTTTTGCAATCAAAACTAGATGTTTTATTTAAACAAAAATCGCCGCAAAGGGGGACTAAAAAGAATTTTAAAAAGCGGGATTATAATAGATCGGGATTTAGAATAAGTGGGATTTTCAGAGGCAGTATTTTAAGAAAACATAAAAACGGGATTTTAGAAGGCGGTATTTTAAAGCTTTTTAATTGGGATTTAAAAAAAAAAACGGATTCTAAAAAGCGGAATGCCGATACGTTCCCATAATTTTAAGACCAATAAAAAGTAGTACAGACGATGCGAGTTCACAATATTTGACATCCCGAGTAAATGGTCAAAGAGGGATCGAAGTATGATTGCGGTGCCCAAAATTAGTGTTCCAACAAAATCCCACAACCATAATTAATTTGGATTAACCCAATCCAACCACATCGAGTAGTTAAGTATATTCACCACAGATATAATGTGATTACGTGTTATGAGGTCCTTCAATTACATTTTTTTTTTACAAATCATAAATTAATTGTTACGTAATGGTTGGTGTTTTGTTTGCGAAAACCACAAGTCACTGAGTGGAAACAAAAATAATAATTTCACACCGTAGCTCAGCCACACTCGCACAAATGTCCTTGCGCCGGCCTAAAATAAAATCCATCAAATAATCGGAAACGGAAAACATTCACTTACTGCACATACACTCATATATTCCACAGATTCCCCAGTTGAGCGATGTCCAGAGTCCAGTGATAGTGAGATGTGTGGCTGTGGATTGATGATTAATGTCGTTCATCATTAATTGCGATTTACATACAATTACCTACCAGTGGGCACGGGGAAGTTGCCTTCAAATTGAATTCAGTGCAAATGATAATGGTGCATATGAAAAATTGAGTGCGTGCAATTGGCTTCGATATATAGTTTTTGTGAATATTTGTACAAAATTAAGTTTAAATTGAGTGGAAATATTTTCACTATAAAGACTCCATCGGGACAATCAGACAACACACAATGTACAGCTTTATTTTATAATAATGAAGCGACATCAACACAGCTGCATTTGACCATTATAAGCATATATCTGAAAAACAATATTTTTCGATGATTCGTTACGTACGGGTACGATGCAGATGCACCAGGGAATCTTGGCATTTTCCATAAAATTAAGTTTCGCTACGCTCAGGCCTCAGGGTAAACATTGATGCAGCTGCTTTTTGGTTATGATGACAATAATGAAGGGAATCGCAAAAATGTGCAATGCACGTATAAAGGACAATAAACAATAATATTGACCGAAACAACGGATGCGGTATAGACAGACAGATATACATGTTTTTATATATGGAATGGAATAAAATGCATAAAATAAAAATGCGAAATCGTGGATGGAATTCGCTTGGAAGCGAAATTGCGTAGGCTGTTGCATTTATATTGTAATCCTGTTGGGATTTTGGATAACCATATGCCGATTGCCGATGCCCATTGAGGTGATTATATTTTTGAGATCGATTGTGAAAATCAATTATTTCAGTTGCAGTTAAAAAAAAATCAGACCACCAAGTTGTATTTTATCAATCATACAGATAGTGCGCCTTTGGATTAATTGCAACGAATTTTAAAATGCGACACGAACAGTTTGTTATCATCACTCATTTTTGACGTGGTGAGTTTAGGTATACCTATAGATTTTTTGTGGTCGTTGGTACGGACTGTTGGTAGCCAACTTCACGTATGTTCCAAAAATGAGAAAGCGCTACTGTTTTACAGCGAAAAACAAAGTAAACTTTGGGCGACGAGTTTACTTTCATTGAGAGAGTGGGAAGTTGGAACTACCTAATGTTAGATGTTTAGTGTTCTTGATTTATTTATCTATATCTATACTTATAATTAAACTGTAGGTAATTTTTCTGTTACCTAATGGCGTGAAAACTACTGCACAGATTTCGATGAAACTTTTTTTGAAATGTTCCTTAAGATTTTGTCCAACATATAGGCTATTCCTTCCATTGCCATGCCTATTTTTTGAAGCGTTTTTGACCAAAATGTGTTTTTTTTCTGACTTTACTGCCTTTAACTCGCCATTACTCAAATAATTCTTAATCAATGCAAACAAAACAAAATACTTAGGAGAGCCAACACTTTTATAGTTATTTCAAGCCATCAATCAGCTTTCTATGTCCTTTAGAAGCTGAGCTACAACCTAAAATCTAACATGAAAAAAACAAATTTATTTTCTCAAATCGAACATTATCAGCAGCCGCGGTTCTTGATCGTTGTTCTGCTTGGGGGTGGTTTGGTGGCGCACATCGCACAAGCACGTTCATACGAAAAAAAAAAAAAAAAAAAAAAAAAAACACAACAATGTGTTTCGGAGGAAATGCGCAGATGGCTGATGACGTGTGGTGTGGTGGTGAATGTATGTTGGAGGTGGTGTATATACTAACTGAGTTCATGGTTTTTGTTTTAATGGTTGTTATATACCTACGTTGATACCTACAGACTACAGTAAAGAATTGAAGAATTCAAGAAGTAAAGACGATATAGGTGAATTATGTTGTTTGATTTACTTATTGTTGGTGTAGATACAAATTTCCGTTCAGGCTTTTGTTTTAGTGGTTGTTTTGATATTACCTACGTTGATACCTACAGTAAGGAAGTGGAACTTTAGGACTTACGCTGTTGAATTTAATTTTCTTAATTGGTGTTTTAGGTACCTAAATAGATTTGTTTGATTTATTGTTTCACATTGACAATGTTCACCGCTTTGTTTTAGCTAGATTGTTGATTTTAAACAAATATGCCGTTGAGAAAACGGTCAAATCTCTTTTATTGGAAATTACACAGCCTCACGCCGCGTACGAAGTTGCGGGCACAGCTAGTTAATCTTATATAATGGTACTCCAAAATTGAAGTGACGGCTTTATTCACTAAAATGGATGTATTCTTAAAATCATTGGAAATAAAAAATAAGAGACTAGTCGCAAATGGATAAAATGGCTAGAAGGAAGCACAATCAGTGGGATGAAGGTAAAAAGAAGTCTGTCTGTATGATGGCATTAATAAATTCAATATATGGCATATATTTAAATTCAACCGAAGATTTACCTTCCACAATGTAAGTATTAGTGAGATTAAACGATAGGTACCTCGAAGATACCTGCAGGATATTTGTTTTAGTCTATAAGTCAATTAGGTAAGAAATCTATTGGAATTTTTGTTTTATTGTTTTTTTTTTTTAATAATAAACATTACAGATTTAATTTGAAATCACTCTTTGTAGCTTTGCATCTTTTGAATAGGTGACGCACTTTTGTTTACACTTTACTGGTTACTATGAAAATGAATCTCTTCGTACAAGATGTCGCTCTTTTGTTAATATGTTTCTATGGAAACGGTAGCGCCTGTGCTGACCTGTGAGTCATAAATAATCATACACGATGCTCTGTTATTTGCTTGCCATTGTCCGTGCCAGTGTAGGCAACTAAGTGGTTTTGCCCTTAAATTTAGGGTGAAAGTGGGAAAAATGAAAGTGAAAAATAGTTTAGGGGGTTTTTTAGAGGTACAGTACTTTTTTTTTAATTTGAACTCCAACAGATTTGCTTAAGCTGCGATTACACGGCCATTTTTGTGTGTCATTTAAATGGCGCTCTGACGTCAGGAAAAAATGTCGCATTAGAGAGACATTTAAGCTTCGATTCGTCATTTGTCATTTGCAAAAAAAATGGCGATACACGAAATGACTATCACCGTCATTTTTGTCCCAAAATCAAATGACGGACACTGCGCGTCATTTAAATTTTTCATTTGGGATGCCATTAAATGTCAAGCGAAAAAATGGCGATCACACGGTAATGACATGCCTCATCAAAATGGCAAATGTCACCTTTCCTATTATTTCAATTTCACGTCATTTATCTGCTTTGCGATCAGACGGCAATGACCAATGACAAAAATATAGCTACTGCCATTTGGTGTTTTTCTCTCGGCGAAGACGCGTACGTGTGCTAGACGTTATTAAATTAAATTGCGGAGACGGCGTATTTGACAGCGTGTATACTGGAAAGCAGTGATGACGATCTTGATTACGAGCCAACGCGACGAAAGTGGAGTATTTGGCAAAAGAGGTGGTTGAGCCGTCGCGAGAAGAGTGGATTTTGTGCTGAATTACTGCTCGAATTGCGCGAAGAAGAACCAGAACTATATCGCAATGTCCTTCGTATGTCAGCCAATCAATTCGATTATTTGTTGAGGTTGGTGAAGCCACACATCGAAAAACAGAACACAAATATGCGAGAGAGTGTTTCAGCGGAAGCACGACTGGTGATCACACTGCGCTACCTGGCCACTGGTGAAAGTTTTCGATCGCTGCGATTCCTTTTCCGTGTATCGCAGCCAACGATAACGTGCATCATTCTGGAAGTTCTCAACGCTATTTACAAATATGATTCGACTCTAATCTAGAGATAATCATATTTATTCGAATAAAATTTTATTCTTTTCTTTAGGCGCCCTGCCAGCACCAAAAGCACTGCCTGACATACTGAAGTTTGCATTCTGGAACTGAGCTCCCGTTGCTTTTGCACCGTCACAATCAAACGCGATTCCTCTTCGTCGATCCACGAGTGCTTAATTTACCTATTCTGATTCAATCCTATTTTCGCCGTTTTACCTAATTTTTTCGACTTTGTTGTACATTGTGTTTTCAAACACAGAACACAGTTGACGGAGTAGTCCAAATTGTCGGCACTTAAAGGCGACGCGACGGTTCGTATTCCATTTCTCTCAATAAAAAAAAAAAAAAAAAAGTTTTGTCATTTGTCCTAAGTGCCATTTAAGAGTGATCACACGGCCATTTTTTTCTGCCATTTAAATGGCACAAAATGCATGCCATTTGCTCCGCCATTTTCCTAGTCATTTAAATGACGCCAAAAATGTCGTCCCAAAAATGGCGATCACACGGAACGACATTTAAATGACGGCTTTGTGACGCGATTTTTACGTCAGAGCGCCATTTAAATGACACACAAAAATGGCCGTGTAATCGCAGCTTAAGTGTGTACCTCGCCTAATTCAATGCTAATTCATAGCTCCAACATTTGGTGGTAAGTAGTGGATTTACTGCAACACCAGAACATCAGAAAGCTAATCAGCTGTTTAGTTAATATTTTAGATTCTTTTAATACTACATTATGTGTAATCATTTTTCGAATAAAGTAAATGAATCAAAGTTTATTTAAGTTTTAAATAAGGTAATTTAATTTATTTAAAATAACAGAATCTACACTTAAAAAACTACAAACTTTATAAATATCAGTTTAGGAGGTTTTGACATCACTTTTAGTCTGTTGATGCGCATGTCTGCTTTAAAATGGGTGATGGAAATCATGAAAATATACGGTCTCGAAGAATAAGATGTGGTAAAGATTTAATAAAAAATGGGCATATACTTTTTTAATTCAATTTCAAACCAAAAATGCAGTTTAAACTTGATAATGCCTCAAAAAGGAAGCTGCTGTTAATAAGAGACAAACAACACACATTTTGAATATTTGCTTTAATATTTTGTTCCTATAAAGGGTAAAATGTTGTGACACATGCCATTTGCATACAAATAAATGAATACCTGCTATGGAAAAATTATTAAATTTTGTACATAAAATATAAATCTTTATTATTATTTTTGTCCTATCATAATATCATGAAATAGCATGCACAATTCCATAGGCTTTACATTTTCTAGATTCTAGTCCAAGCCCAAAGTTTTCTGAAAAAGACACTGATTGCGAAAGGGAATAATTTCCCCTACATCGCAACGAAATTATAGCCAAGAGCCTTCCGTTATAGCTTCTTAGAATTCTGTCATAAAAGAATGCTTCGTTTATAAGAATCGCATGTCGAAACACCGTAGACTTTGTTTTTTTGATATGTAAACATCTAAGCGCGTGTTGTTGGAATCTGGTGGAGTAATTCCACACATTTAACTTGCGGGGACGGAAATGCGTCACTGTGTTTTATCATTGCATACATTTTTTGGAATCTGGTGGAGTAATTCCACACATTTAACTTGTGGGGACAGGAAATGCGTCACTGTGTTTTATCATTGCATACATTTCTTGGAATCTGGTGGAGTAATTCCACACATTTAACTTGCGGGGACAGGGAATGCGTCACTGTGTTTTATCATTGCATACATTTCTTGGAATCTGGTGGAGTAATTCCACACATTTAACTTGCGGGGACAGGGAATGCGTCACTGTGTTTTATCATTGCATACATTTTATCATTGCATACGTTTTTATCATTGCATACATTTATGAGCTGGGGCATATTAATTTCAGCTTTTTGTTGATGTGAAATAAAATTTCTCCATTTCGTCCTTGCACCGTACTCAGAAGAAATTTCAAGAATTCTGCAGGGGGATTATCATCTGTTACCAATGATCAAAAGCGGAGACTTGCATATCAATTTTGCAACCCCAGAAGCTCAACCATTTATTGATTTTATGCAATATAAATTTAATCTTCAAATGAACTCCAACCGGAAAATTTCAACAACACGATATGGAACAACCATCGATGCTGTCTTCCAGTGTAATCTAGATAGATTGCAGTCTCGAATGTACATATCTTACTTCAGCTACCACAATCCGATTGTATCTATTCTACCGAAACTAGCACAGAACGAATAAATTATTGTTATTTCATAATATATCAAGAATACGGTTATTAGAATTCCCTCTTTTCTCAATGACGTGTATCAAGCCACACACATACCGCACGCACGGTGTTTACACATACACATATTTCGGGACTGTTGGATACAGTCGCACCAATTTTTTTTATACCCGTTCACATAATAAGAACACGGAAGTAAGAATTTTTTTTTTTGTATATTTTTCTTTATATCCATCACATACGTGGAACAGTATCTGCATCATGAGGATGTGATTGCTCGTTTGAACCAAAAATATGCAACAAGTTGTGTAAGTCAACACGTAGATGCGACATTTGCTGTTCCTCTCTACGGCTATCAAATTAATGGCAACTGACAAATGTATGTCATCCATACCGAAATAGCGGACAAACAATATGCAATATGGAAAAGTTGGCCATTGTGAGATCTCAAAATCTAGCATGGACACGGAAATAAGATTATTAGTATCGTGCAATATATTTAAAAAAAAAAAACTTGTCGCTACAAGTCCGAATAGGTACCTAGCTTTTACAACTATTCGTTTTGTGTTTGTGTATTATGAGTCAAACGTCCAAGCATACAAAAGTATGTAGATATTAATGAAATCTATCAGACCTTTTGAATGGAAGCTCTTGCCCACAAAACAAATAATGTGTGAAATGCCGAGCAGGCAATATGCGATCAATGCATTTTGGGGTTCAAGATACGAAGTCAATAATTTTAATAAATAAAGAACACTCTATATTTTGACGTCAGACAAACTACTGTGGTCTTATTAAGCACCTCACTGGGAACAAGTAGGAAGATCTTACCCCATAATACTGACACCTATAACCCTATAAGGAGCAGTTCTCTGCTTTATGGCATTCGTTAATACGGCAACTCGCCGGAAGACTTCAGTGAGTTATACTGGTACAATTACAGGTACACGTTGGCCCCCAATAGGTCCAATCCTTGCAGTGTCCTAGGATCAGCTGTGCCTCTTTCAAAATCATAAAAAAATCATAAAACAACCGCAATTGTTGTACGACATTTGACAATTGTTGTTTTTAACATAGGTACAATTTTAATAAAATGTGAAAAACAGAAAATTTAATTTGATGAGATTTAAAGTTGCAGTTGATGTTTAAAATAAAAAAAAAATATTTCTCTCTCGCCATCACAAAATTTTGCAAAAAAAAAACCCACATCGGCTTTTATTAAAATTCAAATAAATGCAAATATTTCATATAATTTTTTTCTATTCCTATATATATTTTCTTTTTTTTTTTCAGAATAACAAATTTCACAAAAAACATACAAGCCGCCCGAACAGAAAATCACTAGCAGGTAATTTGTAATCCTTGTTCGATTATATTTCACTTTTTGTTGCCGTACCACATCCATTATCGATATTCAATGCATATTTATTTTTAAACCGTTTTTCCTTGTCATGCGATAGGTATTTTTTGCAGTCGAAACTAGACAAAAAAGAAGCTTGTAATAATTTATGAGCAGTCCTTGTATTGTGGATTTATTTTTGCTCGTATGGCATATCGCAAAATACCTACGTCGTGCATGAATCACATCTGAGTTTCCAACATTTTCAGCTCTGAATGGGACATGATTAGAGGAGTAGAAAACTAACCCCCAAACAACGATAAAAAAATCTATTGATTCGAATTTCTATTTCCTCGTGTTTCATATTTGCTGGCATGATAGTTGTTCACAAGCACAACGTCCAATCGAGTGTAGTCGAATTTTTTTTTTTGTGTCCGTACTCGGGCTTATTGGCAGGGGAAACTCATTGTAAATTCCAAACATTTACAATAGAAATTCGATTGAATTGAAATCGTATGTTGCATTATACGAGATCTTTCTAGTGGGACTTGTACGTGCGCAATAGATTCGTATTGTGTATTTTCATATTGTTTTTGTGATATGATACTCTTTGGAATATATAGAATGGCCAATTGAGCATAACGCAAGTCCGCAAATTTAATTTTACGTTTTTCGAAATAGTCCTTCTTGCGAATGAGGCTGATATCCTGGGCTTGTCCATGGCAAGCACTCAGGCACGTAGGTTTTGCTTATTGCTTAGAAAGGGTATGACTGGGATTTTATATTCTCCTTGAGGTTTTTTTTTAATTAAGTTTTTGGCAAAAAATGCGAGGATTTCCAAGGCCGAAGCGGATTTGAAAATTAACATTTTTGATTTTTAATTGCGAACATTGTCTTTCAATTCTGCACAAAGAATGCTTTTCAGGTGTATTAAAATATTTTTTTTTTTTAATATAACACTGAAAAGGGAAAGTTCTGTTTTCTGTTTTGAGTTGTTTTCTGCTGAAGTTTTGAAAATCTCCAATAGGTAGGTATATCCTCTTAGAAGAACATGTTCACATTTGCGGCTACGAATTCTATTCAAACCAATACAGTAGAATCTCAGAAATATGAACGGTTCTATAAGATGAAAAGTTCTGTAAGATGAACATTTCAGAAAGATGAACAGTTCGGAAAGATGAACAGTTCGGAAATATGAACGAGTTTTTTTCAGCCATTGAAGTATTCCGACGGTCTACCATTGATCATTTTTTTTTTAAGGAAAAAAATAACTAAGCCTGTTTTTTTATCCTTTATAAATATCTTGTATTTTATTGTTTCGTTTCTTGTTTTTTCTTTTGAATGGAATTAATTGTTATTTTTATATATTTTTTATGTCTGGCTAAGCATACGTTCTAAGAAGCTAGGCCCAGGGTCACTCCGGACCTGTTGCGCTAACTATTTATTTATTTTTAAGTACACGTTCTTCTTTAACTAAAAAAGATGAATAATGCGAAAAGATGAACTGGATTTGCTTTATATTTGTTCATCTTTCTGAGATTCTACTGTAATAAAATGGCGGCTGCAGAGACTTATCAAACGAGGTGTACCTGTAAACTATGATTTGTTCGTTTACCATCACTGCAACCCTGTTGGCTTATCCGTGGCGACTTGAAATCTGCTTAAATCCACAGGTAAGACTGTTTGCATAGGTCGTAATCATATAATCATACAGACAACGATACCTGAAGAGTTGTTTAATGGAGACATCCACTTCCAACGTTCAATTTGTCATTTGCTTTTTTGCCGATATGTATATCTGAGCATCTGCGATCACCAGGGCGAAATATTAACAGAATATTAAAGAGATTGAATTTAATTCAAAAAAGAGTGCTTAACGATCACAACACGAAGAAGATCGTCCGACCGGTGAACTTTTTTTTATTGGGTGTCCTCTCATTCCTTCTGTGACAAGTTGTGGTCGACTTTTCGATAGACTGCTCTTGAAAGGCCTTTTTAAAGGTGTGATGTGTGTTTTTTTTTTTCAGAATCCCAAGTCCCAAGTGCACAATATATATAGGAATAGGTACTTATAAGTACTTTTTTTTTGGATACGAAGAACGTAAGAATCAGTGGACAGTTTCTTCGAACAAAATTTCGTTAGGAAACGTCTTTTTGTGTGGAGTATTCCATTTTGGCAAGCTCATCGGAGGGTTTGTTCTCAGGTTGGACGTCACATCACAAACGTACTTGGTAGTACTATGCTTTTAGTATCTAAAAAAATAAGACATATAGAATTAAAAAGCCCGAAATTTTGATCTAATAAATTCAGCTTCAATCCTTTCTAAATTTTAGAATTAATTTAATAATATTCCCAGAGAGTTTAAATTAATTAATTGGCTGCCTACTGTGGCCATACTTTTATACTGTGTTCATTCATCGATTTCTTGCGAATGGACCAAGGTTATAAATTCAATTGTCTGCCTAAATTTCACTGTGTACTTCAATATCATTTACAAGACACAATCTGGGACACTACATCGATCTACCACCGTTTGTTATGCAAAACACTACCGTTATCATACTTAGTAATCAACTCAGCATTCATTACCAAGGCAAGCCAGACATCTTCAACCTTCAAACCGAATGATATCGTCAAATAAACACAAAACTCAGCTACGTGAGTACGTTTGTATAAATTTTATTCAAAAAGGAAGAAAACGTGAGGTCCATCTCATTCGCATCCACATTTATGATTCAGTATTCATCGTTCAAGCAGGGACAATTGAATGGTATCTGCGACTAAGCACTCGAACTGAGCTAACGCTTCTTCTGTCAACGGATCTGAAAACAAAAATATTGCCCCCGGCTACTGCTGTTCAAGGATATGCGACAATGCCGAGCAATACTCTTTTCACGATGTACCTAAATACCAACATTACTTTTCTGTTTGCATAAAGCAAATATACCCCGTTCATCTAGGCACACTCATCGGACTGTATTCAAATTCCAATTCAAAGCATCCTATTTAGCGGGAGAGTTGGCAATAAAAAGTACACCCGCCCACAGGATGTAAATGGACTGATAATGAAAGTGAGGCAAAAGTCTGAAAAGAGAGAACATTTTAAAGAAACGCGAAAGGCTAAAAATACAATATCTGAACACTAACACCAAGCGGGCAGCCTTTCATTCGAAGGCCATCCTGTTTCCTGTGCACTAATGAAATCGAAAAAAAAAAAACACTAAAATGGATAATTACGTTTTCTTCCTTTCGAGTGGGCGGTTCTGGTCCATGAAAGGCGCCTCGCAGCGGCCATCCTCAAGTTGGCTAAATTTATCTCAATATTGCCAAAGGGTTGATTCCACATCGTTAGATACTTTCTAATTAAATGTCAGAAAGAAAATCTGGTTATCCGTCTTTGTGAGCGGTTGCAGTCATGAAAACAACCGACACTAGCCATTGATTTTAGGTTTTTCGTTTTTTTCTGTTTGTCGAATGGCGATGGCGAAATGGATGGAACATGGCGATGCGCGAGCTCTTGTTTTTCCAGTTATTAAGGGGGGTAAACAAATTTTAACTCTAGTTGGAGAAATTTAAATTTATTGCTACTTACCAAAGCCTCAATACCAAAACAGTTTCGTGATGAAAGGGTTGAGAATTTATGGTGGCGTGATGCAAATACTTAGGAAAAAATGTTTCGCGTGGTGAAATTTTGTGGGTTTTAAACTGAAATAAATTATTTTCAGATGGAACCATGATGGCGGCTTATGACAGCAGAAGTTAATAGGAGATTTGTATTCAAATGTTGGTGAACAAATTTATTAGGCGTCAACAGCAGTTTAGTTGCCATAGCAGTTGTATACCAACAAAAGAACATATAAATTTGTGTTAATGGGAAAAAATCGTATAACATTGTTGGGGGCTAAGCATTTATTAAGAAACGAAATCACCACAAGCGTAAAAACGAGGAGATCCAAAAGTATAGGTGGATTTTAGATCCGAATAACACTTTATTTGCTTAATTTATTTTGACAATATAGGAAAAATATTGAAGCTTAGTTTTAGTTTATTTTTCAGCGATTTTAATAAAGAAAAATGCTTTTGTCTAGATACCCACTATTTAATTTTTCACAACATATAAAGGGTGGTTAAAATAAGGGCCGATGTTGAATGTGAACTGCACCTAAGCGTCAAGCTTTTTTCAGTTTAACTCAATTTGAATCATGGAAAGATACACAATCGAGCAACGCGTTAAAGTTATTCAGGCTTATTATGAAAATGGGCGTTCAAATCAAAATGCATATCGTGCACTTCGTGATTTTTTCGGTCTTTTAATCGTCCAAATTCGCGTACAATCGGAAAAATCGTGCAAAAATTTGAGCAAACCTAGTCTGCAGGAGATGTGAAAACATCAGTGCATGCTCGTACAGTTCGTACTGGAGAAAATATTGCTGCTGTTCGCGATAGTGTGGCTGAAGAGCCGTCCACCTCAACTCGTCGTCATGCCCAACAATTGCACCTCTCACGCTCGTCGTTGATGAACATTATGCATAAAGACTTGCATTTACGCGCTTACAAGGTGCAATTGACTCAATAACTACAGCCTCTTGACCATTTCAAGAGTCGTCAAAGCACAGAATGGTGGCAAGAAATGGCAACAGTGGATGATCAATTTTCGAAGAAAATCATCTTCAGTGATGAGGCACATTTTCACCTCACTGGATTCGTCAATAAGCAGAATTTCCGCATTTGGGCGAATGATAATCCAAGAGTGATTGTCGAAAAATCAATGCACCCACAAAGAGTGACTGTTTGGTGCGGTTTATGGGCTGGTGGCATCATCGGGCCGTATTTTTTCCAAAATGAGGCCGGCCAGGCAGTTACTGTGAATGGTGTTCGCTGTCGTGAGATGATAACGAACTTTTTATGGCCCGAATTGGAAGATATGGATTTGGACGATATGTGGACGGTACCACTTGCCACACAGCTAACGAAACAATGGCTCTTTTGCGCGACATATTCAATGGCCATGTTATCTCACGTGGTGGCGATGTCGATTGGCCACCAAGATCATGTGATTCGATACCATTGGACTTCTTTTTTTTGGGTTATTTGAAAGAAAAGGTGTACGTCGATAAGCCAGCAACAATTCAAGAGCTAAAAGATGAGATATTTCCGCATCTTATGCCTCAGCGTTATCGAAAATTTGGACCATCGGATGGAGGTGTGCCGCCGAGGTCCGGCGGACATTTGGCCGATATTTTGTTCCGTACATAATTGAACCATACCAATATTATCATTATAAAAAGAAATGACAGTAATTTCCTCAATAATTTGTGTTTTATTCAAAATCAACATCGGCCCTTAAAACCTAACCACCCTTTATTTATTTATTTAGCTACTGAACATTTAAGCCACAGTTAATCAATTATTAATATTAAAAAAAAATTAGTTAGGTATTTTAAAATATGTCACATACATTTTTTTAACATATTTTTAATATTTAATTTTGTTACTTTGAAATCAATCATATGATTGAAATAATTAAAATCCCTTGTCAAGTTATTGGTGAGGCCATTGGTTCCATAGTAACATCGAAACGTCCTTCGATATAAAAATATTGGGTTCCTTGTTGCCCTCGATTTAGTACTGATGTTTATCGAACTAAGAATATAAGTCAGTGGAGTTGATGTTGCCCGTCAGGACGCAAAACAAAAATAATGTATTTGAATTTTCTCTTCGTATAAGCCAAACGTGACATAGCGAAAAAATCCCAAGAACTCTTAAGAGCCCTTAAATAAACTGACATGAGAACTACTAGGAGATTACTCACAAAAGAATGCAAGACTGATTTTTCAAAAGATACCGGCGACCACTAAAACTTTAGACGGTCTTACAACTAACAACTGGCGTAATTCACAAATCAGCACTTATTCGCGATTATGACGCAATGCACATACTGCAACTTCTGCGTCAAATTCATATACTGCTTAGCAGGGGCGGGTCTTGAGTATAAAACAGGGAAACATAGCTGTGACCAGTAGTGCCAACCCGAAACGAAGTTTTTATGCCTAAACCGGAAAGAAATTATGCCTTTTAAAAAAAAACCTATCGTACAAGGTGATTCAAATTTGTTAACGAAACGTTGGTTGATCTGTAAGTAATTAAAACATTTATTTGCTCTCTGTAATCCATGATGCTAAAAGAGGATTGTGTTCCCACTTTGTAAATAATTTTGTTTGACGTCAAGTTGAGAATTCGAAAATACACTGACGTACAGTTACGAATGAAAATGACTGATGCAACTTTGATCACAGTAACACATTTACAAAAATACAAAATTTATTTGAATGTATTGGAAAAACAATTCACAGAAGTGTATAACTTTCTTCTAAAAATTGTTTCTTTTATGCCTTAAGCATCGGAATCATGCCTGAAAGGTTGAGATCTGCATCAGGGACAGTGGAGTCAATCAGCGACCAATTTGATAATAATTGATGCTTCTTTTCTCATGGTTGGGGGAAGGGCGGGATTTAAGGTGTGTCGTTTCATCGCAAGGTCTAAAGGATAACCCGTCTAAAAATAAATAAATAGTTGGTGCAACAGGTCCGGAGGGACCCTAGGCCTAGCTTCTCACAACCATTCGTTTTGTGTGAGTTTTTCATTTTTGGAACGAATGGAAGGGACCTAAAATTGTATGCCGACTCCAAACGGCTAATTGAGAAGCTCTTTCAAGACATTTATACTCTCGGATGTTTGTCAGACGTTCGCGAGAGGTAGCGTAGTGGAAAAAAAACATAAGTTGGAATTTGGGTTTTTGCGGGATTCGAACCTGAGACCCTTCGCTTAATAGTCCAACACACTAACACTAAGCCACTGCCGGGATAACCCGTCTATTATTTAAAAAAAAATATTCTTTCTGTTATTAACGCTTTTTGAAATGTTTGCTAAGCGATGTTTGGCTGAAATGAACGCCGCCCGATTTATGTCGATACAATATAAGTGTTACCTAACAATTTTTTTACACTATACTTAAAGTCTGTCGTAAACTTCTGAATATCTGTTACCCAGTTTGACTATTATTGACAAACTTCTTGCAATTGCCCGTCTTGCTACGTCCTTCTAATTTCTGCCGAATATAAGTTTCGAACAAAAATATTCATTGTTGTTTCGCCCAATGCATCCTTATTCGAAATTGGAATGTCTAATCTAGAAGACAAAATAAAGAAATGTACTAACAAATACTGCTCAATTCCAAAGGTATGCATTTTTAAAACCTCCTTACGTTTTTCGATACAGGAAGTATGTGGTCTATAGGTCTATACCTGCGACGTGAAGCGATAAAACTTACGCCTTATTATTGGACATCACAGAATTGAATCAGTCGATCGATCGGAATTCATGGGACAAGAAATTGTCCATATAAATCATTCAATTTGCATTTCACATGAAAACACATTTTATCTGTTACACGTTTTTGTGCAGTGCAATTTTAAAAACTCAAAATTCAACACATTTTGCATACACTTCCCAAGAGAAACAATGAAAATACAACTCAATCCGCTTCAACACTTCTTCTGCTTATTTTGCCGTTGGTCCTTCATTTTTTCTGCTCACACAACGGAGGAATACTTTTTCAAATCGCCGGAGGCAACTATTATCCTAGTTGTGTTGTTTTCTTTTTTGTGTAGGTTTTAACATAAAAAAAGAACCCACCCCGTTGTTTATTCAGTTCTGGGATAGAATTTTGTTTCATGCCACAGCCTTAAATCTACATTCAACACTTCCAGACGAGAGACGAAAATTTACGCCACAACATATGGAGTGGGCAAACTGAATCAACAAGTTTGGTAAGC
Organism: Cheilosia urbana; assembly: GCA_946477585.1. Lineage (NCBI taxonomy): Eukaryota > Metazoa > Arthropoda > Insecta > Diptera > Syrphidae > Cheilosia > Cheilosia urbana. The sequence continues at coordinate 17,816,173 of OX297855.1, read as the reverse complement.
CGCTCGCTACGTGGTCGAAAACTTTTTTTCCTTATTTGCTACAAAAGGAGATACGTTTTAATAGAATCACCATGATGACTATTAGAAGGGGTCGTTATACTTTTCCATCGCTTAAACGGAAGGTAAGACAACTTTCCATCACACAACTTGTCCGCCATCCAAAAGCTAATAAAAAATCAGTAAAACTCTTAAGTAAATCGCAAGTGCACACTGCACACATGTCACTCTTCTACTTGCTTGCACACAAAACGAGAAAATGAAAATTATGGACACGCACTGCCTTCCAGGTTCCAGCTTAAGCACTCACCTACACATACACAGCCATCCCCAATATTTGGCTTCATCTTATGCAAATATCCGATCCACTCCATTCAACTCTCACAACTGTTTGCACAGTTTTTCTTCTGTGTATTTGCATAACTCTGCTTTAATCGATTCACAAGGATAGTAGTGTCAACAGTTGGTAATAATATTAAGCGAATATCCACAATTCCGAGCACAAATGCAATAAAAATGCTTATTATCGTTTAAGTGGCTATCCGAGAGGAATCTCAGAAGGTTTAATGGCGTTAATTAAATCTACGTAGTTCGTCCATTGGCTTGGCGGTAATTGCAAGAAGGATGGCTTGCAATGAGAGACCCTGAGTCCTGAGAACTCAAAAGGAGAGAAAAAAAAGTATATTTTCTGCGGAATAAATGACAGCGAAAAGAAGTTCCTTTATTTCGAATAATGGGAATCTAATTTGGAGCGCCACTTAAAGGGAAGATGTTTCCGCAAGCTCAAAGGTACTAGCGCATTTACAAGAGATTGCAGACGCAAGTGGGGTAGTGAGAGGATTGTAGTAGTTTGGAATAATTTCAATGGGATTAAACTTGGTGATGGTGGGTTTCATGTTTTTGCACCTTTTTTTGGTTTTCATTACTGCGTGGCAAGTGCTTAACTACTGAAATTAACGCCCTTTCTGCGTGAAGGATGCGGAGGCCCCGCGGAATAAAGCCCCAGGACATACGATGCCATAGTTAAAATAAAAATCGAGAGCTGAAAACCTTACTTATACTTACTTATGGTGGCGCTTACAGTCCGGGGTGGACCACGGCCTCAACCAACAAGCCCGCTCGGTCCCTCGCTAGCTGCCTCCAGTTACGCACACCAAGTTGGTTGAGGTCGTTCTCCAACTGTGCGCGACACCTAAGGTGGGGTCTACCTGCTGCCTTGTCCCTCAGGGATGGATTTGAAGACTCGTCGGGCTGGTGCGTTGTTGTCCATACTCTCCAGGTGTCCCAGCTATTTCAGCCGTTGTATTTCAAGCTTTTGGACCAGGTCAGCCTCGCTGTATAGCCCGTATAGTTCGTCGTTGAATCTTCTTCTCCATACTTCATCGTGACAAACTGGACCGAATATCACTCGAAGAATCTTTCTCTCAAGGCATCCTAGAAGGTTTTCATCCGCTTTTGACAGGGTCCATGCGTCTGCACGTTAAAGCAGGACCGGGATGATTAAGGTCCTATATAATATCTCCTTGGTTCTATGAGGGAGGGCCTTACTTCTTAGATGCCTTCTTAGCCCGAAGAAACAGCGATTGGCAAGATTGATTCTTCGCTTGATCTCTGCGCCGATGTCATTTTGCGAAGTGACAGTGGAGCGCAGGTATACAAAGCCTATAACTACTTCGAAGTTGTATCTGTCCATCGTGACGTTTTGTCCGAGTCGCCGATGTTGAGAGTCCTGTCTCGTTGGCAGTACAGCATATACTTCGTTTTGTTCTCATTAACAGCCAGACCCATTTTCGCAACCTCCGTTTCGATGCTTGAAAATGCGCCACTGATAGCTCGCCGCGTTCTCCCAACTCCCAATAATGTCAAAATCATCAGCGTAGGCAAGTAGTTGAACGGACTTTTGAAAAATTGTACCTCCGGTGTGGCTTGTGAGTTTCGTACAATTGCTTCAAGAACGATGTCAAAGAAAGTACAAGATAGCGCGGCACCTTGTCTCAAACCTTCTTCGACATCAAGTGGCTCGGTGGTGTTCTTGTCGACTTTGACGGTGCAGCGCTGAAAACCATTAATGAGAAATATAAGCCTCCTTTCATCGGGGCCTAATTTCTCTTTCAAAAATGACGCTTAATTTATTTATGAGCATTTATTCCAATTTTTGACCCTTATTTCATTTTTACTTTTGGGGCCTTATTTGTTATTTCCTGGGGGAAAATAAATACTAATTTCCTGTGCTGTTTATCATATAGTCCTGTTACACAATTTTATATAGATCCCTGGGTCTTATACAAATTCCTTTTATTTTTGAGACCAATACGATGACCAACAATGCTATGGCCTACAAAGTATCCTGACTTGACTTACTAAGAACAGAATTTCAACGCCCCAATTGGTGATAAACGCTGACAAAAGATGGAGCGGAAAAACGTCCTTAGATGCATTTTCGATTTTCCAAAGATATAACTAGAGACCCCTTAGAAGTCCAACATTGTAACCACTTAACGGCTACGCCACTGTATTCCTCACAGCGATTAACGCTATTGGTTCACATTTGAAAAATTTCCTCAGACACCTCCTAAAGCGGGCAATTGACGTCAAAATTCGCTCCCTTTTCAAGCAATGCATCCATTCGTCCTTAGCCATTGACAACTTTTCACAATAGGGATTTCTAGAACCCTTTCAGTTGCAAGAAACTTGTATACCTAAACTTGGCATCAGAACTTTTAACTCTTTCCGAAAACCACAACAGCTTTTGAGTTCAGCTATATGCCTGGCAAACCTCCCCGGCTCACAATTTATGGCAAACTGCTCCTGCCAGTCGTCTTTAAAATGCAACAAGTTGGTCCAGTTAGTGCCAATTCTTAATTGTAGTAAAGTAACGAATGAGTACAAGCAAGTAATCGTTTCAACTCGATGTAAGCATCCATTCTCTGCTCGAGCAAGCACTAAAACACAAACCACCATGCCGCATCCGGTGTAACAAATGTTTTTTTTTGTTTAAACAAAGTCGTTCGAATTTGATTCCATTACCAGGGGAGACATCCTGTGAGTTGGCCAGAGTACCAGCCAAACACACACTGGGAAAATTTCATTAAGAAGATTTAGTGGACTAATTTTAATGGAGCGCCATTGTGCCAGGGAGCAGAATAGCAGAATGGGATGGCGGTCGCTGCGCCAGGTACACAGATAGGGTCGCTTTTAGGTTGATTACTCGCAAAAACTTATCTCCTGCAGTGTATAGCTGTGTGTGTTGTGAACCGTCACGTAACCCGAGTCGAGCATTTGCTGCTTGCTGGTCCTCATTTCCTTCACATTATCCGAGCACGTTTCGGGCTAATGCCAATGAAGTCGTGGAGTGGCGATGGTGCTGGTGCTGGTGCTTGGAGTATATGTACCTAACTATCGTTTTCTGGGTTGGGTTGGGTGCCTGCCAGTTACGCCATCGTGTGTAAGCAAATCCCGAGGATACAATTTCGATTTAATGAATATCCTCAGACAGGTATTGGAGTGGATGGGCCCAGGTTTTCTTTTTTTTAGTTACTTGTATGGATATTCGTGTGGAGGTAGCATCTTTCGCAACAGTATTTGAGGCTCATTTTTATTTATATATTTTGGCAGCGGTTAACCTTGTGTCTGTATGGGGAATGGGGAAATGGGGATCCAAAGGTAAGGTATATATTAGCAATCCTTTGTACAGGCGGGCCATGGTGGCAAGCATACTTTAGAAGAATTTTTGAAATTTTAGTAGTTTGGAATTCTTATCACGTTCCAAGAAATCCTTAGTCAAACATATGTGTTTGTGGTGGCACGTGCGTGTGTGGTATCATGCCGAAAACAGAATTTATGTTCACAGAGGTGTTGAGGTGGGAGTTGTGTGCGTACGCACAATGTCATGCGATCCTAAATTGCTAACAAGTTGATAAACGGGCACCGTGTGAGGCAATCGGCAATGTGTGAGGCTAAGGCAGTCTGGCAATTGTGAGGTGATTGCGCGTATGTCGTTGTTACGCAGGGGAGACGACACACTGTACAAACACGCAAGCGAGGCAATATCAAGATAAGTATTTCGAACCTTAATCGCAATCACTTGGCACTGTGAGATAGCGTAAAATGCTAGAGAAACACCCGAGGCAGCAGGTTGCTCTGGAACGTGACATAATTGATTGACTTGAAATTAAGTTTGGTGTGGTTAAGTATATTTTTGTTGTCGAAAACGCCGCAGGGTGTGTTGCGAAGATGTTTAAATAAAATGTTCAAGTGGGTGGGTTTGTTTTGTGGGAATCGTGTGAAATTATTTTTGACTTAGAATTTGAACACACAACTTGTATTCAAACGGGATTTCTCAACCCAAAAAATGACAGATAACTGTATGGGTACATTTTTGATGCTGTTAAGATTAAATGATTGACAATTGTTTTGCAGGCCCGTTGTTGAGTTAACCTCCAATTTTAGGAAACTGCCTCGGAATAATATTTTTGTATGGAATGTAGCGTCGAACCTAGAATGGTGAATTGAAAACAACGCATTATTCACCAAAGAAGTTCCACTTCCAGTTCCAATTGGAAACTCAGACTCCGGTCTTTTTAACGCCCATTAGAAATCTGAATCGAGACATAATATTGCTTACTATCGTCCAATCTGTAGGGGAAGGTCGTGTACCTTGGAACGATTTCAATAATCTAGCATTTTTCTCTTTTACTTCTTAACCTGTGCTAAAAACAAGAATTCACGCAGCAACAAAAACATTTTATCTCCCTAAAAAAGGTTTGAACTTATTGTTGAAGTGCATAGTTTTTAAGTAAAACATTAAAATTAATTAAGTTTGCCATCGTTCCAAGGTACACTTAGGTAGTGTACCTTGGAACAAGGGGGTGTGTACCTTGGTACGGTTAAGATAAAAGTCTCAGATCTTTAGAAAACAAACAAAACTCCAGCTTTATTATTTAAGATTTAGATTTTAGATTTATTTAAGTTAAAAACGTTCAGACTGCGGCAATGAAAGAAAAAACGTCGATGAGTCATGGCGAAATAAAATCTCATTTTGTTTTTAGTAATGTGATTGTACCTTGGAACGGATTTCAACGGTCCAAGGTACAATTCAAGTGCCGTTCCAAGGTACAAAACATCGATATTTCTTCTTTAATCACTTTAATTTTTTAAATTGGCACTGAATCGGGCTTACCGTTTCTTATTCACCAACACAATACTATGCCTTATTTACTAAAAGCGCAATAATTCGATTCCAGCTGCTCTCAGCTGTACTACACGTTTCACAAAAATGGTTGAAAAAAAACTTTTAGTGTGCGAAAACCGGATTTTCTTGTTTTTTTGCACGTCCGTCGCTAACCGAGTATGATGACAGAACGAAACAAGCTGCAACATGAATGCCCTTCAGACGTTGTGGAACCTTTTTCTTAGAATAAGATAAAAATTTAAAAAACAGCAATCGTTCCGAGGTACAATCGTTCCAAGGTACACGACTTTCCCCTATGATTTCTACTATTCCTAAGCTGTTTGAAAAACTAGTCTGTGACAAACTTACACCTCTCTAAAAAGAATTTATTTCTCCGTTTCAACATGGCTTCATTGTTTTAATTTAATTTTACCTATTTACTTTTAATTTTAATTTTATTTAATTTTAATTGCTTAATAAGCATGTAACAAACTAACAATAAACAATAAAGTAAACTTAAGACTAAAAAATACAAATACAAATATTAAAGGTAAAAAACGCAAACATAACACTAAAGTGCATAATGATTTATTAAATATAAAATATAAAAAAACAAAAAAACTGTTAGTTAGAAGGAAATGAGACATTTATGACTAAGGTAATTTAAGAAGCGCATTTTTAAGAGTTGCTTTGGTACAATTTAGGTCAAATAAATTGTAGGCCATGTTTGCTTTGCAAAGCATTCTTGTTGAAGGCTCGTGTTGGCCATAGTCAGTGCGGTGAGGGGGAAGGCGGAAAAAGGTAATTGATCGTAAACGACGAGGATTAGTATTTAGTGAAATCTTATGCAGTAAATGCGGGCAGTCTATATTACCAGATAGTAACTGATGAATACAAATTATGTCAGCGATATCGCGACGAGTCATAAGAGCCTTTAAATTGAGCAACTTTAGGCGATTCTCGTAGGGAGGTAAATCGTGAGGGTCATCCCAGTCAAGTCCACGTAAGGCGAAACGAATGAATCTACGCTGGACAGCTTCGATTCTCAAAATATGTACCTGAATGTAAGGTGATCAGACTTGGCTGGAATATTCAAGAAGTGGTCTAATAAACGTCGTATATAGGGATTTAGTGACATAGGGGTTTGAAAACTCCTTCGAACAAACGTTTAACAAACCCAAGTGCCGAATTAGCCCTGTTAATAATGTTGTCGATGTGATGTCGAAAATTAAGTTGAGCGTCGCAGATAATGCCCAGATCACGAATAGATGAAACAGTGGTGACAGACTCGTTGTTTACGAAATAAGATTTTTGATTCAGGGGATGACGTTTATGGGAGAAAGTTATAGCTTGACATTTGTTCACGTTAAGTTCCAATCGATTCTGTTGACTCCAGGTGTAGAAGTGATTAAGGTGAGATTGCAGTGAGAGAGAATCAGCGGTGCAAGATATTTGTTTAGAGAATCTCATATCTCATTGTAGGCAGATCTACTACCACAAATTTTACAATTTTTGTGTAATCCTGCTTTGAATTACCTTGAGAATGGCTTGCAGTGTTATGTAATATATACGGTCTTCGCTTAAGCGTTTGATCGCGTTGACCACAATATATTAATTTCCAAACTAAGTGGCTTAGGACTTCACTCCAATTTCCTAAAGTGCATTCATTCCTACTTAACGGATCGTATCCAGTATGTTCGCATAAATGACGCGTTCTCGTCACCAAATCATGTTTGCTCTGGAGTACATCAAGGTAGTCATTAAGGCCCCCTGCTCTTCTTTTTATATATTAATGACATTCCTGTCTTGTTCTTGAGTTCCCAGTGTCTTACTATGTTTGCCGACGATTTGCAGGTGTTCCGACCTATACGTTAAATTCACGATTATATTCTTTTAGAAGAGGATCTTCATTTCAATGTCTCTAAATGTCAAAGCCTTTCTTTTTATCGTAGCCTCTCTCCAATTCACTTTACGTATGTAATCGATAATCTCCCTCTGTTGAATATTTTATGATCTGACAGGCAGTCAGTTATGGTTTTTGTGATTTTTTAAGCCATATATCTCAGGAACCACTAATGCTAAAAAGTCTAATGAGGCGCATGTGCTTGATCAGCTTAGCAAATATTCCGAACTAGCAGACCCGACATATTACATATAAGAAAAGACATATTTTTCAGAGATAGTTTTATGAATTTTAATTTTTATTTTTATATAGATTTTGGTCATGTTTTATTTAGAGTTGAAATTGAATCTCCAGGTAACTTATTTACATTTCGATTGTATCGTCGATATTCAAGTAACTAACCAAAGCAAAAGAAAGACTTTTTTTCGATTGGTTTGCTGTGACCTCACAATTTCTGTTATTGCAATGCTTTATGATACACGACATTTTTTGTTTTGTTGTCTGGCGCGTAAACAAACAAATCGGATGGTTTTCCGACACGGGAACAGGCGACATACAATTGACCGTGCGAAAAGCATGGACTTTCAAGATTTATGCCGCATACACTCAACGACTGTCCTTGCGATTTATTTATTGTCATTGCAAATGCAAGCCGCACCGGAAACTGCAAGCGTTTAAAGTCGAATGGCATTTCGGCCGGAATCATTGGAATTCGTGGTATCAAAACGTCTTCTCCTTCGTACTTTCCTTTTAGTATTGTTGCTTCGATAACGTTGTTCATCAGTTTTTTCACTGCAAGCCTGGTCCCATTACAAAGACGTGGCTGGTTGATATTTCGTAACATTATGATTACCGAACCGACTTTTAGTTGGAGATTGTGAGGCGGTAATCCGGGTAATTCGAGCGAGTTTAAAAACTCGGTTGGATAGTTGACGACATCATTTTGGGCACAAACTGAGTCCACCGATTTGAACGTCATCAATTCGCCAGCAATTTCACTTTGAATCTTAAAATTCAATTCGTCGACATCAATGTTTTTCGCAGCCAATATAGCACGTTCGCTCAACCAAACATGATTTTTGTAATTTTGTGCAATGTTTGGGAATACCTTTTGTATAAGTTCGGTCTTTGATTCGGTAAACTTGCAAAAATCGACGGGGAATTGAATGTAGCCAGTTGTAATATCAACGGGGATTTTGCCATTGCCAATGTCCAGCAATTGCTTTGAAAATAATTGTCCAGATTGGTCGTTCTGTAACTCGACACGCATGTTCGTACTCAGTTTGAGTTTCTTGACGTGTTTCCACAAAACTGACGACTTCAAACAGTCTGCGTCTTATTGCCGGCATTGCAGTGCGAATAAATTGATTCACTTTGTTCTTACCTTATAATCGTTTTTAACTTCAAAACTCACCGGCAATCGCAAATCTATAAATTTGTTTGAGATGAAACGATGAATCTTATTTCATTTCATAAAACTATTACCATGAACTTACAGCGGAATCACAACTCAATATAACTAAACACCGTTGGAAAAAATCACTTTTTTGGAAACACTTTAATATTTCGTCACTATGTAACCGATTAGTTTGATTCACAATTTCACAATAAGTGGTTCAAGAATAATTGCAAATTGTGGAAAAAGTTAATTGGAATGTAAATTAATAACGGCATTTTTAAGCAACTCGCGAAACAACAAAAATTAAAATAAATGAGTTAGTTCTATTCCGAAATCATAACAAACAAAACAAAACAGAATCAAGCAAATATGTTGTTCTTATTATCAGTTATGATTGAGAGTGCACACGAAAATTATTTTTGTAAATTGTCCGAATTTAGAACTTCTTCAGGAATATTAGGCACAAAACAAATAGAATAACGCGCGTGGAAATAAGTGGGCGTGGAAAAATTTGCTTTCCGCAAAAACCTTAATATAGCTATTGAAAAAAGTGGGCGTAGAAGGGGGCGTGGACAAATTTTTTGTCCGTAAAAACCTGGCTAGGAGAATTACGAACATTTAAAAAAAAAAAATCAGCCAAATCGGTCCAGCCGTTCTCTCGTGATGCCCTTACCAACGAACATCATTTCATTTTTATTTATATAGATTTGAAGTTTCTGACTTCATTGGTAATGAAGTCGAAAATTGCTTGTGTGGGCACTACCGAGCCCTTTGATACACAGACGTGTGGTGAAGGATTTAAATCTTATGGTGGACCTCAAACGTAAAAAAAACGAACCACTGTAGGTATCTAATTAGATTCCTCGAATTGAAAGTGTAAATTTTATTTGTAGGTAGGTACATATCGTAAATATTCTTAAAATATGTAACTACTGTTGTAATTTTTTTGTTTTGTTTTTTTTTTTTTTTTCTGAAGATTAATACTTTAATTTACCATAGATATAAAATTCGTTGTTAAAAAAACATGATTTTTATTTATTTTATCTTATTTAATTTATCTATTATTTTGTGAGACATTCTTAGGCTCAAAATTCGTTACTAAAGAGAGGGTTGCATTTTATGTTATATAGATAGGCTACAAACTACATTTAGATGAATGTATAGTGTATAAGACAAAATAAAATATATAAATATTTTTAAAGCCAATGAAAACATATTTTGTTTTGTCTAGCTTTTTTTTTGACTTCATACATACCTATATGATCGGAAAAAGTTTTTCGTACGGAAAGATAATTTCCTAATTTGTTTCTGATTAACTAGTTTTATAGTTCAAAAGCAACACTTTAAGACCAAGATTGAGTTCAACCATAGCAAGATTAAGTAGTCAAAATAAGCTAAACAAAATTCTTACAGTTTAGTATTTACATAAATAGCTAGGGCCTTATGCGGCTGTTTGCTGACGTGCTCCCTAGCTAATCTGTAGGTGATGCAACCAAATATTTAGTTGATTTTTTGGAATTTGGTCTCTTCATGCAAGTTTTTTCTTTGTTTATTATTTTTTTAGACATTTCTAGAAAGAATAAACCCCCGTTCTACTTATATCAAATTCCCGTCTCAATTATTTACATTATCACCCTTGTAAGGCGATGCTTTGATGTCTTCAACGATTTTGAGCTTACCAATTAAACCAAAATACAAAATCCAAGGAATTTCTTTACTTGAAGATAAACAGACAGTTTGGCATTATCAAAGGTAAATTTAATTTTCTTAATTCCGTCTAATTAACATAATAAAAAAAGTTCCAAATCTTAAGAATTCTATTAAAACTCACTCCTCTTCTCGCTACCATGTGATAAAATGTAAAAAAATTCCACAGCCCTATGGCGTAATCAGCCCCCAAATTTTTACCAGCATTTTTTCCAACTCCTAATAATGTTGGCTGCCGCAAAACAAACAAAAAACGCGAACCCAGTCATCAAAAGTAAACCTGTGGAAATTGGTAACCAGCCAACAAGTTGGACAATTAGAAAACCCCTTTTTTGTGTGTATCAGTAAGGGAAATGCTAATTAGTACCGACGAGGATGTGGATTTCGGTCCTCTCTTAGTCATAATTCAAGCAAACAAGTTGACGAAAAGTCTTTGATTGTCTCTCTGTGTGGGAAATGGAAAGAGCTTATACAAAGTACACCCCAAAACCCATTGGGACTGTTGGGCGTTTTCATTGAATAAGGTGCAGTCTCGTTGGTAATCCCGCTCAGGATCACGACTTTATGAATATTTAACAGAAATAATTCTGAACACATTTTGGATTGCCTTGCTGAAAAGGTTAAGTGAAACTCAATTTATGTAACACGAATGGGATATTCGGAGATTAGAGAGGCAGCCATTCAATCTGGTGTGTAATTTGTGCAGATATACAAACGCTGAGCCACTCATGTGGTTAATGGAGTTTAATACAGAGCAGGACTTTGGTGGGATTTGTGAATATTTTCATTATTACCACTGACATGAATTTGATATGATTTCGAAAAAAAAAAACACCAACGGACCTGTGTAAATCGCGCGAATTACGAGTACGGAGCCTCGCGAGATTAAAAAAAAAATACAACCTTCGTTTATGACTGACAAGTTTATTCTGAATTCATAATTAGTTTAAATCTAAAAGGTAAATTACAATGACAACATGATATGATAAATGAAATGGCTAAATTGACAATATTGGAGTAAACGCAAATTCTTAGAAATGAATGTAAGATCGATGACCGCAGGCTATGTGCTGCATCCGTTTGATCGTGGTGGCTTTGGGGGTGGTGCGTCAGCATAACTCGCGCGTGTTAACTGTCAATCCCAAAATCCACATGCAACAGGCCGCCCAAAAAAATCGTAAATTTCAATCGACCCAAATGATTAACTGTGAACAAAATCAATTTTCATGGCCGTAAATACTCGTAACAACCAGTACCAGCAACAACTTGCTTATCTGGATGGAACATTAAAATGACTGAGTGTGATCCTTATTATCCGGGCAGTGTGCGACACGGGTCATGTATTAGCAGCCCAGTGCCATCTATTATCTCAGCGTAATACATCATAATTAGCAGAACACAATGGAAGGGCTGTGGATGTGCCGCCGCAGTCCACCCGAAATTCTTGCTTGTAACAGCAGTAAAGATGTTGTGGGGGGTGGTTTCATTGTAGTTTTGTTTTGTTTGTTAATCTTCGCGATGGGTACTACAACTTTACCCTTTATGTTCTTAATTATTGTTATTAGACGCTACCAGTAATTGCTTTGTCGGGGGCTAAAATGGTACGAGCTACTCGCACCAGAAACAAGAATGGTGGTACTTTCATTGCAATAATATGTTAACTGGAACTGGAAACGTGATGATAATTATCATGAATTCTTACGCAAGTAGGTGTACTCTTGAGTATGGATGTATATAATATAATGTACTAGTGAAAAAAGGTTGTGGCGTGTCGGAAGCCTTTAATTTCGATACAGAAATTAAATCCCTGTTGTTTGGAAGAACGATTATCGGTGAGGGTAATGGGTTTTAAATTCCATTTGCCTTCACCAATTTATATAAATCAGATCATGTCTATGTTATTGAATAAAAAAAAGAACAGTAGATTGAAAGGGAGTGTTTTTCCAATAGCTGGAAATGAGTTTCAATCGAAAATACTTACGTTTTTCTCTTTTTAAGAATGTTTTACGAAAAACTTGGTCCAAATTTAACCTTTTTCGTAAATACTTGTGATTAAGGATGAGCTCATTTTATCTTTTTATCGAGCTCCATTGAGGTTCACTTTTATCGCCTGTTTGAATTTGTTTTATTCAATAAAAAAAATTGGTCATGACATTGCGAATTGAAGGGTGGATCAAATTATTGCCACCTTGGCGGTATCCTGTCGGCCGAGAATCGTCTTATTTTTTTTACTTTTCGGAGACCTATTGACTTCACTTTGAGTTCTTCTACAGCTTCCTATTAAGCAGTTAAAAAAAAAAACTAACAGAAACTAAAAGTGCTGTCAAATCGCATAATATTCGTAGCCAATTCACTGCTTCGTTCATTCAAGACCTGTCTAATAATTTGTATTGCTTCATGGGCAATATTACGTATAGCCACCCTGCTAGAAGCACAAATCGTCAGCCGTCTAAACTTTAGAACAGATCAAAACTTTGTAACCAACTACAAATATGATTACGGTTGTCGAGCTCTCTCTTGTCAATAATACTGTAGGTTGGTCGTTGTCTATCACCAGTTGACGTGCAAACTACTGTACAGACTGTAGTAAAACTTTTTTTAAATGTTATATAAGACTTCGAGATAATTATAGGTAGATAGGTATGCTGAACATATTTAAGAATGCTAAATAATAAGAAAAAGAACAAGATGTAAACTTCAACACAATTTTCGATTATTGAAATAAGTAGGTACCTACACGGAAAGAACTGAAAAGTCACCAATTGCAAAATTTTGAGTTGCAAATCACAAATTATATACTTTTCGCAAATCACAACGATTTTTTCTTGAATTGATACAAAAATTCGTAAATTCGACATTGAAAACGGCGAAGGATATCAAATTCTGTTTATTGAATATTACGATTAGAAGTATTAGTTCGAACTTCTTTTATTTGTAGTGATTTGCGACATTTTTGGGGCAATTTACTACTTCAATGGGTCAATTCCTCGAAACACCACTTTAAAATCTCAAATTGCAAAAAATATTTCGTAATTTACCACCACTGAATGAGAATGAATAAAATCTTATTATAACTTCGCACATGTAAATTGAAAAAGTAAATTGACGTAGAGAAGTCGTAAATTGCAAAATATGTATTGCAAATTGATAAGAATAAGTAGTAGGAATACTACTGAAGTAGTAAATAAGCCCCTATTGAAATTCACTAAGGGATGAAATCGTAATTGCAACAGGAAAGTGAGACAAACTTTTCGTGATTCGGTGCTTATTTTTCTTGATTTGATGTTGAACTTCTTTCCGTGTACTATATAAAAAAAAAATTACAAAAGAACTTTAATTATTCTAATTTTTCAGTACTAGATTACTTGCATACTCGTTCAGCAAGTTAAGGCACTTTATCATTATCATTTTGTTCATTGATTTTTTTCCTTTTTTTATTTAGTTATGTTAATATTTTTAAAAATTTAAATGACATAAATACAGACAAATAATGAACAATTTTTAAATAGAGAACATTTATAAAAAATGCATGCAATGATAAAACACAGTGACGCATTTCCGTCCCCGCAAGTAAAATGTGTGGAATTACTCCACAAGATTCCAACAACTCGCGCTTAGATGTTTACACGTCAAAAAATTCATATCTAATGAATTTAATCTTGAAATACAGAGCTGTTAATTATCATGATAAATGGATGGTCAACTTACCTATAGGCTATAAGGTTCATTGCCGAGCCTACTTTTAGGGCGCATTCTTGACCAAAATGTATTTTTTTTTTTTTAATTTTTTGGCCTTTCGCTTGTCATTGCTCAAATACATTTTCTCAGTAGCTAAAGGAACTAACATTTTCCCATCAATATCCCTCTTCAAGTGATTTCAATTTCAATTAAAATTAATTTAAAACTAAATCTAACTTAATTGTCAAGTCATTTATGAGTATTAAACTAAAAACTGTTTATCTTTCACAGATTTATAAGTGAATTCTTACTGTGTAAGCATGTATGATACAATAATTATTAAATATTAAATAGTTCTTAAGCAGAACTAAAGCAAAAAAAAAAAGAAAAGAAGACTGTAAACTTATAAGGCGAAATAAGAATAAAAAAATATTTCATTCTTCATGCATAAGTTAAGCTTACCTACCCTATTCACACCGAGCACGAAAACACTCGAAAACTTCATAGAAAAGATAAGTTTTCCCATACATATTTCAGTTTCCAAAACGAGTCGTTTTCCACGAAATCAACTTCCAATAGTTGGATTGTTGAAACAAACACACCTTCTGCAACATTCAGCAGAGAAGCTGAACCGAATGTCACAACTCACAACTTAAAATCATTTTCCACACTTAATTGATGGGCTAATATAATTTTGAAATTAATTAATTTTATTTCTCAATAAATGCGATCGAAATTGGTGAACAAAATAACTTACACAGAAGTTTCAAGACTAGTGCTTCACAGCTGATTGAAACGTCAAACGAAAACTAGTTATTGTTCGGTATGAACGCAATTTCGAGTTTTTGACGAAAACACGGTTTTTGGTGCGGTGTGAATAGGGTATAGCAACTAAACTCCAATAACTCCAATAACCTCGAAATGAATTTATTTTATCGAATTGAAAAATGTCAGCAGCGGTTGTTCTTGATGGTGGTTCAATTTTGGGGTGGGCCACGCACATCTAAATCTCTTTCCGATTTTTTCCCTGTTAGAGCGGAATGAAAGAGAAGAAACAATTGTGCATTCTCGATATAAAATCACTCAACAGAAGTTGTAAAAGTCACTTGCAAATTTTAACGAAAAACTTTGCTACTCCTCACGTTCTCCCATTCAACTTATCATTGACTGCAATCCTCCTCTGGCCTTATTTTCGAAAAAGAACCGACAATTTCATCAGTATCGAATCACAGAAAAAAAAAACCCAGACCAAATGAAATAGTCGGTTTGTTTTATAAATGGCAACCCCGCAAATAATTCAAAAATGGCTCAGACTTGTTCCTCTTATCCTGAAGCCTCATTCCCAAAACTGTTACAAGCACAAATCAAACTGTCAATAGCTATTTTCGTTGAAAGAAAAAAGTCCTCTGCCTGTTCGAATTAACGGATAATTTTACGTTAGACACGAATCCCCTCTAAAATGTAACCCTCTTCTTTCGCCAAAATACAAATTTAATTAACCTGAAGGGCAGAGAGTCGACTGTTTAGACAGTAATAATTCAATTCACTGTGATGTGATTCGAGTGGAACTCTTCAACTATGTCTGGGTTTCATAGGAATTTCATCCCTTCCCCTCCCTCTCTAATGAATCGATACGATATTCTTGTATTCGTGATGGTCTCACTCTATAATGAAAACTTTGGTGAATGCCAATAATTTGAAACACGACTTAGGGCGCATCTTCTCTGACTGCCAGATGTTATTCGATCGGAATTGATTGGTTTTCGGAAATTACGTTTTGAAATGTTTTGCCCACAAACTGCTCTGTTGGCTTTTCTTCAGTTGTGTTGTTTTTACGAAGGATGCGTAAGGGTCTACTATATGGTTTTGGTTTGGGTAATAGATTCTGATTTGAGAGTTTGTTTTAGTTGCTTATGAACTAAGCACATAAATTTATTTATTTATTTATTTTAAATCAGTTTGAAATGAAGTCCGATTGACGCGTCTGTCACTGGTAGTTTTAGCTTGTTTTTGAGGCTCTCATGAATGCGAAATGGCATGGAGGCATATATCTGTTGAAATAAGGGAATATTTTAAGTGGATGTAGCCAATTAAGTGAAGTGGTTTGCAGACTTTCTTAAAGTTATGGCCGTATAGAGGGGCGAGGGGCGTTGTGTATTCTTGAGAATGTTTAAACGTCGATTGAATTAGACCTCGTCATTCCCCGGGTATACGGAGGCAACCTCCCATTTCGGTCTCTTCATAATGCCCTCAATTATTAACACCTTGTTGTTTAATGACTTTTGACATTTACGGACAACTTTGTGTGGCAAAACGTTTAACCGCTTTTTGAGTTTCCCGATTTGGAACCACAATCGGCCTTACGCACTCACCAATAATCAACTTTAGTCAGGCAGCTTAGGCAAAGACTAGACACTGGACACATTCAAGAATCTAGTTATTTTAAATCGACTAGATTGGTCTGGATAAGATGTAACCTGTACGGAAAAACTAGATTGGGAACGTCACACTTTCTACGTCAGCCACATATGCGAACTATCAACTTAGTACTTAGTCACGAATTTCTTTGACTATAGATTCGTCGACTACCCCTCTATAAACGTCAACTGAAACTGCTCACATGACCGATTTTATTACCTAATGAAATGCGTCTAGTCAGACTTCTAATACTAGATACTTGAACGTCCCACTTTACAAAATACCTTTACTAATAAGCAGATATAGTTGCCAGAATATCGTTATATTTATGATGTATTTTAACAAAACTATCCCTTCTGGAATTTTCAACCAAAAATATGACCACAGTCCTTGACCTTTGCAAAGAAAAAAGAAATGCCTTTACAAAATGCAATTGCCACTCGGCACTGGTGCTGATGATTTCAAAAACTGAGGTCAGGTTGTCGCGTTACCTTCCTTTTCCGGCTATTTCTGGTTTCAACACCTAAATTGCATTACGAAGTTGTTTCATTTCCACAGACATTTTTTTGTGCAGGGACCCTCTATGCATATTCAGAGGAACACAAACACGATATAGACTTTGTGGACTTTGTTCTGCAATATGGTGCATGTGCATCAGCAGTTATCCATGCATTGAAAACCACCACCAAAGGACTGCGACTGTGGCCATGTATCCAATTAGCAGAATAATTGTCGAAAATGCTTTGCTTCTGAGTGCGCAGTGTCATTTATGTAGAATCAGAGGGTAGGCATCCAGTTGCCCACGCAAGGATGTGGGTATATGTATTTATTTTTTTAATAAAATAATCTGATGTCCACCTGATCATGAAGGCGTCGCCACAGCATTTGCATACCACCAAAAGTGCACACCCAAACAATACACGCGGGTGGTTCGATCCGCAGGACGTGGGTTAATGTTAATTTTGTGGTAATAACCGTGAATCGTGCGGTTAAGCAGCCATTATGAGCGCGAAGTGGAAAATGTTCAATTTCACTGGAAGTTGTCGTCGGTTTGGAAAGTAGCGCCGACAGCCGGACTGAATTATATGCGCGGCGGATGACATTTGCATGAAACCACCGATGCAATTGTCATTGCGGTGGTCGCAATCGAGTGAGCCGAATCCTCTGGTTTGATACATGCTCTGATGATGGTATTACAATTGTACGTGTGTGTACGGTCAGTTTTACAATTTTGACTTTCCCAGAGCGGATATTGATTTTTGTGCGCACACAAAACCAACTCGAACGTATATATGCATGTATACTTAGGATGGAAGAGCGGGTTGATTTCACTTTAATGAGGTTTGCGTTGGGTTAGTATTTCAATGGATTACTGGATATAAGAGCTGTAGCTGATAGAGGCCGTTCTTTTAATGCAGTATTATACATTATACTCATTATGCACTGTTATGGCGCGTGTAAATAACCCGATGCTACGCTTATTCATATGGTAATTATGTTGAGCTTTATAATGTAGTTTGTGCATTGTATGCAAATACGTTGTTTCCAATTGAAATTTTCCGACTATTGTCCTAATCCACAAGGTACTAGATTACATGGAAATAATTGGTTTTATAGCGTAATAGTAATCATAGGTCTGCTTTGAATAGAGACGCACCAACATTTATGTATGTACATGGTTATCAACTGGGGTGGATTAGGTAAGCCTTTTATTTGGAATTATCGACATAAAAGGTAATATTTCCAAAAACAAATCCTTTTTTAAAGTAGGTATCCTTTTTGTATAATAAAATATTCAGGCAATATATTTTATTCCAACGAAAGTTGCTATGGGAATTTTAATTTTGAACTAATCCTTTTCTACAGTCTCGGAGTTTAAAGCGCGTGGGAGAAAATCCTCTCTATGCTCTGGTATTGGTATACCTAACTACTGTCTATGAAAAGGAAAAAAAATTCTATTTGCGTGGTTGGGATTTTATTCCCATAATAGAGGTACGATGAGGAATACTGTGTAGGTGTAAGTCACTTGGAACAGGATTAAAAGGCTAAAAATAAGATTCTTGTTGCAGCTTACTCGTTTTCTTTTTTTTTCTTGAGTTGGGTAGCTTATCTGGAGTTTGTGCTGCAAGATACCTTTCAAATCGTAGCTATAGAACATATTTAAACCAAATGTAGGTTTTCACTCTTTTTTAATTATACGTAGATATATCAGGAACTTCGCTACCAACTTTTAAAATGCGCTGCGAAATACTTGTTATATTGCATCAAGAAGAAAAGGATCCGAATTGCGTTTTCCGTGAACGTGCAATATGTGGGTGAATTTGTTTTTATTTCAAATGCGAAAAATAAACTCCGTAAACGCAGCTATAGCTAGTTCATGAATGTCGCGATGCGAACCCAGGATGATTTGCAAATCATCATTGTATGTTAATAGTTTATACTCGTTTATTTTCGTCGTACCGATTGTGGTGCTGTTTCAAAAGCGATTTTTATGGAACGAAACCCACATGAAGGATGAATCCCCGTAGATGAATTCCTCTATATTGTAGTTAAAAAAGGAAAAAAAAAATCCATTATTCATTTGGTTGAACTCGCCCCACGACGAGGTGGAGTTAATTATAAATAAAGACGACAACGAACTTCAGGTCGGTGTCGGCCATGTTGTAAAAAGGCGAAATACCGAAAATTCAAGCGCAAATGAGTTTTTATAATAAAATTTAATTTTAAACAACGATCCGAAGCAATTTTTAACTTTTTATTTGAACTATCGGCCTTAAATTGTACTGTTTGATCAGAAACGATACAAACTTACAAACTAGATTGCTGATTTACGTATCAGGATCAGCACTGCTGCATAGAGTCATAAACAATGAAATAAAGTAAGTAATGCATTAAGTTATTACAATGCCTGCTTTATTCCACCCATTTAGTATGAATAAAGAGTGACCATTGACAAACTGTGCAGTTTTTCTCTCTCAGTTTGTTTTTTCAGCCTCGATATAGCCCAAAATTGGCAGAAAATCATAGACAGCGAAAACATTAGAATAGGTACATATGAAAAAATCAGGCGTAGTGGCTTAGTGTAATGATCCCATCTCATTTTTGCTGAAAAACAGGAGAAATTTACAAAATCGTAGCGTTTCACAGGTTTTTTATTTTGAAAAAAAAAGGTGTAAAACAGGAGTTCAATGTGAGTACTAATTCAATGTTTAATGTAACAAAAATACGTTAAAGAATATTTAAAAAAAATGCTTAGTCAATAGTAAATAGACTGACAGCTTTCCTACGTCTCCCCGATTTCACCCGCAGATTTTTTCCCTTTCTCTCTCTGAGAGCGAGCCTGTCTGTGAATACGTGTAAAAATGCAAAACAGTCCCACACTACTCGATATAGAAATGAGAATCCACATCAGGCTACCTGACATCTGGTTAAACCGGCTGTGTAGGCTGGTTTTTCTCAAGTATGTGTGTGCCCCCTTTGATTAACATGGCACAAATGCATGAATTCAAACTGGGCTACACTCAAGGCCAAATTCAGCTTGTAGGCAATTTCTCTTTTTTGGCTGAAGCTGTCAGTCTATTTACTATTTAGTTTATGATTCGCGTACACTGACTGAAAAAGTGAGAGAGGGAGTATGTCCGTATGTAATTTTTGCTCCGTTAGCTTTTTCGCGCAGTTGCCAGTTCAATGCGATGTTCTGTTCGACGTGAAGCGACGTTGACAGGTTTGAAATTTTAAAGTTTAGTGCGTTAAAAACTTCTTTAATAAAAAACAGGTTTTTCGAGGGCAAAAACAGGTCACAGGTTTTCGGTCCAAAAAACAGGAGTCTCCTGCGCAAAACAGGAGAGATGGGATCATTAGCTTAGTGGTTAGTGTGGGTTAAGGTTTTTTCCACTGCGCCGCCTCTCGCGAACGTCTGACAAACATACGAGAGTATAACTGTCTTGAAAGAGCTTCGCAAATAGCCGTTTGAACTCGGCATAAAATTGTAGAATCCCTTCCATTCGTCCCAAAAATTAAAAACTCACAAAAAAAGCTTACGGGCCTGTTCATTACCGGACTTGTTACGCCAACTATTTTTTTTTTTCTACTGGGTTGCTTCTTTTTTATGACTTTTTAGACCTGCAACTCTATCAAAAAACACTGTATGTCTGCAGTATTGAACAGCAACACGTATTGGTGTCATATAAGTCTGCCCGAATACTCGTCCTACATTGACCCGATTAAATCCCATAATCGGTGTCAATTTCTGTTTTCGGGTCGTCATAAATCGCCACACAAACTGTTGCGTTTATTCGTATGTTACAAAAAATCCCTTAGCCAACGTTTTTCTCTCAGTCGTGGGTCAATACCGTGCTTTTTTTCATAAAGTCAACATTTTGTTAACCATAACCCCAATTTACATATACCCACCTTGCCTAACTCTCGTGACACTCCCCCATACTTCATCGTCGCACACACACAAGAAGTGAGAAAATATTAAAGTTGTATTTTATTTCCATTGCGTGTTGAGTCTGAACATTCGTCGATTATTTCGAACACGGTTTCGCCCATGAATGAAATAAAAATAAATTCCCAACCTCAATAGAACAAATTTAATGTGCCCCCATTTGGGTAGCACTTCAATATCCTTTCGGCTTACTCCAGCTAAGTCAAATAAATCCTTCACATGGCTTGGTAATAATCTCTCCTCAACGTAGGTATACCTACTCTTCTCAAAGCCCAAATGCAATGGCAATTTGGTAAATCCCCCCCGTGCTCCCTCAAGAGAATGAATTCGCTGACGGCTTGAATCATTGTAAGTAAGGGATAAGAAAGGACTTATCGCATCTGCACTAAGTAACCGCGAATGAGAATGAAAAGTGTCACCAAAACGAACAAAAAAAACTGTCGCCTATTACTAACAAACATCTTGTTAACCGCACACACAGACCCAGACTGTGTAAATATACTCTAATGTAAACAAAAGGAGTTGTAAAAGGAAAAAAATATATCCAGTTGAGAGGATATCCAGCGGTGTTTAGTGTTTACTCCCAAAACACTTTTGTATTTATTATTCATTAATATGTTATCCCTGCGGTAGTTTTACACTTGCAGAAGGATGAGAGGGATAATAATTGTGTTGTTGGAACGCATACGGATAGGAAATGACGTCGTGACAAATGCTAACTACCAATACTATAACTGTAACAGCGATGGCGTTGGCGTGAACGTGAACTTGAATGTATTTGTAATAGCTCTGGGACAGAAAGAAATCCGTGTAGTGGGGTGTTGATCAAACTGATGGAGCCAACAGTAGGGGTGGTATGTTTATTTATTGACTCCGATGAGGTGAATTATTTTTTTTGGGTGGAGCACGGAATGGGAATTTCAAAACCAAGCAGTGGGGAAATGGAAAATTCTCAGAAAAGTAGATCTGTTGAAACGTGGAAATATATTGCCAAGAGGAAGGGTACATGATTTTGGGAGCAGACAAAACGTCAGACCAGACTCTTTTTAAACGACGAGTGGTGTCGAAGAAAACAGTAATATCAAACACTTTGGTTCGGAATTTGTCTACAGTTTCTGAAAGAAGAATGTCAATATTTATCTAAGGCACCATCACAGTCCGGGGTGGACCTGCGCTTTAATGAATACGCCTTTTGAATTAAAGTGATTTGTTTGCCCTCTTCCGCATCCCATCTAGCAGCACTGAGTTGTCTTTCTCTCGCAGCAATCGAATATATCTTCATCCGTTGAATCTTAACTTCAAAATCCAGGGCTGGAATGGTCAAGATCAAAGCAATAACGCGCCCACTAGCTAGTCCGGCCTTTCCCCCCTTTCCCCTTAACTTATGTGGTATCACAATGGACCTTAACAAATTTTGGTCTAAGTGTGTCTCTTAGACAGCCACCTTACCCAACCAACCTAACCTAACCTAAGATCAAAGCTACGACTACACGTGTCGCTTTTTATGTAAAATGTTCACATGCTAATGCCACTACTAAGTAAACATTTTTCCTAAATTGAAAACAACATGTTATCACATGTCAAGCATTGATTAGTTTGTCACTTAGCAGTATCACGGAATGACGGCACAATTGACCCTGTGTGGTCGGGTGTCAAGCGCCAGTGACACTATCACAAAAGACACACAAGTAACGACTGCATGAGTGGATTTTTGCGACGACAAAAAGTCAAAATTTGACACAAAAAGTGACACGTAATCGCAGATTTCAAACTCGTAGGCTCAAACTACTTAAGCCTAATAGCTAGCTATTCCCGGCTGACTCAATTTTGTTCATTAATTACGATTTTTTGAAAGTGTTTTTTATATTAAACTAGCTGGCCCGGCGAACTTCGTTCCGCCCAAATTCATTAATGTAGGTAATGAAGTTAATAATTCCGAGCTTTCGCTTCATTCTATTCAAAAGGTATATTAAAATTAAATAAATAAATAAAATCAAATACTTGTCGGCAACCTACCGCTTTTTCACTGAAATGGTTTATGGTACACAACATTTTCTGTTCTATTTCTATTATCGGGTGTGTACACGTACAAAGCGAGAGCTTTTCCGACACGTGAAATTCAAGATTTATTCCACACACATCCAGCGATTGTCCTTGCGACTTATTAATTGTCTTAGCAAAAGCGAGACGTACGGGAAATTGAAGACGCTTACATAAATACGAACGGCAAATCGTTCTGAATAAGTGGAATCCGCGAAATAACAACACCTTCGCCTATGAATTTTCCAATCAAAATCGTTGCTTGAATTATATTTGATATTAAATTTTTCACAATCAAAAGCGTACCGCTACAAAGTTTTGGTTCATTTAGGTTGCGCAACAAAATTATTACTGAGACGATTTTTAGTTTCAAATTGTGTGGTGGCAAGCCCGAAACATCCAAAGAGTTTAAAAATTCCGTGGGATAGTTGGTGGCTTCGTTTTCATCCATCACGGAGTCGACTGATTTGTATGAATGCAACTCACCAGCGATTTGGTTTTGAATGGCGAAATTCAAATGTTCGACGTTCTTGTTTTTCGCAGCCAAAGTCACTCTTCTCTTACACTCAGCCAATCATGGTCACTATTATTCCGAGCGATATTTGGGAAAACATTCATCATTAGTTCTTCCGGTGTCGTTGTAAGGTTGCAAAAATGTTGTGGAAGGTCAATCAGGCCGGTGATCGTTGCTCCACCGAAAGGTCATTACGTAAACGATTCAGGGCTTCCAATGCGCGTTTGTAAGCCATTGTGCAATCGTCCCGTATAATAATCTTACATTGCTGCAGTACTTTCGCCATCACAGTGTTCTTTTAAATGTTGCATGTAGGTTTTTCTTCCACTTGCAGATTCAATGGCAATTTCAATGCAGGATGAGCTTTTCGACCGCCTTCTAACAAAGTAGCCGCTATCCCAGAAGAGGCTAGGGCCAAAGCGAGCTCAGATCTAGAACGAATTGTAGCCAAAATAAGTGAAAAATAAATGTATTTCCAGTTCCGCAATTTTCGTTTTCGACTGCTTGCATCAATTCATCGTACACTTTCTTTTATTCTTGATTCAACATTGGCACATTTGTTCGAACAGCCTAACTCAATGCGATTCGACCGAAGTCCATTTCTCGCTCCAATTCTGCATTAAATGCGTCTTGGCACTTTGCCACTCATGAGCAGACACATATCCTCGATCAAAATCAAAGCTTTGTTGCGCATTCCATCTGACATCTCCAGTTCATTATCCGATATCACAGTACGAATTCGATGCAAAATATCGTCGGCCATATCATTTTTGTATAATCAAAGTATCTACTTCATTTCAAAAAGTTACTTAATGTAACATAGTAAACATAATTTATTAGAAAAAATTTTTAGGTACCTATAGGTATTTAAAAAAAAAAAAAACTTTCAAAATTGTTGACAACAACAATTTGGTTGGAAAATAATTAAAATAATTGACAACAACAATTGCTTTTAAAATTTAAAATATATATATATATTTTTTTTTTTGTATTTGAAGTGTCACTACTCGATTTCTATCCAGTTTATCTTTTTCTTTTTTTTTTCAAAGTGTACAAAAATGAATTTATTGGAATAAAAAAATCAGCGACTATAAATTGAGGTATAAACTATCCTATCTCTCAAGTGGGACAAAACTGCACACAATGTGCAAAATTAGCTAAGATCGGTTCAGTAGTTTAGGATTCCATCGCGGAGCAACCTGTGACACGTGATTTTTATATATAAGATTGTTTGAAATTTTGTAACACATTTTTTGTTTTCTATTTCCACACGGAAACTTCATGAAAAGATTATAACTCAAAAATCGTACCCACTCAGAAATCCCCGGAACCCCTTTTGACAGGTCGTTTTTTTTTTTCTCTCAATGGGGACGTTCGGATACCTAGTTTATGCAAAACGTCAACTAGATTCGTCGTGACTAGGAATCTGAACGCGTTGACTTAGCAACTTGAATTGTTATTGTATTCTCGCGGTCAGCGTAACCTTTGTTTGATTTTGCCCTTTATTATTCAGAAAAGACCCCTCATATTTTTTTCAAAAAATTGTTATTTTCAAATAGGTACATTTAAAATGTAACACGGTTGCCTATCACAACCCTATTACACTGTTATGCGAACTATTGGTTTTTAAATATCGTGCGAAAATTCTAAATTTGCAGAGCGTCTTTAGAAATGACACCATGTTGGCTTTTTCTCTCACCGGACCTTTTCTCGAATCTTCAGAATTCTGCAGCGCGGCCACTCTGTTTATTTTAAATTTGACTCTTCGAAATGTCAATTGAGTTCGCAGGCAGGATTTTTTTGAACAGATTTTCGGCTTCCCCTCCATAAATGTTAACTGCAAAAACTATACACGTGATAATTAAAACTCAAATCCATCTAGTCAGTCAGGTGTCAGCCTTACTAAGCTAGAATCCGAACGTCCCCAATGTAATTTTTTTCAAATTGACAGCTGTCATTCAAATGAATAAAAATTATTTTTGATGTGTAAACATCTAAGCGCACGTTGTTGATATCTGGTGGAGTAATTCCACACATTTAACTTGCGGGGACGGAAATACGTCACTGTGTCTTATCATTGCATACATTTCATCATTGTACACGTTTTTATCATTACATACATTTATGAGCTGGGGCATATTAATTTCAGCTTTTTGTTGATGTGAAATAAAGCATGGTTTTTCATATATGATGGTCTCACATTTCTTCCCTGTGACGGATATCTCGAGGAAATTCGGTGCCAAATCTTTCGTGAATTACCAGGCACGCAGAAATCACAGCTGGACAACAACTTACAAAAATGTCGTAGACGAGCACCTCTACAATATGCAATGCAAGTCGAATGAAATTCCAATGACACTTTCATTTACTGTATAACAGTTGATGTCATTGAACTTGCGGGGATGGAAATGCAAACGGGTATTTTCCACTGCATATGTTAGGAGTATTTGTTGATGTGAAAACATCTAAGTGCGCGTTGTTTCACTGTTCGATTTCACTGTTTAATACACTGCTTATATGTAATTCATTCAGTTGTGACTCCTTAACCTCGACTGTCATCCAACTCGCATCTGCTCTTTTCTCAATGACGTGTATCAAGCCACACAAATACCGCACGCATGGTGTTTACACATATTTCGGGACTGTTGGATATAGTCGCACCAATTTTTTTTTATTTTGTCCCGGGAGAAATTTAGAAATCCCGGGCTTTTTTCCATATTCATGCAATTTGCCCCGTCGAGCTGCGAGCAAAATATGGCAACCCTGTTGGATGACTGCTGAGTGTCATTCTTTCATTATACCCCCTCCATTTAGAATTCTTTTACTTCTTCACACGTATTCACAGATATAGCAAATTTAAGAGAGAATTTTCTTTTCAAAATTTGCGTGGGAATCGGGTAGGTGCGCGGGACCTTGCGGTCTATTTAATACTCAGTACATGCAAGCAGCCTTTCTACATCAAAATTAATACCCACATACCTACTCTCGTACACCTACTCAGCTACTTGCAAACATGCATAGCCTTAGAAATTCCGGTTGATTCGATATCGAGTCAATGAGTTTCGATCGAAAGAATTTCTCAACCAACCCCAAAGAGCTATACCATTTTACTACCTTGACTCTTGACATTCCACAAATTGAAAAATTCCATTAGCACGGGCTTATGACTACCGATGATGGTCGCAACATCAAATACGCTGCGTCGTAGTTCGAAATGGTATTTGGTAGTAAAATCCCCATCTATCGGTGGGAAATATTTTATATTCAGCCCAGGTAGATGACTCGCAAATAATGTACTATAAATACTCCCCAGCCTCAGGACTGGGAGATAGGAATTGGGTTTGATGTGGACGACTGCCATGGGAATAGCTGTGGGTAGAAGATCTGATTGCTTTTGGTATTTCCACGTTTATAGGTACAAAAAATTCCAAAGGTACCCATTTGGAGTTCTCTGATTAAGTTTTGCCTGAAAAATGGTAATCACTCTGGGATTACATTGATAACAAGACTACACGCAGAGTATTGTTGGCTCAGATGGTACAACAAGTTAATTCACCAAAATGGGTGAATGGACAACAAACCCTCTCGTAAGACCACAACACGTGATGACATTCAGTCAAGCTGGGAGAGAAAACCGCACTGGAAAGCCACAGACTTGATTCTCGGCATGAATCAGATTTCTTAACAGAAATTAATCACGCATCGGCATAATATGCTTCGATTGAATTAAGCATCAAGAGGAAAGGGAGACAAATAGATTCTTATCTCAAGTGCATACTCTGCGCAGCACCCATAAAGCAACGTGTAAATTTAAATTAATAGCCTGTAACACTGTCACGTTGTCATTACCACTTTGAATGCTTGTTGGCATTGGCACCCGCAGAGGTGCCGGGCACCTGCCGATAACGAAGGCAATTTTGCGCTTTGTATGTAAGACTCCATCTCACTGTGTGACTGAGTGTCTGCATCTGCATGATAACATCATTATCACCATGGAAGCATAGACCAAGACCAGCACATTATCAATGTGCGATGGCCTTTAGTCTTAGGCGAAGGTATAAAATATATGGCAGTGTGACTTCAAAGTGACACAGTCCTAATGAAGCTATTCATTGTGTTTGATGAGACTTTACTGGGAAAATTGCAAACAATGAGCGAGAGTGTAGAGGGAGCACTAGCAATGTTACAGAACACAGTCACGATGTGGCTTCTCTGTCATGATGGGGATATAAATTATGTTACACAAAGGGAATAGTGAGTGTGGCCTGTGTGCGGTGCGACTGAGTCACGGGCTATGGTTTATTTGGCGAACGACGTCAGAGGTTCCCAACGGAGAAACAAGTTTGATTGGTATGAGATTCTCCACCAGAGACACTTGAGGTATGCTCTATTAGACTGTCGTTTCTGAATTCTGACAACAGTTTAGAATTGCGTGGTTTATATTTTTTCGTCACCGCCTAGTAGGTACTTTCATAATGAAGTTGAAATATTTATCGGACTTTAATATTTATTACTCTTTTTATCAACAAGAAGTAAAGAACACCCAAGGAGTAAGTAGACACAATTTTGAAGATAACCGAAAATGCCTTGGGCTTGACATCTTCTCTGTTGTTTTCAATATTAAACAGTTGCTGAGTATCAAATTGCAATCGGTTTCAGTTGACTTTTTACTGTGTACTCAGAGGTCGTCCAGTGGTAGAAATTCTACCATTTTACTAACCTGGCTTATACACAAAATATTAGAATACAAATTAAACACAGCATTGCATCTCTGCACAATCATAATAACAAAACAATAAAGTGCACGACTGGGTCGAACAAAACTTTCTCTTTTATCAAAAGTCTTTTCAAATAAATATATCGTTCATTTGCTACAATACCGTCATAACTGAAAAATCTCAATTTTTCAAGAGAGGATTTTTAAGTTTAAAATTTGCATAGTTATTATTAGGGGTGTTTAATCTGAGGTTGAATTATTTCTACCAACAGCTTCTTTAGCTTAAATTCATCCCTACTTTTGATTACGACACTTTTGCAGTGAAAATTAACATTCTTTATGAAAGAGAATGTTGGCATCACGACCAGTGTTACCTTTCGGGACGCTTTAGAGTCATTTCGACTCCTTTTTGAGCTGCTGGACTCCGAACGACGTCTATTTGAAAATCAGTGAATTCGGACTCCTTTTAAAAATGTAGGATATTTTCGCTGTAATTCAAAATTGTTCAGTGTATTTAGTTGAATTCGAAAGACTTTGGTTTTACCTGAATGAGAATTGAACAGTTTGTTTATTTAAAAAAGAAAAGAAGATATTGACATCAGAATGGGACTCCTTTTTTCATCCAGCACTCTTTTTTTGACTCTTTCTGAAAATGTTCAGAGGTAACACTGACGACACAAGATCTCTCTCTTGGTCAATTTTTGAAACTGAGAAATTACGTTCTACATGATAAAAGGTAGCTATTGCAGCAAATGAGCGATATGTATGTACGTACATGCAAGTATTCAGAGATTTGTTTTTGAATTTGCATTACCAGTTATAAACTGAATATCACGATGAACGTGTGCTGGGGTGAAAAAGCAAATGAAGTGGGATATTCTGATTGTGTAAACTCCAAGTAGTTGGAATTATTTTAAGGTGCATATTCAAAATGATTGAAAAAAACTAGAAGTAGGTAATATTTGCTGAAAATAAGTTTTGCGTTGCTGTTATTGCATTTCTAATGGCTGTTGCAAATTTAAATTTTAAAGTGCGGTACCTATTGAGTTTTAAAAATATATATGAACAGAGATCGGTTTTTGGCAGCCATTTTTTGAGAAAAAATTCTTTGGCGTTAGGCAAAAAGGTCTTAAGTCAGAACTTGCAGTTTTTCGTAAGACCAAATTAAAAGAAGTTTAGTTTAGTCTTAACTTAGTTAGTTTCATCTGACTTATTGCCTAAGGACTAAATTATTACGATGGGAGAAAGTTGTGCTAGACCTAAGTCGTTAATACCAAACGAAATAGAAAAAAATTGAGATAAACCCAATACAAAACTCAAAATGCATTTTTTGACTTAAGACCTTTTTGCCTAACGTCAAAGAATTAAAAACAGATTTCTTCGATTTTTTTGAGAAAAACTAAGCACGGGATCTTACTAACAATACTGATATTATCGTTAATATGCATTTCGATCAAAATCGTTAGAGCGGTTTTTGTAAAATTTGGCAGACAAAACAGTACCAAATTTTGCAATGTTTAGTTTGAAAAATACTATTTGTTAACTATATAGCTAAATATTGATTATAAGATATTGTTCAGGATATAAGCATTACTTGGTTTTTAAAGTTTCATCGAAGTCAAAAATGGGGTTTTCGAGATATAGGAAGTTCTTAAAATTAGAGTTTTCGGTGATTCGAATTGAAAATTAAGGACGCAATCATTTTAAGAACATCAATTTTACTCTATGTCTGCATTTTGGTCAAAATAATTATTGCCGTTTTCAGGTAAACTAAGGAAAACTAAATTTAAGAAAAAAAGACTTTTTTCAAAAACCCATTTTACGATAATATCGAGAGAAACTGAGTTTGCCATTAAGTTGGAAATGACCATATAACCATAGGATTTCATTTTTGTTACAATTGTATGGACCGTTTTCGAGATATGTCCAAATTTCAAAAGCACCGTTACTTGAATTTCTAGCCAAAAACTGGATATATAGTCATAGTAACCTCACCCACATAAGCGTAAATATGAATTTTGGTTGAAATCGTTAGAGCCGTTTTCGAGCAAATCAAACTGGTACAAACAGTTTGTATCGGAAGTGCCATTAATATTGAGGTTACCTTGCAAAATAAAATCCGAAAGTTTGAACGAAATCCGGTCTGCCGTTAAGGCTGTAGGCCTGCGGAAGGACGGACAGACCGGACAGAATTTTCCGACCCACTTTTTTGAGTTCGTGTATCATCGTTATGTCAGAATTGATCAACATCTCGAGTTCGAAATTTTGTACGAAAACAACATCTTTCTCTTACTACGTAATGGAGAAAGTTAAAAAATCTAGCGAATGTGTTGTGTTTAAGGCAGTAAAAGTGTTTTTTAACTATTTGCTTTCGCCTATTTATATAAATAAGATGACTGAGTATGAGTACCTAGTTCAGAAGAGATCGATTTGGAGTCAAAATATTATAAATTACGCAAATGAATGGATTCTGGGAAGTTTCAAACTTCCAAGAATAACAAAAGCGGTTGTATGATGATGGTCTGGACCCTATCCAGTAATAAAGGAAGAAGCTGGATCGCTTCTGTTTGGTGAGCTGAAAGTTGTCTATTTCTCTTGGTTAGTTATATGTAGAATGATAAACTCCATTAGAATGTCCCAATTTGGAAATTCGAATTTGAGTACCTATCTAAAAAAAAAAAAAAAAATAGTTGGCGCAACAGGTCTGGAGAGACCCTAGGCCTAGCTTCTCACAACCATTAGTTTTGTGTGAGTTTTTCATTTTTGGAACGAATGGAAGGGATCTACAGTTTTATGCCGACTCCAAACGGCTAATTGAGAAGCTCTTACAAGACATTTATACTCCCGGATGTTTTTCAGACGTTCGCGAGAGGTAGCGCAGCGGAAAAAAACCCTAAGTCGGAATTTGGTTTTTGCGGGATTCGAACCTGGGACTCCCGCATAGCAGTCCAACACACTAACCACTAAGCTACTGCGACTACAATTGAGTATCTGAAAATAGAAATAAATAAAAAGGCCAATCGGTTTCAAAAATGTATTTTTTATATTTAATTTTATTGAAAAACGTATTCTCCATCTGGGCCACTGCGCCAAATCTGATTGTTAATTTTCTCCGACTGTAAGGTTCTTGGCCGGAATAGATTTAAAAACTACTGCATAAAATTTATACCAGTTATCGCAACTGCATTGCTGTCGCAATTAAAAGATAGGATATCCTTCATCGCTACCCGCTGTACAGAAGCATAGATCTAAGCTGATGTCTAAGCAAAGGGTTTTATGGGGCTTAACTTAAATAAGCAGCTTAGATATCTTCACGTCAGTCTTTCGCTCGTTTATAAGTCCTTATAAAACCAAAAATACCAGCTCATTTGCCTTTCAGAAATTGTCGATCAAGTGAAAATAATCAAAGTAACTCATCATTTTGGTAGGACTTGAAAATATTCACAATTTTGCTATACAACCTATATAAAGCTTAACTGAACTGCATTCTGAGTTGGCGTTCATTAAAGCCAGCTATGACAGTTCTAAAGAAACAATTCGTTTCCTTTTACAACTTTCCATCAGGCACAAAGTTCTGTCTCACTAAAAAGGGAGCAGAAATACCCGCCTTTTGCATGTGTGACAAAGTTTATTCTCCGAATTTGTCACAGTGACTTTATTTGCCACTACTTTCTCCACTATCCTTTTGTCACAAAACCCTTAAATTTTTTTTTACTTTCGAAAGTAATTTCTTCTTAAGATTTCCGACAAAAAAAAAATCCCATTTTATTCGCTACACTCAGTCGATTCCTCCTTTGCTCAAGCAATCGGGGTAAAGGACAAAAGTTAAGCTCATAAAATATTTAAACTTTATCTTATCGCTCAGGTAAGGAGGCATGATGCTCTTCCATGAAAATTGAGGATAAACTTTTTTTTGTCCACGTCACGTTATGCGCTTCCCATTTCCTGGTTTAAGTTCATTGTAGAGTTTTCATTGTATTTTCCATGCACTAAAAAAAGTAAATAATTTTTTTTTACAGCCTTGAGGGCATTTTTAGACTACATTTGTGCAGCTTGCCTCGGCATTTGGCTCCACGACGGACCAGAGGAGCACGAGAAACGAGAGACGAGAGTAATTGCAAAGTATAAATTGTATTTACAAGGTGTTGGGCGCGTTTTGAAAATGTGGTCTAGGATTTGTGTTCCCTACGTAACGGAAGTGTGGTCACAATAAATCATTTTTATTTTATTTTGTTCAAACACAAGGGACAGGTAAATTAAATAATGATATGTAGAGTGGTC
Source organism: Cheilosia urbana (assembly GCA_946477585.1). Taxonomy (NCBI): domain Eukaryota; kingdom Metazoa; phylum Arthropoda; class Insecta; order Diptera; family Syrphidae; genus Cheilosia; species Cheilosia urbana. The sequence goes on along the minus strand of OX297855.1, from coordinate 17,783,899 downwards.
ATCCTCATGAGGGTGGATAAGGATGATTTATGCTGCGAAAGTTTAGCAAACGGAAACATTGGGCGGGAGAGAGTATTTGTGCTGATTTTACTTTGTTAATAAAATGTTTACACTAATACTTGCACAAGTGATGGTGGATTAAATTCGGATTTGAGCTGGTTTACTACTGGTCATTTTTTATCCATTTAAAAATGCGATTTTTTTAGTTAGAAGTCTTATGATGGAATTGTAGGGAGGCACAGGGGTGATGTGTTCCCTTGTTGGCCGGAAAGTTAGGTGACTGAAAAAGAGAATTAAAATCAATTCTTTCAATTTGAAATTGTAAAGAGGTAAGCGCGGTACAGCAGGCAAACCGCAGCTTCTGCAGCCGTACGCCTCAAAGCTATTTCACAATGGACAAGCAAAACAACTGGCCATGCCGCTATCCTCAACAACATTAGGAACCTTCCAGAAAACATCGATTACACCACACCAGAACTACAATTTGATAAAAACTTCCAGGTCTCCATTCCTACTAGATCATTATGGGAGGAGAAAGCATCCGTGGATGATGAATCGATCCATTTCTACACAGATGGTTCGAAAACTGTGAACGGTGTTGGTGGCGGTTTCTTCTCTAATAGACTTAATCTTAGTCTCTCCTTCCGTTTTCCTGATCACTGTAGCGTTTTTCAGGCGGAAATAATGGCGACAAAAGAGGTCTTATCTTGGCTAAGGGAAAACGTGATATCTGCTAAAGATATCCGTATCTTCTCTGATAGTCAGGCCGCTATCAAGTGCCTGGAATCTGTCTCCACGAATTCCATAACAGCCCAAGACTGTCGTTCATCTCTCAGAGAGATGGCGGAGCAGTTCAACATTCACCTTTGTTGGGTGCCGGGGCATAGGGACATTCTAGGTAACTGCAGGGCTGATGAACTCGCCAAACACGGAACTACGATACCTCTGCTCCCAATTAAGGATTCCTTAGGTATTCCACTCGCTACTTGCAAACTCAAAATAAAGCTGGACGCTATCGAAAGAACAAATCTTAGGTGGTCAACCGGCTCGACTTGTCTAGCGACAAAGCAGATCTGGCCAAAGCTGGATCTAAAACGTTCTAGGCATCTGATCTCCCTCGATAGGAAGCATATTAGTGCTACAATAGGTGCCATCACGGGACACTGTCTTATCGGCAGGCATGCAAAAAGGCTTGGCGTATTCTCTAACGATTTTTACAGAAGCTGTTTTGCCGAGGAGGAGGAGGAGACTGTTCTCCATCTTCCTTGTACGTGTCCGGCTTTCTCACAAAGATGAAAACTCCACTTTAGAGCGTTCTACTTTAGTGATCTGAACGATCTAAAAAACATAGACATCCGAAATCTACTACGCTTCATTAGAAGCTCCGATTGGTTCAACGAGTAGGAGGAATGAATTATAGATTCACGTGGTATCACAAGGGATCTTATAATGGTCTAAGTGTGTCGACTAATCTAACCAGTTAGCTGACAGCCATTTCAACCTAACCTAACCTAACCTAAGCGCGGTACATGCAAATATTTCAAAAATTCAAATAATCCCCATAACATAAAAAACTATTCTATCTTTCAAACTGGAAGCAACTGGAACTATCCATCCACAAAATTTCAATCAACTCGGTAGAGCTGTTTCGGAGATCGGTAACAGCGCCATCTATCAGGTCCAAAAATATCCTATACCTACTTCTTTTTTTTTTTATATAATTTTACTCGCGCTCAAGGGGTTATGAATACCCTTATAATGCGGGGCACAGCGCGGCATTCAAGTTTTTAGGAAGAGAAAGAGGGATAGGAAAGAGTTTGTGGCGCAGTGGATATTCTCCACGAGTGGCGTCCTAATAGCTAGGGGAGAATTGTTGATATTTGTGTTCGCTTATAATTCACTTAAACTTATTCGCAGTTCGGATTTGAACACGTAACTTCCCACTCAACAAGCGAACACTCTATCACTGCGCCACGGCCACCCGCGGGAACAAAGAATATACATCCACAAAGTTTCATTGAAATCGGTTAAGTGGTTTCGGAGATCAACAAAAGAGCCGCCCTTGGGTCAAAAACAGTCCCATCTTTCAAGCTTCAACTTACCATACAGAGAGACAAAATTTCATTGAAATCGGTTGAGCGGTTTCGGAGATTGATAACAACGCCACCTATTGGTCCAAAATTCTATCTTTTAAAACTGCGTAAACCTGAAATACATCAATATGAACAAAACAAAAGAAGAATCATAAAAATTGACCCAGTGGTTATCGAGTTATATCATCATCGAGTTTCACCCCGAAAGAATTGTAGGTTGGTATATAAAAAAAGATTACTATTGAAGAAAATTAAATTGAACTGAAAAACGAAATATACGCCTACAACGCCACGTGTTGAGGATCTTTCAACATTTTCCTAAACCATCCCTGATTCAAGACGAACAAAACAAAATAAATATCATTCAAATCGGTCGAGCCGTTCTGGAGCCTTTACCCGACTAACGCAGAGCAATTCATTTTTATATATATAGAAGATGTCTGTAAAAAGCTTAAAAATCAGTGAGTTTTACTTACAAAAAAAAACTGCTGGACTTGTAACCTCGACCAAGAACCAAATATATACAATTTCACAATAGACCACCACTTGAACGCATTTATTTGGGCGATCTACGATTTTACCTCTCTTATACAGCTTCATCTTGTCTAATTTTATGAAATAAAACAAAACGTTTAGTTGGATCATGTATGTTTTCAGCCTTAGTCGTCAAAACTTCTTCTGATAGCCATTTCGGTTACTGCCTCAATATTGAAAAATGAATTAAATAGTATAGTAGCCAGAAAATGTTAAGGACTCCGCTAAAACATTGCAGCAACATGGTGTTCATGCCAGGGTCCTTGTTCTGTAATTATCACATCGATATATTTACCACTAAAACCATATAAATTGAAAAATATGTTCCTATGTTTTCGATGAGAAAAATTTATCGCACGAGTTAGAGGACATGGGCCCTATTGCTTCAGAGTATCAGACGGAAACTCAGTACTGTACCGACATTTCAGAAGCGGAAACGGTAACGGAGGAGGATTGAAAAAAGAAGATGCCCAGAAAAAAAATTAAAGGAATAAAAGGTTGGTGTCTGTTTTGTTTTTTTTACCAATGAACTTGAGCCTAATCTGAACTTTGAAGCTGTTTGAAGCTGTGGAAAAGTTTATCCGATATGTCCTTAGGAGATTTTTTCAAATTCCAAGTAAGTAGTTTCCCCAACTATATGTTGGACTTGGAGACTGGAGTAGCTCCCTTGTGCATGGATACCCTCAAATTGCATCTACATTACATTACATTGCAAATGTGTTCAAGAGTGGGAATTGCTACGACTGAAATGCGGTTATAACCTCACTTTTGAGCCGAATGAGTAACAGGCTTCTATAAGGCAGAAAGCAAAAAAGTTATTGACTGAAACTGGACAAAGAGTTTATGACGAATTTTCAAATTAAGCCCAGTCATCCCAACACAGAGCTTACTATAGCAAGCTTAACTATAACCTAAAGGACAAGACTTATTTTTTGAGCAGTTATTCGATACACAAGATAAGCACTTTCTTCCAAGTTAGAGGTGAACTTCTAAGACTAAATCTTATTCCACACCGCCCAGAGCTACCAATTCTATGCGATATTTGTAATCTCCAGGAGCGAGAGGATGTACAAAAATGTAAAAAAAAAAAAGCTAATAAAATATTTTCTACTTCCAATCGAAACAAAACTCTTGTTCAAAATTTCCTTAAAATTGGAGGGAGTAGATATACCCATCGAAAAACAAAAACATAAAAATGTAAGTGATACTATGGCTTATTTTTCAAAGACGGACGGATGTGAAAATTGAATTTTAAATTCAAGGGGACTACCTATACCTATACTAAATAGCCTCACTTTAGCAGTCTGCAAGTGGTCGCCATAAATAAAGTGTTATAACCACAGACCACATCCGTTCAATGGCTGTGGTGTGCGGATTCATGCATTTTTAAATGTAGGCCACCTTTAGCTACACAGACAACTGTCCCAATTGATGTGCATAAGGTCTATATGATTATCTTACCTCTAGGTTTCAGTTTTGTAAATTAATTTGTTTGGCCTTTGTATCCCCGAGTAAAAGATAGAAACTACGATTCAAACTTTAATACGAAAAAGATGGCCCACTTTCTGCTTTAAACTTTGTTCGTACCACTTGACCCATAACAATTATCCTTCAGACGGATTCTATGACCTTTTCAACTGAAACACGCTGCCTGCCTAAAGAACCGAAATTATTCCAAAGTAAGAAAAACTATGCAGCCAAGTGTACCAAGAAACTAAGTGCTTTTCATGAGCAGTGCTCTTTCCTTGTAACACTTGTTGAGTTTATAACAGTACTAGAAACCCGAAACCCATCGTTCCACATCATAACTGCTGCATAGTAGCAACGCCCTTGAATCGTCACTCCCTGCTAACCTTGGCATTTGTGAAAATTATGAAAATAAATGTGCCGTCGGTAATTTTAAAGCTGTCCCAGTTGACAAAACTATAGAATGAGCCCAGATTTAATTGTTCGTACCCGATTTGTTCCACATTAACCTAAAACTTGCCCCATTTGTATGCACCAGCACAGATCCTTTTAACGTATTCATTACCTCAATTACGGACAGAACTTAAAAGGCAACGAACACAATGCGCCAACCCTAACGAGGTTTTTAAGCGAATTTAATTAAAGTTCAAGTGGCAAATGGAATATTAACATGCAGCTCGTGCAATTTTTCCGACAACGAAAGAAAGGAGTAGATTTTTTTTTTGTGGAAAATCTAAGCTACGCCATCATTTCCATTCATTCCGCAGTTCACCTTCACATTATCTTTTCGCTTGTGTTCCATCTGCTCCCTTCAGGGATAATTCAAGCAGAAAAGTGCACAAATACAAATGTTGGGGTTATATATATATTTTTTTTTAAATTTTAATTTCTACAACAACCATTCCCTCTGGAATGCCAGATCGTTTGTTCGCTTGTTGGTTTTGCGAGCTTTATCCGGGAGTGAAATAAAACAAAATCGTTCTCGTTGTGACTCCATCAGAAAAACATACAAACAAAACATACATCTCTCCCGTATGTACCTATACGTGCGAATATACTCATCGCATTTACTAGAGAAATTTAATTTAGTCGTCTGGTTGTCGATCGTTTAGATGGCTCGATTGCACTTGTAATAATATTCATCCAGCTGACCTGAATTCCATTTTTGCATCCTTACATCGATAAGCATGCCATTCGAATGTTGTGTGCATGTTTTGTGGTGAAACGTGTGCGTCTTGCACATGGCTGGACCTTGAGTACATTCAAGGGTGTGCCAGCCGAGTACTACTTTGGAGCTTAAGGGGCAGCTCTTGTTTGCCTGGACAGCCAGTAGGGATTATTTACGAAGTGAGTTGTTCGTGTAAGTTGATGCGATGTGAGGGAATGCTGCTTTTATTTGTCTCAATTGATTGATGGGCTTGGGTTAAGCTATGGAGAAACTGCAATTTTGTACACACACAGGGACTGAAAATTGATCAGAGTTTGTGAGTGGAATGGTCTATGGAAGATTGGAGTTTTGGCTCAGAGGTGTACTTGATAACAGAAGTGACACTTATCTGGAATAGTTGCGGAGCATTATCGGTTTATGTTCACCTACCCTTCCCAAGAAAAAGTAGTGAAAAAATTCACCATTCATTAAAAAGTATAATTGGTATCATCCGATTTACTACAACCACTATATGCAGCTCTATTATTAGGCAACAGCATCTGCAAAACCGACAATCATTTTGAACAATATTTTTCATTAAAACAACTTTTTTTGGCAACTGATTTTTTTTTAAACAAAGTGTGAAGCGAATAAATGAAAAAGGGAAGATATTATTGGGCTTCAAATGCCACACAGCAGGAATCTACTTAAACACTGCAAGGACTTATCATTTTTGTAGGCCGATCCTATTCACACGTCATTAGGGACACGGCTTAGGTCGGCGGCGCTTCGTTCGCAAAAAGGAGTCTAAACTCCAGTTTTACATTTTCGGGCACGAGTCTGTACAACTTATTTCTTAAAACACTGTTTTTAATGAAAATTCATAAGCCGTCGATCTAAGCCGTGTCTCTAACGACGTGCGAATAGCCACTTCGATATTTGTATAATGCTGCTAAGTGCAAGGTCTACGATGGACTGTATGCTTGTAAAGTATCCACATACTGTATTGATTTTCATCGTTTGTCATCTGATTGTACTGGTTATATTTTATTTTTTACCAGATTGACCCCATGCTTCCAACACCATCTGCAAGTCGATGAATCTCGCAGTCTTAGAAGTTGACCAAGGTTTCTGAGGTTTAAATTGAATAATGGAGCTACTTTTACAGCAGACAGATTTTAACAGATTTTCTATTAACGAACTTAACAAGGCGATTCGCATTTCATTCGCCCGCAAGTTCATCTGAGAATTCCAGTCAACTTGTGTTTCATATGAAACGATTGACCTCGGGGCAAGTGCCGATGGAATATTCGTCGATTCGATCAAATGAACGCGAAGGAACAAAATGCGAACATGTACAGAGAGTTTTTGTATACCTAGGAAAGAACTTGCAATTTTCATAGAGAAGAAAATGCAAACTACCCATAGGAGAAGAATATACAATATTTGATACTGGGACGTTTTCCTCATTTTTTTTGATGACTTTTTTGATGAGTGATGAATGAGGTTACTTTGGGCTGCCTACTAGCACTTTGTCTCTTCAAAACAATTGCTTAAAAATAAACATTGGATTTATTGGCTCTTTCACACTAGTTTCCTCTTTATTTTAATCATTTATTTAACACCACACGGTAAGGTTACAAGAAGAATATTGAATGAATCGGAAAGAAAACAACGCATTTTCATATGTCTACCTGAGATTGTAGCTTGGTGTTTCTGTTTTTTTTTTTGGACTCCGTGAAATTTTATGTATAGTTCAATAAAATAAAAAGTTTTGTTAAATTATTGCTCGAAATATTTTTATTCCCATTAGAATAAATCGCAGTAAACTTGTATTATAGATATTTAGTGAAATTGTCCTTATTAGAGGCGGTAAAGGCAAAAGAAAAAACCGTAAGTGCGCGTCTTGTGCTGCTGGAGGTTCTAAAACAAATGAGTCTGCTGCTGTTCCTATAAATGTAGCACTGCGAAAGCCAGAGAAATCCAACTTTTGTTATTAGAAATAATGATTTATTTATATATGTTTTGATTGAATTATTGCAATTTTTAATGATTTAAAAATGTTTGTGCCCAGATTACTCCCCATTTTTGGCTGTAGTACTGCTACCTTTTAATATTTCTCTCCGGCAACACTGTGTGCTGGACCCGAATTCTCAAAAATTCTCGCATACGTTTACCTGGCAAAATCGCCTATTCGATGCGAAAGTCTGAAATTTAAAATTCTGGAAATCCGCATTTGAGAATTTCTCTTCGAATGTTACTCCTTTGTGTTTTCCATGCGGATTTACGTCTTGTATTCGGAATTGGGTGTTTGATACCTCAAAGGTGTTTTTTTTTTTTTTTTTTTTGTGTATGTGACAAAATAGGAGTCAAATTCAAGTGAAATCGTGCCATTCGTTCAAAGCAGTTTTGGGGCTTGGTTGATTTCGATTTCGCCTAACTGCTTCTTTGCCAATAATTGAACAAATGCTGAACTCATATCACCCACAATGGCCATTGAAAAAAAAAAAAAAAAAAAAACACATAGATGTTCATTTAACACACATGTATTTTAATTTAATATATTTATTTTTTTGGAACAATATTTCCCAACCAATTTAAATTCGAAAATTGGTTTTTGATTTGATTGTTTTTTTTTTTTCACAACCTGTGTAAAACTCTACCTCATCGAGAGGTGAATATAATTTTCGCACAGGTGGAAAAAAAAAAACGTAAAACTTTGAGAATACCATATTTTTCTTTTTGCTATGAAAATTTAAGGCGGAGTTTGAGAATTTGGGTCCTGTTCATCTTATGACGAATGAAAAAAAGAAAAAAGAAAGATATCCTCAAAGTAGTTTTACTCATGTTGACCATGATCGCCCGCACAGTCCCTTTGTGGAACAAAACGGGGTAGTGGTTGTGGAAAAGCCACGTAGTGTTAAAGCGTCACCTAGGCGCAAGAGGCGGAGGTTCAAAAAGGTTTGACATATTGTCAAAACACATGTAAGCAATGACTGTTCCTTTGACATGCAACTGAATCTCTACAAGGAATACGCAATAAATTATAAACTTGTATAGCATAACATTTTCAAATTTATCGTCTTTTTACACAAAAGCGCGGTCAGTTTATTACCCTGTCAAAGATGATATCATGCTCTTCAAACTTGGAGTGAGAAGGCATTAACTTTGATCATACTTCTTTGTTTTTCTCTTATCAGAAAATATTAAAATAAAGACTGCGGGTTAATAAAAAGTAAAGATCGCATTCGTTGTTTTATAAATTTCTAGTTGAACGATGTTCGCAAAACGTTCATCTAGGAGAACGCGTTTGCCCAGTTTCTTTTCGCTTGCTCTTTGGAATTTCTTTGACTAAAAATAGTACAAAAAAAGGTGCATGGTACCAAACTAGTTTGCCTAAAATTGTCAAATTTGTGCATCCTAAAATGCATTCCCACCCATTGTAGAACGCTCGCAAAAATGCGTTTGAAAAGCAAGTTTCGAGAACCTGTCACGTTTACTCGTCAATGTTTCGCGCTGACAACTATTTCCCCCATTCACAAAATTACCCAAATTTCATCAAATTACCTCATGAATTTCATTGCATATAATCCCACAGCTGCATCGATCACTGCATAGCATATATCCTTTCAACATTCTGCAACAACATGTATGAATGGTGCCGCAATAAATGTCACATGTGAAAGTTATTATCCATTAAAATGTTCCCACTCATATACACAAGACCCATGATAAATTCCACATGACAAAAATTAAATATTCTGCAGCAAAAGTTTCCATTATTTCAATAGGAACAAAAACAATGCTCCCACTTTCCGAGTAATTTATGGCCAACTATTATTCTCTTCATAAGAACAGACAAGAAAAAAAACAACGTGTTAATGTTTTTCCACTCTTGTTATCATCTTTTCAGATCCATTTGACCTAACTCACCGCAGCACCTCCCACATACTCACAACGAATTGAATCATTTAACCGTATATCGCAATATCGCAACAAAAGGACACGTATGGTAAAAGCAACCAAGACAACAGCTGTACAACCACCGAAAGATATTCACAAAACTGCATAGTCGCGCACATGCACGCCATCGTGCCCCCGCTCGAAGCCTACCTCCTTTACGTGGGCCATCGCAACGCGCACTTGTATACCAGATACTTGCAAGCGACAGCAGCCACAACAGTGGCAGACATTTATGTATAATCCAATGTGAAACAATTTTGCTGGAGTAATTTGAATAAACCCTCGGCGGGATAAAAATACTCACGTCGCAGACCACGCACATAGAGATCTTGAGCAAAAAAGGACACTACTTTTTTAGAATGAGGACCAGCACATAAAAAAAAACACTAGCCGTATCTAGCCACCTCTATGCTGGCCAATTTATTTGCGAGGATGTTCATGTGTGCACGAAATAGAGTTGCGTTTTAAATGCATTGCCACTCGATTGCATAACAAAACACCACACGCGGATATTATACCGACAACGTGATCCATTATTCGTTCTACAGTCTACCCCCCGTCGTACGTGTACAGCTCTGTTTTTGTCATTATTCGTCCTTGGCTGTGAACGATAGCCGCGTTTGGGATACATAGACGCGTTTTGCTGGCGAAACATTAGCGTGCGCTCGAGGAGTATATTCGTTTTCGTGTTCAAAGTGAGAGGAAGAAAAATTAACAGTCAACATGTTGCCGACAAACGTGATGTCGTTTATGAAAAAGGTGAGTGATGGTGTGATAGTAATTAATATGCAACTGAGTGGAGTGTAATGCCTACCCTTGCACAATGTGGATATGTGTGTGTTTTTTTTTTTCTCATACAACACTCGACTCCTATAGGGGGCCATTGACAAATGGTCGTTGGTCGTTTACTTTTTTTTTCCATCTATGATCCAGGCTGCCGACCTGTTAACTTTGTAAAGTAATTTACTTAATACATAAATTAAGTGTATGATATTGGGAAAGCGATATCCTGCCAGAGTACCACATGCGTTGATGTAGGGTAAAAGGGCTGCCTACTGCGTTGTTGGTTATTTTCAAAATAATTGCTGACATACAGACTTTCTTGTGGGTTGATACTTAAGAGCAAAGGTAGAGCAGGATAAAATAAAAATATGCCGTCGATGAATTAATAAATCAGCGTACCACGATGGTTGCAATTTAGTAAGCGAAATAATGGTACGTATACGCCACCGACAGTTGATAAATTAAAAATAAAACAGAGATTGACAGGCGATTTGCAAACAACAATTGGGTAGTAATATTTCGGGTTGAGGGGAGAAAGGGTAAGGATTTTAAAAGTATGCGAATATATTGCCACAAGTTTGGTCCTCTCCGAATGTCAAAGTGGCTGAGGATGAGGAGGTTATTTCAGCTGAAGCTTCTCTCAGATGAAGCGGACTCAGCGTTGCTGCGAAAAAATTCAAAAGTGGAATAATTAATTTACAATTATTTTGTGTTTCATAAAGGTAAAGAATTTATAAAAAATTTTTCTAAATATTACGAATTTTATTTCTCTCATTATCCTTTTGTAATATTAGTTTTAATTAAATTTTAATTTTGCAAATTCAAGAATTGCCCAGCCCAAAAATTGTCATTTAATGATTTTTCTACGTTTACAAGTTTTCTTATCAGCTGAACTCTAAAGGGCCCAACCCGTAGAATCCGTCGCGTCTGTTGCGGCAACTTTTTCAACTGACAGGAATACACAGTAGCTTGTGGAAGGTAGGTGACCCGACCCATAAGAAGCGCACGAGCCGGATGCGACAGAGAAAGTAGGTTTACCCACTTTGACTTTCTACTTTTCTGTCCATCGCACCCGTTGACAGCTGGCACAGCGTGAGAGGTCGCCTTTTCATTGGTGGAAATATGGAGAGCATAAGAGAAACTGTCATCGGCTGCCACCAGTGATCTTATATCGTGGGATTTCTTCTTTTTTCCGTTTTTTTCGTTGCCTTAAAAACTATCCGTGGGCAAAAAGAAAAAGCTGCAAAAAACATTCAAACTAATTTTTTTGTTTTTAATTTCATCAAAATATGCATCTACCGTTTACCAGGATAATCAACACATAAATGTACATAAAAAAACGTACTTAAATCGCTTTTTAGCAAGATAATCATGATAATATTAACAAACTGCTATTTTTATACCAAATATATAATATAAATTTTACTTTTAAAAGTAAGATTTTCACAAAAAAGTACCTATCCAGGGGATTATTTAAAAGGGAATTTGAGTACAGTGGAAAGGGAATAAAATGAAAGGAAACTAGACAATGAGGGGAATAAATGGCTACACCATTTTTTATCGTACCGATAATGGCTTTAACTCAAAACCAAACTACATGAAAAATGAAAGAACACGTTTCGTAGAATTGAAGTATGTAATATTTTTTCATAAATGCTAAAAATTAACAAAAGTTAAAATTGTTTGCTACAAGCCTAAAGGACAAATTGCATATAATCAGGCTAAACTTTTTACACAAAATAAACAAAGCAAAAGAAACAAAATGAGTTACCTTTGTAAATTTTTGCAATTTTGTCACCGTCGCCTCGGATTCGAAGAAGAGCAGAGTTGTCGTTCCGAAACATTATTATATACAACATAAAAATGAGTGTAATTATGCGTCTGTAGAATTGAAAGTGTTTTATCTACTCTAATTTAAGTTATTGTCAACTACGAATTGAAGTTCAAAAACATCCCCACTGGGCTTAATGTAGGTTCAACTGAAACGGCATGGCGTGTGTCAGAACTTTTTCATGTATACAATAGTTTGACTTGATCTTTGCTTGGCGCAATATCAATATGAATTTTTGAAAAAAGGATCAGTGTAAGCTGCTGCTACACACCAAAACCAAACTCAAAGCGGCTGTCCTATCTCGAATTGAATAGACAAAAAAACATCAACTTTTGTACTCTAGTGCGGAAGGTAATAAATGGGAAAAGAGACAACTCGTTGTGGTCAAATTCATTTCTCGATTAAATGTCCTCTCATCAAAAGATTTACAGAGCTGTGAACATCTATTTTACATTTTCCTTGATTGAAAGAAAACTTTGGCCATTCTAATTTCCTAGTACAATACATCATGGCGGTTGAAGTTTTTCGATTTAAATATATAGGTAGGTACTTGTAGAAAGAGAGGCGACCGCGTAATAGCCTAAAGCATAAAACGGAAAGATGAGTTGTATATAAAATGAAAGCTGGCTCATAGATGTATAGGCAAAATGGAAAGGTTGGCGGAATTTGTTTGCTCAGGGACGAAAAAATGATGCTTTTCAGGTGCTTTTTTGTATTTGCTGAATGAAAGAGGGTCATTAATGGAATCTAAGGACATTTGCATTTAGTAATTCTAACAAAAAATCAACTCTTTAGAAGATTTATAAAGCAATAAATTTGACTTTTCTTTCGGATATAGTTAGATCGAAGTCACCGCTGACTAAGTCTCATCTAATCTAATCTAATCCACAAGAATGCTATGGACAACCTTCAACGTAGCTAGAACCGAGAGTCTCATACGAAAGGATAGAAAATCGTAGCTAGAACCGAGAGTCTCATACGAAAGGATAGAAAATCTCTTTCCACCCTTGTAGGAATCCTAAGTGGGGCACAACACTCTGCGGCATCAAATGAAGAAGTTACGCTTGACCGTAGAAGAACTGTGTAGAGGCTGCGGTGATGAGGAAGCTCTTGAGGACACAATCCACTTCCCGTGTCACTGCCCAGATCTCCAACACAATAGGCACAGATTCCTAGGGTGACACTTCTTCCACGACCTAGACGAGCTTTCCAGTACACGTATAGGCAAGATAATGAGCTTTATCAAATCCACAGGATGGTTTGTATGCACCAATAGAGTGAGTACTTAATCACAAGTATTTCTAGACAGGGTTATTGTGGGTAAGGGACATCCTTTTCCCCCAATGGGCATCGCAATGGGTCAATATTGACCTGAGTGTGGCACCGAGTACCCCACGGCCCACGCCAACCCTCTTACCTAACCTAACCTAAGTTTAATCTAAAGTGGCATTTGCCAAATAAGACAAATAACAAGCTTTTGTACTTTTTCAAATTTCCCTTTGCTTTGTCTGTCAAAGCATAATAATTTTTGTTTATTTATGTTATTCAAGTCGTTTTCATTGGGCAAAAAAAAGCGACCGGGAGAGTCCAGGACCAGGTGAGAGTTAATATCGCTGCTCGTCTGATTGTTGAACAAGGTCCGCTGCTGCTGTTTTTTTTTGTCTATGAAGACTTGTTGTAAACGGTTGAGTTGGTGATCGTTTTTTCTATTGCTGGATTATGGAAACGCGCTGACTAAAAACGGTTGATGGGTGGTGATGAGCTCCTCTTGCTGACGACGTACGGATACGTTGCTGCGAATCATAGTTATTGCTTTTTCTAGCGTAAGAGATGATTTTAGCTGAATTTAGTTTTTCAGAGAAATTTCTATATCTGATGCCAACAACTTAACGGTCGCGTAACATCTCCCCTTTAAGAGTCCCGTGTTGGCAGCTCTCTAACTACTTATAGACTGCGGCTATGCAAGTTTCAACCGATTCCCCTCCTTCTTGACACTTAGAGTTGAACTTTGCTCGTTCAAAAATAATAATTTGTCTTACAATGAAAAAATTATCAAAGGATTGTAAGACTTTTTGGTAGTCTTTCTTATCATCTGCACTTAAGCTGAAGGATAAGAATTTGTCGTCCGCTTGGTCGCCCATTAAATAAGCAAGCGTGTTAATTTGATCTTCTTGGGGTTTCGTGGATAAGCCAGATGCGATTCTACAGCGCTCGAATCATCATCAAAGACAACTTGAAGCTCGCCTCTGGTGAAAAAACAACATTGAGTCACAATAGTCCTATCTGGAAAGCGAATTTTTTTATTAACTATAGGTAGTTATAGTAAAAAACAAGTTAGAATAGATAATAGGGTTGGCTATACAAAATTGCCCAATTGCGCAACTGGGGTCAAATTCGTAAGCGAGCAATACCTCACTGAATTTTGTGGATTTTACATGCAAAACAAAAACAAATTCAGCCACGTAATACCCCAACTCGATCACAGAAGCGGTCATTCAACCCCTGATTTTTAAACCATCAGTTCCATTAAGTGTTCTGTTTGAATGCATATGACCCGATTAAGGATCGGACTCTGGTTTTGATTTTTTAACACTCAGTTTGCGAAAGTAAATATTTTGCTAATAAAATTTGCAGACCCAAAAAGAACAAACGTGACCCACCTTTTTATGTACCGATAGAATGTTTGCTGTATCTCTTTGTCTTGCCTTGTTTTCCCCAATGGAATTAATTTATCTACCCGTGCATAAGGTTTGCTCAACGCCTTTTCTAAATAAAATCAAACCACATATCACAAAGCCAAAACATCAACATTGCCTTCTTTATGTTTGCACGTTGTAAATTCGGCAGAGAAAAATAAAACTGTATGTGTTTAAAAAATTTAACAAAAAAAATCCGAGGAATGCTAATGAAAGCTTTGTATAATGGAAATAAGTCTCAAATTTTATACAATTAATTCAAATTACAACTGCAAGTATTTGCCAAGAACAAGTTTTATGAAAATTGAACGCGAATTGTACACCTGAGTTTGGGAAACGATTTTTAGATTTATTTACGAAGCATTCCAGTTTGTTGTTGAAATAAATAAAAGCATGAGAGTATCAATTATTTTTTTGTTGTATTGAAAAGCCATATATATCTATCTCTGAATTGATTTATGATTTATGATTCTTGTTTAAACTACACGAGGATTTTGCGTTATTTAGCGTTCCAAGGTTCATATTTCTGTTTTTTTTTATTTTTCGTATCTGTTTTATTTGCTATAGAACTGTACATTATGCGGAGTTGCCACTCGCAAGAACTTTCGGCCCACCTTCGTTAATAAAATGCCACCGAAAATAAAATCCAAATATTCATCAGTCAGAATTGGAAAGCGTTTGGACAATTGATTTTTTTACCCACTGCAAATGTTTGCTTTTCCATTGCTGCTCGACTTCTTGCACGCAAAAATCACTTCAAGCCTGCAATGAAATACACACAGCCGGATAAGAATTCAGCGCTGCCGGCCTCACAACTCCGACGCGTCCTTTCAATTGTGAAATATTTTTCCAATTTAGTTGGATAATAAATGTGCCACCGGAAGAGCCATCGATTTGTCGAAAACAAACACCGAAAGCAAGGAAAAACGAAAACAAATCATATACCATAAATGGGGAGCGCCACTGATTTGATTCTCCTTCAGGCTCTCCAAATCGCGAACGGATGTACCGAAATCCGATTTAGCTATCTCCAAAATTTATTCAATAGAGTATTAGGTACTGTGTCCTTGGGCCATCATCTGAGCTGAATATTGCTTTATCACACTAAAAGCTTCTTTTATTTCCATCCGTCACTCCTAATAAATTCATTTCAATTCGCGCCAATATAAGCAATACGCTGTTTTTTTTTTTTTTTTCAAATGGACTTTCAGCGAAGCAAAGAAGATAAAAATGGAGGTGTTGCTTACAAGAGGGTGTGCACATATGTTTCCATTTTGACAGCAGTATACGGAAATAGTCATACCGATCGAGATAAAAGTTAAGTAAATTGAATTGCCTACATTCGGGAGGTCGAAATCGTTCTTTAGTTTGTATGGCGTGCTGGCAACCTTTCTTCACGCAACATTAAGTTGCTTAACTAGGTGTACACGGAGCTGTTGGTAGTAGGTAAGTACTATTTCGAAAGTGTTGAACAGAACGAAATTATTACCTAAAGCGTGTGTTAAATGGGGTTTGCAAGAGATTCAATGGCACGTGGAATACATTTTTTACTGTGCGTTGGTTGCGAATCTAAATGTTTGAAATAGAAAAATGTAAAAAAAAGCAACAGCGGAGAATAGGCTAGTTTGGGTCATTGGCAAATTAAAGTGCGTCTGTTAATATCCTCGACATTTGAAACAATACGCATTCAAGAAAGTACTTGATCTAGTTGCACAATTGGAATTGTATCTATTGGGCTGGAATTGCTTAATAGCAATAGCAACCTATACCAGTAATTGGGGAGTAAGCAAACCTAATTTCATACGTCTCTGCTGGGTGCCTGGACACAGGGACAAAACCGGCAATAAGATGGTTCATGAACTAGCAAGAAATGGTTCTGCTATAAACCAAGATCGGGCGATTTATTAAATCAAACCACCACTCTTCAATCTCAGAGAGAGAGAGAGAGTGGAAAATAAGATCCGCATGAAAGCCAACAACAGGTGGAAGGAATAAACTACTTGTGAACTATCACGGAAGCTCTGGCCGTAATATAATCCAAGTCAGACTAGCAAGCTCATGCGGCTTGATAGAACGTCGATGTATAAACTGGAAGGGGCCCTAACAGGTCACAACTTCTAAAGAAACCAAACAATGAAATTAAACTCAAGAATCACGACATATGCAGGGGTTACAGAGACGAGGAGGTACACGAGGACGCACACCTCACCTCCTTTGTCATTGCCCAAGTCTCTGTCAACAGAACAGAACACTTGGAGGATACTACTTCCATGACTTACATGAACTTTCAGACGTCTCTTTATCTAATCCTTACAGGTTCATAAATACATTAGGGTGGCTGGACAAGGTCGAGTAACTGAGAGGAAACAAACACCATCGCCAAAAACATCGGCTAACCCCTATAAGGGCATCAAAATGGGTCCCCTATGGACCTAAGTGGGGTGCGGCAGTGCTCGCTCTGCCCTATCCACCCATAAACCTAACCTAACCTAAACCTAATTCTATTGAGACACGCAGAAGACTTTATTTTAATTTCACACTTACAGTCGACATGCCTTTTTTTCGATTCCGCCTATACAATTCGGCGCAGGGACTTAAGTCCCCGAGACATAGTTACGAAAACATTTCTAATATGTAGGATCAGCGCCTCAACTTTAACCATCAATTTCTACTTTGGAAGTCCCGAATTCATTTTTCGAACTGAACTCGGGGCTTATGTCATACGCAATCGGGACACAAGTCCCGAATTTTTATCATTGAAATTGAGACATAAGTCCGGAACGAAATTAGACAATTGGAAATAGTTTACATTTTTTTAATGTTCATAAATTCATACAAAATCAAAAAACTCAAAACAAATTAAACAAACATTTTCAACAAACCATCAAAACTTGGTCATGTGACAAATAAATAAAACAGGTGTTTTTTTGTAACTTGTCGACAGAAAGGACATAACAATACATTTTAAACTGCAATTTTCAAAAACAGCGATTTCAAAAATAGACATACACTCCGCTCCAACTGAATAGGTACAAACTTTTTCGAACTTTCCTTATTTTCATTATTTCCACATAATATAGGTACATCAATCTAGCATTTGATGATTCTAAATATTTGTCTATGATCTTGTTAAAAGAAATGGGAAAGAAAAACTCAAAAAGCAGCGTTATTTTTTTACTGGTTCTCTTGCAAAGCATTTCATACGGAAAAATGCAGTGTAAGTACTGAGAAAAAGCCTTAAATCGATGTTTTTGTGTCAGCTCCGATGCACGACTGGAGTTTACTCCTTACGAACGATAATTGTGATATATATCGAATAGAAAAAGAGGGTAAATGAACACATCTTCTAAAATATTTAGAGAAAAAAACATATATCTGTAATTATTCGGATTGTTTATATTACTTCAATAAAAGCGTATTACATAAAGTACAACATAAAACAGATGTGAAATTTTAAATAAATTTGCAATTTACTTTACAAATTTTCCCTACAAAATGCTAGCCCCGCAACAATTTAAACATACGGAGTAAATCAGTCATATGCCCATAGAAGAAAGAAATAAAATTTTCAATTCATGCTCAAACAAGAATTGAAAAATCTCGCAAATCGTAATGCAGAAATTTTCCACAGAAAAAGAAATGCACATCCAAACTACACACAAGGTAGGTACCTGCTCATCTCATTCATAAAAGCAACAGACAACAAACCCAAACCTGAAAATATTAACCCCTATCGGGAATAAGATTTCCCCGGGAACCTTTTCTATTCAGCAATCTGACTTACATTGCTGACAAGGGAAACATTTCCCACGGAATTTATTCGCGATAACCCCTATTATGAAATCGAACCAAAAAGGCAGAAAAAGAACACATTACAAAACCCACCCCTCATCTGCAATCTGAAATCGGAAAGGGAAAGCATCATAAGACAGCAGTGCAAATGCATACGCATGCACTTGGGTGGTTTGCCCTTTAAAAAAAAGCAACTACCAGCGCTGACACCATTGCAACCGCCACCATTGAGGTTTCTGCGCCAGACAACTGAACTCTAAAGTCTAAACCAACGAATAGTACTATAGTCTCTGTCTCTCATCGATAGTCTATCTCTATCTCTATCGATACTATCGATGTTTCAAACAAATTATCGATACTATCGAAACGCATATATGATTGAGCAAAAACTCAGTTTCGATACTATCGATAGTATCTATAATTTTATTCCGAAACTATCGATGCTATCGAAATGTTAAACTATCATTACGATAGCTCGAGTGTTAAGCTGCGATTACACGGCCATTTTTGTGTGTCATTTAAATGGCGCTCTGACGTAAAAATCGCGTCACAAAGCCGTCATTTAAATGTCGTTCCGTGTGATCGCCATTTTTGGGACGACATTTTTGGCGTCATTTAAATGACTAGGAAAATGGCGGAGCAAATGGCATGAATTTTGTGCCATTTAAATGGCAGAAAAAAATGGCCGTGTGATCACTCTTAAATGGCACTTGGGACAAATGACAGAACTTTTCGGATGATGCGCCATTTAAATGTCAGCCTCCAAAAAATGACTAGGCACGAAATTCACGCCCTGCCATTTTTCTATGCAAATGACAAATGACACAGCATTTTAAGGACGATTAAATAATTAATAAACTGTTTTTTATTTGTTTTGTTGTGGTTGTGTTGTTTGGTACCTATTGAGAGAAATGGAATACGAACCGTCGCGTCGCCTTTAAGTGCCGACAATTTGGACTACTCCGTCAACTTCTGAGTTTGAAAACACAATCTACGACAAAGTCGAAAAAATTAAAAATTAAAATTTTATTCGAATAAATATGATTATCTCTAGATTAGAGTCGAATCATATTTGTAAATAGCGTTGAGAACTTCCAGAATGATGCACGTTATCGTTGGCTGCGATACGCGGAAAAGGAATCGCAGCGATCGAAAACTTTCACCAGTGGCCAGGTAGCGCAGTGTGATCACCAGTCGTGCTTCCGCTGAAACACTCACCCTCTCGCATATTTGTGTTCTGTTTTTCGATGTATGGCTTCACCAACATCAACAAATAATCGAATTGATTGGCTGACATACGAAGGACAATGCGATATAGTTCAGGTTCTTTTTCGCGCAAATCGAGCAGTAATTCAGCACAACCACCTCTTTTGCCAAATACTCCGCTTTCATCGCATTGGCTCGTTAACAAGATTGTCGTCACTGCTTTCCAGTATACACGCTGCCAAATACGCCGTCTCCGCAATTTCCACCATCATCGCAAAATTCATTTTCGACATTTTTTATTTATTATAATTTTATTTTTCCACTGCTATTTAATTTAATTAAGTGGTAGCACACGTACGCGTCTTCGCCGAGAGAAAAACACCAAATGGCAGTAGCTATATTTTTGTCATTGGTCATTGCCGTCTGATCGCAAAGCAGATAAATGACGCGAAATTGAAATAATAGGAAAGGTGACATTTGCCATTTTGATGAGGCATGTCATTACCGTGTGATCGCCATTTTTTCGCTCGACATTTAATGGCATCCCAAATGAAAATTTTAAATGACGCGCAGTGTCCGTCATTTGATTTTGGGACAAAAATGAGCTTAAAGCTGCGATTACACGGCCATTTTTGTGTGTCATTTAAATGGCGCTCTGACGTCAGGAAAAAATGTCGCATTAGAGAGACATTTAAGCTACGACTCGTCATTTGTCATTTGCAAAAAAATGGCGATCACACGAAATGACTATCATCGTCATTTTTGTCCCAAAACCAAATGACGGACACTGCGCGTCATTTAAAATTTTCATTTAGGATTTAAATGTCGAGCGAAAAAATGGCGATCACACGGTAATGACATGCCTCATCAAAATGGCAAATGTCACCTTTCCTATTATTTCAATTTCGCGTCATTTATCTGCTTTGCGATCAGACGGCAATGACCAATGACAAAAATATAGCTACTGCCATTTGGTGTTTTTCTGTCGGCGAAGACGCATACGTGTGCTACGACTTTATTAAATTAAATAGCAGTGGAAAAAAAAAAAGATCCTTATAATAAATAAAAAATGTCGAAAATGAATTTTGCGATGATGGTGGAAATTGCGGAGACGGCGTATTTGGCAGCGTGTGTACTGGAAAGCAGTGACGACAATCTTGATAACGAGCCAATGCGACGAAAGCGGAGTGTTTGGCAAAAGAGGTGGTTGAGCCGTCGCGAGAAGAGTAAATTTTGTGCTGAATTACTGCTCGAATTGCGCGAAAAAGAACCTGAACTATATCGCAATGTCCTTCGTATGTCAGCCAATCAATTCGATTATTTGTTGAGGTGGGTGAAGCCACACATCGAAAAACAGAACACAAATATGCGAGAGAGTGTTTCAGCGGAAACAAGACTGGTGATCACACTGCGCTACCTGGCCACTGGTGAAGGTTTTCGATCGCTGCGATTCCTTTTCCGCTTATCGCAGCCAACGATAACGTGCATCATTCTGGAAGTTCTCGACGCTATTTACAAGGTTCTTGTCAATGAGTTTATTAAGGTGTGTGCTATTTGATAGTGAAGTTTGAAATACGACCTATTATTAATATTTTATTTTGTCGATATCGATTCCGAAAAACGTATGGCAATTCCCGAATTGCATCGGCGCAGTTCATTGTAAGCACGTAGTGATAGTTGCACCGCCCAATTCCGGCAGCGTATTTAACAACTATAAAGGTAAATATGAATAGAACTGGGCTATCCCAAAGCACCCGTTGCTTTTGCACCGTCACAATTAAACGCGATTCCTCTTCGTCGCTCCACGAATGCCCAATTTTCCTATCCCGAGTCAATCCTGCTTTCTGCGTTTTGACTAGTTTTCTCGACTTCGTTGTATACCTTTTGTCCTATCCAAATTGTCGGCACTTGACCTCGACTGTTCCTTTTCCATTTCTCTCAATAGGTACCTAACAACACAACCACAACAAAACAAATAAAAAACAGTTTATTAATTATTTATACGTCCTTTTTCAACGAGAAAAAGACGAAATGAAACCACAGATATCTTATTAAATGCTGCGTCATTTGTCATTTGCATAGAAAAATGGCAGGGCATGAATTTCGTGCCTAGTCATTTTTTGAAAGCTGACATTTAAATGGCGCATCATCCGAAAAGTTCTGTCATTTGTCCTAAGTGCCATTTAAGAGTGATCACACGGCCATTTTTTTCTGCCATTTAAATGGCACAAAATTCATGCCATTTGGTCCGCCATTTTCCTAGTCATTTAAATGATGCCAAAAATGTCGTCCCAAAAATGGCGATCACATGGAACGACATTTAAATGACGGCTTTGTGACGCGATTTTTACGTCAGAGCGCCATTTAAATGACACAAAAAAATGGCCGTGTAATCGCAGCTTTACACTTGATTTTACTCTTCATAAAATTTCCGTACCGGCCCTATAACTCAAATCTTTTCTTAAGGAGCTAAACTCCAAAAATCGCGCTATTTAATCGATTTAATGCTTTTTCGCAGTACTTATGGCTATTTCTGAAATTGCACTACTACTGGTTTCGCTTTTTTTTTTTTTTTTTCTTAACTTTTTCACTCACTTAGTCACGATGCAAACTCGGCTGACAAAGAATAATACAAAATTGCATGACTTGCATTCTTCCCAATGGCTTATACCCAATTCTATTTTTTAAAGTAGGCAATACACAAAAAGAAGAAGTCTTCTTAGTCTCAGCCCTATTGTGAAGATCAACTATCAATCAGTTGACGATTGACAAATTTATCAATTAAAATTGATGTTGGTATTGCGAAAAACAATTGATAAAAATATAACCTGTGAACATAACGCTAAAAATAAAGTTACTGCGAATGCAAACTCAACTTTGACAGTTCTAAAATATTTTTGATTTGAAAAGTAATCGTTAAGGATTTTACAAACAATATAATTAAACAATAGTTACGAGTGTTACGAATCTGTAAAATTTATTGAAAAATATTTCATCAGTGGAATTTTCGAATGGCAAAATGTATATACGTAAGAAATAATAACAATAACAATTAAAAACGATGATGTTCAACATTTTCGTTTAAGAGCCGTTTACAGCTACCAATAAAATTGTTCGAGATTCATATTCACAATACCGATTTGTTAACCGACAATTGCTGCACGTTCACAGTCGATCAACACTTAATCGATAATTGATCGTCGCAATACCATTTAAAGAAATATATTTTTGTTTTAATTTAATTTGTTTTTATTTATTTATTTATTATTATATTGATAGTTGATCTTCGCAATAGGGGTGTTTGTCTTTAGGCGTGTATTTGGGAAAAAATATTTAGTGGGACATAAGTCCCGACATTTTTTTTCGGGACTTAAGACAAAATATACCGGGCATTTATGTCCCTGTGCCATACAATTCCCCCTCTCTGGGAGAGTAATTCCAATTACGCTGCTTAGCAAATATTTGCCTATGCATTGAAATTCAATTAAGTGCCCAGAGTCATTATCATCACGTTTATCAATCCTGACCCCTCTGAAATTATTAGGGAAATAATCAGCTTACCATCAACCCCATAAACAGTTTCTCGTTTAAACTATCCTCTCAGTCGTTAAATCGAAAAACCAAAACTCATTTACCTATTCAGTTTCATCTCAATGCTATCACAGACTGCATTCACGAAACTACAATTCTTTTGCGAACAAACAACTGAAGTTTGGCCAAAGTAAATGGGGTTTTGGGCTGCCACTTAAAAGTGACAGAGATTGAAAGGATTTCTCGTCTATTCACAGTTTATTTTTCCATATTCCCAGTGAATTTCATTTCAGTATGGTATATCTAGGTGGAAGTAAAAATATTTTAGCATATTATTTGTCTAAAGGATATGGATAAATCAGAAGGGTAGTTCATAACACAGAGAGAGAAAATCTAATTCAAATCTGACCCCCAGCTGAGTTGTAATTAATGACTCTGCCTCTGTCCTCGTATGACCTCCATTTCATCATCAATCTTCCAGCTCAAATGTCGGGCAATTGTTTTCATAATTCCTTGCATAACAGCACCGTGAATGTAAAGTTTACACAAGTGAACAAACACATCCCTGGCAACCCTAATTGAAACTGCACTCCGATGTAGACGTGTACATGTACACTGTACCGTGTGTACCTACAATGTGCATGTACCGTGCGAAATTGTTGTTCACTAAAGAAAGTTCAAACGTAACTACTCCACAAAAGAGGATAAACATACTCGAGCAAGTAGAACTTTCTCTCTGCATCCAATAAACTGTGAAAGACAACTCGATTTACCGCAATGTCCCATCAGCAGAAGAAAACCCAAGAACAAAAAGGCGATGGAGTTGCTAACATTTAAATTAAATTTCAAGCAACGATATAATTGGAAATTTATTTAACATTAGAGTGTAATGATCGATATCAATGGAAATTGCATTTAATCGAAATTATTGGCTCTGTATATTAAAACTTCACGCAACCCTGCAGCTATTTCGTGTTAACCCCCAACAGCAACCCTCCCATCGGGTATGGTTGGTGTATCTCAATTTATCACTGCGAGCAACAAGCTGATGGCTGGGCGAGGGAGAAGAGGTAATCAATATGCTCAGTTAGAAGACGACGACGACGACGATGATGATGGCGATGACGATGATGGTGCTGATGAAACGGAAGGAGGCTTGGGATTTGGGAATAACCAAGTCCTTTAGACGGCATTACGTTGATAAATATTACGGTGTTTATGGTATACGTTATGTGGGTGTTTCTTTTATCGATTTTACGTTTTTTGCCTTTTTAGTTTGTATAGAACGGAAAAGTGAAAAAGAAAATATTATGACATATAGGAAATTGAAAATTGAAGTGGATATCAAGTGACAGAGTGTGTCATAGGTGAGCACCAGAAATAGATATATTTGCCGGAAATGTTGCTCTCGAGTGGAGTGTTCTTTGTTTGGGTAGTCAAAAACTGATTTGACGAATGGAATTGGGAAATGAATACTTTGCGCAGGGTTTGCATTTTTTTTTTTTTTTTTTTTTTTTTTACCGAGGGTAGGTGAAAATCTTCCAAAGACACTATGAGAATAGCAAGCGCGTGCTCATAGTAGTGTCAGATTTTTACTGACTAAAAACACCACCCTTCGAAGAATTGTTAGATACTGCAACTAAGATATAACTTATCAAGCAATTTTTCTATAACGAAATAACAACTTTTGACAGGCTACTTTCCAATGAAAGATCCTGCATGTTCCGCAATTTAGACGCGGTTAATCCTATCTTGCCAAGTCGAACGGTTTCGTTCTTTGTAGTCGGCGCAATAAATTGTTCTCGTCCAGAATTTGTCGGACTGTATTGTTGACATGTCCGATTAGTCGGTTTCTATGCTTTCTCGCGAAGCTTCTAGTTTCAGCTTCAATTGTTGGAATTCCGAGATCCCTGTGGATATCGTCGTTTCTAGTATACCATGGTGCTTGTACAATTTCTCTAAGCACTTTATTTTGAAAAGTTTGTAGAATATTGGCATTTGTTTTCTTGGTACAACCCCAAAGTTGTATACCGTAGGTCCACACCGGCTTTAGCACTTGCTTGTATAGAAGCAGTTTGTTTTCGGTACTGAGCTGGGAGTATTTTCCGAGGAGCCAGTACATTTCTCTATATTTGATATCGAGTTCTTTACGTTTCATTTTCACGTGCGAATTCCATTTCAGCTTTGCATCGAGTGTCATTCCCAGGTATTTGGCCTCGTTTGCAAAGGGTATTCGGGCCAAGTTTAGGAAAATTGGCAAGTCATTAGTTTTCTTATACGTGAAATTCACGTGAACAGATTTAGTTTCGTTGAGGGCGATCCGCCAGTCCCTCGTCCATTCATTTACCTTATTCAGTGCGATTTGAAGTTTTGCAGTCGTTTCTTCAATTGTATTACCTACTGCTAGTATAGCGGTGTCGTCGGCGAAGGTAGCGAGAGTAGTGCCATCTTCTCTTGGTATATCGCGAGTATATAACAGATAGAGGAGGGGCCCAAGGACACTTCCTTGCGGCACGCCGGCCGAAATTTCCTTAAGCTCAGAGTATTCGTTTCCATGTCTTACACGGAAGAGTCTATTCCCGAGATATGATTCTAAAATATCATATAGGCGTACGGGAAGAACTTGTCGTAATTTAAATTTTAAGCCGTCATGCCACACCTTATCAAAGGCTTGTGAGACGTCAAGGAATACGCTTGAGCATATCTTTTTTTCTTCAAATGCTTTCTCAATTACGTCAGTAATTCTATGCACTTGGTCAATCGTGGAATGCTTGGTTCTGAACCCAAACTGGTGGTCAGGGATAAGATTATTATATTCTATAACCGGTTGTAGGCGCGTTAGCAAAATTCTCTCGAAAACTTTGGATATAACTGGAAGAAGGGAAATTGGTCTATACGACTTTACTTCATTTGGCGGTTTTCCTGGTTTTAAAACCATTATGACCTCCGCAACTTTCCATTGGCTCGGCACGTGTTTTAGTCTGAGCGCGGCATTTATAATATGAAGAAGCTTAATTAATGCTTTTCTTGGTAGAACTTTAAGAACTTCTCCCGTGATCAAATCATAACCAGGAGCTTTCCTAGGTTTTAGGGATTCAATTTCACGTTTTAGTTCCCTTAGCGTTGTACTTGTGAGTGTTAAATCGTCGGATAGTAATTCCGTCCCAATAACACTGTCGTCAACCGCCCGACCATTGTACGGTTTAAAGGTTTCTTCTAAATGGGCGGCAAAAACGTCCGCTTTTTCCTTATCTTCCCTTGCCCATTCATTTTGATTTATTT
The DNA here is from genome assembly GCA_946477585.1 of Cheilosia urbana. Taxonomy (NCBI): domain Eukaryota; kingdom Metazoa; phylum Arthropoda; class Insecta; order Diptera; family Syrphidae; genus Cheilosia; species Cheilosia urbana. The sequence continues at coordinate 17,757,574 of OX297855.1, read as the reverse complement.
TAATTGGCGGTGCGGGGATTTTGGGCCTTCTGGCGCCCTTTACAGCTTTCCAAAGTGAATAGTTGGAATCTTTTTTCGCCGTTAAACTTTCAAAGTAAGAACCTATCGCACGATTTTTAAAGTCCTTAATAGCTGTCTTCAACAAATTGCACAAATAATTCAAATGTGTTTTATGTTGCGGGGCGCGACTCTGTTGCCATTTTTTACGCGCCTTTGCATTAAATTATTAAGTATTCAGCTGGTGGGAGAAGAAAATCAATAAGTAGTTAGCGCAGGAGGTCCCTATATAGAAAGCGCGAACGCTGTACAATTCTAAAAAGTCGAAAAAGACCCACTGAGAAAAAAGTGTCACTTCTGAAGCTATTATCTAGTATTTTTGAACGATTTTTAACAAGCATTCATCCCTATCGAGGTATCCGTTTGGAAGAAACTCCGATACGAAAGTCAAATCCGATCGAAACTCAAATGGCGTTCGAAGTATCCGTTTCGAAACAAAGTAAATGAAGCATATAATCGCGTCAAATATTCCGCAGCAATAAGTTGTCGGAGAGCTTCGGAAAAAATGTGCCGTGCAGCTGTCAAAAGTAAGTGCTATATAACGCGGTTCCCTGCAATGTGGCAAGGTGCGCTGTATGTCATCGGAGAATATTTCCGAAAGTTGTGTCGGAATGGATATCTCGAATGGAATTCATTCGATTTCGTACAAATCGGAGAAAATTCCGTTCCAAACGGATCCTCGAGAGGGATGATTGGCTCACTACACACTATAGCAGTGTTGTGATCGACAACTGCGTTATATTTCAAGAGTTTTTATTTGGAAATAACAGCATTTAAAACATTTTTGGAGGGCCAAAATAGCAAAAAATTGTGGCAGGCTCTCAAATTAAGTGCCAACTTGCAACTTTAGTCGCAGAAGAGTCACGCTGCCCCTAGGAGTAGGTATACTCAGCTTCTCACAACCAATAGTTTTGTGTTTTATTTTTGGCACGACTGAAGGGGAGCTACAATTTTATTCCGAGTTCAACCAGCTAAACTGAGAAGCTCTTTAATGGCAGTTTAACTCTCGGAATTTTATCAGACAATCGCGAGAGGTGGCGCAGTGGAAGGAACCTCAAGATGTGGTTTGTGTTTTGCCATGGATCGAACCTGAAACCTCTAGCTCAGCAGTCTAACACACTTACAACTGAGCCAATGAGTCATGCGATATAATGATTTTTTGTTACTTTTTTTTTTTATTTAAATTCGTTTCTTTCACAGTGCACAGGGCTCATAAGTCGCGCATTACTTTTAGTAAATCAATTTCCGAACAAATGAATTCATTATTAAAATGTACTAGAGTGAGAATGAGTCCTTCTAAAGCAAACCTTTCGTAAGTTGAAAATTTATAGCAATAAAGAGACGTAGCTGGGAATGACAGCGTTACAGACAAAACGAGCTAGAACGGTGCAGGAAAATAACTTCACGGGCAATAACTTCACATGGGAAATAACCTCACTTTGAGTGGGAAATAATTTCACATAAAATAAGTGAATTTATTTCCCACTCGAGATGAAGTTGTTTCCCATGTGAAGTTATTTCTCTGCACCTATTTAAGCTAGAGCAATCGAATGTGGAGTAGGTACTTGGCGGTCGGAGATGCTGAGTTATGGAAGGTACATAAATACCTCCTGTTTAACGACGAGATCGATCATATAAGAGAAAGAGCAGAGACATCCCTCCTGCTTAGGTAGGATAGAGTAGGCTGCGAAACGCAGCTCGGTGGATGTGGCTGGCAAATTGAGTTCATATCGCTTTTTGCACCTGCCCAGGAAGGGCGTCTTCCCGAGTTCGCGTCCGCGCAGATAGTTTTCGTAAAGGGTTTTATAAGAGTTGTTATTGTGAATGACCCGCTATTTCGGTAGTTGTCACTTTTGAAGCTTTTATTCTTTGACATTTGACAAGCAGAAACTACGCCATTACTAAAAATGGAACGATACACGCTTCAACAACGCATTGAAATCAGACATTTTTCTTTAGATACCAAATAACAGCTCTTATTGAAAAGTTTCACAGTACCACTAAAGCTCCCCGCTCTGCTAAATTTCTTGATCGCCACTGTTGCAAACTACCAACTTGGCCCTTATTATCGAAATCAAGTTGTCATAATCGCAAAAGTTTCATCTAGACGTTCGCATTTTGTTCCTCCGCATGTTTTTTTTTTTTTTGTGTATCGCAGCTGATTCTTATACAGGACTTCCGCCACAAAGTCCACCATTTCACATTAAATAGGTATCGCAAGTGATTTCGAGATAAGTTCGAAAGTGAATCGAATCTTCTTCCAGTGAACTAGCGGTGAATGAAATCCGAATCGCCTGGTTTGCTGGAAGTATAATTATATTTATAATAAATATTAACCGACAAGAATGCAGGCTTCTAAGCTTCGCCTACCGTGTGGGAATTCGTAGTCGAAGTGTTCGGCCGCTTCAGAGCCTTCGCCCAAAAAGATTTAACCTCGGCGCAGGGACATAAGTCCCCGGGACATAACTCCCAATTTTTAATTTTGGGACTTATAACCCACTTGAGTGGGACATAAATCCCAAATTGGACTTGGGACTTATGTCCCACACTATCGGGACATAAGTCCCAAACAAAAATGTTGGGGCTTATGTCCCACCCAACAATTTTGTTTTTTTTTGTTTTGATAAGCTTACAGATTTTCCCAGAAGAAAGTCAAACGCAATGAGTTTACTAACAATTTGTGGAACACAATGTAAGCATTTCAGTAATTGGTTTCTTAGTTAGTCCAGTTTTTAATATTATAAGCTACTTTCGGGGAAATGGAAAGTAAGACTATAATAACTGCAAATGTTATGTAAGGGCTCAGACTTTGCATCGCGCGTGAAAAGAAACTTATAAAATTTTAGGTTTTAAGAATTTGAGAAAATAAAACTAAAAAAATCGCGCGATTTTTTTAGTTTTATTTTCTCAAATTCTCAAAACCTAAAATTTTATAAGTTTCTTTTCTCAAACGAAAGAGATTTTGTTAATACATTTTCTCATATCCTCAAAAGAAAATATAAAACTCTAGTTTTTGAGAATTTAAGAAAATAAAATTAAAATCTTTGGTTAGATTATATTTTCGGTTTGCTCCAAACTGTTAGTCTAATTTTCTAAAATATTAAGAACAATTATTGTTGGTGTGTGTAGTGGAAAAAGGGGTTGGATGTCTAATGGATTTCACAATATATTGCTAACTATTATCTATGCGAAAACTTGGGACTTATGTCCCATCTTCGGCAAAACAATTTTGGGACTTATGTCCCGATGGTGTGGGACATAAGTCCCAAATCGAATTTGGGATTTATGTCTCACTCAAGTGGGTCATAAGTCCCAAAATTAAAAATTGGGGACTTATGTCCCTGCGCCTTAACCTCCAGTATTAAGGTAGGTAGGTTTATTCTCTGTAACAATCTTATTGTAACTAACAATTCTTATGTAAAATACAACTTACCATTTAGTTTTCTGATGGGCTGGCGACCTGGACTCCTCTGCGGCAAACAAGAAAGTGACGATTGAATAAGAATGTATCACTCAGAAAAAAAAAACGTTGTTATCCGAAGAATTTTCAGTTCTTGTTAGATTGTGAGTGAAAAAAAAAGTTCTTCCACCAACAACTCATTATTCATTAAATTATTGGTTTAAAAATGAAATTCTTGTAAAAACAATTTTAAAATTCTTAAACAATTTCAAGAATGAACAATTATCAGCCCAGCAAGAAAATTGTTCTGTTAAATATTTCTTGAGACAAAATATCCTTCAAAAAATCAAATTGTTAACTCAACAATTCGTTTTTCAGTTAACAATTCTTATTAAGAATAAAAGAACTTGCCATAACAATGAAAAATGTTAACTATTTGTATGATAATCTGATTTAAGTACATATTTCTTAAGCCAAGAACAAAATTGTTATTTCCCAGTCAGTACATTAAATTGTTGAAAAAGCCCCATCGAATGTTAATTGAGAATAAAATGTTTCTTATGCCAACAATCTGTTCTTTCGTATGTATAATTCAACATTTCGTAAGAAAAGGACAGATACAAAATATGGCGCAATGGAGTTGGTGGTCTGCAATTTGACTCATTGCGTAGACGATAAAGACAAAATCCTTTCAGTTCAATCTACTTTCTTTCTTTCCCTCGCCTACAAATTCTGAGTCAGAGAATAACACTGGCGCTTCCATCAAAGAGTATATTTGTATCATCGTTGGCTTGCATACAAATGTAGGTACGCAATATATCTATATCGCAACTGTTTCTTTAAAAATGTATTCTTGAGTTTTAAATAAAAATTGTTACGTTTTCAACAACTAGTTCTTGGGATATCAACTAGTTCTTGACACGATAATTTATTCGTAAATTAATAAAAAAGTAATTGTAAAACTTTCCCTTACTACAAGATGCAAAGCAATCATCATTGTCTTATGAATTGCGAGCGCGTGAAAAACATTTTTTGTTAAAAGTGCAAGATAAAAAAGTGAAATTAAAATGGAATTTCAGATGGATCAACCTGAAAATGAACAATTGTTGATTAACCATATTGATGCTGACACCCTTGAATTATTTGTAAGTTGGGGATTATCCTGTGACGGGCTGAAGGCATTGGAAGAGTGTCGCATACTCTTAGTATTGAAAATATTAAAAATCTTTTTGGATTCGGAAAATAATTGTTTTTTGATATGCCAAGAATTCAAAAGTTTTTTTTTAGAAAATTTTCAGGCGTATCAAATAGAAAAAAAACTAAGTTGATTTTATATAAAAAAATATTATTAATTTTTCAACATGTGTAAGAAGTGTCACTTTAAACAGCTCTGAAGAAGTTGTTCGATTTTAGTTTTTGTAAGTTATTTTTAAGAATTGCTTATGCTTATGGAAATAATATATGTTTCGTTATAACACCTACCTTAATTTGGGCGTTTCATTTTTATTTTTCGTTGCTCTTAAATATGTACATATTTCTAATATTTATGTTGATTTATGTGTGGAGAAGGAATAGTTTTTGGATTACTCAAACTAGGGGATGTTCTCAAGGTTAGTTTAAATTTATATATTAAAATATTGGGCCTTACCAATAAACATTTTTAGTTCTGTCATGACATTTATGTATCTATATAGTCTTACTTAAAAAAAATTCAAATAGATTTATTTCAGCAACCATTTTTTTTAAAGTATGTTGATAACGAGTTCTTAACGGAACAATTTAAGTTTTTGGATATCTGCCAATTTAAATATTTTAACCAACAATTGTTTTCTGTTTTGTTGACAACTTGTTTTTGTGTCAACAATTTATATTTTTAAAATTAAACATTTATTGTTTTTGAACCAAGAATTTACTCTCTTAAAATGTTAAATCTTTTCATATTTGGCCACACAATTTAAATTGTTGAGGGTTTTTAACAACTCGTTCTAAAGACAACAGTTTACATTCTTAAAATGTTGACACTTTGTATCTTTAAGTCAAGAATAAAAGTTCTTTCATCACAAAAACACTTGCATTCTCAAATTAAGAATTTTAAGTACTTGGGTTCATTTTAAAGTACGAAAACTGTTGGTCCAAAGTATAAAATTCTTAATATTACAATTTTTTTTTCAATAGCGCGTATATTTTTGACGTTTTTTTCAAATGACAACCGCGACGAACGTGTTCAGAGATTTAGGTTTGTTCGCAGGGTAAGCCCAGGTCGTCCCGGTACAATATTTTATAACACGAAGCATGGCGTATAGGAGTTCGCTAATGTAATGTATCAATATCAAAACTGAAATAGTGATAAACCGAGTTTGAGTCAAGCATTTTAGTACCATTGAGTCTTAAAGGTTGATGCCTTAACTAACCATCATGTGCGTTACTGAATGTCAAATAGATATATTTCCTGTCTGAGAATTATCTAACATATCTATTCAAAGTAATTTTTGTTAATGTTTTATTTATTCTTTTGTAAAAATTTCAATTGCGTAGTTACCTAAAATTATATAATTATTAGAAGAGATTTAAGAGATTCTATATCTATTAACTAAATACTTCATTTGAGACAGACACAAAATGTATTTAAACTTGTATAGCTTTTTTTTTAGTTTTACATGCTTAATAAACTAATATTCACATGCAATTAAAAAATAAAAAAGGGTCAAAATCAACCAGAATTGATCGTTTGTCACAAAAGTAATTTTTTTGTAAAATGTCACCAGTAGTTCGTGAAACTGTCGTTAGTACCGCGCAAGGTGTTCGCCATCAACTTTAAAGAAAAAACTCAAAAAATGTAGTTCACTACTTTCGGTTATACGCTCAAAGTTTCCCAGGGCTAGACCTGGATCTTCTCTTCGGACATCGTCAGGGCCCTGTTTCAAAACAGCAACAAATCCAATCAACTACATAGCCCAAGAACTGATGTACCAGCAAATATAATTAAACTCCTTCAATTAAAATGTCCTTACAGTGCTTCTTTTAGAACTACAAGGACCTCACAATTGAACTTTAATTTCATCAGAATACGTTGACGTTTTTAATTTAATTTTACGTTTCACTTTCCTCAGCCCAAGGACAGAGAACTTGTTACTCGTTTACAACACCCCGCTGTCACATACTTTATGACGGCAGCACATAGATTCATACCCCAATGGGGATGCAATAAAACTTCCTATCACCAGTCTAAGGCACTCAAAAAAGTTCGTCCCATCAGTTGACTTTCAGAGTGTCGTCTAAAATGCAATAAAGAGCTCGAACCCAGATCTAAACTGGCGAAGGGGCGATGACTACTTTTACTCTATGTGCTCCTAGTTCCCATATACATATGTACATATTGCAAAGCTGGCAAGGCTCCTCATAAACAGTTACGATGCAATAATTATCACTGACAGTTATGTGTGGATAATAATTTAATGACACAACTCAACGCGATATATGATGGACGTACTGCCTTCGCTATCTGGGGTAGCTGACACAGATTGTGCCCCATCGAGCTGTCTGACCGTTCGCCGTCAATTTGCAAATTTTTACGCATATCTGCGGATAGTAGCGTCTCTAGAGTGTGTTGGTTGTTAAGTATTGCCAATTTCCGGCTACCGGATGAGCCTCATCTTCCTCTTCCTTCATGTTACATCCAGCGGACGTAACCATGATTTGGATATGTGCTCGCAACGTAGAAAAGGATAAAAATTCGTAAAACTTCGACCTGAATGATCGTAAAAGAAAAATCTACTTAGGAAGTAATAAACTCCAGTTTCCAGCTTCTATGGGAGGGGTTGACCACTGAATGGAATGCCTTGGAGAGATAAAAAAAATATATCAAGGGTGCTCCTATACTGTGAGGATATTTTTATATATTTGTATAGTAAGAGTAGTTTCCAGCTGAAGGTGCAGGGTCTCTTAATGTAATGCTTTTCACTCCAGTGAGGAGCCCTTACATAAAAGTCCTCCTCCACTTTGAAAGCGAAGGCCTACTTCGTCGGAATTTTATTCATTTCATGCTTTCATGTACGTGTTGCTTGGACATGCGTGCGAGTGTGGGTGGGAAAACAGGCTTCATAAAGTACTCAAGTCCTCGAATATATACTTTATACGACACCTTGGAATGATGAGCGAAATGTAGGACTGGGACTGGTAGTGAGTTTATGCTTTTGGTTTTTACGACAAACTCTAATTCTCGCTAAAATGTTTTTGTTACCCCATTAATTGTTGATGGAATCAGTTTAATTACATTTGATTAAGTGTACGTTTTGACTGGTCCTTGTAAACAGATAGAAAATGTTTCGCTTGAAAGGTGAGTAGTACCTACTTCTTAAAAAAACAAACTCATCACGTGCTCATTGGTTTCCTCTAAAAAAATCAAAGTAAACACGACTCCAACTTTTTCCTCCGTTTTTTTTTTTTTTTATCAAAATTTACCCTTTGATTTAAGGTTCCGGCCATTTTTTTCATAATGAGTAGAGACTTGCCATCGGCCCATTTATATAAAGTTAGGAATTTAACAAACACGTCTAGTGCTTTGCTAAATTGCCTCGGGAAAATTTATCTTTGTATCTATCAGTGGCGTGGCGTGAACATTTTTAAATGGGAAGTCGAAGCAAAATCAATTCAAGCCACCTTTTTTTATACTTTAAGTCATTAATATTTAAAATTTATAATGAGCTTAAGGCATACTAAAAGTGGTTTCTATAGAAGCCCTTATTGACAGACGCATGATGCCATAACTTAAAGCAAATTCAGATTACCTAATGATTATAATAAAAAATAAAGATATGTAATTCAGAAATATTTTAGTGTTCATTTGCCAGCCAACTGAATTTTTAAACCAAAACACACCCTTACCTACCTCAACAACTACCTGTAATTATTCACACAAGAGACAATAAGAAAAGAAGAAGTAAAGGAAAATCGAATAACTCGAAGAAAAGCGCGTTATTTTGTTCATATCATAACCAAACAAACACATACGACATACCCAAAACACAACCCAGTGGCCATGCCATGGCCAGTACCAGTAACAAGCTCTGGCTCTGGGAAGGAAAAAAGAGATACAAACAAATGTTCACTCAGTGACTCAGTACTCAGCACAGCAGTCAAAATGAACTTTGTGAGAACCGCGAATAACTCGAAGAAAAGCGGGTTATTTTTTACAATGGGTGTTGAACAAAGAGGTGTCAGAGTCAGACAAAGTACTCAGGGAAGAAAAAAAGAGATAACAATCAAATTTTCTCTCAAAATGAACTATAAAGTGAGAACTTTAATAACCCGACTTATTTTGGGTTACCTTCGCTTTTTCGCCACGAGACGATGACGACGTTGTATGAAAATGGATACACACACGATTTTTATATGAGTGCTTTTGTGTGTGTACCATTTGGTGAGTATTCACATTCATTTGGTAGTGTTTCATGCAGCGTTGCCACTTACATCCTTAGCAAATGTAGTACAAACGAGAAAAAAAAGTAGCATTTTCAAACAAAATGTAGTACATGTTTTTTTTTTTAATTGAAATTAACTTTCTCTCATCAGGAGCACTACTGTGTGGAAGACAGCATAAGTCCAGCATATATGCAGATAGTTCTTCAAATAATTAAGTTTTCTAAACTATTTTCTGTTTGTTTTATTTCACTCATATTGCCACAATGTCGCTATTTTGAGGTTCACATTTCAAAATAAGATCGAAAACCCCAATCGACAAGCGCCACTGGTCATTTAAAGTGTCCAAATTTGCTTTCTTACAGGGAAACTCCTTAAATAAAATTAAAATGGTTGGCTCTTTAGAAATGTAGTACTTTTGGGTAACAATGTAGTATGTAGTACGGCGTTAAAAATTCCAGCAAATATGTAGCACAGTACTACATATGTAGTACAAGTGGTAACGCTGGTTTCATGTATATTCGGGTTTTGGTAGATAGATAGTGTTGCCTGGTGGAGATTTCAAAAGGTAACTCGGTAGGAATCGAGTTATATGGACGCCACGCCACTGGTATCTATGCAGATACTAAGCATAACAATGAACAACAATTGAGTTCTTCAAGTTTTTATCTAAACGTAGGTGGGAGGGCTAATAAGCTGGCTGACTACTAAACGTTATAGCACAACATAGAACTTTTCCATTGGTATAACGATACTCATCGCCTGCCTTAACCAGTCGGTTCAGAGGATATTCGTTTTTCTGATAGCCAACTCGTTAAAATTCAAACACGCGCCCAAGAACTAGTCAAAAACGAGTCTAAAAACGGTCCAAAAAATGGGTCGCATACGGTGTCAAAAACGTGATAGAAAATAGTCGAAAAATTTGACACCAAACGAGTCCTAAAACCGTCGTAAGCGCTTTGAAAAACGAGTTTAAGAACCATCGGAAAGGGCTACCGAAATCACGCTCAAAAACGTTCAAAAAACGCGCAAGGAGAAAGGCTCCAAAATTGAATCAAAAACCGTCGAAAAAGGCTACCAAAAAAACACGTAATGTGACAGGCTCCGAAATGGACTCGACAGTTAGAGTGATTTAGAAAGTGTTTCGAAAAGAAGTCGTATTATTGGTGTTTTCGGTAACTAGGTGAAACGACGTAGGCTCGTGGGATAGTAAGAATAAGGAGTTAGGGGATACCTAAGAAAGATGAGAGTTTTGGTTCCAAACTCACCAACTGTTTTAAAAAGATTGCATAATCAAACAAAACGGAAAGAATTGAAAATCATCAATTGCAAAGTTTTGAGTTGCAATATGCGAATTATGTATTTTTCGCAAATCACAACGATTATTTCTTGAATTGATACAAAAATTCGTAATAAAGGGTGTCCGCGAAACAATTTTCGAATTTAAAATTAAATAATAACAGATTCACAGGTTTTTATATAATCGTTTTTATTTTAAAATAAAACATACAAATGCGGATTTATGTTTTGAAAATAATTGAAGTTAAATGTTTACCACGGAGACGAACACACTCATTTAAACGAAACACCATATTTTTGAAAACTTTTTTGCAAGTTTCTTGCGAAATTCCTCTGATTTCGTTGCGAATATTTCTTTTCAGTTGCAATAAATTTCGCGGTTTGTTAACGTAGACTTTAGATTTAAGAAATCCCCATAAAAAAAAGTCCGCAGGTGTTAAGTCTGGCGATCTGGGGGGCCATGGGATATCACCATAACGACTTATGACTTTTTCGGGGAAAATGCGCCTTACAATGTTCATTGATGCTCGCGAAGTGTGTGGTGTAGCACCATCCTGTTGAAACCATGTCGATCCGTTTACTTATTCATTGTTCTCCAACTCAGGTTCCAAAAAGTTTTCCAACATAGACGAATAGGTTTGGGAATTGACGGTTATTGTTTGGTGTCTATCGTCTTCAAAAAAATAAGGCCCGATAATTCCTTTTGCACTTATTCCGCACCAAACGGTCACTTTTTCTGAGTGCAGCTGCTTTTCATTCAATTCTTCTGGATTCTCGGTGGCCCAATATCGACAATTTTGTTTATTTACCGACCCGTCCAGTAAAAAATGTGCTTCATCCGAAAAGATTATGTTTTCATAACCCCGAGGACGAGGAAATCTGCCGAGCATGGTTCTAGCGTATGTCAACCGCAATCCATAGTCACTTTGTTTAATTTTTTGAGTGATTTGAATTTTGTAAGGAAGAAATTCCAAATCTTCCTTAATAATTTTGTGCACAGTCGTTTTTTTCAAATTCAGTGCTGCAGAACGTTTTCTTAGTGAAAGACGTGGATTTGCAATAACATCACGACAAACTGCTTCAATTGTTTCGTCAGTTCTCACAGTTCGCGATACACCTGGCCCGTGTCCCACTACAGGTCCTTGTTCACGAAAACTTCGCACCCACTTGCCAATAAGTTGCGTACTAGGACAATCCCGTATACGCCGAATATTGAAATGTCTTGCGAATATCCTTCGCGCCGCCACGGGAGAATCGTTATTTTTAAAATATGCCTCTACAGCAAACGCACGATGCTCCGCCGACCAACGATCCATGGCTACTAAAATCCGCACGACGCGTAAGTGTAATGAATACGCCTCCCCCCTCCGCCGATACCCCGCTCGCCGTTTATTCAAATTCAAAGTCGAAAATTCTTTGGCGGACACCCTTTATTATAATGAAAACGGCGGAGAATAAAAAATTCTCAAAATACACGAATATGGGCTTATATGATCTGTCCCTAAAAATTACCACACTATACCCTCTGAATAAAATACTAAACAGAGTGAAATACGAAACAGAGCGCCTTTAAATTTACGAAAGCTCACAATGCGAAAGAAAATACAAAACATATCCACTTTGAACTACTTAAATTTAAAATAATAAATAAAAAGGCTTATAAGTCTAGTTCGTCATAAGGTTTGCAAATATTTTCTCCCAAACAAGCTTGAACTCACTGCCTAGGAAAAATTGTCCCTGCATGAAGAGTAATCGTACCACTTCCACATGGATACGCAATTTGAACAAGGGCAAATCAAAAATCCCATCGAGTTCAGATAAGTTCGTTATTTAGAGTAGGCAAAGACCCATACCCTGAATAACGCGGAAACAAAAAGCGTGTTCCGCTTTTTTTTTTACAAAAATAACCCCGTCACTCACAGAGGAATTGTTGCCTCTTTCTCCACTAACAAAAAACTCACTTTCACTCATCCACTGATTTCTGGATGAAACTCAAATATTCCATCAAAATGAAGGCTGGAATTGAAAAAGAGAAGCAACGAAACAAATTTCTGACCGAAAAAAAAAAAAAATGTAGACCCAGCGAAAGGTGAAAAGTTTACTCCTGTCACGTCAGGCGAGAAAACGTTGATTGGACAGTAACAATAACCATGCCACCAACCCTGTATCATATATCAACAAAAAAAAAAAAACATTTACTAGAAGGATTCGCCGAAAGGCACCAAAAAATATATCCTTCCAGTGATTTTAATTAAAAACTTTTCATCTCCGTCGTTCAAAACAAATTCGGTAGGTACAGTTCATGACGCAAAAAAATTCCCCCGCTGTTGCAATGAAAATTAGATTTTTCTAGGAAATTTTCCAATTTCACTTTTGTTGTTTGCAGTTCGTGCAGTGATTGGACAGTAGTTTGCAAAAGACACCCGCCAAATGTGGGCGGTATTAGATATATTTGCCGCCGCCAGCGCCCAGTTCAGTTCAGTGCAGCGAAGAAAGGCTGTTCGAGATCGTTACAGTCCTATCTCTCTGAAAACTTTCCAATCAAATAAGGCGGATTAATAAAAAAAAAATGAAATAAAGGCATAAACGCTAAAGGCAAAGAGCGGATATTCCCGCTGACGAGGGAACTCTAATTTAATCAAAGTATTCGATATTTTTGGGGAGGCTTCCGCGATTGTTTCGAACAGTAAATCCAGGAAAGATTTTTCGTAGTAAAATGAGTAGAATTTTAAAATTCCAACAAAAAATGTCAACTCATCGACTGATTTAGGCTGGCACTTTTTAACTAGATTGATGAGATTGGCAAGTGAGAGTGCATTTTTGATTTTTAACTTTTTTGTAACGGAATGGTATGCAGAACTAGATGTATTCGACTGGGTTTGCCTTTGCCCAAACGTTGTGTATGGCTTAATATTTAATTCTGGTGATATTTGTACATTTTTAGTGGTTTTGTGAAAATGAAAACTCTCTGGCGATAGCTCGTAACTAAACAACACCCGACCCAAAATCAACTTCTAAAATAAATTCTCTGTATAGATTCCCTGTAAGATTTGAATGGGAGTGGAACACAATCGACATACGCAACTTCACAGATCATTTTAAAATTAACTGTAGAGTGGAACGGGTGTATTTTGAACAGAATTAAAAACGCTAAAATCATTTTATTTTTATTAAGGCTAATCACTTGAATGCGTACAATCCCCAATTGAAATGCGTAAGCTGCAGAAATTTACCACCCCGTAAATCAACTGTCAGATTTTGAATGGAAAATAGTTAACGCAGGCCTCATAATGTTTCGCGATCAATTTGACTGCGGAAAATTACGCAAATTTTCAAATGTCAAACTGTGAATAAAAAAATAACAAAAAAAAAACAGTAAATAAAATAAATAAAAGTAAATCCAAAATCTTGTTCTCTTTTTGTTGTTTATGGCCTGGAAATCAATAAAATGATGTCAATCGATTATTATAAAAGCACACTTTATGGAAATATGTATGTGCCTTTGTTTTCGCCAAAAACTTCCAATATAACTCATTTACTGCCAATTTCTTCAAGAATTTAATCAGTGGTTTCTTTTCACTTGCTTTCGGCATATCGATAACTTTGGGAAGTCTAAGAATAGCTGAGTTTTACAAGAGACTTGGCAGTCGATTTACGCGAATTTTCATACCGAAGGTACAGGACTTGCAAGGGCTTGGTGTTTAAAGCAAAAGATCGGTCGTATTTATCATTTTGGGTCTTGGGGCTGAGATTGTAAATTCGTATCGACGTTAGCATTATTGTCCATTCACTAGATATGGCCTAGCCAATGTTCGAATGAAGTTTTGGAATTTTGTACCACATCCCCATCTTTAAGAATTCGAATTCCTCACATAAAGCACAAGAAATTCGTCGAAAATTTATTCCGACCAAGAATTTCACTAGCTGGGGTCGCGTCCTTTTAAAGTAAGTCGTCGCTATAGATGATTTTTCCTCCAAACTCTCCTGTTTCCACTTCCAAACGCTTTAAAGTTCAGTTAACGAACATTCGGTGTTGTCGTTGGATCTTGTACGGGCGTTGGGACAAGTCCCAATCCCAATGCGAAATTGCCCAAATTGAAGTCTGCTAAAGGCCGACTTCTTGTACATGGCCGGGACCCCCATGTAATCCTGTAGACTTCCACGGATCGCGGCAGTGTTCTTGGCCGATCTGACGTTTCTTTGACAAAGGGGTATTGGCTGATTATTCACCGAATCGGTTGTCTCGAATTTGACCACCAAATATTGAAGAGTGGGGCCAAATTTGTCTGTCGGCGTGTTAAAATCGTTGCAATGAATAAATACATCCAGTCAAAGTACCGTGGTCTTATACGCTTTCGCTTTCACGGGCCTGATACCACAACTGAGATTTCAACAGCAAGCTTCAGCCCGTGCAACAAGATATTTGTCTGTTTCGACCTAGAAAAGCAATACGCGCTCTATTATCCTCATAATCAAATATTTTCAGCTTTAGCAGCCCGAGGGCTTGTGGATATTATGGAAATGCCAACAAGATATCTATGTACATTTATGGCAAGTGCTTATCCGCATATATTGCAAATTAGCAATTCAATTAATTTTCACCACCAGCAAGAACATATCCCTAAACGTTTTAATCCGATTTAACATTTGCCCGCAACTCTGCTAATTTATGCTTCCGGCGTTCATAATCGCCAAGTTCTGTCTTAAATTATTCACAAGTCCATAGTCGGATAAAGTTTTCAGCTAATTGCAGTTAACGTCAAATTAGGCACACAATCCTGAGTGCATTTTGTCGTCCATCCGTGGCGAATACCTTGCTCGACTTATTTTTACAAATATTTTACCTCAATCGTTAAATTTTCCATTTTATTTTTCGTTACATTAAAAAAAAAATAATGCCCGTTGCGTTATCTCGTTTCAGATGGTTGCAACGGACGAGGCACAAACACAAAACGCTCCCGACACAGGAGGAACTTTTGGAAAATTAAAGCAAACTTTATCATCATCCCTGCTGACTGCACAGGACAAAGGTAACGTAAATTTTCCGTGAAGCAGAAGTGAAAAGAAAAAGAAATATTCAATAAAAAAAATCATTCGTTTACGATGGTCGATTTTTTAGCAAACATTCAGATAGTCGGAGGAAATATTTCTTTTTCGTGCATTTTTAAAACGAATTCGCCGGTAGGTGAACTCTTTATTTGATTTATATTTATTTATTTATTTATTTATTTATTTATTTCTTCATCAAATTAGAACATTCACTGCTCTAGATAGATTACTTAATACAAAATTTAAATACTTAAATACTACCACCAAAGCCTAAAGTTAAAATTAATTTATTCGTAAATGAGTCTCTACTGAGATCAAACTCGAACAAACTACTATAAATATTAGATTCTCTTAAGCATCTGGTAACTGGTTCATTACAACCATAGTTAACTCTATGATATGGAACATAAAATAAAAAGCGATTTCTAAGCACTCTAGATGGAGCATAAAAACCAACTAAAGATAAAAGAAAAGGGCAGTCGATATGGTTGTTTATCAAATCCCGAATAAACATAAGTGAAAAATATTGCCTACGCTTAAAAAGAGGTAAAATACCAAATAATTTGCATCTTGTCTCATACGATGGCATTTCGATATTCCAGCGTAATCTACGAACGGCAACTCTAGTAAAACGTTATTCGTTTAAAAGCAGGCGGGAAAAATTTGCACGAGGGTTTAAGTTTGTTTAGACTTAAAAACAACGGGAAGCGAACAAGGATTTACAACAAAATATTAGTGTCAATTTTTTTTTTTTTTTTTTGGGGGGGTTCGCTGGAAGGAAAAATCATCGAAAGACATTGCAGAGCAAGTACGCGAGGGATGCTTCTGCAATAGTGAGGGACTCGAACAACCTCTAAAAAACCTCCCGGGAGGGACTGACTTTCGTCATCCCGAATGGGATTGCACCTAGTCGTTCGACTAATCGGCAATTTATTTTTAAAATATTTGGAAAATTCAGAAGAAGAATCCGCCGTTTGTCGGATTTCGAAACTTTTTTGTTTGAAGATATTACCTAATGACTTGGCCTTGGCTAACTCTTATAGATCAAGGGGTCTTACCCACCTCAATCTTCTGATTACATTGTCAGTATTTAATAGTTCTGTAAGTTCAACGTTAACGTGGTAAAGAAGCCTACTTCTGTGCCTTTGGGCAACCTTTTTAACTTCATCTTCAACCATTTCAATATTTAGATCTCTATATAGATGTAGAGTAGTCGCAGTAGCTTAGTGGTTAGTGTGTTGGAATGCTATGTGGGGGTCCCAGGTTCGAATCCCGCAAAAACCCAATTCCGACTTAGGGTTTTTTTCCGCTGCGCTACCTCTCGCGAACGTCTGATAAACATCCGAGAGTATAAATGTCTTGAAAGAGCTTCTCAATTAGCCGTTTGGAGTCGGCATAAAATTGTAGATCCCTTCCATTCGTTCCAAAAATGAGAAACTCACACAAAACGAATGGTTGTGAGAAGCTAGGCCTAGGGTCTCTCCGGACCTGTTGCGCCAACTATTTATTTATTTTTTTATGTAGATCAGCGTTGCGTATGTACCAAGGTGCATTAACTATGTTCCTTAGTACTTTATTTTGGAAGACTTGAATTTTTTGTAAATTTGATTGGCATGTGCATGCCCACAATTGGAGCCCGTAAGTCAATACTGGTTTCAAGACTTGCTTATATAGCAGTAATTTATTGTAGTTGGACAGGGATGAATATCTCCCAATAAGCCAATACATTTTTCTGTATCGCATGTTCAGCTCATCTCTCTTTTTCTTTACATGCGCTTTCCAACGCAGTTTAGCGTCTAGGGTCATGCCCAGATATTTAGCTGTAGTTGAGTATTCCATTACATTGTTATTAATGTATACTGGAATGTGTGGTACGTTTTTTTTTTTCTACGTAAAATTAATATGGACTGACTTTAGGTCATTCAATCAAATCTGCCACTTTTTGGTCCATTCTGAAATACCGTTTATTGCCATTTGGAGCTTTTCTGTTGCAATTTCGACAGTTGCTCCAACAGCAAGCACAGCAGTGTCATCTGCAAAAGTTGCTATAGTAGTTTCTTCACTTTCAGGTAGATCGCTAGTAAACAGAAGGTATAGCACTGGACCTAGCACACTACCTTGTGGTACACCAGCTTTAATTCCTCTTAATGTTGAGCACTCTGTCTCTTGTTTTATTCTGAAGAATCGATCTGTTATATGACTCCAGAATTGTTGAATACTGCTCCGGCAGTTGCCTTTGTAATTTATTGATCAGTCCCTTATGCCAGACTTTATCGAAAGCTTGTGCTATATCAAGAAATATTGTAGAGCACACATTTTTCCTTCAAATGCTTTTTCGATCTTATCTGTGATTCTGGCAAATTGAATAAGTTTTTCTTATTTATGATATGTGATCGCGCTTTTAGTATATTGAGTCGGGGTTTTGACAAAAGGTCGTCCACCAGCAAAACAAAATTTTGACAACCGAAAAGGAAAATGAAAAAAAGACTGCCTTGTACCTGATAATAAAATATCAAGGTTATACTACTCGCCTTAACGATTATCGAACTAATGGCTTTTTCTCCTTGGCAATTCTGTACAAAGAAAACAAATATTTCCCCCATTGCAAACGACGTTCATTTCTAGAGTTTTATTTCACAACAAGTGCGTTTTCGCCCTAGAGCTCTTATTTTTCTGAGCAACAGAAATCAATATTCAATACCGCATGATCAGTGTCCCTAAAAGTATATATATTCGAGAGATATTCTAATCAGACCACCATTGTCGGGTATCTTTTCGTCTCTCAAACCTAGGCCTAGCTTCTCACAACCATTAGTAGAAGGGATCTACAATTTTATGCCGATTCCAAACGGTTAATCGAGAAGCTCTTTCAAGACAGTTATACTCTCGAATGTTTGTCAGACGTTCGCGAGAGGTGGCGCAGTGGAGAAAACCCTTAGTTGTAATTTGGGTTTTTGCGGGATTCGAACCTCGACCCCTCGCTTAGTAGTCCAATACACTAACTACTAAGCCACTGCGCCTACATCAGTGTCCCTAAAGTTCATTCATTTTCAAAGGCCGCTCTTCCATTAGTAGGGCCGCGGGTATAGGATGCCTAAATGGACCCTCTATAGCTTCCGATTTTCCGCCACTGACTCTAGATCATTAGGGGCAATACCCATATGGGCCGAGGAGAGGTTTCTGACTTGATCTAACCATCTGATCCTGGGTCTTTCTAATAGGGGACGCCTGCCTGATGGCACGGATTCCATAGCACGTCTTGGGATTCGAGTTGGAAGCATGTGTTTAACGTGACCAAACCATCGAAGTATGAGAAGTAGCTGCTCGACATTCAGCTCCTCACGTATTCTGGTGTTCCGTATACGAGCTCTGCGAGCCACACCAGCAATACAAAGAAGGAATCTCATTTCAGCAGCTTGTATTCGCAATCTTATTCTTTCGATCATTACCCAAATTTTATGATCATAGGTAAGAGTAGGAACGAACACCGAATTAAAGAGCTTCGATATCGAGTTCGTACCTCCTGATAACAGAATGGCCTAGTTGTCTCAGAATTGACCCAGCCTGTCTAATTCTACAGGAAAACTCAGCATTGCTCCTTCCATCATTCGTGAATAAGACCCCGAGATAGTTAAACTTCTCCCTTCTCCGCCTGCTTCAATGGGACTCCACTAACATGTAGAGTGCATAGAACAAGCGTTCTGGAGACCACCATTACATCAGATTTTTTCACATTCACCTTCATCCCAACTTCAACACATACGGCTACAAACCTATCGAGTAAGCCCTGAAGTTCCGCCTGGGAGGCCCCAAGAATGAACCTAAAGTTACCTACGTTATCTATTTAGATCAAAGATGTTCCCACATTTCGATCACTTTCCAGGCTTCGCTTAGTTGATCTATGTTAAGGACTCTGAAGTATGTATACTGACACTGAGGTATATTCGATGCGATCTCTGGGAATGTATACGGTCCTCGTATAGAATGTTTGGCTTTTGACCACGTCAAATGTACGAGATCCTCCCTGTCGATCAAATGAAAATCCGCATTCGGCCAGGAGGTTCTTAAGTCTTGTCGATGAATTCTGTGAGAATGTGTCCGTCTTCACATGTCATGAGCTTGAACACTTGAATGGTGTTGATGTCACCGAAAAGCGGGAATTCCTTGATTTTAAGGAGATTAACCCTCATCAAGGATGCGAATAATTCCCCATTGATCTTCGGTAGGTTTCCTTGTAGTATTTCCATGATCCATTTTAGCGACTTGCTTGCCGACTACGGTTACCATTGATACTTTCTACCCAATTCGCATCACTTATCGGTACACTTGAGAACTGTCCAGGACATAATTTTTCTAAAATTTCTTTGGTTACAAGTCAAATGGATTTTGAAACTTGGTTACTGGAAGAAATATTTCCAGAGCACTATAGCTTACATCAATTGAAATACTCTGAACGAACATCTACCTGCGGGCATTTTTCGGCTCTGCTGAAGCGAGGTTCGAGAAGTATTTAACACAAAAAAACATTTCAAAATGTCGCATATACATCGCGTTTCTAAGAGCTGAATACTATCCTCTAGACGCTGCCTGAAGAAGCTCCAGTCAGTCAGCTTATTTCCTAGCCTTGCGCTATTTTCCTTAATAATGATTTTATCGCCAAGTGTTAAAAGTATTGTGGAATGATCTGAGTCAAGATCTGGCCCTTCTTCTACCTTTATATTGTTAGACGAGATATTCTACACTCTGTAGGTCCATCAGATAAGCGATTACAATATAAGTAGTTTGTATCGAAATTGTTGCGTTTCATATTTCGAAGTCATCTTTTTATTTGCACTTACATTTTATATAGCTTGCCTCTGATATACCACGCCCGTCTCTGTCATTGTTTAAGCTGTCAAAAGAAAGTTCTATACGCCCGGAGCTCGGACCAAATTGCTTACTGAAAGTTGAACAAATCTGCCGAAGTGGATACAATTGAATAAGAAAGGCTCAATGGAGAAAGAGTTCAAATGGTCTGGTGAAAATGCGTCCCCTTCTATGGAGGGTGCCTTAAAAGGGATTGCTCCAATTACAGCGGTTTATCATATTCATCACTCAAACCAATGGTTGTGGGAAGCTAGTCTTGGAATCCTAAACGGAGTTTCTGAGTCCAAAATTTAACTAATCACTTTTAGGAGACAAACAAATAGCGGTATTTGATTTTGAGAACGCGTTGCAGGCGTGTGTTCAATTTACGGTACAAGCAGTGTGCGGTTTCCGCCTTGAAAAATTCTGAACCGCTCTGCAGGAGTTGCAAATTGTTGCAAATTTTGACATGCTGACGTCACAAAAATTCGGCCATTTGGTAGACACTCGTGTGCCTTTCGTGAGAGTGCGAGAGTGACACGCGATCACGCGTAGTGACGAATTAGGACCAATAATGACGTCGGGGTGTCAAAATTTGACATGAAAATTGGCATGTGTAACGGTAGTTTTGTGAAACTGACTGGTCCCCCTTAGAGTATGCAATGTCTTTGTAAAATCCAAACAAGCTATCTCTAGGTAATTGGCGTTTAATGAATTTATTTCAGCTCTGCGTTTTGTATCCTCGCCTTTTCATAAAATATATGGAGAGGACATTACGGGATAAAACTTTTCGATGTTAATGGTCGTCTCCAGAATGCTTGAACAATTTAATCTGCCTGCTAGTAGATTCTCCTGAATCAGGTGGAGAAGTTTAAGCATCTGGCAATCTTATATGGAAGGAAAAGGAAAATCTTACATAAAGGAAAATTGTTAATTATTCGGGTCTATCACAGAATCCGTCATATTCGCAATTTTTCTACGAACCCCGATAGAACTATCACAGAATCCGTCGCTGACCTATGCTTGTTCTATAGGTACTTCCATGGTAGATGTTCTGAGGAACTCAAAGACATTATCCCTCGAAATGCAACTTTTGGGCGCCGAACAAGACAGGCTTCTAATGCTCATGACCATACAGTTCACTTGACAACCGCGAGGACATCAACTTTCAAAAACTCCTTCTGTTACAGGACAAGCAAACTTTGGAACTCGCTTCCTGGGGATATATTTCCAGAAGACTACAATTTGCAGCAATTTAAGTGCAGAACAAACATACATCTGCAGGCATCTCGGGGCGCTGTTGAAGCGTTATAGGTTCGCTTTTTCCGGGAGAAGTAGGTATATAAAAAAAAAAAAGGTACATTTTTTGCTTTCGAAATTCGTAGAACGTGGTATATTCAGTGATACCACTTTCTACGAATTTCATAATTCCCCTACGACGGATTCTGTAAAAGTTCTTTCGGGGTTCGTAGCAGAATTCCGAATACGACGGATTCTGTGATAGACCCGATTAACTCCTTCAGATAAAATGTATTAGAAGCTTGCAAGTTTCCAAGCAATAAACGAGGTGGCAAAAAAAAGTCTGCAAAGTATAGGCTATCACCTAAAATCGATAAAAATTCATCCATACACTGACCTCTAAATTATAAAAAAAAAGTTCCGCTTTTTGTCAATCATTGTAGAAAAATAAAAATATCCATCTTTGGATACCAGTTACAAAGTCATTACTCATTCATAACCCCTACAAAACTTGGCCAGGAGATAAAACTGTAAAAAGTTGTCTTCAACTCTTTCCCTTATTTTATGGTCCCCCCACCAAATCAATATCACATAGTTTCGCAACATTCTCAGGAAATAGAGCTGTTTTCAAAACAATTCACCTGCATAGCCCCTCGAGGGCAATTTAATTGAAAATAAATTTAATTGAAAATAAATGAAATTGAAAATAAATTGCTCATTCACTCAGCACAACTTTTTCTCGATAAATGATAAATACATTGCAGTCGAAGTGATTCTCGCTGTTAAGAAATCGATGGAATGCAGCTACTGTTGAAACAGGTAGTATGCCAACGAACAGAGGACATGTATAAATGTATAAGTTAGCATCGCATTAAATCATGGATCGTACGAAAAAAAAAAAAATTATATACATTATATGTATGACTAAATGAACGGCAAGGCAGTTGAGAAATTGGTTGACGATAAATTGACGTGCCACAACAGTCCCCACCCAAAACCCACTTTTGTCAGAAAAACCACCTCAAAAGTACCGAAGAAGGTGTATCCCATATCCATACGCCTGAGTGCACAGTTTTTTATGACTGCACCTGCACCATCAGAGTGTCCTTGAGGTAATCGAAGCCTCCCACTGGCAATTCCAGCATATGTCTTCACTTCACACAAGATCCATCGAACCAATTTATCCTCGAAGGCACACCAACGATATGACCATGGCAAGGCACAGGGTGTTTAGTATAACATGACAACCGCAACTTGGCCCTTCGTCTTCAGTTGCAAGGCCCCACAAGCGACTTGGTTCTCGTTCATATTTTATTAATATCGTTCGTTACCTCCCCTCTCGGTGTCAGTGCCTTTAAGGGGCTATGGCGAGAGGTGAGTTGGTTTTTCTGTGTGTTGGACACGAAGACCCACTTCCACTTTGTGAAATATAAATTATTTCTCTCATAGCGAAACCACGCCACCGTCCTCGAAGAGTGGACTCTTTATCGATTTTCACATTTGCCAGAATAAGGACATATTTCAAGAGCGCTCCTATGTAGATACAATGTTCACCGTATCACTGGTAGTGGATTTGTTTGTGGGATATGGGGGAATATTCGTCTTGCAGGAACGTTATCTGGAGAGGATACCTATGCGAGGTAGTTCATTGTTTACAGACTCACTTAGCGGAAGACCTGCAGTATTTTCTATACGACTTCAGTTTAGTTTTCACTGATACTCTGTTTCCTTTATGAGGACGTAGGTATGTAGGTACTGTGTACTTATTGTGAAAACTTTTTCAGACAATAATGAAACGGAATATATTCGTAATAATGTTCTTGTGTCTGCAGGCGCAAACGTGAGACGAAGCTCATCTCGAACATGATACTGCAGAATTAAAGGACTCCATGGTGAACATTTGTACAAAGGTGAAGGTAGTATTCATAAGACGGGATAATTTTTGTATGAATTTACCGGCTTATGGGAGGTTCTATGAAATGTCCTTTAATAGACAAACTTCAGCTCTTTAATTTTTGTTAAATAGCGAACTATGCGCTATGCGAATTGAGGGAAACTGTGTAGTAAAGTATCCTCGTATCCATTGTTTTAATGTAAACCTTCATCGCATAAACCATTTCATCGGAGCTCTACAGGTTTCACTATGTTCTGTATACCTATATAAAGATTGCATTGCAACAAAAGGCTTTAAAAACTCCCCAGAGGAACGTGCCAACTCAAAGTCGTGTAAACGAGTTACAAAACTCTTGCTAACAATATTCAGTCCTCAGTGGTGAGATGTGCAGACAGTAGAGGTAAAATATTTACAGAACTGTCGACGAAATTGTTGAAATATTTTTGTATGCAGCACGTCCTTCTATTCAACAGCGTATACTCTTAAGGGTTGCGGTAATCGTGAATCATGAGGCTGCAGCACGGAGTGAGCGACGGACAAAATGTAATACGAGAAACAGATTAACACAGCGACATCAACAGCAACCTTGGCAACTTTTTAGAACCACTGTATTTTAATCACTTTGAACACATTATCATAGCAACATAGACAGCGACATCAACGTTAGAGCTAATTCTAAACTCGCTGTTGCTGCTGCTGTCAAAGTCGCTGTTTTAATCTGTTTCTCGAACAAAACATATTGAAATCGTATGGCGGGGGCCACGTACGCTTTGAGCGACTAGCGATTTTGCTACATGCAGAATGACGTCGCTGAATCGCTCAGTCACTAATAGCTCACCGCACGGCAGCAGCCTTTAAAGCCTCGAATACGCAGTGAGCACGAGCACGAGCACGAGTGACTTAGCGGTTGAGCGATGTCACTCTGCTTATAACAAAATCGCTAACCGAAGATAGATATTTGGTTGTCATCTTCAACAGCAATTTCATCACAAAACTATTGTTAATTGCCATTTGGTAATAGAGCAATATGTCAGTTATCAGAGTACATGCACTGTCAGCTCTCCTAAGAATTTATTATATCATGTCAGACACCTTATGGCAGTTTTTGTTATGTATTTTGAGCTGATCTCATTAAGCGTTGGCTCAAAACACCATTTCGTGTACTTGGTCGGTGGCAGCAATCATATTCTCAAGGTAATCTAGTAATTTCCTCAAAATGTTCGCATTTTGTTCTTCCGCGCGTGTTTCGGCGAATCTTCCATTGATATTCACAGCAACGCCAACCATTTTACAGAAAACAAGTATCGCTTGGTATTCTCGAGTAAATTTTCAATGAAGAACAACCTATCTCAATAAGAACAAATGGATCGTTTTACTTCTTCTTACAATGGAGATGAATTGGAAATGAAAGTCGGCAATTTTGCCGAAGGGAAAAAAGGGGGAAGGATTTTTGATGGGGGAAAACAATTTAAAAGGGGAAAACAAAATTTTAAATTTTATTCAAATAAAGTCTTCGAAAGACTACTTACATACACTTTATTTTTTTTTTTGATGTGTAAACATCTAAGCCCGCGTTATTGGAATCTGGTGGAGTAATTCCACACATTTAACTTGCGGGGACGGAAATGCGTCACGGAAATGCGTCACTGTGTTTTATCATTGCATACATTTTTTGAAATCTGGTGGAGTAATTCCACACATTTAACTTTTTCGTAATACTGACTTAATTTAATGCGTTCCTATAATTTTTGTGTTTGCTTAACTCTAAGATGTTAAAGAAAACATAACATAAAATGTTAAAATAAAACTTAAATAAGCGTTTTTGTTTTTTGGGGGAAAAAATATCGTTTTGGTGCCAAAAAGGGGGATTTTTTTTGGTTTTTAATCTGGAATCCTTCCTGCGCACCCGGTAAAAATCGACTAATAATTTATCCAAAACAAAAAAAAGGGAACTATGGCGAGGCCACTCAAGACTCAACTCGTACCAACCAAAACATACCAACCGTCGCATCGCAACAACCAGCAATACTTGCCGATTTATTGGAAGTCGGCTGGAATCAAAAGAGATTTGGCTGGAATGTTGGTGGATGTGTTCAGGCCAGTGTTATTATATCGTGGGATTTATCCCTTTTTGTGGGAATTTCGATGTCCGAAAAGCCTTTCGTGGGATAAAGGGATAAAGCACCAAATCGTGGGATTCTGAGGAATCTAACAAAAAATAAACCATAAATTTTTGCTTAAATTTCATGAAAACTCCTACATTTCACCATGATTATCAACACACCTAATATACATAAAAAACAGCTCATATAAATTGTCACTTATCAAAATTTTCTAGTACCAAAAAATAATCGTAATAATGTTACAAACTGTGATTTTTATCATAAAGGTTAGTAAACCGTGATTTTCTTTCCTTGTAATACAAATTTTACTTTTAAGAACTGGATTTTGAGGCAAAAAAGTATCGTGGGATTTTAAAGGAATTTATCATGGGATAAATGAAGAGAGAGTGCTAACAACACTGGTTTAGGCGAGTTATGTTGTGACTTAAACAGTGTCCCTTTCAGTGATGGGACTTGAGAAAAGCGTAACAGTGGTATTTAGCCTTAACAATGGGTGGTAGAAAAAAATATCCCTGGTAAATAATTCATTTATTTATACCAATTAAATAGTAATAATAAAAAGAAAAAAAAAAAACAGGGAAATAAAGTAAACGTAAATTTAAAAATCACATTTGGCGTTCAAAACAGACCGTCTGTGAATTTATATTTTGAAGCACCAATAATTCCGGGGGTTCAAAATCTTCCCCGTTCCGTAGAACGGTATTTAATTTGTTTCTTTCCTCACTTTTTATATTTTTTTGATGTGAAAATTTACGTTCAGCAACTGCGCTACTATGATTACCTCATAGTAGCGCAAAAAAGTTGTAACATGTATGATGAAAAGTTTTTGAATGTAAAATGTTCCTTGCCATCTTTTAAATTTTGAAAGAACTACATAGAGAAAACGCTATAGATCTAACTCATAATTAAACAAAAAATGTCAAAACATAGCAACTAATGAAATTTAAGCGCAATTTTGATGCAATTCTCAGAGAAAAATACTGGTAGCTGAGTGTGTTTGGGTAAAAATAAGGCGAGTAGGTATAGGTTGATTTCGAGTATCGAGTATATATTTTAACAGATTGTTAAACGACAAAGACTGCGACGAAAATGTCTCCTTCAAACTAAATGTTCCACTTAAATGAAGCTAAAATCGCAAAATACATGACTTTCCCTAGAATCATATTTGGAGACATATTTTTTGTATGTTTTTTCTACTACAATGTTTTTAAGCTTTAAGCAGAACCTGCGCATGTTAACACATGGTAGCTTATTTTCCAGCAGTATATTTCTGATCATGACGAAAGTAATTGAATCCCGCAAGGTACATCAAAAAATTCGAAAACAAAATACATGCAGCTCTTCTGAAAATCCAGACAATAGCTTAAGGCACGGTAATTTTTGCACGTAACAACAAAGGGTAGGTATTGCCAAATCTCTGACACGAGCCTTTTATTATTTTTGGAAGAGATTTCCGGTATAAATCCCTTTTTCAATCGACTTACCCGATTTGGTCAGCACAATCGCATAAAAAATGTTTACATGGTAATCCGACTGTCTCACAGTAAGACCAAGATTAACGGGAAGTCGTAGGCATTTTTTTTATTTCAAATAGTGTTTACCAAGCGTAGGTGGGTAGGTTAAATGTACCAGGACCTGTGGCCCTGTGGGACTTCCTGTCGACTCTTAAATAATGTCGGATTTTGGGGGAGTTTACCAACATAATTGATAGATGCCATCGCATTTGATTTACGAGTTAACACCCAGCAACGAATGACAAACGACATAATAAGATAGATTACCTACCACCTCTCTACGGACTACCGACGTTATCCATCCAATCGAGACACCATAGATATTTTATTTTACATTACAGTCCATCAAACTCGATGACAAAATTGAATACATACATTCCACATGACAGATCTTAATTAACTGTCAATAAAATTCAACCTGTCAGAGCACACGGCACGGGTCACCCCTTCTGACATAACAGCGAAACCATGAAATGCAAGAATCCCCCTCCTTATGGTCCTGTGGCTGGTCCCAAATCGATCTTTGATTTAGTTTGTCTATCAGCCAGCGGCTAACGGTTTGTTTCTTTATTTGCAGTAAACAAAATGTCACCACGTCCTTCGTTGGTGCCCATGGATACAGAGACACTGAGCGCCTTTCAGGACTCAACCGGTGGCTCTGCCAACCAACAACAACATCTTCAACATCAGCATCACTCGAACCAACTCAATAACAATAACAACAATAACAGCAAAAGTGAGCCAGGCAAACCGCCCAGCAGAGCTGGTGCGTGCCGCGTGTGCCTGAAATCCTTCAAGCCAGACGACTACAGCAAGACGTGCTACGAATGCCAGCAACGAGTCTGCGAGGACTGCGCCAGCTATAGTAAACTGGACGAGAACGAGGATGCGGTGAGTAGCTCAGTAACCGGTGCCACAGTGTACAGCGCTTTGATTAAGTGTTTTGTTGCATGACTGACGTTCAATGTGCATTCGATTTCGACAGCGCGGTTGTTTGGCTAGTTAGAGTTAACCTCCATCCAGTGTCAGTGTTTGAGTCCATTTTGTATGTTTCTACTCGTTCATCGGCTTGAGGGGTGAAATCGGACCAAAGGATTATATTATTCAACGCAACGTTTCGTCATTGTTTCGGGTATATTGTCTCTCTGTGCGCACCGTTGGCGGTCCTTTGTGCAAAAGAGTCCATAGGCAAACGAATCACAGCAGCTACAAAAGCCTTTCAGAGGAGCGCAATGGATTTAATTGAATTTCACTTGCCGAGGTTGAGGCCAACAATGAATTGCAAGCACTTGCGGTTGCGATTGGAATTTACTTCAATCAAAGGATCGATTAATTTACTATAGTTGTAGGCATTTTAGGTGAAGTTGGGACTTGGGGGAGTTCACGAATGCGCACTTAGCTAATTGATTCGTGTTGAGTGTATTTTTTTGAGGCTTTGAACTGCATAACAGTTTGGGGTTCGCATTAAGTGTCGATTTTGAACGGGGTTTTGACTTTCAGAGCGATTTGGGATACACACAATGGCACAATTCTGACATTGCGATGATAGAGGAACTCAACAAAATGGGTCGCAAAATTCTGTCCGTCTGTCCCGACTACAGCTTTAACGGCTGCCCGGATTTCGTTCAAACTTCGGAATTGGCTTAGAGTTCGGGTCGTTTTTTTTTTTTTGCAAGGTGACCTCAATATTAATGGTACTTCCCGTATAAAATGTTCATACCAGTTGATATGTTCGAAAACGGCTCTAGCCAAAATTGATATTTGAACTTACGTAGGTTAAGTTAATATCACTGCATACTTAATCATGGTACTTTTGAAATTTGGACACTTATGTATATCTCGAAAACGGGTAATTTTCAAAACTGCTCATATCTCGAAAACCATATTTTTGACTTCGATAAAACTTTAAAAACCAAGTAATGCTTACATAGCGAACAATAATCTGTAGGTACTCAGTTTTCAGCTAAACAGCTAAGCAATTGCATTTTTCAAACTAAACATTTCAATATTTGGTACTTTTTTGTCTGGCAAATTTTACAAAATCCGCTCTAACGATTTTGTTCAAAAAACATACAGTGATGGCCAAAATAATAAGAGTGAAATTCTTTTACTACAAATTTATCAAAAAGTCTTTATTTCTTGAAAAAAAAGTCCTTAACTGTCCACAAAATTAAAAGTAATATTATTTCCAAGTGGTTATGGGAGTTTTTCTAACAAAAAAATAAAGTTTATAACGCAAAATAAAGAAATAACTATTTGTAGGCACGTTTTTCCTGGCCAAAAAAATAAGAGTGCATCAGATCTTTCCTAATGATGAAGCGAAAAATCAGTTAAAATTCTACTTTTTTAAGAATATGATTAAATGGGTAACTTTAAGACATCAGTACTTGGTGGCGTGGCCTTTGTTCTTAAGAACCACTTCGCACCTTCTTGGAATATAGAGTCAATTAGTTTTTGGCATGTTTTGACAGGTGTAGCGTACCATTGCTCTTGGATTTCTTTCCAAAGTGCCTCTGCATTTGTGGTCTTCTTGCAAGAAACTCTATTTTTCAAATCTTTCCAAAGATTTTCTAAAGGGTTTAGGTCTGGCGATTGTGAAGGCCATTCCAAAACTGCCACGTTATTTTGTTGAAACTATCTTGTTACGACTTTAGCAGTGTGTTTGGGATCATTATCCTGCTGGAATGTCCAAACTAATGGCAGATTATCTTCTGCAAATGGAAGCATTACGTTTTCCAATATTTGGAGGTAGGCTTCTTTGGTCATAATACTTTTGATCCAAAAGATAGGACCTACTCCATTATAAGAAAAACGCCCCCAAATTTTGATATTCCCGCCACTTGCTTTACCGTCTTTATGGTGTTCCTAGGATTTAGTTCTTCATTCTTCTTCCTTCTAACATAAATCCGGCCATCAGATCCAAACAAAATTATTTTGGTTTCGTTGCTGTACAAAATATTTTTCCAGTTTCTTGGACTCCCTGAGATGCTTGGTTGAAGTTTGCAAATTAAAAACTATTATTTGAGTTAATTGGATTATTTAAAAGAAGAACGAACAATAATTTCTCAGAAATATTGCAAACTTGCAGTGCACTCTTATTATTTTGTCAAATGAGTTTGGTGAATAAAAGTAACGGTGCTTTGATAAATACTTATGGAAAATTTTCAGTGGCTCTGGAAATTTTTGACAGCAAATGCAAAAATAATTCGTACATTTTTTTGTTTAGTTTGGAAGATTATTACGATAGAATTTATATAGTGAAGAAAATTTATTTATTCACTCCTATTGTTTTGGGCACCACTGTATACAAAATACAATAACAGCGACAACAAAATTATTTTGAGCTGGCAGCACTGAAGTTCGTCATTGGCAAAACAAAAAAAAAAAAAAACGTAAAAAACTTGCTAAAACATACTTCAAATAAAGCTCGCAGCTAGTCTTCAAGGCCGCTCATCTTTTCAAAGTCTGGGCGGAAGACTACAAGATCGGAATTATGCATCAACTAATCACTAAAGTGTGGTTAGGTTAGGTGGCCATTAAATGGAATTTCTGTTTCAGTTTTTCTGTCTTTAAGAAGGAAAACGTTGAGATTTTGGCGCCTACAGAACTAAAGTTCTCCTCAACATCATGTACAAGCTCCCGACAGTAAGTAGTTGGTGTGAATTTCAACTGGAAGGAGTTAGATTTTGGTAAAGACTCAGTAACGACTTATCGTTGCTAGATACACCTTTTGTACATTAAAACGATCCGCTTGGAAATAAAGCTACTTACAAGACTGCGGCTCGTGGAGCATATAAACAGTAAACCACCAACTTGACGAGTCTTGGATTACACCCTTAAGAAACAGTGAAAACGACTTCACTTTAGGTGACCCCTAGAATTGGCGTACGTCATCAACCAGCACTGAAGGTATAGCTATAGCTAGGGACCGATTTATTTCAAGGGCTTTGTTGAACAAAGACGTCGGTTGCGATAAACAGGAAGTCATAATTATATAACAACCCTGAAGCAAAACTATTTTACAAAACCTGAATAGATCTTATCAAAATGATAAGCAGAAGTAGGTAAATAAGACAACTAATCAGTCAACTCGAATGCTGGTGTCATTTTAGCATTTGTAATGCCAAATTCTAATACCAGCATGACACTGTTACGGTTAAAATCAGTTACACGTCACCTTAATTAATAATTGTATGTCAGATGTTAATTCCTCCTTGCAGCAGTTAACACCAATCTACCCTTCCGCCTTTCTACTGTTGGATACGACTGGAAAACAGCTGGTATACTGTTGAAGCATATCAATTTTGGTACTCGCATTTGTGCCTTTAATTAATCTTTCCTTCTGGCGCAAGCCTTTTCCTAAAAGTTGAGGGCAATAGCCCCTCGTATTGTATTCCACTTCGGAGTACCCCGTCCACTCATTTATTATACACGAGCTGGAGATTCTTATCCCCAACCATCCTACTTTTGTAATTGATGCCTGGCCTACGGTGTAGGTATTAATTACTCGCCTACACATCCACCGGCCCATTATATAAATGTCCTGCTCCTCGTGCTTACCCACCGTGCAATTCGGTCGGTGGTACGAGCTTAGCCAACTGTTGCTGATATATAGGTTGTTCGCCATTATTGTGGCCAGTGTCCTTCTGCGTGTTCCTACCCTTGCTTGAAATTCATTGCTTTGCCTTAATTGTTGTTCAAACTATCGGAAGGATCTTTATTCGTTTTGTGTTATGCTTTTCAGAACATGTGGCGATGTAGCGTCTGTCGACGGAAAATGGCATCACGTGTATGCATACCGCAAGACTCCACCGACTCAATGCTGGATGTGCCCGTGTTGGAGGCTCTACAACGACGCCATTCAGAAGCGAAACTAGGTTCCAGTACACAGACACTAGCACCGAGCAATGGTGCGGCTCTGGCACCACCACGAAGTCCAGAATTGCGCAGGCATTCGGATGTATCACCAGCGTCGTTAAAGGAGTTGGAGAAGGTAAGCCGTCGTCAGGAGGAGATGTTAGGCTGTATACTGTTTTTGTTTTTTTTTAGCTCAAAGGTGCCAAAACCCCTGGTGGAGATGGCGACTGGCGGAAGGGTGGTCGCAGTGGGGCGCCCAGTCGATCGTCGAGTCCTCCACGACAGGGCGATATGGAAATGGCATTTGGACCGCCAATATCTCGGATTGCATCGAGGAGAGGTTCACGCATCGCCAGACAGCACAGCTATGATGACGACATGAAGGGTGGCGGTGCAGCTCCTGGTGGACCCGGTGGAGGAGGAGCCGGCGCCGGTGGAGGTGGCGGTGCTGACTTGGGTCTGGGAATACCGGCCATGCCCAGGAGGTGAGTTCTTATTTCTCTTTCTACTACTATAATTAGAATACTACTTGTGCTTGCAGAAAATCAGCGTATGATGTCTTCGCTCCCGGAGTCCTCCAGGCGGCGGCACAATCAGCATTAGCAAGATCTCCTGGCGAGAGTGTGGCTCCGCACATCCCCCTGCCGGGCTCTAGGAGACCATCGTTTCGAGTGCCACACCCACCCGAAGATTTACCACAAAACGACGATTCACCCAGCCCCGACAAAGGTAGCCCTGTGTTGACAGTCGACGATGACAGACGCATGCGACGAAGAGGATCCCAGTTGTATGTACACGCAGTAGCCAACAGCTTCATTAGTGTATTTTATTAAATTTCTTCTTTCCACGTAGACCCGATTTGGCAGCACTACGTGACCGCGGTGCTCTGCCACCTACCTTGGCGGCGGCTATTCCCCCACCAATGGCTTCGTTCACTGGACCAAATCTAGAAGACCTTGAGGCACCGCGACGCCAAACATCGATGGACGGAGAGGCAATAAAGATTGTTATTCACGATGTAGACTCTGGACCGATATGCTCATCGAAGCGACGGATTATACTCCGAAAGGATCCCACAGATAAGGCCCATCGAAGTGAGTATATACACTGAAAGTTTTAAAGTGGCTTTATTTTTCTATGCCAACGAGGAAGATTCAAATATTCAACCTTCATTAATTATTTCCTTGGGAAAGGTGTGCTCTTTTTGAGTATACACATAGCGCTGGCATAATTCATTCAATCCCCTCCCCGTCAATGTGGGAATTAGGGTGTGAATTCCATTAGATAAGGGGCGGGCATGGTTGCGGAAAGAGCACATGCCAAAGTCAATACCCGAACATTAGGGTAATTTATATCGAAGGCAATACGACCCGAACGTTCGTCGAGAAGTTGCCATCAGTATACCTGGGCATATCGTCGCAAACTTTGCAGTCAGAAGACGAACATTTTTGTTCGGGGGAGAAAACCTTGAACAAAATTCTCCCTTCAATCGATGACTATTCAATTCCTGGACCGAAAAATTCCATTAGCTTTGCCCCTTCTTCGGCGGCTCACACATTCGGAGGCAACCGTTTTCCCGATTCTCCACAAAATAAAGCTCAACAGGAGCGAGAGTTCCCTGCGAGAGGTTTATCCTTTTTGCTTTTTTATAAATATTTTACCTGCTTGATCGATTTTTCTTTTCCCTTTCCGTTTCGTTCGTTGAATCAGTATCTGATGTCCTGTCAGCTATTTTAAAAAAGATACTGCAGGGCGAACAAAAGCAACAACAACTGTTTTGATTGTGGAATTAGTGCAGTATACGATTTTTTTAAGCCGTCTTTTCCTCCCAAGGACGTTAGAGAGTGTCCTCCAAAGAAAAAATGTAATCAAGATGTTCATGAGCATAAATGTTGCAGTAAAAATAAAATAGAAATGGAATAGTTGAAGAGTTTCCGTTTGATACAATAGAAACGAATGGAACAGATCGACATTTACTCCTGCAAATGTGAGGATTCCCACACGCAAATGTATGTCCTTTGACTTTATAAATATTTCCCCAGAATGTCGCAGTCTTCTCAAAGAGTTGATTTGTTTACAAGGGAATATATTCTCAAGGATATGTGACCCTTGCACTATTTCAACTGATGAATGCATAGACATTTGAAAAATGAATCAGAAACTCGGAGAAACATTAGTGAAATGGGATTTAAAGGCTGGAAACTGATTGTAATTTTTGATATAAATGATCGGATGTTTATTTCATAATAAAAAGGAAGGTAGGTATGTCGCTAATAATGAAAATAAACATCAGCCAAAAGGCCAGCACGAGCACGCATACAGGACCATATCCTTTCACAATAACCCCTCTTATTGAATAAGCCTTTACCTTCGGTTATTCTGCGTTTACAATATAAGACATTTCTAACACGGAAGTTTAAAGAGATGCCCAATAGGTACTTAAAAGACGAGTGACTGAAAGGGACAGCATTACCTAATACGCAAAAATAAGTGACACGTATTTTGTTTGGCCATCTTGATTGCGTGGTAGGAATTATGGGAATGCCAAGGTTGAATTGACATTTGCCGCCATTTGCAAAAATTATAGCATCTTTCGAAAGCGTGATCTGATGGCTTTTGCGCCACCTTGTCTTTCCATTAAAAATTTGTGTCTCTTCAACTCAATTGTCTCTTCAAACCTTCGCTTCATGTTTCCATTCTGTGTTTGGTGTTTATTATCTAGTAAACGAATTTAAGCGCCGGCAGCCATGATTAATACAAAATGAAGCAAAACCTTGTTCTCAGTTACAATTCGGAATTCCATTCGATTTGATTGGCGTGTTGCGTAGGAAAATATAAAATTTGTTGATGAACTGAGATGGAAGTGTGTCAAAAGACGGTGAGAAGCTATTAGCTGTAGAGTGTGTTGAATCAATGTTGCTTGATTTTAAGTGTACGAGGATATCCACACGTCCAACCACCTTTTTAGCAACCGCACAGCGAAAACACAGTCTCCAACTCGTGGAACACATTAATTTGCCAAAATCAGACATATCGATCAACAATAGAGTACGGGTTCATGCAGCAATCGAACACGTTGATAAACTATTTGAACAGAGCCCGCAATGAGTTTAACAACAACAAAGTAACAAATTGTAGGTATTTAAAGAAGTCCCATGCCCAGTTGGCTGACACTGCGACCTATTAAAGATCTATTGTTTCAAAACAACAAAGTAAGTTCGTGCGCTATAGCTTATGAGCTTTAAAAATTTGTTGCGGACCTAAAGATTATTATTTTTTAAAGTGGATGCGCCGAACGTAACTAACAGAAAATATGTAAAGGGTGTTCCTTTTAGATGCACAAAACTTAAAACTTAAATAAGACACAAACAAACCAGAATTTCGACTTCAATAGTCTAGCTTTATGTCGCAGCACAGCTCACATAGTTCTTCCCGTACATTCTCCTTGAAACTCCAGCGATACAAATTGGAAGAGCACACATAAAACATTTCACTAAAAGCAACTGGAACTGATATCCTTTTTATCACCCTTTATAGGGTAGGTACATGCTCATGCGACAAATAGTCGCGGTAACACTTTTCTTATTCAACGTTTTCTTATTTACTCGTTAAAAATGTATGCATGTCAAATGCTTTCCAAGCACGCAGAATTAATTACTCTGGAGTTCAACTCAGAGCCTAGGTGTAGGTACATCAAGTTTTTGTCACAATCCACTTAAGCACTTTATCTATCCATTGTAACGTCGATATTTCCTGTGAACAGGATTTTTATTTCTCGTGTCGCTGCCGTTGTCGTCTGTGTTTAGTTTCACCTGTGTTTCGAACGATTCTGTGTTTATTTCATCCTATTCTTATCTTACAAAGCTTCCGATAACCAAATCAATGAAAAAGTAAACTGAACAGGAGCTTAGTTCAATATCTGTATCGTCGTTTCAGTTTAGGATTTAAAAAAAAATTAAAAGGCACTCCGGGAGTGCAGACAGAAGTGATAACTTGAACAATTACGTGTGTATTTTTCGAATCGTCAGAAAATATATTATTGTGTAGGAAGTACTTTTAAATAAAGTGTTTTTTTATTCATTATTATAAACTACTACTACTACAAAAATTATGTTACATTTTTCATTTTCATTTAATGCGGTATTTTACATCAAAAATAATACATATTATTTTACATACAAAATTGCAATCTATTGTTTAAAATGTATAAATTTACAGATACATGAAATATTAAATTTAAAAATTAATGGGTATTCTTTGAAATGCATACCAATGACACTTATGAAATTTCATCAACAACTTCAAACTCTTCCATCATCATCATCATTATTATCATTATATTTGAAAACGGATACTATAGGTTTATGGTAGGTAACTAAAATAGGAAACAAACAATTTTGATTCGAATCTATTTAAATATCTTGTAAAGATGGCATCAATTGTAGTTTTATGTCTAATCGTGCTAAGATTGCGATCATTGCTCATCGTTAAATCAAATTTGCTATTTAAAAATTCAATTAATGGTAGTTTTTATCATCTGCAAAGTTGATGTTGAAATCCCCACTCAAAATGATTGGAATATCATCAAATCTCTTCCCAACTTTATCTTGAAGTAATGCAGAATTATCTTTAGCATATATAAGTAATTTTCATCGATGCTGTCTTCCAGCGTAATCTAGATAGATTACAGTCTCGAATGTACATATCTTACTTCAGCTACCACAATCCGATTGTATCTACTTGTATTCTACCGAAACTAGCACAGAACGAATAAATTAATAATAATTATACTGAAGCTTAATTGAATATGAATTTCTTTCCGAAAAATACAAATTTTACTTTTAAAAGAAAAAGAACGAGAAAAGACAACAATATTTTTCTGTCTTGCCGCATCGCCATTGATAATGCTCTAGATCTCGTGGTACGGCATCAATTGTAGTTTTATATTCATTATTTTACACAGAAATTACTAATCATATTTTACAGTATACACTAAGGCGACATAAATATTACAATTATTTATATAGTATACCTACTCTTAAAGTGGCAAGTTTACCACAGTTTTCTATTTCTTGTTTCGGTAATTATAACACAAGCTACTGTGCCGTAAATGTGCACAAACCCAAAATCGTGGATATGTCGGAAAAAATTAAGTTATGAATTCCCCATACAAAACAGGTAATTGAAATAATTTTGGTGACAATCAATTTGTCGCTACCATAAATTACCATAGTAACGTATTCAAATAAAAATCATCGTAGATTAAGCTATAAATTACCTACCCCTAAAAGTAAGCTATAGTACCTACAAAAGTTTACAACTAAAAGTATGCAATCGGTGTCGGTGTCGGTGTCGGTGTCGGTGTCGGTGTCGGTGTCGGTGTCGGTGTCGGTGTCGGTGTCGGTGTCGGTGTCGGTGTCGGTGTCGGTATCGGTGTCGGTGTCGGTGTCGGTGTCGGTGTCGGTGTCGGTGTCGGTGTCGGTGTCGGTGTCGGTTTTGGTGTCGGTTTTGGTGTCGGTGTCGGTGTCGGTGTCGGTGTCGGTGTCGGTGTCGGTGTCGGTGTCGGTGTCGGTGTCGGTGTCGGTGTTGGTGTCGGTGTCGGTGTCGGTGTCGGTGTCGGTGTCGGTGTCGGTGTCGGTGTCGGTGTCGGTGTCGGTGTCGGTGTCGGTGTCGGTGTCGGTGTCGGTGTCGGTGTCGGTGTCGGTGTCGGTGTCGGTGTCGGTGTCGGTGTCGGTGTCGGTGTCGGTGTCGGTGTCGGTTTTGGTGTCGGTGTCGGTGTCGGTGTCGGTGTCGGTGTTGGTGTCGGTGTCGGTGTTGGTGTCGGTGTCGGTGTCGGTGTCGGTGTCGGTGTCGGTGTCGGTGTCGGTGTTGGTGTCGGTGTCGGTGTCGGTGTCGGTGTCGGTGTCGGTGTCGGTGTCGGTGTCGGTGTCGGTGTCGGTGTCGGTGTCGGTGTCGGTGTCGGTGTCGGTGTCGGTGTCGGTGTCGGTGTCAGTGCCGGTGTCGGTGTCGGTGTCGGTGTCGGTGTCGCGAGTTTGCTAATTTTTGCCCATCCAAATAGTGCCCAACGCGCCTAAAGAAGTTATCACTTCAAAAATAGACCCGCGCATCTCGTTAAAATAATCGCCTAACCAGAGTTCTCGCATTGATAGAAATGCTACCATTTACAACATATTGGAAAACAAATGAAAAATGGATAACAGACAGCATTCCATCTTTGAAATCCCAACAAAAAGAAGAAGAAAAATCAGGCGATTATGTTGTTTTTAAGGCAGTGAAAGTGGTTCTTAACTATTAACGATATGACATGACATAATTACCTCCTAAAAAGAACAGCCTGCCATGCCAAATTATAAACTTCTGAAAAAGATCCGATACGCAAAAGTAAATACTAGAATAACAATTGTTGACATTTAAACGTCGATTGAAATACATACGGCCTTACTAATCTGCCGGGTAGTCATTTTTTAACAAATATGTAATCAAGGTATCCATGTCTATATCCAAAAATATATGTACAGCTACACAAGTGCATGTGCAGTCCTTTTACCATCTGTTTAGGTATAACAAACGCACCTATTATCTTATCGAAAAAAGAGAAAGAAAAACGGAATTTATTTCGTTCAGAAATATTTTCATTTTAAATTGGAAGTTGGTAACCCTAATAGTATTGCTCTTTGAGTTATCGCGAATTATCATATAAACTACGGCAACCCTGTGAGAGCTTTAAAGAGGGACCGATATAGTAAGTCATTGCAACCAGACTGAGAGACAAACATCCTATCTTCCTCGTACTGACAATTTTTGAGTATAGTAGGCTCATTCGCGTACGCAGTTTATATCGAAAGCAATCGATATAAATCGATCGCAATCTCGCAATGTCTATACACATACATACTCATCAAAAATGACAGGAAAAGAGAAAATTAGCAAAGTAACGAGTAACGAGCAGCTCCTCTCTTAGCTCGTATAAGCTCAGAGAATTTCAACAGGCAACTAGCAACCAAGGTATTTAGAATAACATGGTAAAACATTGCGCATGTCCGCATCCTATCTCACTCGCACACTGTTACGTCACGTGTATCACACTGTTTTGACATTTCAGTGCAAATTCAACGTTCTCTAAGGTTTTTGTGGAATATTTTTTAAACAAATAAAAATAAAATGTTTATATGTGCGATATTCGGCTGTAATAATAATAAAGACAAGAATCGAAAGCAAAACAGATTTCCCGGGCGCGAAAAATTGTCGTTTTTCAGAATTCCCAAGGATGAATCTATGAAAAAAGTGTGGTAGAAAAGACAAGTTTAATGCAAATAATGCATTTGTTTGCTCGAAACACTTTAACAGTGACCAATATGCGCGAAACTTGAAACATGACCTGCTAAACTATTCACCCAAAAACAGTAGGAATTGCCTTTCACTTCCAAGGACTCTGACAATAAGCGCCAGGAGAATTATGAAAGGCGGAATACAAAACAAAAAATTGTGCGCGAAATTTTGTGAGTTTTAAGTGTTAACAAATTATAAATACGTAATTAGTACCTAATTTAAAATTTGTATTTTCAAAGGAAAACCCTTCCAAGTGAGCAAGTTACCCAGGACAACAATGAACCTACTGCAAAATTATGCTGAAGAACAACCGACCGGATCCTCGAAAAAATACGACTCCTTGAAAGTATTTTTAATGAATATAACTCGACTGGTCTAATAACTGGACAAAATTACATAAAAACATTGTTAGACCTCGCCGAACCTATTGATTTAGATCGCGCGATCAAATAGTTGTTTTTCCGGGGCAAAATGTTCTTTAAGATTCGAATTCTTAACAAAACACTAATTACGAATATCACTGCAAAAAAAAGAAAAATGAATAAAACGCTGAACTAATTGTAAAACTGATATGTACTTGTTTTTATTTCTAATATTTTCGCAGATTATAAAGGACTATTTATACATTATGGTTATGAGGTTTGATTGATGAATAAAACTGCGAATAACAGCTGCCAACATTAGATTTCTTTGTTGTATTGCTGTTGAAACAAGTTGTATCGTACCACCATCATCTCACTTTAAAACAATTTCGCCACTATATCTTGCAAATCACATTTTTATTAATAAATAATCCACAACCCTAATATAAAGCACATGAATGTGAACTAATTTGTTCTGAAGTGTCAAAATATGTGATACACGTGACGTACATGCGCAGAACTGAACCAATATTTTCCTCCGGAATATCATACCATGTATTCTATATACCTTGACTAGCAACTACTGATAAATTATGTCAAATGCACACAATTGACAAGAAACCAATTAGAAATCCTTTTTAAAAATCAATTCCATCGAAAAATAAAATCTCTGAAAATAAAGACAATTCAAATATTTTCAATCCAAATATTTTGTAGGTCACAATACGCAATTCTGAATAGAAAATTTCGCCATTGTGAATTTGAAAAAATTCAGCATGAACACTAAAAATCGGAGAAGATTAAAAACATACATACTGCACAAAATTTATTCCGGTTTTTACATTTGCATTGGAAATTGTCGAGATTAGATTATAGGATATGTTTTACGATTATCCGCTATCCGGAA
This sequence comes from Cheilosia urbana, assembly GCA_946477585.1. NCBI lineage: Eukaryota > Metazoa > Arthropoda > Insecta > Diptera > Syrphidae > Cheilosia > Cheilosia urbana. The sequence continues at coordinate 17,717,281 of OX297855.1, read as the reverse complement.
GCGGAAATCTAAGCTGATATCTAAGAAAAGTTGTAATTCTCTAATGCCTTCTAGCTCCTAGTTCAATTATGTACAAAGGTTTTAAGATTTAAATCATCTTTGTACGTTATCCATAAGTCGAACAATAAGTAATAAACTATAAATTTTATACAATTCAAAAAAGTAAAATGTTCGATTGAAGCTAATTCGTTGAATTTTCTCAGCGTTCAGTGGAGGAAATTTTGTTTATGCGTGCGAAGTGGAACACTGGCGAAGCAAGGCGAGCACGGGTTAGCTAGTCTATAATAAACGAAAAATCAGGTAAAAATATTTATTCTATTTTGTCAAGACGTACATAGTTGGGAATTTGTAAAGACTACCAGTCGAATTGGAATTTCCCACCGATGAAATTTTTACGTAGACCATATATAAAAAAAAATACAAACGGCATAAGCATTTTTTCATAAGGGTCCACTACCTTTTACTGACGAGTACTATCATTTAGTGTACTTTACGTATGTTTAATAATTGTATATGTATAGCCAAACGCAGTCTAGAGAATCAAATAATAAACCCATTTTAAGCCCAACTCAATTGAGAGCTCCCCTACATTCCAATTCTAGTTTCTAAACTAATGACTTAATTTATCGACTCAAACCAGACAACATATATATCCACTCTCTATATCCTCTAGTCATTATGAGTTTTCCTATGGAATTCGCCAATTTTCGACTTTGCCATAGACTTACTATAATCCTCTAACAAATTTCCATTTCCAGCATATAAAAGCGAAAATCCCCATCCACAGACACACATGTCCCAAAGTAGATTGCTCTTTCACTTGAGATGCAACAAAAGGTAATTTTGTGCCGATTTGCATTTTCCTCTTCTCGAAAATCCGATTTGCTACATAAACTCTAAGTACTTCAAGCAAATAACGATAATACTCTGCACAGATAAACGGGTAGCAGTAGGCTATGCAATATGCATATATAGGAGGAGGTGCATACGGAAATTCTCCGCAGAACCACTCTCCAGACATGTCGATGGATATGAATGTCCTCCAACAGCGCACTTCGCGTCTGAAGTGGAATTTCTGTAGATGCAGCAACAACCTAGTGCTTCTGCTTCAGCTTCAGCTTAATTTTATTCCCCACTCGTCAGAGGCAAATATATTACGACTTATAAGAGTAAAAGATGGGAGAGTATTTTAGCAGCAATTTTGCAGGCACAGCCCCAGTTTTAATTGTGGGCCAGCACAGGATTTCAAATATCATGCCGCAGAAAGTTTCCTTAGCTGATGTTTGTGCGAGATGATGATGATGATGAATTCTCTCAGCAGATGGTTAGCTCTGAAGTGATATCGGGGAATTGTGTTGTGTCTGGGGCGTCTCACGTTTTAATTTCGCGAAAATTCAATTAAGGAAAGAAACTCAGCAGGAAAATGGGAAGCAGTCGGAGGCTCTGACGAGATGAGGAATAGAATTACGACGGTGATGATAGATGTATAAATTTTTCTTTCCTATCACAGATGAGGTTTGCGTCAGTATTTTGCTTTCAAATTGGAATAGGCACTACAAATTATTTTTCCCTAGGATTCGGTTTTACAAACTGGCGATCAAAAAACGTGACTCAGTCGTTGGTTGGTTGGTTTAAGTGGCTGTATTCCCGTCTTCTGACGAAGGAAAAACACAAATAACGCATTGAGTGCCATTTTAAGACCACAACTAACGGAACCTGGAAGAAAAAGGAGGAGAAGGAAGTTAAGGGAGCTCCAGCCCGTGGAGTTGAGAAATATTATGATCTTTTTGAAATGGATACTTTGAATGGCCGAAAGGTCATCATAAAAAGGGTGACCTAGTGCACTGCATCTGGTTTTGGCTAGGGCCGGACACTCACAAAGAAGATGAATTACTGTTTCACTTTGGTTTGTGTCGGCGCAGGGAGCAGTCCTCATGCCTCCTTAATTGCCAGTTCTTCTGCTTGAAAGACACTGTTGAGAAAATGCCCGCTCCGAATCCACAGTTCATCTGTGAAGATAGGTATTTATGTCGAATTTGCTTATATAGGCAACTCAGGTTCAATTTTTTCTACTATACGCCACCGCTCGCGACCGTCTGACAAACTTTCGAGAGTATAACTGTCATGAAAGACCTTCCACATTTACCCATTAGGAGTGGGCACACCAATCGTAGGTCCCTTCCATTCGACGCAAAAATAAAAGTTCAAACACAAAATAATGGTGATTCCAGATTGAGTGGAAAAGCCCCAAATTTTGCGCTTTTATTATGAAAAAGGGGAAAACGAGGGACTAGTATAAAAAAAGGGGAAAATATCTAAAATCTCATATGAAACTTAAATCGTTTAAAAGAAAAATTAAAACGAATTTTCACTTCCTATACAAATAATAATAATTAAAGTTTACTCAGAATGAAATGTTCATACTGAACATGAAAAATAAACCGCCCATCGAACGTTTACATACCTACAGTCCCACAGGTACCTACGAAAATTGAATGCATTAGGTACCTATATCATTAATTTTAAGCATTTTATAAAAGTCTGAATTGTTGTTATTTTATATTTTTGTTATTGATAAAAAGAAAAGGGGCCCCATAGTCTGTGGGTAGGTATACAAGCGGAAACTATCTATTTTGTTCATTTAATGCAAAAAAGCTATTACAGCGCACAATCAATTGAAGGTGGAGCCTAAACTCATTCTGCGGGAGGTTAAGTGTTCAAATCCAAATCAGTACAATTTTCACGGGGTAGTAAAAGTCAACAGAAGAAATTTGCGATTGGTAAACTTGTCTTTGCAAACAAAATTTTGAAAAACAAAAAAGCAGAGCGCCACTTTTGAGATAAAAATGCTGACTGCACTCAAGCTTCCTGCAACATGGGAAAATGTTTGTTGTCACTCTGAAATTGCCTTTGAAAATCGGTCTTTCAATGCCAGAAACCCAGAAGCTTCACGTATATTTCACTGACACCCTGTACATTTCATTCCAAATTGTGCGTGGATGTGGGCTGATAATCCTTTTAAAAAAAATTGGTGCGACTGTATCCAACAGTCCCGAAATATGTGTAAACACCGTGCGTGCGGTATGTGTGTGGCTTGATACACGTCATTGAGAAAAGAGGGAATTGTAATAACCGTATTCTTGATATATTATGAAATAACAAGAACATGCTTTATTTCACATCACCAAAAAGCTGAAATTAATATGCCCCAGCAAATGTATGCAATGATTAAATGTATGCAATGAAAAAATGTATGCAATGATAAAACACAGTGACGCATTTCCGTCCCCGCAAGTAAAATGTGTGGAATTACTCCACCAGATTCCAACAACGCGCGCTTAGATGTTTACACATCAAAAATTCTAGCCCACGCTGTGAACCAGCCAGAGTGCAGACCTACGCTCAGGCCGCGGCATCCGAAGGAGCAAAAAACGTTGAAACTTCGCCGGAACCTGTTTCTCATGTATTCTCAGTTATTCTCCAGAAACTTGAAGAACAAAGCAAAATAAATAAAATTATTCTTGATCGCTTGGTTAAGCTCGAGAATAATTCACGGAAAACGCGTACATCAAATAAAATATGAATGAAAAACCAATGTTAAAAATATGCACTTGGAATGCAAACGGACTTTTGCAAAAACTCGACGAATTGGAAATATTCATACGCGAGAAAGATCTTGACATATGCTTGATTTCTGAAACTCACGTGAAAAAGGGATCGAGCTTAAAAATAAAAGGCTATAATGACTTCCACGCTTGTCACCCTTCGGGAAACGCGAGAGGTGGATCGTCATTGTTTATTAAAGACTGCATTGAACAATACGAAGACCTGAAGATAGAGCTTGAAACTATGCAACTGTGCACGATTCGAGTGAAAAATAGTCAACGTACTCTTAGAATTTCGTCTATCTACTGTCCACCGCGTTCTGCACTTGAAAAAACTGATTATACTAACTTGCTTAAATCGCTCAAACCAAACTTCATTATTGACGGCGATTTTAATGCAAAACACACGTTCTGGGGTTCTAGATATATCTCGCGAAAAGGAAGAATGCTATATGGGGCAGGTATGGAGTATAGTTGTGATTTCCACTCGACGGGCAAACCGACCTACTGGCCAACTGATACTTCGAAAACACCTGACCTGATCGATTTTTTCGTCGTGAAAGGAATATCTACCAACCACATTAAAGTTGAAGAGAGCTTTGATCTGTCATCTGATCATTCACCGGTTATTTTAACATTGAGCGTAAAACTAGTAAATAACCTTGAGCCAGCGTGATTAACTGGTAGAACAACTAACTGGGAAGGCCTTAGGAACGAAATTGAAGAGAATGTTGAACTTAGCGTTCCACTTACGACACCCTATGAACTTGAGGTTGAAGTGGATCGCTTCGTTGAGATCGTACAGCTCGCTTCCTGGAATAATACGCCTAATCCAAGGAAAACGCCGGCCAAATACGGTCTACGATATCCTCCCGAAATAAAAGAATTGGTCAACGAAAAAAGGAAGGCGCGTAAAAAATGGCAACAGTCGCGCCCCGCAACATAAAACACATTTGAATTATTTGTGCAATTTGTTGAAGACAGCTATCAAGGACTTTAAAAATCGTGCGATAGGTTCTTACCTTGAAAGTTTAACGGCGAAAAAAGATTCCAATTATTCACTTTGGAAAGCTGTAAAAGGCACCAAAAGGCCCAAGATCCCCGCGCCGCCAATTAAAATAAATCAAAATGAATGGGCAAGGGAAGATAAGGAAAAAGCGGATGTTTTTGCCGCCCATTTAGAAGAAACCTTTAAACCGTACAATGGTCGGGCGGTTCAGGACAGTGTTATTGGGACGGAATTACTATCCGACGATTTAACACTCACAAGTGCAACGCTAAGGGAACTAAAACGTGAAAATAAGAAAGCTCCTGGTTATGATTTGATCACGGGAGAAGTTCTCAAAGTCCTACCAAGAAAAGCATTTATTAAGCTTCTTCATATTATTATAAATGCCGCGCTCAGACTAAAACACGTGCCGAGCCAATGGAAAGTTGCGGAGGTCATAATGGTTTTAAAACCAGGAAAACCGCCAAATGAAGTAAAGTCGTATAGACCAATTTCCCTTCTTCCAGTTATATCCAAAGCTTTCGAGAGAATTTTACTAACGCGCCTACAACCGGTTATAGAATATAATAATCTTATCCCTGACCACCAGTTTGGGTTCAGAACCAAGCATTCCACGATTGACCAAGTGCATAGAATTACTGACGTAATTGAGAAAGCATTTGAAGAAAAAAAGATATGCTCAAGCGTATTCCTCGACGTCTCACAAGCCTTTGATAAGGTGTGGCATGACGGCTTAAAATTTAAATTACAAGTTCTTCCCGTACCCCTATATGATATTTTAGAATCATATCTCGGGAATAGACTCTTCCGTGTCAGACATGGAAACGAATACTCTGAGCTTAAGGAAATTTCGGTCGGCGTGCCGCAAGGAAGTGTCCTTGGGTCCCTTCTCTATCTGTTATATACTCGCGATATACCAAGAGAAGATGGCACTACTCTCGCTACATTCGCCGACGACACCGCTATACTAGCAGTAGGTAACACTATTGAAGAAACGACTGCAAAACTTCAAATCGCACTGAATAAGGTAAATGAATGGACGAGGGACTGGCGGATCGCCCTCAACGAAACTAAATCTGTTCACGTGAATTTCACGTATAAGAAAACTAACGAGTTGCCAATTTTCCTAAGCTTGGCGCGAGTACCCTTTGCAAACGAGGCCAAATACCTGGGAATGACACTCGACGCAAAGCTGAAATGGAATTCGCACGTGAAAATGAAACGTAAAGAACTCGATATCAAATATAGAGAAATGTACTGGCTCCTCGGAAAATATTCCCAGCTCAGTACTGAAAACAAACTGCTTCTATACAAGCAAGTGCTAAAGCCGGTGTGGACCTACGGTATACAACTTTGGGGTTGTACCAAGAAAACAAATGCCAATATTCTACAAACTTTTCAAAATAAAGTGCTTAGGGAAATTGTACAAGCACCATGGTTGCAGTATCTAACAATCTTTCGAAGGGTGGTGTTTTTAGTCAGTAAAAATCTGACACTACTATGAGCACACGCTTGCTATTCTCATAGTGTCTTTGGAAGATTTTCACCTACCCTCGGTAAAAAAAAAAAAAAAAACGCTGTGAACCACCCCAAATCTTTTTTTAGACTCAACATACCATCGCAAGAAAAAAAAAAAAACTCAAAAATTCCTTTGCCTATTTTAAGATTTACACCTCCACTTGCATAAGTTTAGCGCGCAAATAATTTAATTGTCAAACGAGTCTAATAACTCAGCTGGTCATGGATGTTCTGATGAATTTCTTCTGCCGAGTACTTCAACTTAAAATTTACAGTGGCTCGCAGCGCAGCTAATAAAATAACTTTACGACCGATTCGCGTATCTTTTTCGCAATCAATAAATTTTAATCTTGACGGACTAATTGAAATATATTTACAAATGAAATCGTTTTCCTCCTCGAAAGATACGTCCCACCCGATTAAACTTTATTATCGACGAAATTAAAACATACAACTTAAAAAGCGACGATGCTTTGCTACCCTTGCGTGTAAAAATAAGAAAAAAAATTTAATTTGCAAAGATAAACAACTCCAGGAGCATACTCCAACCGGTGTGGTCGTAAGAGTAAGTAATAACAAACGTTCTTACTACTTTGAGGGGTAATGTAAACTTTTTTTGAGTGTAAAAGATGCTGGAAAAGCGTTTTAGAGGATATCGTACTTTTTTTGGTGTTTGCTCTCACTTCACTGTATAAGTGGCACACTAGCGTATTGTAATTTCATTTTAGTACCCCAACATTGGTTCTAAAGTGGGCGACATAAAACACGCTCCCGCGTGGTTTGAACAATTCTTTTACGATGCCATGAAATGGATATTGTCGACAACTTATGGAAGTAAAAGTGTAGTTTACGACTCGCATCGCATTAACGAGTAGGAGTCGATTTTGATTTGAAGCTCATAGTTTGGTGGTGGTTCAGTTTGGCGATTGAGTAGTCCTTAACAGATGTCAAACTTCAGAAGGGTCTAGGATCAGCCCCAAAAACTGAATTCATTTCATAACAGGCGGTTGAAAATTAAACATGCTAAGACGTATGGTTGCTGACTATACGATTTATTTATGCGCTTGATGAGGGGATAAGGTCTTAAAAAAAAAAAAAAAAAAATGTCCATACAATTAGACTGCTCAGCCCTCGCTTTCATCAGCAGAATTGCAATCGAAGTGAACAAAGTTCATTAAACAGGTGTGCATGCGACTTGTTGTATTGTTTGCATATTTTTGTGACACACTATCACTGATGTAGCACAAGTTTTATGACATTTGACTGTCTAATTGGACAACTAATTCAATACATTTAATGTAGCACACCGCGGTACCTTAGTTTAGGTTAAGCCTCAGATATAGCTCTAGATATAGCAATATACGTAAAACCAAACCGTACAAATGTTCTTTCGATTTTTTTGACCACTTAAACTTGGTGATTCAACTCAATCATGGTCTTAAAATGTTGCTTAATGTTGAATAAAGTTAGATTATCAGAAAAAAATATGCAAATGATTTTTGAATTTTCTATACAAATTATTTATTCATTTCTCAGTCAATTCCACAAAAGAAAACCGAATCATACCACTGAAATATTTCATTTCTTTACTGTTCCATCTGTCAGGAATTTTTTTCTTCTAATGGAATCCAATCAGTGGGGATTGGATATGAAATATTTCAGTGGAATGATTTGTTGTTTTTTTTTTGAGGAATTGTCTAACTCGGAAGTTGATCGCGAAAAGTTTTTCGTATGAAAAGACAATCATTGGCTCGAAAAGACAGCCATTACCACCACCAATAATGATCTCTGGAGTAGACCGATTTGGTGAGCTAAAAAGTATAATTGAGCAAAAAGCTAAGAAAGCGTGCAAGCTCACGTCATATAGCAACAACAATTGGAAAATAAATGTCGATGACAGTGACACTTATAGAGATATCACTGATAAGTTAACAAAAATGAAGTTGCAATGGCACACATATGAAAATAAGGCTACTAGACCAATTAGGGTAGTCGTCAGAGGTCTTCACTTCTCTTGTGATGAACATGATATTGTTGAGGACTTGACTAATAAAAAATTCAAAATTATAGAAGCCAAAAACTTAATTAAAAAAGAAAAAGCAACAGTTAATGAAGGGGAACAAACTACAAGAAATAGAAAATTACCCCTTTTTATGCTCGCCTTTCACAATCAAGAAGATATTGAAAAGGTATACGCTATTAAATCAATAATGAATATTGTTGTCAAGATTGAGCCATTTCGAAGAAGATCCAACACTATATCTCAATGCAAACGATGCCAAGCTTTCGGACATACGCAAAGATATTGCAAAAGAGATTTTGCATGCGTTAAATGTGAAGGAAAACATTCAACAAATAGTTGTCCACAAAAAAGAGAAGAGAAAGTTAAATGCATCAACTGCCACGGAAACCACCCAGCTAATTATAGAGGCTGTCCGGCAGCAAAAGAATATCAAGAAAAGAGAAAGAGAGGTACTGCCAAACACAAACAGAACCCTCTTAAAAATACAAACAAGAAACAGGTAAATGTCGAAAATAATAAAAAAGACAAAATACCAATTGCGACAAAAATAAACACGCCAGTAGTTAATAACAAATCGTATTCCCAAATTGTGAAAAATACACGTAAAGAAGAAGAAATATCAGTAAAGGAAATGCTTACTACTATTATTCAAAGATTGGACAATCAAGATAAAGTTATTAAACTTCTAACCAAAGAAGTGTCCAAAGGAAAAAATCAACAAAATAACAATGATTGAAAATCTGAAAGTCGCAACCTGGAATGCAAACGGTTTACACCAACACATTTCTGAATTTCAGGTATTTTTATGCAATGAAGACATTGATATCTGCCTGATTTCTGAAACCCACTTCAAACAGGAAACAACGATTAGAATTCCTGGGTACCTCTGTTACCACTCTCCCCATCCTTCTGACAGTTCCAGGGGAGGTAGTGCTGTAATTATAAAAAGTATTTTAAAACCCTATGAAATGCCCAAAATAGGAAAACAAACCATGCAAGTAGCGATAGTAAACATTCTGACTAAAAGCAAGCAATTTAACGTAGCTGCTATATATTGTCCACCTAGACATTCGCCTACAGAGGAAGATCTTAACGACCTATTTCGATCTCTAGGTAATAACTTTATCATTGGAGGTGATTTCAATGCGAAACACACCTACTGGGGGTCTAGATTAGTAACGACAAAAGGCAGGAAGCTTTACAAAACAGGGCGAAATTTTAATTGTAATTTTATTTCGACTGGATCGCCTACTTATTGGCCATCCGACCCATCAAAAATACCAGACCTTATTGACTTCTTCATAACGAAAGGAATCAATAGAAAAGAACTTAAAGTTGAAAGCAGTGATGATTTGTCGTCGGATCATACACCCGTAATCTTAACGGTCAACGGCATGTTAGTAGAGCAGATAAGCAATGAAAGACTTACCAACAAAAGAACAAACTGGTGTAATTTTAAAAAAATACTCGAAGGTTTTATAAACCTTAGATCTCCACTGGTCACAACAAGGCATATTGACATTGAAGTGGAACAATTCATTGCCGATATACAACAGGCAGCAGAAGATAGTACACCAACTGGTCAGCAACGTAAACAAGCATCGGTAAAATATCCCATAGAAATTAGGGAACTAATATTAGAAAAGAGAAGAGCCCGGAGAAAATGGCAAATGACAAGATATCCCGGCGATAAAACTATATTCAATAGACTTAATAATAAACTTAAAAAGAGTATTAGTGAATTTAAAAATAGATCTCTAACTAAATACCTTTCCAACCTAACTGCTGACAAAGTCACAGACTACTCCCTTTGGAAGGCTGCCAAATATTTAAAAAGACCTCAAACGCAAGATCCCCCGTTACGAACATCTGATGGGAAATGGATCGGCGACCCAAAACAAAAGGTCAAACTTTTTTCAGAACATTTGACAAATGTTTTTAAACCTTATCCACCTAGCGTGGCAGGCGAATGCCTTGAATTCACTGATAGAATTGATGAGGACGTAATCACTTACGTTTCGCTAAAAGAGATCCGCACATGTATTCATGAGCTCTCTAATAGAAAATCACCAGGTTATGATCTAATAACTGCCCAAATCCTGAAGGAGCTACCCTTCATAGCATTGGTTAAACTTAAGCTTTTAATTAATGCTTGTTTTAAGCTAAGATATGTTCCACATCACTGGAAGATAGCAGAAATTATAGTTATACCTAAACAAGGTAAACCTCCATCAGAAGTCACCTCTTACAGGCCAATTTCACTTTTACCTGTACTATCCAAAATTTTTGAGAAACTGCTTCTTAAAAGACTAGATAAAATCATAGAGCAGAGAAGGCTTATTCCCACCCATCAGTTCGGGTTTAGAAATAAGCACTCGACAATAGACCAGGTACATCGTATAACAAATATTATAGAAAAATCATTAGAAGAAAAACAAGTTTGCTCAGCATTGTTCTTAGACGTTGCTCAGGCTTTTGATAAGGTCTGGCATAAGGGCTTAGAGTATAAACTTCATAGGGACCTACCTAGACAATACTATGAAATACTTAAATCTTATATTTCAAATAGATTCTTTAGAGTTCGTTATGGTTCAGCGTATTCTGAACTTAAGGAAATACAAGCAGGAGTTCCACAGGGAAGTGTTCTGGGACCAACCCTTTACTTATTGTATACTAGTGATATACCACATAGACACGACACGATGATAGCCACATTCGCAGACGACACTGCTCTTCTATCAACTGATAGATGCGTGACTAAATCAACAGAAAAGCTGCAAAATTCAGTTAACGAAATATGTGATTGGGCACAACGATGGCGAATTAGACTCAATGAGTCAAAGTCCACTCATATCAATTTTACAAATAAAAAAATTATAAATGTTCCGGTGGTTATTAATAACCAAGTAGTTCCTTATTCTAACACAGCTAAGTATCTGGGTATGAATCTGGATGCTAAGCTGAAATGGAAGGAACATGTGAAGAAGAAAGTAGAAGAGTTAAATATTAGATATAGAAAACTTTATTGGTTGCTAGGACATAACTCGGAAATGTCCATTGAGAATAAAATTTTATTATATAACCAGATATTGAAGCCTGTTTGGACATATGGTGTCCAATTATGGGGTTGTACAAGGAAGGCAAATGTAAAAATAATACAGACATTCCAAAACAAAGTCCTTCGGGGAATAGTAAATGCCCCATGGTATATTAGAAATAATGACTTGCATCGTGATTTGCAGACTGATCTTGTAACGGAGGTAATTAAAAAGTACGCAATTCGTCACAATGAGCGTCTGCAGATGCATATTAATCCTGAAATAGAAGACGTCTTAAATGTACGATACAATATTCGTAGATTGAGAAGAATTAAACCTCACGACCTTATAATCTAAATAATGAGAACCCGTATTCAAATTGTAATACTTTCTCAAACGCAACTGAACGTTGAAACTAAAATCATTTGTCGATCTTTCTTTGATTGGTCATGATTAAGGAGGTGTTTTTAGTGCGGTTAGAGTCCCACACTACTCTGGGTTTCTAACCCCACTGTGTCTTTCGAGATTTTCACCTTCAGTAACAAAAAAAAAAAAAAAAAAAAAAAAATTTCTTTACTGTTCCATCTGTCAGGAATTTTTTTCTTCTAATGGAATCCAATCAGTGGGGATTGGATATGAAATATTTCAGTGGAATGATTTGTTGTTTTTTTTTTGAGGAATTGTCTAACTCGGAAGTTGATCGCGAAAAGTTTTTCGTACGAAAAAATGAATAAATTAGTTTTCTAGAAAATTTAAAGGTCATTTGCATTTTTTTTTTTTTTTTTTATAATCCAACTTTATAATTCATAAGCAACATTTTGAGACCAAGATTGAGTTCAACCATTAGGTTTAAGTGGTCAAAAAAAGCAAAATAATTTTTTTACGGTTTTGTTTTATGTATGGCTTTAACTAGGGCCTTAGGTAAAAAATGGGTATGAGATAGTAAGGGGTCCTATGGCACTACTACGAACCATAAGATCCCATCGCAACCCCTAGGGAACCGATTGCAGTAAACCACAATGGAAGAACAAAGGCTAAACATTATCCCTTGAAAAGCACTTAATCTCCTAACAGAAATGAAGTAGCCCTTTGTCGTTTGTATGGTCTATTTCCGCAGGACCATGCTGAAGTTTATTTTTATTACTCACAGCCTGTCGCCACCCGTACATCGCATAATTATCCTAAGCACATTTTAGCAATAATTTATTCAAATTAACCGCAAAATTCGAAAGCATTTATCACTTAAAAGGATCGAAATCTAATTTAGGGAAACTCGGTTTCATTATATGTCAACCACGAGTCGTTTCACACGAACGTGATGTTATCAGTATTCATTGCAGTTACCCGCGGAAAAAGGCCAAAGCGCTTATTCTCTTGGCACTGACGTTTTGTAATCAAATCTGTCAATTATAACGGTACTTGTATTATGGTCTGGGCTTCTGCCTTCGGCTCGTTAGTTATAACGCAAAGAATCAGATGTATCCATACCACGTCAGCAGTTTCTATGGAAATTCATTTCCGAATCCCCTGAAAGTATCGCCTTCGTCGAGAAAATTCCCAATTCAAATTGCGAAGAACTAGCTTTCCCCCTGCGTGTACCGCAATGTGAGTTCACAAATGCTTTAGAAATAGCCAAAAGTTATCCCATTACATCCTCGGAATAGATTACTTGCTTCATTGATTTCTGACAGCTGTGTGCTGTCAAGGGACCAAGTTCAACTTTCGATTGGGAGTGGTGATTGTGAATTTTAGTAACTCCCTCTCTCTCTCTAGACACATCCAAGAAGTAGTCAATACAGACAGAAATGTATAGTATTCCATTGCCAGGCGGAGCACTCTTGAACGCTTCTCACAATCAACAGGTCTCTATATCTTCGACTTAATGGCGAGCGACAGTGGTGGAGGCATCCTTGAAATAAATTGCTTTCCAGAGTTTTCTTGTTTTCCTTCTCCGTTCTCCTATCCTTTCATCGACACCCCTTTTGAGGTGGAACCTAAGAATGTCGTCTTCGCCCAATCGGCGTTCACCCGTAACATCTCTGTTCGTGAATCTAATTTTAATATTCGGATTCGTCGCGCACCGTGCTTGCATGAGTATAATAGCGTATGCAGCGCGTCATATGATGACTGAAAGACGAGGCACATGAAAGGATGTGGAAGCGAATAAGTACTACTTAAAGGATTGCTCGGTATTTCCATAAAGTTGAGAAAGCAATTTCAAGTAAAATGCTTCGGTATCCTTGCATGTCACATGACCCCGATATCCACACCCTTGCTCTTTCAGTGACTTTGCGTTGGCATTTGATGTATACACAAAAAAAAAAAAACTCGTTTATTCGACTTCAACAGGCGAATTGCGAATGTATTGTGTATGTGTGTACAAGTATTTGCCGTATAAGCTTATCTTGTTGCTGTTGATGAAGGGTGCAACGTTATCATCCTCTCTTGTTCCATCCGTGGAGGTCCCCGTCCCCGGGGACATTAATAATTCCGATGACAAAAAACATCTTTATTATTATGTCCCGCTTGTCCCGCCACAAGGCAGGAATATAACTTCCTAAGCGGCTACGAAAATAAACTGTTGGAAAATTGAGTGTGTGAACCAGAAACCAGTATCCTGGCACACGCTCCACTTCCATTGTCAATGGCGGGACAGTGTTGTCGGGTGTAATGATTTTTGGATGTTGGCCAGGTTGGAGGGCACCAGCTGACGATTATTTTTTATAGGCTAATTTAAGTGCAAACTGTTGTAGGTATTAGCGTAATTTGTAGGTACCTACAGTTTGTTTATGGCTGTTTTGTTAGACCTTGGAATGATAAACCGGGATAAATATTACCATAGTCTTTGGGACCACATAGGAGTATTTGCACCGAAAAGCTGGTCAAAATTCAATTTACTAAAAAGTAAAATCAAGAAGTAAAAGTTTGCTGTAGCGTAACCTTAATATACATGGGTCCGGACGATGGGAAATACCTGAATGTCATCTGCCTACCTATTAAGTGAAGTTGAATGATGCTGCGTTTCCATTTCAGTTGAACTTTAGCTCCTTAGAATAATTGTGTGAATCTAATTTTAAGTTAAAGAACGAACACAAAAAACACAGAGCAGGTATGCTTGCGACCACACACCAGGTGTGAAACTTTCCTTGCTAAATCTAGATGCTAAATTGAATTGTGCTGCAGTTGAAGTCTATTATAAGAAATCTAGTAATCTACTGCGCTAGATAAGTTTATTCATTCATTTAAAAAGTTTTCATAACGCAATCTAGTCCAACGTTTTCTGATTTTAGATTTAGTTTTTGTTTGCATTTAGATTTAATTTAACCAACTGATTCAGTAGTCTAGTGTCTGTGTAAGACCTAGCCTTATCAGTTCACTCCCCAGGTTCAGCGTGCCCATATAAGTGCCTATTCACTTTAACAATTAAATTGAAAGAATTGAAAAAAAAAATGTTTATATCTCGGCAACAGCTCCACCTATTGGGTCCAAAACTGTCCTACCTTTCCAGTTGCAAGCCAGAATAAACACCCACAAAATTTCATCAAAATTGGTTGAGTGGTAGAATATCGACAACACCGCCACCTATCGGGTCTAAAACTTTCAAGTTGCCACTCACAAATCGGTTGAGTCGAGAGCGGCGGCGCGCGTAGTGATAGCGACAGACCAATTTCCGTCTCATTCGAGTCGATTTTACTCCCAAGTCGCGCCAATAGATGTTTCACATTAAAAAGCTTGCACGGAGGCGAAGAACTAAAAGGAATGATACGGGCTTATCAGTGAGACTTTAGATTTTCATGTCTTCCTTTTAAATCAGCTCCTTAAGAACCTGCAATCACACCAGTAACACACAAATCACAAGTCCAAAATCGTGTGGTGAAATATGTTAATGCCCAGATAAAAACATTGACCAAACCTGTGAAAATCTACCTCAAGGAACAAGTTTTAGTAAACCCAGATGTATTAGAAAATAATGGAGATGAAACTGAGTTGACACTCCATCGCGAAACCTTAGGTACCTCCTAAAACATATTTAACTAATTGCTCTCTTCCTCGTTTACATGATTGCATCTCTCCCTTTTTTTGAGCCTGATTACCGACATTTCCAGAATGAAGAAAATGAACCGTATCAGAAAATCCTGAAAAGTATTTTTGACACCCCTAAAAACCTTAAAAATTACCTAAATTATGAGCTTTAAATAGACGTTGGAAAACAATTGGATGGTAGAATTGCCCAAGTTTTAATATTTATAAAAACTCCACTCTTTCATAAGCTTTCGTTTAAATAAAGCTTTCGTTTTGACGAAAAATAAAAATTAAAGATCCATCTAAATCAATTAAGGGCACAAACCATTTTTTATTATTGATCGATTCAAGCGCCAAAGCTTCTGTGAAATATTAGTTACTTACTACAGTCCGGGATGGACCTTGTCCTCAATCAATACGTCTCTCCAGTTAGCGCGATCTTTGGCTAACTGCCTCCAGTTGCACACTCCAAGTTGGTTGAGGTCCCCTTCCACTTGCGCGCGCCACCTAAGGCGAGGTCTTCCTTTACTGCGTTGTCCCTCCGGGTTGGAATCGAAGACTCTTCGGGCCGGAGCGTTGGTTTCCATTCGTTCTACATGTCCCAGCCATCTTACACGACTGATGCGTACTTTTCTGACTAGGTCGATGTCGTTGTACAGCTCTTAGAGTTCGCTGTTAAATCTCCTCCTCCAGAGCTCGTCAACGCAAACGGGACCAAAAATCACCCGGAGAATTTTGCGTTCGAAACGACCAAGGAGATCTTCATCCGCCTTTGATAGCGTCCATACTTCTGCACCATAAAGCAGGACTGGGATGATGAGGGTCTTATACAGAGACTCCTTAGTATTTTTCGACAAGGCCTTACTAATCAATTGCCTTCTTAGACCGAACTAACAGCGGTGGCAAGTGTTATTCTTCGCTTGATTTCTGAGGTGATGACATTTTCAGAATTAATAGCGGATCCGAGGTAGACAAAGTCCCGAACTACCTCAAAGTTATAGCTGTCTATCGTGACATTCTGTCCGATTCGACGATGTTGTGTGTCCCTTCTTGTTGACAGCGTATATTTTGTTTTTCCCTCATTCACCACTAAACCCATTTTTGCCGCTTCTGTACTAATACTTGCAAACGCACCAGTAACAGCTCGCTGTGTTCTGCCAATGATGTCGATGTCGTCAGCGTATGCAAGTAGTTGCACAGACTTCTGGAAAATTATGCCTCTGGTGTTGGCTTGCGAGTTTCGCACAATCTTCTCAAGAATGATGTTGAAAAAGTCACATAACACATCCTTTTTTGACATCAAAGGTCTCGGTGAGATTGTTTCCTATCTTTACGGAGCAGCGAACGTTCTCCATCGTCATTCTGCACAATCTGACAAGTTCGGCAGGGATGTCAAAACTAGACATGGCTCTATACAGCTCGTCTCTATAAATGCTGTCATATGTGGCCTTAAAATCGATAAAAAGATGGTGAGTATCGATCTGGACTTCTTGAGTTTTCTCCAGGATCTGCCGTAGTGTGAATATTTGATCGGTTGTGGACTTACCGGGCCTTAAACCGCACTGATAGGGTCCAATCAGTTCGTTGACATAAGGTTTCAGGTGTTCGCACAGTACGGCAGATAGGATCTTATACGCGATGTTAAGGAGACTGATGCGTGATGCCTCTATAGTTGGCGAAGATTAGAGGGTCTTCTTTCTTGCGGATCGGGCAAACAAAGCTAAGATTCCATTCTGCGGGCATACTTTCCTCTAACCAAATCTTGGAGACGAGTTGCTGTATGCATTTTACCAAGTCATCTCCGGCTGCCTTGAAGAGCTCGGCAGGTAAGCTAATAATATTTTTATTTGTTTCAATCTCCTCGAAGAACTGGCAAAGGACAACACAGTCACTGTTGCTTGGATACCAGGCCATGAGTGATTTGAGGGCAACGAACGAGCAGATTGTCTGGCGAGAAGAGGTGCATCACGCCTGCTCACCGGTCCTAAACCCTACTTCGGGTTACCTTTGAGTTACATACACTAAAAATTCAGGAAATGGGTAAATCAAAAAAGTTACTTGAGCTTAGCAAAGAAGATCTAAGTATCTTAACGGGTTATCTTACTGGTCACTGGCCACTAAGATATCATCTCAAAAAAATTGGACTTTCCGAAGAAGACTCTTGTCGACTCTGCGGAGAAGAGGAGGAGACAACGGAACACATACTCTGCGAATGTCCTGCTGTGGCAAGCGGCAGAGCGATCCATATGCAAAGGGCGATTTTAAGTCCTGCAGATATCGGAAACATGGAACCAAGAAGGGTGCTGAGGTTAATAAAGAGCCTCAACAGCTCCCTGGGTTAAATAATAAAGGCCAACACAATAGATCTCTTCTGGTCGCAGTGTCACTTACAATTACAATTAAAATTACAATTACAATTAATAATATTTTCATAATGGGTGCTCCGTGAATTTAGCAACCCATATCTAACATACCTAATTAAAAAAGTTATCAATTCAAAAAATATTAAGCGAACAGAACTCTTCAATATCCTTAGCAATAACTCTAGAACTCTTGCTTACCCGCCCGGAACTCTAAAAAATAACATAAGAAATTATTATTGGGGTGCCAGCTCACGAACCGCCCATTAAGTCGGAAAATCTCTTCTTCTTCGATTTAATTTTCAGGCGCACCCAATGTATATTGGAAATTATCACCCGATACGAATAAGTACGGTAGCTTCTGCCTTTAAATACCTACCTTACTTAAAAAATATCGTACCTTAAACCTCCATTGCCTCTGTTGGATTATATTTTGGCTGCGCAAAAAACCCATATATATGTGGGTCAGGTGTGCCCAGATTAAATTAGTCGAAGCCTTTTAATGCCGAAATAAAATTAACTCCGATATTCGCGTCACGTAACTACTTTTGGCCCTTCACTGGAATTATGTAACAAAATCAATGGTTAAGTGGGTAGGTAACCCTCGAAAAGTATACACTTCGTTTCAAATAAATTGATTTTGAACGTACATTTTTTTTTGGGAGCGTTTCGTCATTGAACGATTGAACATTTAATGTGGCTCCTCAAATACATCCCCTCATGAAAATATTCATTCCGCCAAAAATGGTCGCTCTGCCTCTGTTGTTTCTTTCATCCACTCATCGTTGCAAATCCACTCTGCAAAAGAGGACAAATCCATAAATGCGGCGTATCAAAGGAGCAAAATGCATATATAAAAGACAACCGGATTGACCACCCGCGTACCATTTAAAACTGATCCTGGCAGTAAATCAATAAAAAAGTCGAAACGAGGACAATAACTTGGCAGGAACTTAATAAATTTTTCCAGTGATATCTATCCCACTACAACAACACGAGGGCCATCTGGAGAAGGCAATTTACCTCGTCGACGGCGCGCATCTCCTTCCGCAGACACCATCACAACAAATGAAATTTAATATTTTTTTTTTTTTTTTCATTCTTCTTTTTACAGCGCGAGGCTTTGGTATGCGAGTAGTTGGTGGCAAGACTGGTGCGGATGGCAGGCTTTTCGCGTACATTGTTTGGACAGTGCCTGGGGGACCGGCTGAAAAGAACGGATTACAACAGGGCGATAAGGTAATTTCTACATCAATTGACTCCCCACCCCACAATGTGTTGACAGAAAAAGTTGGGTCTCCTTTATACGGATGCTCTCCTCGTTGAAAGCTCACCCGAGGGGTGTCAATTTAATTTTAATGTGATTTCGCTATGCGATCCTTATCCTACACTTGTACTCTCATGTTCAGCGTTCATGGAAAGTGGTTTATAACGAGAAAAATAAGAAAAAGTTAAGTGACATGATAGAATGGGCACAAATTGCTTTGCGGCTTCAATTGGCACATAACATGTACGTTACTATGGCAGGGATCAGCTAGGTATACAATATACCGGCAGTGGTAATCAGTTCAAAGTAAAGGAAATCCTGCTCCAATCCTCTGATTTCATCCTCAATCAAACAAGACGGATTGGGGGTTATAAAATACAAACCACTGAGAATGGAAGTGAAACGTACATTGCTGGAAAGATACACCCACGCTTATCACTAATGGAGGAGAACAAATAGGGTACTCACTTTCCGATTTTTTTTTTAAATCCACCGTTTTGCGTGCATGTGTTTTTTAGCCGTTTCTTGTGCCGCCGAGTGTAAATTTAAATTTTAAACTGGTGGGAGGTGAAAATGTGGTTTAAATTGAAAAATATTTCGCAATTTATTTTGCACTTCTCAATTCAATTAAAAGTTTGGAGTGATTAAAAGTTTGCCAATGCATTTGTTGATTTTTGTTACTCCTCCACTGACCAACTGTTTGGTTAACAGGCCGGGCAGTGTAGGTAAGCAAACTTGTTTGGGAATTATTTGCCTTTTCACTTTTCCGGAGAAAAGTGAATAGTGGAAACAGAGCATTCTACTTTTTAACAATTGATTTTGCTCATTTGCTCAATCAAATTGTACATTAGGCCAAATTAGCAACTAATTTGGAAAACTAAAATATTTCCTTATTTTTCTTTTAATAAACTTGTAGATCCTTGAGTGGAACAGCATGTCCCTAATCGATCGTAGCTTCGAAGAAGTCTGCTCCATAATGGATCGCACTGGTGATATTGTTGAGTTACTTGTCGAACATGCCACAGACTTTCGTATGTGTGATCTATTCGATGAAAATATACCGCCCGGCAATAGTGGCGGTAATCAAAGTGGACCACGCAAATCTGGTGATGGACCTGTTGGACTTGGTCTTGTTGCAGGTGAGTTTGATGTTTTTTTTTTTTTATATATTTTTGTTTCCTTATATTTTTTGTATTCAGAAGCACAAAAATATTATATTCTTTTATTTTTATTTAAGAAAAAAAAAACAAATATATTTGATTTCCGTTTTATCTTGTTTTACAACCCTGTATTATTGAACAGACCCCGAAACCACAGACAAATCACCGGCATCGCCCACAAGACGGAAACTACCCAAAACTCCGGTATAAATATATAAAACAAAAAGAAAAACATTTAGAAAAAATATACAGTTTTTAACAAATTCACTAAGAAATGTTGTTGCATAATTTGTTCATTTTTAAATAAAATTGTTCAATTATTTGGTTTATTACTCTTTTTTTTTTTTTGTTCTTAGGAAACAGTGGACTATGTTTAGTTTCTCGCTTTGTTTAAAAATTATTTATACTTTATTTCCGCTAGTAGTTTTTAGTGTCGGTATTTGTTTCTGGATTTCACTAAATTTTTAGTTTGACTTTCAAAATTTAAATTTATAAAAAAATCTATTTTACCAATACTTGGTGGGGTTTGTTAGAGAGTTATTCTGCACTTTTTTTTTGGAAAATGAGAATTGTTTTTAAACGATTAAGAACATATAACTTTAGGACAGTGATATTACCCATAAACCTCGATTACCATATTTTAACAACTCTGGCCCAAAATGGTTTTGCTAAGCGAACTCTTGTCGTCAACCTCACTGATCTGTTAAATGCCACTGATCCTACAAATATGTTTTTGCACAGTAAAGCAATAAGTGTCAAATCAAGTCATAGCCAGTTGCGTTATATGTCATTTTTGATACTTGCGAAATAAACTGCCTTTTGCATTTTATTTCTGAGCATTTGATTATCGAGAATTATATGTTACTCGTGTGCATGGTCTGTTTGTGATCGGGTTCGGTGCTGAAGGAAAACGGAATACAGCTAATAAGAGCCCGCTAACGCGATCTGTCATAGGAAGACTTGCTTCTACTTCTTCTACAACTTATACCACTATTTTGTATAAGACAAATTTGGATCTGGAAGCATATTTTCTTCTATTCAACAAGACCTACATTTTCGTAGTTGACCTTGACAGATATTTGACTCGAATGTTAATGAACCTTGTTTTTGTTATAACAAATTGCTACAGCACAGTTAATTGACCAGTACAAAAGCAATAAAAAAGTCTCTTTATGTAAGAGATGCATGCATTATAAGATCAATCTCATTTGCTTGCATCCTGTGCCAGGCCATTGGCATACAGACCTCAAATCAGTGACGGCAATAATATCAGACTTAGGGCACTTCATCGATATAAACAACACAACAGAAACTGTATTATTAACAGGGTGCTAGAATTAAAAATTCGAAACTTTTAATAATGATACCTTCGTCCAAATGTAAACGCGCAGCAGAAAACCCAGAAAATGTATTTAAGAAAAATTAACAAAGTGTCAAAAATATTTCCAAACTTCTTCCAATTTTTATACGACTTCAGGAAAGGAACATCAAAAGTTTTATAATAAACATTTCGCAACAATCGACAGAAGGAATGCTGGCAAAAAGTTTTCAAAATGTATATCAATAAGGGCCAATCTTAAAAGGAATAAATCATCGCATTAATGACATTGGGCCTTACCAATAACCGGTTTCAGTTTCGACTTTAAATTTAAGTAGTTCAAAGTGGCAATATTTTCTATACAAATTTCCCAATTGTGAGCTTCCGTAAATTTAAATTCCAGACTTAAATGTATTATTAGTACCTACGGCACATTATTTTGAACTGAAGTACCCTGTGGTTTATGTACAAAAGTACGTCAACCTACATGTTTCAAACTTAGCCGTAAAATATGTACAAAGTTCAAGTAAGTTCTTTAATTCCACTCAAATCGCCCGTTGACTTAAGCTAGATTACTCCCATCAAATCATGTTAAGTAGTCATGTTAAAACAGTTTAGCAAATTCAAGAATGCTTATAACAAACACTGGCTTCAAATTTAAATTTACAGAAGCTCACAATTGAAAAATTTGTAT
Source organism: Cheilosia urbana (assembly GCA_946477585.1). Taxonomy (NCBI): domain Eukaryota; kingdom Metazoa; phylum Arthropoda; class Insecta; order Diptera; family Syrphidae; genus Cheilosia; species Cheilosia urbana. The sequence goes on along the minus strand of OX297855.1, from coordinate 17,695,266 downwards.
GGAAAATAATATATGAACCGCTTAAATTAAAAGTTGAAACCAGAATTCTCTGTATGTAAGGCCCATTAAAAATAACTTAAAACCCAGTTGACTTTTATTAGGTTAAAATAAAATAATAATGTAAAAATAAAAAACAGTAAGTCAGTTTAATTTTTTAATTTTTTTTTATTTTGCCTAACTTCCAATTTCACAACTATCTCTTGTCAACTTCAAACTCTGGTTATGAGTGTGATTTCAAATCGCTTTTACTGTACAATGAATGTCGACGTTTTGATGTTTTAGTTTTTCTTTCATTTTAGTTCTTCAACAAAAATTGCTCTTCAACATTGTAGTCTTTTATTTGTGGTAGATTTTTTTCGCTTTCCTAAAAGGAAAAGAAAAAATTTCAAAATAAAATTACTTTATATGTCGGAGAGAACTATATGACTGTCTATATTCTTTTTATTTTAGTATCTTCAAAAGTTGTTATTTTTACAAAATGTTTTGTTGTGTAAATTTTGGCAGAAAATTAAAATAATAAAATTGTTAAAAATTAAAAATTAAATATCCTATCATTGATAATCATTTTACTTAGGAGTATTTTAAGATACGTGTAGAGTATACAATGTTTTTAAGAAATGAAAAAAAAAAAAATACGTTTTACTAAGTGTTATAAAATATGTAGGACTGGTTCTTTTTTTTATAAATAACAACCAAAATAAAAGTGTATGCAATAAAAAAAATGTATTAAAAACAAATTGCAGTACATAGAGAATTTTTATTGAAAAGTTACATACATATAATATTTTAGTCAGTCTTTTTTGGGGTATCCTAAACTAACTATAATGTGCTAATGTAGGTTCTTTTACTGTTTGGTTATTTTATTTTATTTATTTATTTATTTTTTTTAGGACGGGATGTTGCAATATTTAAGCTGAAGCAAAAAAAAACGCCCCTCTCTGTACCTACTTGTTTTCATTTTAATATTTTAGCAGTTTTTCAAAAGGGTGATATAATTGTGACGGACAGGAGTACACGCTAGTCTTATCATTAACAAAAGTCATAAGACCTGTTAGAGTTATTGCAGATATTAAAATATGGGCCTTTTACATTCCTTTGTAAATATTATACTAATTTAATAACTCGTGCATTCAGCATATTTTACAAGAGTTTCTCCTTTTTTTTTTGTCATTTCAAGTTGAGTTAAGTGCCGCCACTTTTTTGCTAAGGGGAAATATGATTTTAGCGTATGCGCGTAGGTGTCAGTGTTTTTTGCTACTAACTTAAACGCATATATGGATTTCTCAGATTCATAAGATAGTTTGACGATATTTTCCTTCTTTGTTAAGCTGTGTTTATCTTCCTAAAAGTCGGTATATAAATCTCAACCGAGACTGGTGTAACTGATAGTATAGCTCTTCGTAGATCCTATAGAAGGTTCCCCACTTCATTGTCTTGCACCGCTTTGATCCCAATCGCAATAGTGATCTCGTCCTTCGAGAAAAATATATCATAACGTGTATTCAGGCATTAGCGTCCTTGGAAGTCTTATTTTTAAGCATGTTGCTATCATCTGTCAGCCTTTAGAAATTTAGAAATGATTATAGTGCGCACCTATCAATTGCTCCCTAAGCTTCTATAGCCAAGGCATTATTCAAACTGCTTCAAACTTTCCTAAGAATGCATCGGAGATTTGAAGTGTATTTTGGTTTTACTTGGGGCTCGTATTAGCCAATTTCTGAAAAGCAACCTACAGAATCTACATACTGGAAACAAATTTACACAAACAACAGCTAAATATAACATTCCCAACTTTCTTCCCTTCTCTGTCAGCTAACAGAGTTTAAAAACAACAAGTAAAGTAAGAGCGGTTAACTGACTGAATATATAAAAGTTTCTCAAGCAATTATTAGTTTCAACTTCTCATTCTGTGCTGACGGTTTCATTTGAAAATTAACAACATAAATTTCGTGCGAAACCAACCAAACCGTAAAATAGTGAAAACACTCATCGGGGTTAATGAGTTTCCACTGTATAGTAATTATACGTTGATAGATGTCCAAAACATGTACAAGCTGCGAAACTTCTTGATTCCTTTGCAATTTTGTGAAGTCCTATGCCAATGACAGTAAGTCCCACTGATCATTGAAAGTTTTCTACACCCTGAATGCAGCAAAGAAGTTTCACTGTCGTTTCTATTCAGTGAGAGAGACAGAATTAGAGAGAATTGTCACTGTTGTCAGTAACACTTGTTGTGACTTGTGAGGTAGTGCTACAACTCAAGGAACTTTTCAAATATATGAACAAGGCATTTTTGGAAATTTATTTCGATAATTCTTTCCCGCAATTGAGTTTATTTCTTGCTAAAAATTTGTAAAAATAAAATTTGTTAAGGTAAATCTAGTCTAAATTAAAAAAAAAAACTCTGTACATAATGAAAGTACTTTGGAAAAAGTAAAACACAGTAAGAGCCAAAGCACCAGAATCAGTCTTAAGAAAATGAAATATTCTAATGAATTTCAAAACCATAATTGTAATAAATTAAAGGAAAAACGAAAAATAACAGGAAATAGAATTTAAGAACCCACGCTATAAACTATTGTGGCGGGGGCAACAAGTTGATGTTATATAATAAAGAAGAGAAGACAAAAATTAGAGTAGGCAATGAGTGTTTTTTTTTTTTTAAGAATGTTTTTAAATTAAAAAAAAAAATTGAAAACCAATAGTTTTTTTTTAATTTATTGCAATCTTTTGTTTAAAATAAGTATCTATTACTAGAGATTCAGGATGTTTCTTGCTTTTATTTGAGATTCATATTCCTACTTTTTAGGGAATTTTTAAGGCTTAAGACACATAAAATAACGTTAATTTGTTCTTACGACCGTCGTAAAATGACGAAAAATAATTTTTTTGTCTTTTTATAATTTCGAAAAAGAAGCTCGAATAACATCAACTTCCTGTCGTCCCACCATACTCTTGCATCAGCTTCGACTCACTGCTTTGTGGTCGTTCTATAGAATGAAAACAAAACTTCCCTAGAAGAATAAAATCAAAAATAATAATCAGATTAGTTCAGATTAATCATGTCTTCGAATTTAGTACAATAATAATTAGGTTTAAAAATAAAACAGAAAAACAATTGTTAAGTATTTGTAGTTAAACATTAGAATCTATTAAACAACGTAGTTATATTAAGAAAACTATTAAAACAATATATATATTTGACCTTTCTTAGCGAAATCAAAGCAGTTTATATAAATAAATCTATTTAGTAGAACATTAATCATAACTGTACTAGAATACCCACCAATTGTTAAAATAAACTTTACATACTGAGGTAAAAGTTTAAAACTTACTGCATATATATAAAAATATATTTTTTCATAACTCCTGTCAGATGGTGATCTATTTTTTTTATTTTTTGTGTTTTTTTTCCTATTTCCCAAACACTAATTAAAAAACAAAAACAAAAATATGGAAACATATTTTGGGGGACAAATTTTACGCTAAAACAATTTCTTACTATACATCTACATATTTAACTATGATATATCAATCAAACAAAATATATTGTCTATTTACATAATAATCTACATATATTACCAGAATTATATACAAAACAAAATAAAATAAAACAAATACTTGTATAGGCCTAGAACTAATAAAAAAATGAGACCAAATACGAGAAGCAAGTAATAATTAATAATACGAAATTGTAAGAAAGAAACTTGTTAAAAATGTATTTAAAGCAAAAGCAAAAATACAACAACTATGTGAGAGAAAAATCAAATAAATAAAACATTAAAGTTAATGATATCGATGAATGAAAAAATTGTGCTTTTTATTTTTATGCGTATCTTTGTTACTCCCTTCGATTCACTGTTTACTAAGTAATCGCAATCGCAAAGCAATGCAGACAACACAGCAGCTGACGTCGTCGCTGCTAAATGGTAATTTTTTTTTTTTTATATATACTCAAAGAAAATATTTGTATAGTACCTGTCTACAATATCCAAAATCGAATACAGACTATAAATACTCTATTATAGAAAATATACTAACACTATGATTACATAATCATTTTTGGAATGGGAATGTTTAAAGGAATACCTTTGTCTATGTATTATTTTCTTTATGTTTTATATTTTATTTAGTTTCTATAACATTAAAATATAAAATATATCTAAGAAAATTAGAATCGAATTCTGATTATATTCTTTTTGTCTATATGCATTTTACATTCAGTTTGTTAATATTTTTACTTCTAGTTTGCATATATTTTATGGATTCTTATACTATTTGTCTATATTTTTGTACATAATATGCCTTAAATAATAATATAATCAAAAGTTGAGTTTGCATACGTACTAGGGGGTTTTATTATTAGTTGTAATTTTATCGCCATCGTATGGAAGTGGTTAACTATACGGATTTTTGGCTTTATTTGATTTACCGGTATATGGTGATATTTTTCTATTTTCGCAGGATCAAACTGAACACAAGAAGTAGATTCCAAACTAGTCAAAGGCGATAGATTCTGATTTTTTTCAACTCACTATCTGACTCTATATCTATCAGACTAGTTGCGTATTTTTTCGGTAAATATTTCAGAATTTCAGAATATTTTACCATACTGAGATCCTATGCGGGATCAATTGAGCTTTGGCTTCCATACCTACCATGGTTCCAATTAGTAGAATTTCGAAACTGCTTAGAAATGTATAGACGTGTTTTCCTATTAGTTGAATACCACATTACTGCCTTCAATAAAACTCAGATTACTGTAGAAGATCGTTCTAACATTAGGCTAATTGTAATGTTGGGCTAATTGTAGTCCGGAACGGACTTGGGCTTGAACTAAAAATATTGAAATTTTGTGCACTAACTCGACTCTCACTTGAGCACGCCAGCTAAGTCGTCGTCTTCATCTAACTTCTAACCGTTTGCAAATTTGATTCTGGTATCTACTTTCAATAAGGTATTATAGCCAAGTCACTTAAAAGTTTTGTTACCTTGTCCCGGTATTGGTTGTTCATTGGAGTTAGATTGTCCTTTCTTGCTCACTTTTATTCAATTTTTGTTCATGTTGGATTCGGATAGTTTTGGAATAGGTTAAGCGGATGTTGGAAACTCACTTTAATTGAAAAGTCAGAATAACACCTAGACGAGAAGTTAAAACCGAACCCCGTCATATTTTTACCTTTTTTTTGTTTTGTCGGAGGTTGTTTCGATCCGATGGAGCACTCAGACACAACTACTGGTCCATTGTACTACCAAACAGATACCTTACATTAATGTAGTTAGTTTTCCCGTCTTTCGATGAAAAATGAGAAGGAGCTTCAGTGATGAATAGCTTAGATGTTCCGCACTCACCACGTCAACTCCAAAGATCCGCCACCTGATGCGAGCAAAGGCAGGACAGCTACAGAGGAAGTGCTCCGCTGTATCGTCATTCCCCTACAGGCAGGACAGATGGTGACGCTCAAGCCCAAAACATTTAAGTGTTTGGCAAAAGCTTGGTGGCCCGAAAGGACGCCCACAAGCAGTCTACAGTCGCTTCTCCTGAGAGACAGAAGAAAGGCCGCCGACCTTTTGCAGATGTCCGGACGCAGTCGCTTGGTCTGTCCACACCCAGCACAGCAACGCCACCAACACTCGTGTTCTCGAGAAACCCAAGTATCAATGGATGACTTAACCACCGATGTAGGCAGACCCAACGCAGGTTCAGGTCCTAAGAATTCTTCCTCTGAACCCAGCCTGGCAATCTCATCAGCTATCTCATTTCCATGGATACGAGTGTGACCTGGGACCCAAACAAGATACACTGTATTTAGCCTTCCGACCAAGTTCAGAGAAACCTTGAGTTCGAGCACTAATCTAGATGAGGTAAGAGGGTTAAGCAGCGCTTTTAATGCAGCTTGGCTGCCGCTGCAAACGCATATACTCCTAGCCCTCCACCTGTTTGTCACAATATAGCGCATAGGCATAAGGATAGCGAAAATCTCCGCTTGGAAGACAGACCTTTACCTTAATCAAGTATTAGTGGGATAGTTGGGGATACGCTTCCTGATACAGCTTAGATCTCTGGGTATCGATTTGTCTGAGGTGGCTCTATATTATAATCTTTCCTTGTACATTCTTCAATGTTAAAATTTCGTAGTAGGTTTACTGTTTAGAACTATACGTTTTTGTTTATTTGAAAATATTGTCTCTTCGCCTATAACGCTTCAACTGCGCCCCGAGATGCCTGCAGATGTATGTTTGCTCTGCACTTAAATTGCTGCAAATTGTAGTCTTCTGGAAATATATCCCCAGGAAGCGAGTTCCAAAGTTTGCTTGTCCTGTAACAGAAGGAGTTTTGGAAAGTTGATGTCCTCGCGGTTGTCAAGTGTACTGTATGGTCATGAGCATTAGCAGCCTGTCTTGTGGGGCGCCCAAAAGTTGCATTTCGAGGGATAATGTCTTTGAATTCCTCAGAAAATCTACCATGGAAGTACCTATAAAACAAGCATAGGTCAACGACTTGTCTTCTGTGCACCAACGGTTGTAGATTCGATGTGAGTGTAGGGTCTCCAATAAGTCGAACTGCTCGTCTCTGTATGCTTTCAAGCAGGTTAAGTGAACGTTTTAGGGCCGAGCTCCATATATGGGAACAATATTCCAAGCCTGGTCTAACCTGTGCTTTGTAGAGAAGGAGAAGTTGCTTGGGGCTAAAGTACCTCTTTGCTCTAAATAGGTAGCACAACTTTGCGGACGCCGATTTTGCGATATAGGATATGTGGTTCTGCCATGTGATTCCTGAATTGACTGTGACTCCTAGAAGGTGCATTGAGTCCTTGTGATGGATTGGATGGTCATCCATTTGAATCTGAGGAACTGTTGATGCATTTTTTCTGGAAAATGTTGTGAGCTGTGTCTTGTTTGCATTAAATACAACCAAGTTGTCCTTTCCCCACTTCAAGCCAAGGTGGTACTATAAGCCATTTGCCAATTCTTTTCATACCTTTCCAAAGCGGCAGCTTATCTTCAAACCTTTCTAAAATATGTTGATGACTATACTAGTGAACTGCTTTCAGCGCAATCCTTTTTTATGGGAGCAGGATTTAGGAGAACATCGAATCAAACTAAAAGTCGAGACACAGAACAAAATATCTGACTTATAAGACTTTTTTAAATATGTGACAGTAATGCGAATGGAGCTTTTACATTGCGCATTCCATTCTACTTTGCAATGCTTTACTTTCCTGAGAAATATGTTTATCTAATAAATTTTTAACCATCATCTATATCTTAGAAACGATACCATCGAGTATTTTCTGCTTTCCCCCGACTTTCAAATGTTAGTTACTACGTTGGACTCTCTCTTATTTCGATTCTGTAAAAGTTATTTACAACTTTTCCAACTCGTTAAATATTTTAAGCTTTTTACCTCCCAGGTTTTAAGTCCACAATTTGTTGCACCTTCTTTCTAGACGATTCCATCTACTGTATATATTGCACTTAAGCAAATGTTTATATTTAAAAAAGAAAGATGCGGCTCAAACTTTTAAAAATATTTTCAATTGCAACATAACCTCACCTTACTTACGTAATATTCCAAAAGGCTGAAGAAAAACTTTAAATATTTTAAACAGATACAACACACATGTCCTTGAAAACTTAAACTACACATTTTTCATTCATTTATATTTTCTAAAATTAATTGTATAATATGATTTTGTTTGTCTTCTCTAAAGTTTAGTTAACTTGTTTTAAAAGTAATCCCAGCTGGCACGAGTTATGCTATGAAAGTAACTTTTTTTGCATATGAAAACTAGTTCTTTTGAAATAAAATTGTAACATACGTTCGAATAGATGCAATCAAAAATAACAACAACAAAAAAACAATGCATACATATTTAGCTATACATATCTATGAATATACTTTTAAAAATAATGTTGTACATTAAAAAAAAAAAAAAAACAAAAGCGAATGTGAATAATTGTAGATATAGAAAAACGTCTTTTTTTATCCTTCATTTGTCTTTTGTTGTTTTATCTGTTTCTTTTTTTTGCATTGCGAATGAAATAATAAATTTCAGTGTTGTGTTAAATTTCTACATTTTAAGTCAATTACCATTAAAAAAAAAAAAAAAAAGCAATAAAATGTAACTGAGAATAAGCCATGAGTGTATAGATTAAGTTGCTTGTGTAAAATATACAAACTGTGATTGTTTCTCTTTGTAAATACCATCGTTTTTTTTTTTTTTTTATTGTTTATTTCTTAATACAAATCAAAGTTTTCTGTTTTGATTTTGCACGCAATTGGATTTGCTCGAATCAATTAAAAAAAAACTCTCGGATTGTGTGTTATTAGTTTTCTTGTGAAATTATTGTTTGTTTGAAATACATTACAAACTTAATTTGTTTGTGAAAAATTAAGTCAAAATAAATACCTATCATCTGAACTGCTACATACAATCATACATCCTTAAAAAAAAAACGAAATGAAAGAAAACCAATAAAATTAACAAAAGGACTTATATTAAGTCACAGAGGGTCTTATCTCACTTTGAAGGGATTTCAACTTTTTCCATTTCCATATTAATTTATCCATCGTATCGTTATTGCCGTCCTCTGCTATTTGTATATCCTTCGGGGAATAATACTTATACACATATTTTCATTTTCATTTCATCCAGTCATTTCGTAATATAATAATATCTGTGCCGGGCCCACAATGGGATATCACTTAAACCCGGAGTAGTGGCGTGATGGTGATTGCGTTGGTGGCTAAGGGAAAAGTAATTTACGTGCTTATTTTACTCATAACCACAAAGGATATCCTAGCATTGCCACCTGGATGAGAGAGTTTTTCGAAATCGCTTACTTTTTTTTTTCTTTCTTTTTCTTTTCCCCTATCATGATGATATCATGTCGACAAAGTTATATCTTTTGCAATTTTAACCTCACACTCACTGTTGCAAAAAAGGAGCTATAGAAATGAAATATATACAAAGTAAGGTCAAGGTGGTGTAATAAGGCTGGATAGATTTCTGTCTGTTCTGATGGCAGGAATATAAATTGAGCACGAAGTTGAAAAGTATTTTTACGGCTACAGAGGTGGTTGGAGAGGACCGATTTCATTGTGTGCGGAGATTACTTTAGAACTAATGAATTGTGAAAAGTTAGTTGCGCGGATAGTTCGGATTTAACTTTTTGTCGAGAGAGGTAAAAGTGGGTGGATAGCAAAATTGAGGATCTGAATTGGCTTATTTATTCACCGAAGAGTTACATTTTCGATTTAGACCGTTTGGCACTCTTGGTGACTTGCAGCGTGTATAGGTAATAATTACAACTTTTGGCCATAATTTCAAGCCTAGGGCATTGAGAAATATAGTTGATAAAAATGCATAACTCTTAGTTAAGCTCCTCTTACAATCAACGATAAATAAATAAATTGGTTGCTGCAACAGGTCCAGAGGGACCCTAGGCCTAGCTTCTCACAACCATTTGTTTTGTGTGACGTTTTTTTCATTTTTGGAACGAATGGAAGGGATCTACAATTCTATGCCGACTCCAAACGGCTTATTGAGAAGCTCTTTCAAGACAGTTATACTCTCGGATGTTTATCAGACGTTCGCGAGAGGTGGCGCAGTGGAAAAAAAACCCTAAGTTGGAATTTCGGTTTTTGCGGGATTCGAACCCCGAACCCTCGCTTAGTAGTCCAACACACTAACCACTAAGCCACTGCGCCTACCTACAATCAACGATAGCTTTGCATTTAAAATTCGCGCTGATCTAGTACCTTTTTTTATTAACTGTGGCTTAAATGCTTAAATGCTGTGTTAAAGTTATCAACTTGTTACTCAGCAGTTATATCCAATTTTCGTATGCTATCTGACGTTTTCTAGCTAACTAACTTGTGTACATTTTTTTATTAATAAAGGGGTTAGTAGTTAAATAAATAAACTAAATTATTCAAGTAATATAGCAAAATAACACCAGCAGTCCTTATTCATCTATTTACCTTCTAACCTAACCAAGTTCCCATTTTCTAAGTTGGCCTTCAGTCAACTCATAATTGTATAATGTAGGTACCTAATGCAAGTTCTTCTGAACTGTTTAAATGAAAGAGAGTACATTTTTTTCCCCATTTCGGGGTTTACAAGAGTGGTTGCTACGAATTGTCATGAAAACAATAAGAAGACTTGGCGGTTAGCCATAAACCGATTCTAGTTCTTCTCCAATCATATTTATTTTCTTTATTAGTGCTGCGCAACCAGTCGTCTTCGCATTTCACTTACTTCCATGTCCCCGGAAGAAGACTTCGGTTCCCAGCGAATCCATCTGAGAAGCTTATATACAATAAGCATAACAAATTTCGCTGGGAAGTTATAACCATCGCAGGGAGTGTAATTGGAGGAATCGGCAGCGATTCGCGGAAGAATAAAATACGAAGGTAAAAATAAATCTTATGAGAATGCATTATTGGAAAATTATTCAATTTTTTTTGGGAATGCCTTGCATTTTTATGTGGTATATAAAGCGAGAAAAGTGTAGGCAAAATGTGTGTTACAGATTTGTATTCTTCTGCAAGAATTTGCAGTTTCTTTGTCTGTCAAATGTCACAGAAATCTATTGCGAGTACGAGTTAGTGAATAGCAATGATTGTGCTTCTTTGTCTCGCACTCATCCCGGAAATGTAGAAAAAGTGTGCGGAATTCTCATTATTTAATGTCCAGCCTTAGTATAGTACATGCTTTAACAACCAGTTAAAAAGTAATAGCTCTCTCGAAATGATAGATGAAAATTTTTGACACATTTTTAGAATGCACAGGATATTTCCATGATGAGTGACTAAAATTACTGAAAAATTTTCGTTCAAACTTCTACTATTCTGGTGGCCACTTAGATCTATAAAATAGTCACCACTAAATTAGTACACTTCCAAGACCGTCTTTCTTTAGATAGAAATAAAATATCATCTTCAACACCGATACAATTCCAAGCATCCTACCTACCTTTAGTTGCAGTGCTGAACAGAGTTGAAGCATGGGTGACCATAATTACAATTGTTTCCAAAATCTGCGAAGACTCTCAAAAAATAATCAACTTTCCAACTATCAACCAATTGTACTTATTAACAAGCAATTCAACAGCAGAAACCCTCGAGTGCACGTATTTTACCGCCAGAACTTTGCCTCGTAGTGTTTTGGATTTTTTTTTTTTTCGAAACCCATTTAAACAATTTCATCATTTTAGTCACGTAACCAGCACCGCTCTTATTTTTCGAACAACAGTTAGGAGGTGGAAAAAAAAACAATCAATATTCAATTGTGAACTTCTTTCATCCGTCGTCCCTAACAACTGAACCACAGCGCACCCTTAAGTGAATTTTCTATTCCATTCGCTTTCGATGTAGTACCTATATTGGAAATCAAAACTTTTTTTTTTATGTCCACAATTAAAATTGATTTCATTTTGCAGCGCTAGGAGAAACTCATTTTTACCTAACAGGTGTTGTGTGGAAACTGTGAAAAAGGTCCTCTACTGAATGGCTCCCAACTGACACATACACATACAGAGGCACATTCCAGACGGTTTTGTTGTGAAGTTATCATGTGGTTGAGACTGGGCGCTGGCAGGTCTCTGTGCGTAAATCAGCAACCAAGGACAGCGTACTTTTCGAAGTTAAGCTGTTGAAACTTTTCCACCCTCCTTAACTTTGGTCAGGGATAACTTGGTAATTGCTTTTGGGTAGATCCTGAAAACTAAACTCAAACTCTTTAATGAATTTTTTTTTTTTTTTTTTTTTCGAAATCGCACTGGGTGGCGAACAAAAGATGCTACTCTCCTGCTGGAGGGATAACATTAGAATATTGCGTCTATCGGCTGATATATTTTAATAAGAAAATCAATTCAAGTTTTTGATTTACAAGATGTGGCAGATAGCTGTCTACGAAGGTATAGGGGTATTAATATGTATGGGGTACAAAGGGTAGAGGTTTTTTTCTGCAAGGTCGTAAGGAAGGTAGGTCGACTTTGATTTGATTTTCACTTCTTTACAAAATGTGAATAGAACTTCGGAAGGGCAGATTAAAATTAATGCAAAGGGGATTTAGGGTCTTTCGAAGACGTACAGAGAACATTGGTGATGAATTTTAATAATTTCGACAACACTTTTGATTTGTTGCCACTAACACCTTACCAATGAGTGACCTCAAAATAAAAGGGTTTTTTTAATTTCTAGGTAGTCACCTCATGTTCAACCATAAAGTATCAGGCAGCATATATCCTCGCTCCATTTGTTCTGCTGCCTGTTAGTCATACTCAGCTAATTGTCAACTTTATATGCAAAACCCCAACTACATCCCCAATTTGCGCAGCTCATTCACTCAGACTTCAGAGGAGACAAAGGAAATCCTCATCACCATCACATTTCCATTTCGGTTAGGCAAACTTTTCAACTCTAACTTACCAACATTAAAAAGTGAAAGTTCATTAGCACAACCCCGTCTAAGTGGAACATTGAATTTAATACGAAATCCTCCATAAAATTAATTGCCATTATCGCATCTAGCCACCGACCGCCGAGCACAGTCAACAAGGCAAACAACACAAACCCTCATTAAAAACCATCCCACCTAACCTCACCATCTTCAATTATATCATTAGCATCTAACACCTAATTTGGGTAAACAAAACAAAACAAAAAAAAAATATCTGAGGCTTTATTATAATGACCACAATGGAAAATCCGAATGAACTTTTATATTTTCTTTGAACTGTAATTTCACAAAGCGAACAAGCATAAAAAATATCTGCTTTGCATGCCTGCTTATACGTATCTAACCGCCTACACACCACACCCTTTCAAGGAGTAATTTAAGCTTTGCCAGTTAAAAATCTGAATCCTTTTTAAAAAATCCATTTTGAATGACGCCACCCCCTTTGTCAACCCACTTTTGTGTAGGAACAAATTGCACGGGAGAAACAAGTCAGCGGGCGAGTACAGATTCAGGTGTGGTACCATGCGGAGCGTAATGAGCTGGTGGTTTCCTTGATGGCCGCCGATGATCTGGCAATGAGGGATGAAGCCTACGGGCATGGAGCGCTTCCAGAAGCCTATGCTAAGGTCCGGATTCTACCCAAGACGTGAGTGGCTAATATGAGGTTCATAGCGGCGAGAAATATAATTTTTAATATTTTCATTTGTAGTGGCGATGGAAGTGTCCAACAAACGGAGGTCAGTCGACCGACGCAGAATCCCATTTGGAATGCCACGCTCACCTTTACCCATGTCAAAGGCGAAAACCTCATGGACCGCTACATCGAGATCCAACTCTGGGATTTGGTTCCACACACCGAATCGATTTTCTTAGGCGAGTGCAACATTGAGCTGCAGCAGGCATTTCTGGAAGATCGAACGTTGTGGTGTCGGTTGGAGGATCCCAAAGGCTTGCGAGGTATCAGCATGTCCAAGTCGCCTAGTGTCTCACCCCGCGGCTCCATTGCGGGAGGTGATGTCTCGCGGATGATTCGGCGTGACTATAACTTGCATCGATCAACATCGGACGATGTGGACTCCATTGGTGACGGAACCACCTTACTCCATCCCGACCATGCATGGATCGCTGGCTCACGACGTGGGTCATCGCAATCAGAGACCTTAGAGGTCGAGGTCTATCAGTTGGGTAAAGACTTCTCGCGATCCCTACCCGGCTCCCGGAGATCATCATTCCAAGATCGCGATGAGAACAAGGAAGAAGAAGTGGTACCACCACCACCCTCCTACATGCAGGGACGACGGCGATCTTCTGTTGCTCGTCGGGATCCTGATGAAATTCTAAAATCCCTCAAAGCCGTTCGAGGCGAACTCGGACGAGCAATGAGCCTAAACACCGAACCAAAACGAATGGGCTCACGAAGTAAGTTCAAATTTTGCATTTCCGTCTGTTGCTTTCTCTCTATCTCACTCTATCGCTTAATACAAAATATATTGTATACTCTTTCATTATGTCTTTCTTTTAAATGAACTTGTAAAAAATAAAATACTATGGTTTTACTAATACACCAAAAGCACCGATCTCAGTGTATCAAAATCAAAGCTTTGACTTGCCTCACTCATGGATGACAAAATAATTTCAAGCACTAAACTAAAAGTTAATAAAATAAATTTACAAACTTATAAACTTGCAAAACAAATTCACAAAAATTAAATAAAACAAAAAAAACAAAACCCACAACCCCCACCCAATAATCAGACAATATAAAAATAAGCTAAATTCGACAACCAACTTTGCCTAAAAATATAAAATCACTTTTTTCTAAAAACAAATCACGGTAAGAGTTTTTTATTTATTTCCATTTGAGTTTCTTTCAGTTTTCTGTGTTAAAAGTTTCTTTCGATTTTCAATTGGACAGTTAAAAATAATATTGTGGTTCAGCGTTACTTGTTACTGCACTGCTTTTATGCATGCACTGGTTGCAGTTGCAGTCTTATTTTACTTTTTTTTTAATTCAAAATTTCGTTACGTTCCCTTGGACACAGTAGAACAGTTTAAAATTTGTATAACACCATTCTAATCAGATTATTGTTACACAACTTATTTCCTTGTTGAAATAAGAAAGATTTGGCCTTACCAACAACCAAACCGTAAACACGAGTTTAACTAATTTCGAAACTAACTATAGCTTCGACTTTTAATTTATAGGTACCAACAATTAAATTAATAGAAACTTTAACTACATCTGACTTTATCGCAAAATTATAACAGTATAACGCAAATGCGTTATAATTTTTTTCCGAGCTTTCAAATAATTTGCTGAAATTGGCATTTTGTATTTTGAATATTTTATAATTATGTACTTTTTCAATAATGTTGAGCAGCGATGATGATATTTTTGCGGATATTCACATGGTTAGCGAGGCTGCATTTTCTCGAAAAAGAGAAGTGTATAAAAATAAATAGACCCGTTTCAAAAAAATGACGAGAAAGAATTCTTTGGGCACTACAGGTTTATTTATTTATTTATTTTCTGTCCAATAATTACATTGCACAAAATATGCATCAAAATGGTTTGGAAGACAGCATTGAAGAAAATCGATTTTCTGCACAAGACAACATAAAATATATTTTGAGACTTAGTAATATATTTAAATAACTGATTAATTCAACGTACCTTTAATTCAGAACGGCCAATTGACTTTCCTTCAGACTGACGTTTAAGTTTAAACTTTAATAATGGGTTAGACTAGACTTTCTACGAATCGAAAGTTACAACCTCGACTACCTTAAAGTCAAAGATAACTTGATTGTTGGTACACAATTTATTTTAATTTCGACTTTTGCGCTAAAGTCGAGTCTAAATTTGGTTGTTGGTAAGGCCCATTGTTATTGAAGTATTTTTAATGTGCTTAAGTATATACACTTATTTAGGAAATTTGAATACATAGTTAACTTTTTAAATCCCTTGTACAATTTGCACTGAATGGTTTCAAACATACACAGGGAATATGATGAAGATGAGATTTTATTTTATTTTTACATATCTGCATCTTAAAGATCGAGATTTGGGGAACATTCAAAAGTTTTCGTATGCACGAATCTTTTCGCCTTTCAGAATGCCAACCATGTTTCAGTTTAAATTTATAATGGTATTCACTTAATCCCATAATTTTAAGTAAACACCCCTCGGAAATGTCATTGCGTAATTCGCGTAAATCGACTGTCAAGTCTCTTGTCAAACTTAGCTTTTAGACCTCCCGAAATTATCGATATGCCGGAAGTAAGAAAAGAAACAAACTGATGAAATTGGCAGTAAATGAGTTACTTAAGTAAAAATCTGCAGTTTATGAGAAAATATAATTCTAAGTCTTAATAAGAAGAAATAGAACATTAAATTTGACTTCAAGTTAGGAAATAGTTAGATTGGAGTTACCGCTGACTAAGTCACATCTGAATTTGTCAAATAAGACAAATCACAAGAGTTTTTACTTTTCCGAATCTCCCCTTGCTTTATCTGTCAAATTATAACAATTTTTACTGAGTGGGTTAGCGAGGAGTAACAACGATTCTCGCAAGTTCTTGGGTTTTTTACGCTGACAATAGGTCTGTTCCTTTACTTTTGTATTAAGAATGGAAAAGACTGTCAAAACAAAATGGCAGTGGTGGGGATAAATTCTCTCACAAAGAGAGACACTTACGAAAAAGATAGGGAACGCTTTTGTAGTAATCTTTAAAAATGACAGATACATATTTTAAATATTAAAAAAAAAAAAGTGGTACGAAAAGCGGTTTAAATGTCTGATGAACTCGACGAATTTGCCAATTTACAAAGAAAATTGATTATATCATTTACTTAGTGAGTAAAGTGACCTATAATTGATCGAACTTCTTTTTGATGAACCCGAGTATGTGGAAGAGTTTGTACTGATTGAACTACAAGCATTCGAGAAGAGGAAAAAGCGACACTGCATTGAGAATTACATGAAAGAGATTGTTCCTTGTTACAGTGAGGAAGAATTTCGTCGACAATATTAAAAAGAATCTTAAAGAGAACATTCAATTTTATTTTGCCACCTGTTGATACCATTTTAGTTAGCAAGAAGTCAAAAAATAATCAACGCATATGCCAAATGGGACAACAAATTTCAAATTTCAGCTGTTAGTTGTAAGGTGACTGACAGCTTTTTCACTTCTTAAATCAAAAAAATTGTTGAGTTTTGAGTAAAAGTTCGTTAGTGGAGGGGTAATATCTTGCTCTCTCGATGACGTTCTCTTTTACGAATTTTTCGAGTTAAGGACACGGTTGACAGATTGGGTGCTTTGTCGTATTTTGGGCTATCTTTTTACTTAAAAAACGACAGAAATTTCTTCCATGAGCGCCCAACACAATTTTGAGCTACATATCGTTTTACAAATTGTGTGTTCATTTTGTTTGTTTTATTCTTTCACAAAACTAAAAAAATAAATATTTTCGAACAAACCCGCACTTTTAAAACTTGGCAGCACTCTTGCAGTTAACTGACATCGACAAGTCGTTCAAGTTGGTCGCATACCAATTCATTTTGCAGGCCTTTTGATTTGACACAAGCCACAAAAGCCAATAGCAGAAAAAAAAAGTCAAATAAAATCCAAGGCGTTGAAGTCAAAAAAAAAAAAAAAAAAAAAACCGCGGTGAGAATAAGTCTGAAAAATACCAAAATTTTCAACGATTTTTGGGCTTCTTTCTGAGCAACGATATTGGGCTACATTTTTTAAAGGTTTTGGCGCTTAAAGAGAACTAAATTCTGGCAACCCTGGCTAAGGAACGGCACTGACAATGAGTAAAAATTCGTAAAAATTAGAAAAAGTTCGTGAGATTTAAAAGTAAAGGAACAGACCTTATTTCTGTTGGAAAATTTTGTCAAATTTCAGTTTGTGAATTATTGTTTTGAGAGAAATATTCTTAGCAACAACGCGTTGACAAAGTCAGTTTGGTAGGAATGATAGCTGTTTCGAACTACACCATTAATTCATTATCAGACTCCTTGAAGTGATTGTTTGAATAGTTTTGAATTCTGGCGGTCAATTCTCCGTATATAATTCCACTTGGGAAGACATTTCTGTTTTCCCCTGTCAGGAAGTGAACAATTTTTGTTTATTTAGTTCACATTAACGACAAATTGAAGTTCAAAACAACAAAATTTAGTAACAATGGCTAAAGTTGACTTTTGTTAAATTTGTTTCATTTCTATGAAATGCTATGTGGAATTTAAAGGTGAATAGCAAACGTTGAATCGAATTTTATTTTCTCTATCTCTAAGAGAAATAGACTTTGTCGCAAAACTGTGGTGGGGTGCTATAAGATAAAAACGTTTGATCGTTTTCACTTGCACAAACGTTTTTCTTCTTGTAGCTTGGAAAACGAAAGACTTTGTTGTTTGTTGTTTGTAGAAGAAACCAAACTATGAAATTAAAAGTACATATAGGAAGACGGAAACAAAAGGAGTTACCTGCGTAGAGCAAATTTTCGTTTTCGCAGGATTTCATTCGTTTTTCAAAATGCGATAGGAATTTTCGTTTCGTTTTTCACCTGACAATGGTAAGTGTCCTGTGCAATACCTTCAAAATTCTGACAGATGATTTTACTGATTAGATAGCTTCTTGGTCAGAATAAAAAACAAGTGTGAAAGTATCTAGTTCCCAGCTTGATCTCTGCGCCGTTGCCATTTTGCGAAGATAATTTGAACAGCGTGACCGTTGTACGAATAAAGTTGCAATTTTTTCTAGAGGCTATAATACTTTTTTGCTATTTTCGTACTTTTTTAGTTGGAAAAGGCGCTTCAAACATTTTCCAAATAAAAACCTTTCAAAGCTACCTACCTACCGCAGTTGTCTCGCACAATACTATAATAGTATTTGGAGAACCTATGCTTATTAAATAATGGTTCAAAAATTCTAAATTTGATGAATGGCTTTAGAAATGACACTTTTCTTCTCATTGGCCCTTTTTCTTGCGACTTTTCAGAATTCTGCTACGGTCACACTAAACTAGAAGTTTCAATTTCGTTCGCACTATATGCATTCAAAAAAAAAAAATACAGGCTGTAGCTGCCATATTTACTTTGAAAAATGATCGGCAATGATTGCTGCGCTATCATATATTTGATTTAACAAACACTTGGATCAGTAAGATTAGCTTACAACATTATTCTCGTTGCTTGAAAGCATCTATATTCAGACTTAAAAACTAAGTAATTTTGCATACATTTTCAACAATCGCTTTGACAATGTGCAGTGTTTGAAATACGAAAATAAAAAAATTGCTGCTTCTGAGAATTGCGGAATTTACTCAAATTGTCCCCCGTGCCTTTCTATCCAATTCATGATCCCGAATCGCTTTTAATGTCTCAATCTCAGCTCTCAGGTCGTTAGTGCCTCTCTTATCATTAAACACACAAAGCGTACTCCCCTATTGTGCCGTCATCAGATTTTAAATTCATCTAAAGCAGTTTTGTTCCCCTTCGATCAGATAGCCTCGCTTACGTTTTTTCCGTTGGATGTTGTCCCAAAAGTATAAACCTACAGACGAAAAAAAAAACTTTAGAAAAATTTTCCATTGTGAGGTAAGTCAACTTTGCGGCTGTAATAGGGGATTCAGAAATATTTTCCCATCATTCATTTCCTTTCTTTGCCAAGAATTTCTTTCCTTTCCGCAAATGAAATGAAGAGCTCATCCCATCCTTGAAATAAACTTTCTTATTCCTTTCTGCTTTTGATTTGGTTTCCTGAAAAAGCTTCAGATAGGAAGGCATTATTATTATATTTTTTTGTACCACTTGAAATAAACGGAAGCTAACCAACCCTCTATCGACAGAGTATAAAATAAAATCTGCAAGTACCATACTAAACTAGAACTTTTGCCAACATAATTCCTGTGATAGGATTCGCAAAGTTTCCCAGATTAAATACTGTGTCGTGGCCGTCCTTTGGTACATTTCAGATTTATTTTATTTCTATACTTGTTTTTGGTATTCTCTAAGCTCACAGCAGAGCAGCTATTAAGAAGAACATTTGTTAATCTTCTTAACGTGTGCGGCTTTTAACATTTTATTTATTGGAAAATAAGTTTTTATGTAGCGTAAGCGATGCCGAAAAGTTAGGTACACACGCACAACAAAGAGGGGACAGGAAAAGAAAATTATGTAGGAGTGGGTACCTACAGTGTGTCTTAAAAAGTGAGGCATTCATGTACTGTGAAAATGTAGCTAGTTATAAAAAGGCAAGACAGAGGTCGACTGTTTTTTTGTTACTGATTTTTAACAGCTCTGCGTTGTGTTTCTTTGACATCTGGGAACCTTTTTCCTACCTTTTTCCTGCTGAAATTACATTTTCTAAGACATAGCTCTTAATTTCGGTGTTGAATACAATCATAAGAAGCGCCTTTCCTTCATTTAGTCAAGGGTTAGAGTTAACCCATATAAACATTTTTAGTAATAGTAAGAGAAAGATATTTTATTCGTACAAAATTTCAAACTCGAGATGTTAATCAATTCTGTTAATCAATTTTATGATGATAGAGGAAATCAAATTGGAACTCAAAAAAGTGTCCTTCTGTCCGTCTTTTCATCTGTCTTTCTGTCCATCTATGTCGAGGCCTACAGCCTAAACGGCTGCCTGGATTTGGTTCAAACTTCGGATTTGAATTGAAGTTTGAGTCTTACAGTTCTGCACGATAACCTCAGTATTAATGGTTCTTTGCATACAAAATTAATATACCAGTTTGATTTGTTCGAAAACGGCTCTAACAATTTTAACCAAAATTGATATTTAAGCTTAAGTAGGTGTGGTTAACATGACTGCATAGTCAGGTTTTCGCTAAAATATCGAATAACGGTACTTTTGAAATTTTGGCATATCTCGAAAACGGTTCATACGGTTGTAAAATAAATTCATTGCTACGGCAGTTTGGAATAGCAAACTCAGTTTTTATCTGTATTAACGTAAAATGGATTTTTGAACAAAAGAATTTTTTTAAATACAGTTTTACTTAGTTTACCCGAAAACCTAAAACAATTTTGACCAAAATGCTAACTTAGAGTAAAATTTATGTTTTCAAAATTATTACGTCCTTATTTTTCAACTTGAATCACTGAATACCTACGCTGATTTTTAAAACTGCTCATATCTCGAAAACCGCAATTTCAATTTCGATAAAACTTTAAAAACCAAGTACCTAATGCTTAAATCGCGAACAATAATCTGTACGCATTTTTCAGCTAAATAGTTAAGCAATAGTATTTTTCAAGCTAAACATTGCAAATTTTTGGTACTGTTTTTTCTGAGAAATTTTACAAAATCCGCTCTAACGACGTTGATCAAAATACACATTTAAGATAATATCAGTATTCTAACTAAGATCCCGTGTACTTAGTTTTTTCTCAAAAAATTCAAATAAATCAGTTTCTTAATAATTTCTCAAAAATGACTACCCAAAATCCGTTTACATTTTAAAACTCAATAACGCACTTCCATTCAAAATGCAATAACAGCGACGTAAAACTTCTCTCACTTACTCACTTTTCCTTTTTTCAACCCTGTTGAGTGTGTACCTTCAATAATTCCAAACACTTGGAGTTTACTCACCTAAGCCGTATGAAGTTCTTAGATTCCATCTTGCCACAGTTTTACCCAGAAAAAATATGCCGAGGAAAAGCCCCTTCTGTTGACCACACTGTTTCCACCTACAGCTACTCACTAAATAACAAAAATACGGTTTCGATAGGATTACTTGTAAGCCTATTCACATCCTCCTTAGGGTGACTTGTTTATGAAACTGTGACCTTCGGTTAGCTCAGGGTTTCTTAATACCGCACATGTGTGTCTGCCAGTCTATAATATACTCAGCACTTCTTTCCATTCTCGTCCTTTAATAAAGGCTATGAAAGGCATATCACCAACCTTCGTTGGTATACTTCATTGAGTGGAAAAACCTTACTCCAAAAATTTCCCAGATTACATCTCAATTCGCTGTGTTTAGTTGCGTTGCCCTGGGTCACATTCTATTCCCACTTCGAATCCCAAGGACAGCTATTCAATTCCAGAAAAGTCCAATAGATCGTAGAGAGGCTGTGATTATTATAAGTAAAAGAAGATACCAGTATGTAACCGAAGCATGTTTAAGATAACGATATCCAATTTCTTTCGATTTGATTGCAGAGAAGTAATGCGCCCTGATTGATTTGTATCCCTCTATAGTTGAAGTTCGGCTTGATGGTCTTATTATTTTAGATGCAATTAAAAAACTTTGAATCCATCATTGTATCCCTTTTTTGGTTCATCACCTTAAAGAAAAGAAAATAATTGTCAAGTCACTGTATATGGAAAGGGTTTTTAATTTTGAAAATTGTTTTTAGTTACATGCTGGATAAAGTTGCTGGGGAAACGTTATTATTGGCCTTTGACATAAAAACTCGTGCGAAGTATAATGAAGGCCACAAAATATTGCATGTCGTTGGGAAATTAATTCAAGCTCACAATTTTATGCCGAAAAAGAACAAATTTCGTTATAGTTTTACGCGTAGGGTAAGGTTTATTTTTAGAACTGCCAAGTAGAACGTTTATCCCTGATGGGAATTTATATACATCTACGAGGAAAGATTTTATGAATTACATTCAGGTATTCTAATATGTATTTTCCTTGGAAATTGTGTGAGAAGGAGGTGTGCAAGAAATTAGCTACGGAATGCTTTGAGGGACTTGTGGATACCTTTAACAAATCGTCACCTCAAAGTAACACCGTTCTATAAGCCATTTTGCTCAAAAATTAGTTTTTGGTATCAAACGATTCGTCTTCGAGAGCACTTTCGCTTAAGTATAACAACGGGGCCCTTAAAGTTTCGTACCTTACCAAATCAGAAGAAAAACGAAGTTCTATCCTACAAAATGTTAAAACTTTTTGCTGTCACAAAGTTCTATGCAACAATATTAGTACATAGAATTTTGTCATTCAATCATGTTGAAAATTTAATAACATTAGGGTGACAGAACTTTGTGTTTTTTAAATTCTCTCATAAAAAGTAGTTGGCGCAACAGGTCCGGAGAGACCCTAGGCCTAGCTCACATAGGATTTTGTAATTTTAACTATGCAACTTAAAAAATAAAATTAAAAAGTTCTATGTCCACCACAAATACAGGTTACAGGTTCCAGGCAAGGTAAATAAGGGATTTTATAATTGTCCTTTTTTTAATGGCTCCTGTTTGAACAATTGATATCCAATAATTTATTTTTTTAAAGATTATTTTTAATAGGTTTTCTTTATATAAAAAAAATGCATAAACATTAACTTCGAGTGATATTCATACAACAATCTAATTATAAAATGTGTGTATGTGGTACATAGGACTTTTTTTTTACCTTCAATAAACCGTATTGGTATTGGCTGACAGCACTTTGTATCAAAATTTAAATTAAATTTTTAAATTTTGACCGTGGGAGCAAAATTTAACATTTATAATTACTTTTTTGTACATTTTTATGATTCTGCATAAATATATTTTGAAAATATTAATTTAAAATGCCAAAACAGATCATGCAAAACTTCAAACGCTCATATCTCGAAACATCGGTCAACTCACATAGAATTGTGTTACTTTCAGGTGACGAAATCTAGACTTGATTTATTGCGTGTAGTTATATCCAAATGGATCTACTACTACAACATGACTGACTGAAGTGAAGGTTCGAGAGAAACAATCGCTGTATCGGTAATTTTATGCCATTTTCCATTGAGATAGATTTCATGTTCCATTAGCCGCTACAAAAAAAAAAATACTTTTTTTTAGAGTCAGATCAATTTTGCGAATCTCGATTTATGGGCGAAATTCACTCCTACTTACACTACACCAAAACATTTGTAAGTTGTCAAACTTAAAGTGTGTTATTTTACGGTTTTAGAGACGACAAGTCTGTGAAAAATAGAGAAAAAATTACATTTGCCCAGTGCAATAGACATTAAATTAACATAAATTGAATAGATTTTTATAAACTCAAAATTAAGAACAACTGACTTTTAAAACACGCACCACCACAAAATGCAAAGAAAGAAAAATCTCGTTTTATGTTCCATTGGGCATGATAAATCTGAAATCCGAGAGCAAAATCTGAAAACCCAATGGAAAACGACATTAGCTTCCAGTTTTAGTCCATCGAATAAAGTACTAGAGCAAAGCATACGATTTTATGACGTTGTACAAGTTAGTTCAGTAGTTCTTTTCATTTTGGAAATAGTTTTAAGAAATCAGAAGCACAACCTGAATTATGCTTGGCGTGTGTTTTCGATTTCAGGTTAGTAGCCTTGTCGTCTTCTCAATTGGGGCTTCAGCTTAGGTTTGTCTTGACATTTGAAAGAAAATATCGCTCCAATTATTTCGGTGTCCTTTTAAAGTAGAAAAAAAAAAACGTTCATACCGCTTAAGGTATTTGTCTCTAGCGTACATATTTTTCGCCACAGTCAAGAAGACTAGGTATAGCCGTCTTAAATTGACTAGTTTTTACTGGAGTAGATTTCCTCTGACGCTAAAAACTGCTATTACTTACATCAGTCATTAATCGATAGGTGAATGTAGATTTGTCAGCTACCACTCCATAAACGTCAACTGAAAAAACTGCGCGTGAGACCGATCTAAGCCAATCAAAACTGAGATAAATCCAGTAAATCAGCTGTCAGACTTACAGCTAGAGTCGACATATATGCAGATTAGGCACAGCACATGGAAAGAAAGCGTTTTTGCATTTCATGAATCAAAAAACTGTTTAAAACAGTTCAACTTTTTGTTTCGGTTAAGTTGTTTTGAACTGTTACACGATTATCTGACCGCAGTTCTGAGGTGAAGCAAACTTTTTAAAAAGTGTCAAAAGCAGCTGTTTTTTGCTGATTATTAAGTCTGTTCTTTGAAGTTCAATAAAATTCATTTGCGTAGAATCCTCTTAAAATAAATGCAATAAACTTTCAGCAATGCCTCCTCTTAAATAAATGCAATAAACTTTTAGCAATGCGTCCGGTAGCAATAATCTTATTTGTGATAAATCTTATTTTCAATGACATTTGAATGTCACTAAAAATAGAATATCTCTGTTGTTAGTACTTGTGCTGCTTCGTTTATGGTTTTAATTATTCAACAGACCTCATAAATATCATAAAACTTAATTAGGAACGTCATTTACTTTTTTTTTTCCCCCCATTTTACTCTCTTGTTGATCCATAAAAGTCAGGTATACTAACGACCTCTTAGTTTGGTTTTCCCCGACCCACCATAGGTACAATGAACCCCAAATAAAAGACCAGGACATTATTTACAAAGCACAAAACTAAACTCTCAACTAAAAGCTCAATTCACTTACATCAGTAAATATAAACAATTCCAAAATTGTAAACAATTTTCTCAACATTTACCGACTTTGATTGTAAAACCCAAATACACACGATTATCCAATTATCCTTTCCACAATGAATTGCAGACAACTTTAAAAGTTCAGCGCTGTCATTCAATTTCACTCAAGACTCAAGCACTTCAAGAGGGGTACACAATTTGGATTTCTCATTACACTTTGTCAGCACTGTGATAACGAAATTCGAATGTGTGTTGCGTTTGTAATCGTTGTCGGTGTGCCCTTGTCATTCTACAATAAAACAGGACAATTAAAAGTGAGCTCATCTTACAAGCTCCCCTATCGTACACACAATTCACATCTCAGTCACTACTAGCTCTGATTACACGAAGTGTCCTTTCTACTGACTTTGATGTGAAAATTCGAAAGGAAGAACTTTTCCAGCAGCTTTCCTCTTTTTCTGATATTAGTTTTACGTGATAAAATAAATGACAAGGACGATAGCAGGAGAGACATTTTTCTGTATTTTTTTTGTTATTTTTTTTTTTTTCCTATCTTTTATTTGGTGGTCGGATCACGTACTGGCGAAGATATTTGCCGCTAAAATAGAGTGCCAACAATTTGTGCGTGAAGTGAGTTTCTCGGTTTCTCATTTCATCTTTATGTCGAGACAGACAGGACTCTATTTTTATTTATCTACTTTCCTATTGATAAGAGTTCTGAATTGCTGTGAAGTATTCCGAAATGAAAAGACTCTCCTTATATCATGTTGAATTAATTTCTTCTAGTCGGCGAAAATGTACCTAATATTCAATTGAACGAATTTAACACACGCCAATGGTGCAGACGTCCTTGTTAGCTTTGCATGGAGGGTTCATGTTTCATGAGCTTTGCGTGTTGTCTTTATTGTTTTCTTACGTGTGCTTTGGAACTTTTTCATATTATTTCTGGGGCAGAACCATTTTACAGCGGTTAAACCTCAATTAAGTGGTAACTGCATCCGTTAAATATCCCACATGCTGAATAGTTTTGTTGCAGGCAAGTTCATCCATTTGGTATATGCGTGATAAAACACCCACAACTCTTTTGTTAGAAATTTACGAAAATGCCTACAGAGTCTAATAATTATTAATGAATGAGCTTGTGCGTTTGCCTCCTCATTAAAGTTTGCACTGCGAGAGTCTTTCTATGGTATGCTTTTTTGTTTTTTTAAGGGGTTTAATTTGAGGGTCTTAGTCCAAAAAAATCATAGGAAGACCTAGAAGCACTTAGGCCCTCACATTATAATCTCTGTAAAGAAAGAAATCGAGTTTAGTGGCTTAGGGGTTAGTCCGGTTGAGGTTCACTAAATTAATTAATGCGCCGATGACGGTTCTAAGTTAAAAATTGATGCCATACCTTGACTAGGTTCCACAGATCTGTTAAAATGTTAAAGCTTGCTCTCCGCCCATGCGTCTGCTGCTTCATTATTCCAGAAACAAACCAACCGATTTTGAAGAGCATGTGCATTTTATCTAAACTTTTGGAAGACCAATGTCTAGCGTATGAGCCGACTCGATAGCTTTTTTAAAACTAATTTAGCTACTTGATTGCTGCCTTAGGAATGGGCGCCATTTAAAAAAAAAACTAATTGCAAAGAGTCAGATGACATATTTGTCAAATTTCCTTATTAATTTGATTGCTGTGTTTCTGTTGATACTATCTAAATGAACATCCTTTTAATTAATTTCGCTGATTAATTGCAACCAGATTTGTTGCAATGGCGTTTAACAAACTTATTCGCAGCCGGAATTTCTTTGTCAATTTCGCAAATTTAATTAACCTGAGTTTTGAATATGAATATACAGAATGACAAATTCCCTGCAAACCCATTTTGCAGAAATACAATGCCATTTGAATATGACGCAGGATCCCTTTCCGAAACAAGTTCTGAGCTCTTATGCATTTTTGTGTACACTATTCTTGGAATCCTTTATTTCCGCTCGATAAATTCTCGACTACCGCCCACGTAGTTTTACGACTGGATATCGCCCCCACAAAAGGGGCTAGAGTGAGGCATTGACAATTCGAAAAAATAAATGTTTATAGAGTACCTGTGTGTGGTTGCGCTTATAGAGTGCTAGTACAAAGGCATACTGAATATGAATGGTGATGCCAAATGTGAGAGAGCAGATCCTTGACGACAATCATTGTCTATCAGCAGTTCCTGTGTATCTTTCATTTCATGAATGTGCAAATTGTGCTTCGAGTGTTACAGCTTACAGTTATCTAGTGGTCCACTTGTTTTTTTTGTATTATTCATCCCGTTTCACTGTGAGAGGCCTTTTTTGGTTTTGTTCAATATTTGATTTTTTTTTTTTTTATATATATCCACTTGAACAGGGATGAAATTGGCATTTACGCAGCAACAATTGTTATCCTTGCGTTAACATTTTGCAGCCAAATTGTGCCTACTTGTGTGTCGTAGTACGAGTGCCACCCACTTTAATGTGTTTTTCTCGTTTTGGTGTATCTTTTGAATTTCATGACTGTTCCCCGTATCCCACGTAAACACAATAATTCAAACCACTCCTAGGAGCCAGTCGAGGTCGTAAAGATAGCGTAATGGAGATTCCAGAGATACTGCCTGTTGGTATCGGAACGAATGCAACAAGTCCACCGTCTGATGAGGAGAGTAAAAAGAACGCACACCGTTGGAAGGGTTCTGGTGGCATTAAGCCACCGTCCACAGCCAAACAGGCGTTTTCCATTCTCAAGCAGGCCTCCTCGGTGTCGAATGTGAATAAGATTGGATCGGAGAAGTCGGCGTCGTTGCTCAAGTCGGCGTTGAATAGTAAATCTGAGCCGTATTTGAAACTGGGACCTGGTCAAATACACCCGAAGGGATATCGATTGACATCCGGGCGGTATGGTGAATTGAAGATGGGTTTCTTAAAGATCAAAGGGACAGTTGAGGTTGAGGTGAGTTGGGGTAGTCTTTTTCATTTCTAAACAATTCTAACGCTGTCTTTTGACAAGGTTATCTGCGCCCGGAATATCGTGCCCGTTGATTGTGAAACTCCTCCTGATACCTATGTAAAGTGTTACATCAAGGACGGCGACAGATTGCGCCACAAGAAGAAGACAAGGGTAGTCCGACACTCTGCCGAACCCATCTACAAGCAAACGATCAAGTACCAGGTTGGAAGCATTTACAAATTTACCCAAAAGTCAGATACATTTCTTATACATACTTTCTCTCCTAGAGTTCTGATGTTTTTGGCCGCAACATTGTAATTATGGTTTGGCAACGTTGCGTCGGCTTCGAGCACAATCAAGGACTCGGTGGTACTGAGGTGAACTTGGATAAAATCAATTTAGCTCAGCACATTGGCGGTTGGTATCCGCTATTTCCAATGCATTCATTTGGAGGATCCGATTCGGATAATTCTCCTTGACCGATCACACCGCCTGTCGAACTACTATCACATCATGGGGGACGTAATGATAGATGTTTTGTACAACAGCACCAACATCAACAGATTGCTGTTTTTTAAATAACAAACAATTATTATGTACTGGAAATTATGCTAAAAACACAAAAGTATTTTAGATGTTTAAATATTTATTTACAATAATGAATTGTTGTATTGTTGATGATTAAAGTTAAGTTTTTTTTTTATAAAATTGTAGTGAGAAATTTTTTTAAACAATTATACTGTTTTTAAAAGCTTAAGAACTAGAAATATACTCGAAAACAGAACAACAATAACTACAGTTACAAGTGAAGACATCAATTTTTATTAGGTACATATATAACATGTATATTTATATTTTTCTTTTAAATCTAAGCATGAGATCTAATCTATTTTTAATGGAATGAAACACTTCGTTTGTTAATTTAAAAAAGTTGAGATATTTTTTTTAACAGAAATGGAATTATATATTTAATAAAGTAACACCTACGTAAATACCCTATTACAAAAAGTTACCCGAATATTAGTACAGTTACACTTAAGATAGAAAAAGTACCTACTTTGGTACATAATAAAATGCACGTACTAGATTAAGTTGGTTTATTTAAAAAAGAAAGAATGAACTATTAATGAACCCGAAAAAATTGCCAATTCTCAATCACACCCAATCAGCCCTATTGCGTTATTCCGGTGAGCGGTTATGTTCAGCAACCCTTTCAAATCATACTTTCAGTAGATTTTTTTTTTTTCCCGTAAAGTACATACCAACTGGCATAATCAGTATCAAACATCAGTGTATTTTTGTTTGATTTTCTACACTTTTTGCAACCTGCTCTCTTTTGCTGAAAAAGCATTAACATTTTTGATCACTGATCAGCAATCCCTTACTGTAGGCTGTCAAAATAATGCTGCGCTCAGTCAATCTATATTGAACTCAAAGAGTGCACTCTGAACGAAATAAAAATACAGATTTAGAGCGCTGATGTGTCGCAGCTTCAAAATAGCAACAAATAGTAAGAATAGCCCCTTACACATTTGAAAGGGCGTCCAATACCTCAGAAGTGACAACTATCGTATTGATTTTGTTATTGGACGCATTAAAAAAATCGAGTTATCTTAAGTCGACAAAAGTGGTCTGGATTAGATGTAGCGTGAACGCAAAAACTAGATTGCTCGGTAACGTAGCTTTTCTTTTATTTCAGCTTAGTTCAACTTAGTACGAATTTCACGGATTTCTTGAATAGATTCGACGGCTACCCCTTCTTAAACGTCAACTGAAAAATCTGATCATATGACCGATGTAGGCCAATGAATAGTGAGACACATCAAGTCAGTCAGTTGTCAAAAGTTGTCGCAGTTGTCTGAAGTGCGATGAAGTTAATTTTTTTGTTAAATTTTTGAAAGCTAGGTTCCGATATCCTCCGACAGAAATTGGTTGCGGAAATTGTTTACGATTTTGCAATTTGACTTTGACACAAGCACTGAGCAGTGCTACCTCCAGAGATGAATGATTAAAAGAGATGTATATCTTTTGTACTGTATTTGTATTTGTTTACGTTGTTGTTTTTGTAATTTCAACCCCCGTCTGTGAATACGTGTGAGTAACAAACAAGCATGTTGCTATGGCCATTGTCATGAGTCAGCTTTGAATTTTGGTTTGAAAATAAATAGGTAATAGAATTGGCAAAATTTGGAAATAAATTTATTATCAAATATCACATCCAATTTAAACACTAATTCGATGTTTCTATAAAGTAATCTTAAATTTAAAATGTAAATGTGTGCATTGCAAACAAAAATTGACAATCTTCCAAATAAAAGTGAAAACAAAACAAAAATTATTTTCTTTATAAATAATCGGCTACGCAGAGGCAACTGCTAGATAAAAAATGTAAAATATATATTACAGTTATATGTCTCTTCACACTAACACTAATTAGGTACATATACCATTTGGGATGACTGAATATATTTTATTCGAATTTAAAAATAAATTAAATTCTAAGAAAATTCAAATTTCTATTTACTCTCTTCATATAAAAGTTGAAATATTTTTTCTAACTTCACTATAGATAGCTATCAAAGTTAAAATATTAATAAAAGAAGACAGAGGCATCTTTCTAAAGCTAATTCTAAACAAAGTTATTTAAAACTTCTTTCTGTATGGTTTCAATTGAAACGTTTCCAAAAGAAATTGAAGACAACCAGGCATTACCAAGTAAAAAATAATATACATACCCGCAAAATTATTCATAAAGGGAAAACACATACACACAAACGTTGTATAGAATAATGAGTAGGTATAAGAGATTATACTATTTACATTTTAATATTTTGACAGGTAAATGTATGCAATACAAAAATCTACTGTTGAAAACAAATTTGCACTTAGCTATGCATTCAATACGACAATCTAAGAAAATAGGTAAATTCAAATTTATGGAAGCATATTTTTAAACAAAAATTAAAGAAATTGCTAAACTTGAACATTTTTCTATTGGAAAATATTACGCTTTGAGTTCTAACTCAATTACTTTTCTAGCAACATTCTAACCTAAAAAGAAGTACATATAAAAATATATTTCTTATAAAGAGAAAGTTCAAAGAAAACTAATTACACAGAAGCAGTAATAATTAGTTTTAATTTAAAGTAAATAACATTTGAAAAAATTATAGTTGTGATACAATAAGTCAACCCAACAATGTAATACGTATTCTCATTACTTAAACGAAGATTTTATGACAAAAATAAATATTATTAAGTAGTTTACACCACAAATTGAATTACAGTTTCAACGAGTAGCCGTATTACGTGCTAAGCGTAGAGAGCTATACTGTTACTGCGAAATTTGATAAAAAGAAAAGAAATAAGGATGAATTTACTTACAAAAAGAATAAAAATGGTTGTGCAACATTTTGATTAATGGATGGAATGGATATTCGTATGCTATAACATTTCCTATGCCTACAAAAAATTATTGATGATATTATTTTAATTTCCTTAAATCCACTGTGGCTTTTTAGCGGGTCATACTCCTTATCATCTACATTACATACATTTTATTTCTTACCAAATAATAGGGGCCATACACGGCACAGACATGTCGTTGCAAATTAATATATTTGTCTCTATCAGTATCGTGTGTATGCTATGTCTATCCTTTGCAGCGACCGTCTGCGTGTGTTCAAAACTTTTGAATTTTCCTTGCCCGCAACGACATGTATGTGTCGTGTATGGCCCCTATTAATGGCGTTTTCCATTGGTTAATCTGGATTTTGGTCTGAA
This sequence comes from Cheilosia urbana, assembly GCA_946477585.1. Lineage (NCBI taxonomy): Eukaryota > Metazoa > Arthropoda > Insecta > Diptera > Syrphidae > Cheilosia > Cheilosia urbana. Next base: position 17,663,688 of record OX297855.1, on the reverse strand, counting down.
ATTTGATCTTTTTCTTTACCAATGGAACACGACATCAAATTGCTTTTTTTTTTTTATTGTACGGTGTAATTTCATGTCCATGAAGCTAGTATCGCTGTAGCTGTCAAATTTTAAAACCCTAAAGTTTGTTTTTTTCTGGCGCAACAAGTTAAATATTAATATATCAAAACGTGAACCAATCTTGTTTCTCACAATCGAAATAATAAAATCAAAACAAAAACCACTCTTGTCCAGAGAGTATCCAAACTAGAGAGCCAACTCCCGTGCACCTACCCGATTTTCCCCGCAAATTTTGAATGACAGCCCTCTCTCGCGCGCTCTTATTTTTCCTGTCGGTGAATACGTGTAATTAATGGCCGCCCGGTGGTACTTTTTCAATTAAAAATAATTTGTAAATGCATTTATAACAATAAATGTAGCACGAATAAATGTTGAGTATGGTTTTTCATATAGCTTTACTTATTCTCTATCCAAATTCGGTTCTAAAAAATGTTCATCCATTCACATTTCAGGTCTTTTTAATTTTGTTTGTATGAATTACATTTTTGACAGCAGAATTCATGCAGCTGAACCTTGGGGGTTGTTCCATAAATAGGTTAACAACATGCAAGTTAAGCCCAAGGTTCCACTAGGGCAAAAGTAAACTTTATGTGGTATTCGATTGGGCGCTCTCAGAGCACTTTTTTTTGCTCTCAGAGTTTTTATGTTCGTTTGGTACAAAAAAGCATTCTTTTTCAGATTTCAGAGCACTTTTGCGAATCTAGATATTTTCTCAGATTTACCAATATAAGCGCGTTTGAGTTTGACAACTGGTGGAGGGCGTTTAGGTATTTGTGAATTTTTTCTAAAGCAAAGAAAGGCATTGCATCGGGTGATTCTATTTCTGTAAATTATTTATGTATAAATATTTAAAAATCAGTCGGGACGCAAATTTCGAATGTTTTAATTTAAAATTTAACCAGTCAATGAAAAACGCTTTGAAAAGTGTTGAAGGCTACACATATTCGAGTCCCACTAATATTATCACAAAAAAAAGCAAGTGACGTTTTTATGTTCGATTAGCCACACGAATACCACATTAGAAAATGTATTCCCGAAAATAAATTTCCATTTGGCTTGGTTGTTTTCAAATTCGTTTATTTAGTACCATATTTGTACACAATCAAAGTGCGATTGGAAATTGTAGTTGAATAACACTGAACAGTGTTAAATGATGTTACATAGGAACAAAGCTTTTCATATTTGAAAAAAAAGACGTATTAATATCGTAAAAATACAAGTAGCTATGTCTTTAAACTCCTAACAAAAATACAATAGGCTTGTGTTTTTGAGCTTCGATCTCAGCAAAGCAACGTAGGATTTTCAGTACAACCACTACGCTCTATTTGACACTATGAGGACTCTTAGTAGTTGTTGGAATTGCGTGCTGAAAATCCTACTTACTTTGGTTTGCTGAGATCGAAGCTCAAAAAAACACGCCTAATAATGTGGTATTTAATTGGATTTTGCGATATAATTTCCGATTTCGGATTTGGCGTATTCAATCGTGAGAATCCAAATAATTTTGTTTATTGTAGGTATTCTCATGTTCTATTTCGTGTTTTGTAGATATAGCGTAGTACTTTTAACAAATTTCAGTCTCGACATTAAATTTATGGTAGCTATTATTGCAAAAAAAAAATTATTTTTGAAAAATAGAGTTTATTTTGAATTACTAATTACAGACTTGTCACGTAAAATAACACACTTTCAATTTGACAAATGTTTGGTGTTAGTGTAAGTAGGTGTGAATTTCGCTCAGAAATAAGGATTCGCAAATTTATCCAGACTCTGAAAAAAAGTTAAAGATTAATTTGAGAGCAATAGTACCTATAAACGGAACAAAAATATTGAATTAATTTTTTGAATTTAACAAATTCATGATTGCACAAATTTATATTGTGTATGCATTTTACGCATCAATTAGAGATTGTAAAATATGTTGAAACTGAAATATGTTTTTCCCACGGCATAGGTACAAACTGTTTCCCCTACATTGTGTTTAAATATTGAAGTAAGAGATTAAAATCCACAAAAATAAGCAAAAGTGCAAAAAACCGTGAGATGGATTTCTGATATTGACAAATGATTGATTATTAAAAGGTATTTGACATTGTGATGAAATTATATAAGGTACCTATATTATATTCGAAATTCGATTTTCCAACAAATTCATAAACTTTAAAAATGTTTAACTTGAACTGCGATGTGAACGCCGTGTAACTAATCGGCACCAAAAATGACGAACACAGTCGCCCCCACTTAAATCCAACTTAGTAATGGCCGCCCAATTGACAGTCCATTTCCTGCCTAGGAATTGTCTCAGTATGCGTGCGGCAGCAATGGCGCTCCTGTGATTTGTACAGGCACTAATACTTAGGAAATTCCTAGGCTGTACAAGGTCATAGGAAGCTTGTGGGCAAATGTACCGTTTCTGCTCTCAGTTGGCTCTCTAGTTTGGTTCCTCTATGCTCTTGTCAATCTGACGGCTGTCAATTGTATTGGGGTTAGTGCAAGGAGGGGTAAATCTGCCGAAAAATTCAGATTTGCAAAATTGATCTGAGATAAAAAAAAATCAATATTTTTGACCAATTGAATATAACAACTGTCAAAATCGGTATTTTGACAGTTTTAGATCAAAAAAAAAATTATTTTTTTACCAATGGAAAACGCCATAAGTCTTAACTCTTTATCTTTTGTACTAGATTATGATGTTCAGAAAACGTTAAGACAAATGGTCGGGGAATTCAGAAAACTAGTTGCCTGAAGTCGATTATATTTAACTGGACTAGATGTTACTTGAACATTAATACTAGACTGGTGGGTAACGTCACTATTACTACATCAGCCATATCTACATACGAAATGTCAACTTAAAAGTTAAAACTCAGTGAAGAAATTATTGACTTTTCGGTTCTCCATAAATATCAACTGAATAAACTGTTCTTTTGACAAATCAAAGATAAAACACATCAAGTCAGCCAGCTGTCAGACTCGTTAAACTAGAGATTTTAACAACCCAATCTCATAATATGAGTATGAGCTACCCTCCAATAGGAGGCGTATGTGTATCTATTGTGTGGTTCAACGATTTCGCTCTATGGTGTATTAACTAACTAACATCCAACATAGCATAACAAGAATTTACTTATTACGAGATTTTCACACCCAGCTAATGTATTATGTAGCTCACATATATAAAGTCTATATGCGAACACTCAAACCGACCACATCTTTGCTGAACACTCATTCAGCGGGAACATGATACTAGGATTTGATTTTATTATTTAAAAGCCGCAACAATGATTAATGACTTTCCATTTTTTTTGGTACGTTCTCTCAAAAAAAAAAAAAAATAAATGTAGGTATATTTAAGCGTTCAATTAGACCAGTACGTATATCGTTGAGTTTCCCTTTAGCATAATAATCGACATAAATATTTTTTGTTTATTTATCATATTTAAAGGCAAGGATCTTATAGTATTGCATAATTTGAGAAAAGTAGTATCTTTTTATAGTTATAAGAAAAAACACCAAATTTCCTTTAAAAACTTAAGACAAGTAGTGGCAAAAATAAAGTAGATTTCTTAGATACTCCTTTATTATATTAATTTTATGTTTCCAATGTCAGGCTTGTTTTTTGTTCTTTGTTGTTTTTTTTTTTTTTTTTTTTTTTCTTAGCTTCGCTCTGAGCAAAGCAAAGTAAAGTAGGATTTTTATCAAACAATTACAACTTAAAGTTAAACTACGCTCTCCTTGACAATTCGAGAACTGACAGTATTTGCGTGCTGGAAATTTTGCTTTACTTTGCTTTGCTGAGATCAAAGCTCAATAAATACGCATATCGTTGATGCGTGTATGTATACTACCTACGCAATTTAAAAATGTTCACACTGTGTTGTACTGTTTATGTTCCATTTAATACATTACTTAACTTTTGACAAAAAATATAGTTATACCTAACGTAAAACAATAAATACCTACCTAAAATATGTTATAAAAAAAGAATTTGTAATAGAACTACTGGATCTGTTTAATTACAAATTATATTCAAAAATATATAAGCACAAATACATATATATGTTATTATATACAAATATAAAAATTATAATTATAATGATAGTTATGCTGGTATTTTGTATAGTTTTATTACCGCGCTATCGCATCTGAAACTGTAAAAAACACCATATCAACTCTTTGTGAATTCAAACAATTTATTAAAGACAATTTATTTAAATTACATAAAAAGAGAATAACAATTCAATATAAATAAATACATATATTGATATATTTATCTGTGATTATTGTGTTTTAATTCGGTAGTTTTACTGCTGAGGCAACGGTTCTTTTAAGAGGTTACAATATAACAATATAACATTGTTTAACAATAAAAAAAACTCGCACTTTTCAGCTTGAATGTGTCGGAACAGGGCGTCTTGAAAGGTTCAAGATACCCAAACGGCGACGTCTCAGGTAATCTCATGCGACAAGCATTCGATGGCGAACTTTGGGAAGGATTTTCTCGTTATTGGTCGTTATCTATTATCTATACACATCGACTGTGTTGCTAAGGTTTCTACCTTTTCCTCCATTAGCAAAATATAATTTTTATGTTGCAGGATGTTTTAGGTAGGTACTTAGAAAACTGCTTCTAAGTCTTCACCTGCCCTCCTTTGGCTTGACAAAACTTCAAAACACCCTTCATGGGGATGCACCAATTTTTAAAGGAAAATACCTTACAATTGAAATGCTGAACTAATACCTCATCTTTTAAACATCTCGGGCCGCTACTGACGCATCCTATGCACCTTCCCGTATTGCTGCAGCCATTTAAAAAAAAACACACGTACAAACAAATAATATCCATTCCAAAAACAGAGACACTAGTTGACATTTCTTAACTTGTAGGTACCTATTTAATTTAACCTTAAAACACTACAAGGAACTGTTCTGTAAAAATGATAAAATATTATAGGGACCAATTTACTACTTTATACGCCACTCTTAAAAAATTTGTAGTAGATTTTCTAGTTGCTCCTAGAGCTGTAACTTATTTACTTGTTCACCCTGTGCGATGAATTTCATTGCCAGACATTCCCCAATCTAACTGTCAAAAATATCAGTCGCATTTTCTTAAAGTTGCATTTCATTTATTTTCGCCAACTATTTAAGCTTATTTTTACTGCAAAAGAAAAGCAATAAAGTTGAAAAACCAATATTTATTGAAGCCTACTAGCTATGGCATTTGTAGCGCATAAAATCGACGCCAAAGAGCGTACTGAAGACGTCCGCTTGAAAAATGTTTCGCCCTTTAGTAAAATGCTGCTTGCGGAGTCCATTCGAAAGGGTCTCGATGCAGCCGGATTTGTTTACCCGACAGTAATACAAGCATCAGCAATACCGGTTGGAAAATCGGGAATAGGTAAATATTACACAATAGTATTTTGAAATATTTACCCACCTAGAACGTTTGCAGATCTGCTTGTCCAATCAAAGTCTGGGACCGGCAAAACCTTAATATTTTGTACAATACTGCTCGATGCGTACCAAAGTGATATACGTGAGCCGCAATCGTTGATTCTAGTTCCAACACGAGAAATCGCTGTGCAAACAGAGTATGTGCTCAATCAAATTGGAAAGTTCTGTCAAGGTGAGTAGACGATTATAATGTCTATTCAATCCTTTATACGTATGTTCTGTTGTAGGCTTCCGTGCAATAAGTGTAATTGGTGGTTTGGAAGTTGCTGACGACCGGAAGAACTTGCAGGGAGCCAAGGCGATTGTGGGCACTCCAGGGCGTGTTCTCCATCTTATACAAAATGAAATCCTTAACACATCGAAAATACGTTTCCTTGTCATTGATGAGGCCGATAAAATGCACACGCAATCATTTCGAGCTGATTTAGCTACTATTCGCCAAAATCTACCGCCCAGAAAACAAACAATCGCTTGTAGTGCAACATTCTGCAACGATCTTGACAAGGAACTGGCTAAGCTCATGAGGAACCCTTTACTCATCTCGACAGATAATCGTGCCACACTTTTGGTAGGCATCAAACAGTTTGTATACGAAATACCCGAACAGAAGACCAGCATTCTTGAGATGAACCGCAAGTTGGACGCCCTTAGAAAGATTTTCGGTAAAATTCCATTCAAGCAATGTTTGCTTTTCACTGGGTCACAGTCACGGGCGGAATCCTACAAGAACTATCTCGAGAAAGAGGGCTGGCCCTGTGAGTTAATCTCGGGCGCGCAGGATCAGAAAACGCGCTTGGAAACCTTTAAGAAATTCCGCGAGTTCAAGACTCGGATCTTGGTTGCGACAGATCTTATGGCTCGGGGAATTGATTCAGAAAACGCCAACCTTGTCATCAATCTCGAGCTGCCCACGGATGTGGTTACGTACCTTCATCGCATTGGCCGTGCAGGGCGTTTCGGTTCCCACGGAATCGCAATCAGTTTCATTGCCTCCCAGAAAGATCGCGAGTCGTTCACCAAGATTCTGGACAAAGTCGGAACTGGAATGAATATTCTCAAGTTTCCCCAAATAGATTGCGAGCGCGACTTTTGGGATTTCACAGACTCGGACAAAGAAACTCAACAGTATGGCTGCTTTGGCGATCCGGAGGTTCACTGGGGCTCGGATGACGGAGATAAGGAGAACTTAGTGGACAACAATTTCACACATTCAATCGACACGAAGACATTTCAAGTTGATCTGCGAGAAGCCGCCATGGGCCTTCTAGAGTTAGTTCCACACAAGCCAGAGAATCTGCACAAACTCACACCCGAGTCCAGGCAGAGCTCCTCACAGAAGCTGCCGTCATCGAATACGATTGACGATGCCAGTAGTATTGCCGCCGACAGTGACATTCTGCGCAGCAGTCACCAGGACATTCAACAAGCGACCGCCACACGTGCGCTACCATCAGTTCTGCGTGAGAAAGCGTCAATTCCCAACCTTGTCGACTTCCTAGTCGATCGCAAGGATAAAGAAAACGATAAAAAAATCGACCCTTTTGATGATTACAAAAAAGCACTGGACACCAGCTGGACAGAGTCTGTGGAAGATGTCGTGCGGAGTCCCCAGAAACTAATGGACATCAAGAAACTTCTCATCAATTCCGCTTCCAAGGAACCAGCCCCCATCAAGAAGGACATTTATTCGGACTATGAAAACTTCAACGAGGATAGCGCATCGATAAGTCAGGCAACCTGCGCCGATGTGGACAAAGCAACCTTTATACTCTCTGTCGCCACTCCGACGGCTTTGGACGCTTCCAGCCAGGATCTGAACACCAGTCAACAGTGCGACGCTACCGAAGAGTCTGGCAGTGTGCAGGAGATGAAGCACTTTCCATCCCCTGCCGATATTCATCCACCGGTGGAGATTCCACAAATCATTCCGGTGCCACCACCACCTCAAGAGAGATCGCCAACACTTAGTGAACGCTCCGACATCAGTGTGTATTCGAACGACACAGATCGCGGAAGCAGTGGCTTCGATGAAAATATCATATCGGCCAGAACGTCAGGCATTGAAACCAGCGAAGAGGATACAACCTATGGTGATGATTCGGTATCGTACTACACGGAGGATGACGAGGAGGAAGGGTGTTCGTACGAAGATGGTGATTATGAGGATGGGATGTATTTTGATTACTACGGGGCTGATGAAGACGATGAGGAGGATCAGGACGAGTATGCTGACATAGATGATGAGGAGACGGAGGCATCCGAAGAGAACGCAGAGAGTTTTGATGAGAACGCCACGAGGGAGTACCAAGAAGCATACACTCGTTGGGTTAACATGTATTGGAACCAGATGACTTTGCTCAGAGATTACGTCAATTTCTCCACTTACGTTCGCGGCACCGGCTAAAAAGTGGCCACTGTATCCATTAGTTGTTTTTTTTTTTTTTTGGAAATTTAAAGGATATTATAGGTTGAAAAACATCAGACAGTTGAATTGCGAAATGAAATAAAATGTATTTAATCATATTTAAGTTTGTTGTTTTGTGTGCAGAAAACTGAGACCGACGTGACGTATACGTGTGGACTTTATTTGTTTGGATTAGAATCCAGTGTTATTGGAAATAAACGTGAGCCATTTGAAATGCAGGGACGTATACGTCCGTTTCTATCCATTGGTAATCTGCAAGAGCCAGTTCTTTAAAGTTTAAAGATTACTACATGTTAGCAACCCGCATGTGGAACCATTTTTTTTCAGAGCGACTTCTCTTCTATACAGTTCTTCAGTTCTTAAACGCATTGCGCAGTTATAGGTTCATTATCTATATTTTCTTATTACGATTAATGGTTTGAATTTTATTCTAACCTCTAACCTAATTAAAAACTAACAGTTGCCTTTTATTAATGGAGCGTTGTATGAGATCTCTGCAATTCGATTACATTCTCCGAAGTCGGTGCACTTGATCTAGTCGATGACATCATGTTCTCAACGCGGTTAGTTGTTTCACGCATAACACCCGAGAAATCTGGCAAATCGTTCAGATCAAGAGTTAAATGTGCTGAGAATCGTTTATATACCGAATTCTGGGCAGAGTCCCGTTTCGTTCTGCTCTTTGTTTCCTCGTACTTCAGCTGTTGCTTAAGGAAAATTGATGTTTTCAACATGTCTTGGATGTTTTTGAATATAGCATCGGATTTATCTATTCCCTCCACAGCGCTAGAGATATTAGAAAGGTATTTTAATTGCAATTTTATGTATACAGATACGTTTCATGTTCCAATGTACCTCACAGCGTACTCCATGTCATAGCAATGACCCTGCAAATCGTTTTGCAATTGAATGACTTCGGCTCTTTTCTCGACAATTGGAGGCAGAACCTTACGTACGTGTTCCTGTATTCGAAAGAATGCCAACGAAGGATCATTGGCTACTATATGAATGTTTTCTGATATTTTTTCAGAAGCTGCAAGAAATGAGTGGATATTAGGGAGTTCTCGTTATTTCTGGGGTTTGCTTACTCTTTCGTAGCTTGTGGGTTAATTCAACATCTTTATTCATCATTGTTTATATGTTTGTTTAACAACACACAAGGATTAATGCAAATTTTAGGAATTTTAATTTGTTTATACTTTTTTTTTTGTAACCTATTTTGACAGAGAGTGGTTGTCAGTCATATTTCATAAATAGGTACGCAAGTTCAAGGAAGGTAGTAGATTTTATGGTTTATATTTACCGCATTTACAGATAACAGTAACTTCGAATATTTAAATATATTCACCTCTATTCTGAGATTCGAATTGAATAGAAAGTTATTCGATTTCCTCCAACTGACATTCCAACTTTCGATTTCGATAGAGATTCATTTTTTGTTCATTTCTCCCCGCATTCCCAGTTTCGATTGAATTGAATTAAATGTCAAATTCTATTCGAGCGGAAATTTCTGAACGAAAGCTATATTTAAAAATATAAGTTGAATACTTTTTTAATAAATTGAAAGAAATGTTGCTACTTTTATCACAAAATGTATATAAAACGCATATTATGAACTTGGAAGCAACATTTGTTTCTTAAAAAAGAAAAAAAAAAATATTTATTTGTATTAATCGCGGGTCGCAATCCAAATGGATGAACCACGGGCAATTTGAAATGTTGATTAAGCTTATGGAGATAAATCCGGATATTTCAAAGGGTTTCAGCAGCAATAACAATTTACAATCTGACAGCTAAAACTTCAAACAGCTGATTTCGAAAATCAAATTCATCCAGTGAAATCATTCGATAATGAATTCCTTTCCCTCGAAACTTACGGCCATATTATTCACTCACTTTAATCCGGGTTAAAGTATAAACCCGGATTTAAGTGAGTTTAAACCCAAAAATAAACCCAAGTCCATAATATTCAGTAGTTAAACCCGAACATAGGGTAAAGGCCCCTAATCTGAGCCCCCACCCAGTAATGAGCCCCCTGGATGTTTTTCTCTCAAAAGCTAAGCTCCTTTTATTTAAAATTTAAAAATAAATAATTTTCAATTTCCAGTGCTTTTTTACTTGTATTGTTTTAATTGTTTCCCTATATGGGGTCTTTCTAGTTGGTAAAAAAAATTCGATAAGTGCGAACGTTTCATTCGTGTGTTGTGCAAAAGTGTTTTTAGTCAGTTTTGTTAAGAAAGCATTTTTTTAAAGCAAGTGGATAAGTAATTTGTTTATATTTTATATTGACTCATACCTGTTAATATTAACAATTAGCATTCATAGCAATTATTTTTATATTTGAAGTTCTGGAAAATAGTTTATTTATTAAAATATAGTGGGGGCTCATAACTGGGATTCAAAAACAATTAAATCCAATAATGAGCCGGGGGGGCTCACTATTGGATTTGCACAAAAAAATACTTTGTTCCATTTACGAGCCAGGCCGATTTTCATATAAAATATTTTTAAATTTACTCGTTCATCGCATCTCCGTGTATTACTATTAGGTACGGAATAAAATTATTAAAATTGTAGATAAAGTTATTTAGTACGTTAAAAATGACCTTTTTTTGGTTTCCGATTATTACAAATAGCAAAATTAGTCGGAACTATAATATTATTCGTATTAAACCTTAAATACTATGTACTCCCTTTTATATATTTATTTTGTCTAATTTACAAGATATCTTACGTGAATGTTTTTCTGTTGTTTATAAAAATATTATAATTACATATTTGGTAAAACTCTCTTCTTCATACCTAACCCTAGGTTTTCCAACTTATATAAAATGGATGCAATAAGAGGTGTTATTAAAATTAAGTTCCTGTCTGTTTATTTTGTTTCGTTGAATAATAAAACGTAAAAAAAAAAAACAATTTGCATTTGAATATTTTTGAAAATAACGGTTATTTTGATAAAAAAAAAGAAGATTTATATGCGGGCTCGTTATTGGAACAGGGAGAGCTCAAATTAGGAACATGGGGGCTCAGTACTAGACCACTCCGTATTTTTTTAATACTTTGTTTTTACTTAATTCATATGAAAACTAACGAAAAGATAAGTCATCTAATACAAAAAAAATAATCAATCCTTTATAAAAGCAAAAACTTGTTTTGATACATGCAAGCAGGTAATTTTGCGGAAGCGGCAAAGTCAAAACTATCGTTAAGGGGGCTCACTACTGGGGTTTTTACCCTAAACCCATTTTTTTAAACTTGACAGCGTTTAATCCGATTGGATTTAAACTGCGTTCCGGAGACCAGTTTAAGTACTTTAACTCGGATTAAAACACAATTTGATAATATTCACTCCTTTGTTTAGGTCACATTTTTGACAAAGAAAAATGGATTTCATTCTCGATATGGACGAAATGTTGATGTCTTCGTCGTCAGCGGATAATATAATTAAAATAAAAAAAGATATGTTGCGTTTTTTTTTTTCATCTTTTAATTTAATAGTTTTTTGAATTAATTATTTTATTGTTATTATTTTTTAAAAAAAGGAAAAATAAGAATCGCATTCATTCGTCTTCTCTCTCTGCTTCATCGTCGACGGGTGACAGGCTTTAATTTTGGTCACTGCTGCTGTAGTCCTCATAATTCACTTTGCCGACACCTTTCATTAGGTTATTTTTCAATTTATTTTAATAAAAATGAAAAACCAAAATAATTTCCCATAAAATGTGACAAACAATAAAAAACAACTGTCATTATTTGTGAAATTTGACATTACGTAGGTTTAAACCGGATTAAAAACGGGTTAAAGTTTTTTAAATCCGCATTTAAATCCATCTTTAATCCAGCGGGTTTAATGCATGTTTTTCAGTGAATAATATGGACGTAAGTTTAAATTGTCGGGTTTAAAAAATTCGGATTAATGGTCGGGTGTAAAATTAACTTAAACCTGAGTTACACCCGGAGTGAATAATATGGCCGTTAGAATGTGGGGAGTTCATTCGCGTGAAACTTTTAAATTCGAGGAATACTCTATTCGATCGAATCTCAGAATTAGCGTGATTATGTCGTTTTCGGTTTGGCAAAAAGATCAATTTTATTGAGAAAAAATCAATTTTTGTTTGATCTGAAGCACTTCTGAGAAATCTCTTTCTCAGATTTACACATATTATCACTAATGTAGTTTTCGATTTGGCTTTTCAGATTTTGATCCGAGATCTTAGATTTTTGATGACAAATCGAACATGAAATTCGAATTTTATTGGTTCTTGTGTATATATTTGGCCGAAAAAAAAAACTATTTCATTTGTACCGAAAATCCATTGTGATTGGGTTGGACACATTTGTAAAAACGCATTTCAAAATAATTTAATGTAAAAACTCCCTCCCACACGCGTTAAATTAATAATACAGCTAAAAAAGCAATCCTTCCAAAAGTAAACAGTTCATAGACATCAGCTGTGTGCCAAAATCTGCTCAAAATCAGTTCAAAATCTGAAAAGCCAAATCGAAAACGACATTAGATAAATAAATATAACTTCGGATTCAACAGGAACACAGGGGCTTTTCCGGGCAGGTGAATTTTTTCAAACTCATGTTACCCGGAGATGATTTTTTTTTTTTAATTTTGTTAGACACCCGATTTTTTTTCACTTTGAACGATGGAGAAATTAAGATTTCACCCCAAGTCTCTGTTCTGCTTTTTTTATCTGAATTTGGGATGATATCTCGTGAATCGTGTAATTAGGGCCCGATCTGGGTTAAATACCGTTTTTTTTTATATAAATCTGACGGGTTTGTATTATGTCTGGGCTGAAAGCGGCGAAAGCTATCAGTTGGTGGGTGTATTTGATGTATTTGATAGAGTCGTCACTTCTCATTTTATAATCGAACAGAACTTTTCCAGTGGAGTTCAAACAATTTCCTAGAAATACATTTTTGATACAATCTTCTTCTGTAAGCTATTCCACCCACACCCAGGAATCGGGGGTCCTGGAGAATTTACTAAAACTTACTTTAATCTGGAGATTAGGCGAAAAAACAGCCTATAATTTTTTTAATGCCTTTGCGAAAATGGAGAACTTTGCCGACCGTAATTTTTTATAAACAATATTCGAACTTTTGTTCAGGAATAAAACAACAAAACTAATGCTGCATTTACACGGTCACACATTTTTAACTCGGAAAATTAAAGGGATGCCCAATACTAAGTAGCCGTCTATGTGAAGAGGACAGCATTACTTAACACGCAAAAAAAGTGCTACGTATGTAGGTCGGCCATCTTGTTTACGTGTTAGGAATTATCGCAAAGCTCTGCATGTTGATATTTTTATAGCGATGGTTAACGAAATTCCGCATTCCTATAAAACAAAATGGCTTCCGGGAGTGATGAACGTACAATTATTTATTTATTTCGTATGAATGATTAATGAATTGTTGGTTTAATTTACTGAAACTAATTATTAACACTCTCATTTCACATGTTTTAAATCGGAAATATAAATGTTTTCATGTGATTGAAGAAATGTGATCTCATTCTTACGCCTTTATTAGTATTGACTGCGGACAAACGGATCTCTCTGTCCCGTCTCATGCAAAATGCGCGTGCGTAGTAGTGTAAATGCAGTTTAAAGGCGATTACATCTTAAATTAAATGCCCTCAAACCTGCAATCAAAGCCGATACAATTTTGTTGAGCTTGGAAACATGAAATCCGAATATACAAGGGTATGACGTGTATTAGGTATTGAACTCAACCAACATGTACTATTTAAAGTATTCGAACAATTTCCTCTTTGCAAAGAAGCACAGCTGAATCGTAAGTGGATGCAGATCTACTTATTGTTGTATTGATTTAAGTCCCATTCACAAATAGATACTCAAATTTTAATTGTAGGTATTGTAGGTTTGGGCAATTAAAACTGTTACGTATACGCCAACGGTTTCTCTTGAAAACAGTTCTATTAAATATGTAATCACCCTTTTGAGCTATCCGATCGGAAAAAATTCCGATACGAAAGTCAAATCCGATCTGAACTCAAATTGCGTTCGAAATATCCGTTTCGGGACAAAATATATGAAGCATATCAAAGCGATTTGTTGTCGGAGAACTTCGGAAATATTGTGCCGTGTAGGTGTCATAAGTAAGTGGTATAACGCGGTTCCATGCAATGCGACAAGTTGCGCTAAATGTTGATTTTGAAATAAAAATATTCAAAATTCCCACTGTTTGTTTTTTTTTTTTACAAGTCAGACAGCGCTTAAATTCCCTTCCATTAATTTTTATTTAAAGAATATAATTACAACGTACATGAATACACATGCACCAGTATGAAAATGTTTATTAGTCACAGATTAACCCCCTCAACATTTTCATACAAATTCGTCCACAATTTAAGGAGATTAAATATTTATCCGCACTGATTTCTAACTTAATAGACCTTAATCGATAAGCGAACGCAATTTCTGAATTTTTAAATGATATTGTCCACTTAAACTCCTTAACGGGTTTATTTTTGGTACCTGCGAACAACCCATGTGCATTGAGCAATTTGCTCATATATTATAATCACTTATAAAAAGACTCGTAACCATTAAATATTAAAAATAATTATAAGCTTCTATCGAAGCCGTAATTATATTAACTTGAGCAAAATGAGTTAATGTAGCAAATTGTGCTGTAAGATGTTCGCGTAAGCGCAAATGTTAAGGTATAGCAGTACAGAAAATGAATTATGTATTTAAATTTTGTATGATATAACCGACATGTTTTATTGGGAACTATGGTAGTTGACTTTTAACTCTAATAGCAATAAGACCTACTCCAAACGTAGATATTTTCATATTCTTTATTACTGCTGTCATCATAATCTTTAGTGAACAGTTTATTTTTAATAATTTGGACCGCATCTAGTACAATTATTGTTAAAGAGATGACCACAAGTTAGTTAGCAAACGTCAGATAGCATACAAAAATTGGATGTAACTGCTGAGTAACAAGTTGATAACTTTAACACAGTGTTTATTAATACGGGGGTGTATGTTTAGATTTAAAATAGTATAGGTCTGAGCATAAATTTCTGAGGCACTCTAACTCTATAAAAATAGATTTTCAATTCAACACATCTGTTGAAACGAGTAATATTTCAACTATGGCCCTGGAGGATCCTCAGCTTTTAAGGGAGAAGAACCGCAAAAGACTGCGGCATCTGATAATTTCAACATATGTCTTAGGCGTAAATGTAACAGCGCCCTCATCATTTAAGGACATGCTGAGGATGTATGGAAATTATATTAAGACACCGCACAAACCGATTTTATTTACAGAAGTACCATTTTTAGAATCACCATCTTTTTCATAATTGCCAGTTGGGTTGATATGTATGGACATATTTGCTTTATTGTACGATATAGGAACAGCATCGTCATTATGTCAGAGGTGAGTGGCAATGGAATATTATACCTCCTATATTTATTTGATGTTTTTAAAATAGAGCATCTGTACAATGCTTCAGGCGATGATTTCAAACTTCAAACTCAGCTACTTTTTGTGCGTGCAGTCCCGATTTTATGATATCCTAAGATTGGTCGAAAGTCATGAACTGATCGATAAAATTCAATTTCTATCCGAAGGTTAGTTTAGTTTGCATTAGCCAGTAATTTTAAGTTAACGTTTGTATCTTTGAAAATATAGAGACACCCTATAATTGCAAACTTCGCAAGGAAGCCCGCAAAATTCTGGATGACTGCTGGTGGATTGCAAAGGCACAATTCAATTTCTATATGATTGCTTGCATTGCAATGGTTATCTATTATATTTTGAACGCTCAAATTGTAAACGCTCTCAACTGGCCGATCGGAAATACCAATTATACAAACATTTTACGTATGTTGAATAATTTTGAAAAAAAATAGATTTTTTGTTGTTATATTTATTTATTTAGCATACCCTGTACTATTTCCCCTGTGGGAGGACAAAATGAATGAGCTGCCGTATTATGCTATATTAACATTAATTGACTCAAGTGCGGTTTTTATTGCAGGCATTGGTAGGCGAAGTATTTTTTCAAAATAAAACTCCTTTTGATGGCAATTTATGTTGTTTTATCGTCATATAGGAGCACTAAGCTTTGATGGCATTTTTATAATCATCGCCCTGCATGGTTTAGCTCTATTTCGTATTCTCAGGCACATGATCGTCTTTACAACTTCTTTTAATGTACCGAAGAAGCTGCGGTTGGATTATTTGCGCCAGTGCATTGATCATCAGGAAAGATTATTTCAGTTGAGTAGTTTTTTTTTTTTAGCTGTTGTAGTTATTTTTGAGGTGAAATAATCTCAAAATGCAACTTTATTCCACATTCTAGATATTGCCGAGACGTGAATAACCTTTATCTACACATGGGCCTGGTTCAGTTACTGATGAGCTTAGTCATTATTGGCGTGGTCATGTTTCAAGCGTCCGTGGGATTGGTTTGTGTGATACTTATTCTAAGGAAATGCTTTTTTTCAACAACTTTCTTTAGGAAAATAATGTAATTGTTGTTATAAAAAGTGTAATGTATATGGCTGCAGCCGGATTTCAAGTCGTCATCTACTGCCTCAATGGGCAGTTATTATCCAATGAGGTGAGCCAATTTCGCAATCTTTTGGTGTGCCAAATACACTTTTATATTTTATTGTTCTAGAGTGAAGAGCTAGCCTTTGCATGGTATGATTGTAATTGGTATGATGAGTCTACTGAATTTAAACGGCTGATCAAAATGATGATTATGAGGAACAACCGTGTTTTCTATATGAGAGCCTCTTGGTTTAGTACTATGTCGCTGCCTACCTTATTGGCGGTAATATTTTTAAATACTAAACGCAATTTTACTTCAAATACGTAGTTATACATTTTATTACTTCTAGTTGCTAAAAACCAGTGGATCATATTTTCTATTACTACGAAATTTTGCAACTGAAGAGTAGTTAAACGATATTTCAATAAAGAACGTAGGTGCTTCGGTTAACGGTGTTTACTTTTGAAGCTAGGAGAATGCACGTATCTTAACAAATAAATAAATCACTGTGTTAAAAGTTTAACAAAAACAAGGTGTACATCGATATAATGTGCTGTTGTGTTGTGTTGTTGTTGTTATTGTTTTTAGGTTATGGGTTATGCGTACGGTGACCATATTTTTAAGAGCGAAATCCGGGACAAAAGCAGTGAAAATAAATAACAGCAGACAAATGTAAAAAAAAAAAAAAAAAATGTAAGGATGTATGTCCCGTATTTCTTTAAAAAAAAACCGGGACAGCCTATTAAAATAGGGAACTTTTTTTTTTTTAGGTGGCGCTACAGTCCGGGGTGGACCTGGGCCTCAACCAATACGCCTCTCCAGTTAGCGCGATCTTTAGCTAACTGCCTCCAGTTGCGCACTCCAAGTTGGTTGAGGTCCCCTTCCACTTGCGCGCGCCACCTAAGGCGAGGTCTTCCTCTACTGCGTTGTCCCTCCGGGTTAGAATCGAAGACTCTTCGGGCCGGAGCGTTGGTGTCCATTCGCTCTACATGTCCCAGCCATCTTAGACGACTGATGCGTATACTTTTCTGACTAGGTCGATGTCGCTGTACAGCTCGTAGAGTTCGCTGTTAAATCTTCTCCTCCAAAGCCCGTCAACGCAAACGGGACCAAAAATCACTCGAAGAATTTTGCGTTCGAAACGACCAAGGAGATCTTCATCCGCCTTTGATAGCGCCCATGCTTCTGCACCATAAAACAGGACTGGGATGATGAGGGTCTTATACAGAGTCTTCTTAGTATTTCTCGACAAGGCCTTACTAATCAATTGCCTTCTTGACCGAAATAACAGCGGTTGGCAAGTGTGATTCTTCGCTTGATTTCTGATGTGATGTCATTATCAGAGTTTATAGCGGAGCCGAGGTAGACAAAGTCCCTAACTACCTCAAAGTTATAGCTGTCTATCGTGACGTTCTGCCCGATTCGTCGATGTTGTGTGTCCCTTCTTGTTGACAGCATATATTTTGTTTTGCCCTCATTCACCACCAAACCCATTTTTGCCGCTTCTGTACTGATACTTGCAAACGCACTAGTGACAGCTCGCTGTGTTCTGCCAATGATGTCGATGTCGTCAGCGTATGCAAGTAGTTGCACAGACTTGTAGAAAATTGTGCCTCTGGTGTTGGCTTGTGAGTTGCGCACAATCTTCTCAAGAATGATGTTGAAAAAGTTACATGACAGCGCGTCACCTTGTCTAAATCCTTTTTTGACATCAAAGGTCTCGATGAGATTGTTTCCTACCGTTACGGAGCAGCGAACGTTCTCCATCGTCATTCTGCACAATCTGACAAGCTTGGCAGGGATGCCAAAACTAGACATGGCTCTGTATAGCTTGTCTCTATAAATGCTGTCATATGCGGCCTTAAAATCGATAAAAAGATGGTGAGTATCGATCTGGACTTCTTGGGTTTTTTCCAGGATCTGCCGTAGTGTGAATATTTGGTCTGTTGTGGACTTACCGGGCCTAAAACCGCACTGATAGGGTCGAATCAGTTCGTTGACATATGGTTTTAGGCGTTCGCACAGTACGGCAGATAGGATCTTATATGCGATGTTAAGGAGACTGATGCCTCTGTAGTTGGCGCAGTTTAGAGGGTCTCCTTTCTTGTGGATCGGGCAAACGATGCTGAGGTTCCATTCATCAGGCATACTTTCCTCTAACCAAATCTTGGAGATGAGTTGGTGTATGCACTCTACCAAGTCATCTCCGGCTGCCTTTAAGAGCTCGGCAGGTATGCCGTCTGGACCAGCAGCCTTGTTGGATTTAAGCTTAGATATTGCTATCCTCACTTCATTTTGGTCAGGTGGACGGAAATCTTGGCTTTCATCGTCCAAGTTGAATGGCTCGTTCTGCCTGACAGCGGAATTTGTGTCGTCTTCGCCGTTTAGCAGTCTGCAGAAATGGTTTTTCCATGTCCTCAGCACCGACTGTGACTCTACTACAAGGTTTCCTTGTTCGTCTCTACAGGTCTCCGTTCGGGTCTTGTTGGCATGACACGTTCTTTTTTCCTTTTGGTAAAACTTCCGAACATTGTTCTTGGCGTAACACCTCTATACATCCTCGATCGCACGCTTCTCATGCTCTCTCTCTTTTCTCCGGAGAAGCCGATGTTCTTCCCTCCTTTTTTGCTCGTAGCTGCTCTCGTCCTTCTATGCAGCGACGCTTCGTATGCACTTTGTTTTGCTGCATGTGCTTGCCGGCACTCTTCGTCAAACCAGGGGTTTCGAGGGGGTGGGCTGGTGAAACCGAGCACATCAGTTGCGGCGTTTTTGATGGCTTCTTGGCATCGGCGCCACTGGTCTTCGGCACTTGATGCTGGCAGTATAGGACTTCTCAAGAGGTTGAGGGATACGCGATCGGCAAAGGTTCTGGCGGTTTGTTGCGTTTGTAGCCGTCCAACGTTAAATCTCCTCACAGTATTTTCTCGCTGTTGTGGCGTCTGGGATATCCGCATCCGTACCTTGGCTACAACAAGGTAGTGGTCCGAGTCTATGTTGGCCGCTCGGAAAGTTCGGACATCTAGAATACTGGAAGAGTGCCTTGCGTCGATCGCAACGTGATCAATTTGGTTGACGGTTTGATGATCAGGTGACTGCCATGTTCCTTTGTGTATATTGAGGTGAGGAAACCGTGAGCTAGCTATGGTAACATTACGTCCCGCAGCAAAATCAATCAGCCTAAGTCCGTTTCCAGACGTGGTGTCGTGTAGGCTGTGTTTTCCGATTGTGCTACCAAAGATGTCCTCCTTTCCTATTTTGGCGTTAAAATCACCCAAGACGATTTTAAGGTCATGCTTAGGACATTGCTCATATGTTTTGTCGAGGAGCTCGTAGAAACACTCTTTGGTAGCATCGTCTTTTTCTTCTGTGGGGCGTGAGCGCATATTAGGCTAACGTTGGCGAATTTAGCCTTTATGCGGATTGTTGTAAGGCGTTCACTTACGTGTCGAAAGCTCAAGACTTCTTGCCTAAGTCTGCCGCTTACAACAAATCCGCATCCAAATAGACACTGCTTTTGTTCCCTAGCAGTCACCGTAGTAGATGTCACAGTTTTTCATCCTTCTTTTGCCCGGCCCATCCCACCGCACTTCCTGGATGGCGGTGATACCTGCTTTTTAGCAGTCTAGGGCCTCCGCTAGTTGTTCGGCTGCACGCGGTCTGTTCGGAGTTCGAACATTCCACGTGCAGATCCGAACGTCATTGTCCTTTTTTCGTTTTGCAGGGTCGTCAACAGTGAATCCGTCCTTATCCGAGGCTATTGGTTGCTTCGCAACATTTATTGTTTTCCGTGGTAGGGTAGTTAGCCCCACGCACAACCCCCAACCTGGAGGACCAGGCCCTTTCTGCGACCCCTTGGGCAAAAGGAGCCGGAATATTCCGGAGTCAGTAACCCGCTGCGGGGATGTGAGAGCTGCCGTTGACCCATTAAGGGCTCTTCCGCCACCATCTCTATTTCCACACCCTGACTAGTGTTGAAAATCCTCAATGACCTCAGCTCCAAATACGTCGAAGTAGCTCATTGAGGTATCTGCCATGTTGACTGTTGACGCCACTGTTGATTCAGCCATGTGAATTCATCCGTCTGAGACTCGATCAGGCAGTCATTCCGACGGAGCATTATAGTGTTGCTATTTTCTTCGTGTTCAACACTCGCGCTTATAAGTTTAGCAAGTCATGCCCGGAAGGACAAGACGAGTACCCGGTGGCTACCACGCGGAGGTAAAATAAGCACAATTGATGTGTATGAACAGTTACAACGCCTGGGCATCGCCAAGTTGACGCCAATCAGTGCCTACCCTATTCATACAACACCCAACCACTGTCCCGGGAAATACGGGACGTATGGTCACCGTAGTTATGCGGCACCAAAGTTATAGTTCCACTTTCCACATCCCCCTTCAGATCAGAATTTTTTTTCAAAATGATTGAAAAGTTGCCCATGTTTGATTCCAATAGGTAGATATATTGCGAATATTTAACACATAGACTTATGTGGTTTTCCATTGGGACCAAAAATCAATTTTTTTTTTATCTAAACCACTTTTCGCGTTCCATTGGGCAGAAAAATCAATCTTTTTTTCGATTCGGATCACTTTTTGCAGATCTCGATATTTTTTCAGATCTACACACACCAATATAATTTGCACAGCTGTTTTACGTCAGTTTAAGAAGTTTGCTTTCGAGAGAAATGCGCAAAGTTTCGTGAAAACCAAAAATAGCAAAATACACAAATAGCTATGAATATGATTTCCGAGGAATTATTATCTTCATTATCTCCCTCGTCATCTGAAAACTACAAACCACCAATAATACTTCATTTGTATCTACAACAAGGAAAACATTTTTGAGGTCGATATCCATTTGCGATTTTGCCAGAAACGAATGCAATTTGAACAGCTGATATTGTTGTCAGTTAACGCACTAATCCATTTACAAAGGCAGATCAATCTCGTTGCGCGTTCCATGAGCACAGTAAAATCTGAGATCTGAAAAAGATATCTGGTGGTCCCAATGGAAAACTACATAAAAGAAATGGGATCCAAACCAAAAAGTAAGATAATAGGAACATTTTTAATAAATACAATCCATTTTCCACAAGATAAGAAAATTGTTCAAAGCAGTGGCGATTCCTTGTCTTAAGCAATGGGTTAGCTACGTGTTCCGGGGAAGTTTAAAATAAAAATAAAAAATAGAAAATAGTTTTTTTTTTTAAACTATAAAAAAAAATCCATTTAAATTCCATTGTAAAATTCCTCACTTTCTTTCAGCTCTTTCAAAAACTCCTTTTGTACCTGTTGGCTGTACAGAGTCTGTATTTTCATAGAAAAACAGTCAATTCATCCTTAATTCAGTGAATTCAAATAATATGTTCGGGTAGCTTTCAATTACATTTTTAATTAATTCTTCAGGAAAATTGTTGTTTTTGGCGATAGTTACTAAATGGTTTCCCGTTCAGTAAACAGAAATATTTCAGTTTTTCCAGCTAACCATGCGTAAAGGGAATACTGATTTTCATTAATGTGTCTATTATACTCTCTATTACGGTCCTTATGCGTTGATTTTAAACCTTATAGCTTTGGGCACGATCGACGATCGCGTTCCAAATGGTTTCTCTAATACCAAAAGGGATCACCCTATTGGAAGATGCTCTTATTTTTGCAAATGGCCGCCAATAACAAATCTGTTTTGACATTTGTGGACTAGACAGATGTAGAATACAAGTGAGCGATGAGGCTCATTTCCACCTCAGCGGGTACGTGAACAAGCAAAACTATCGCTTCTGGGGCACCAAAAATCCACGAGTAATGCACGAGGAGCCATTACACCCGCTCAAAGTTACTGCATGGTGCATGGGGCCATTTTTTTCGAGAACGCCGCTGGTCAAACGACAACAGTGGACGGCGCGCGCTATAGGGCCATGTTAACAGAGTTTTTTCTGCCGCAATTGGACGAATTAGGACTGGAGGATATATGGTTCCAACAGCACACACTGCGCAAGCCACAACCGATATTCTAAAGGCGGCGTTCCCGGGTCGCCCCATCTCTCGTTTTGGCGATTTGCACTGGCCCGCAATATCGCCCGATTTAACCGTTCCATACTTCTTTTTTTTTTTTGTGGGGTTTTTTGAAGTCCCGTGTTTACGTGAACAAGCCCGAGACCCTAGAAGCCCTTAAGGACAACATTCGACACGAGTGCGAGAATCTGTCGCCCGAAGTTCTCGCCGAAGTGATGAAAAATGCCATAAAACGAGCCCGTATGGCAATTAATTGTGACGGCCGATATAATCTTCTCGACTTGACCAATAAAACTCGAAAGGTTCAAACAAACATAATCTAAAAACAGAATCGATGTTTTATTTAGAAAAAAAAATGAGAGCCAAACAATATCGGATGACTTCTTTTGGCCCACCTTGTAGATCTTCAATTATGGATTTTGTTTTAGCAGTTATTGTTGCAGATTCCATTTTATGTCTAACCTATTATTTATCTTAATAATTAGGTACATGTTCCTATTCAAATAATACGAAACAAGCAAATAAAAACATGAAGTGTGAGAAAGTAATTTTCCCTTATTTATCGACAAAATTTTGTACCTATGGAATGAAACAAAACTAATGTCTATATTACAATAACTGTTACATTAGCCGTTGGGGACTTTTTGCACAAAACAAAGTTATGAATATTTCACTATGATCTATATAAAATTACTCTTCTCCTTTGCATTACTTCCATCACACTTCTCACAAAAAAAAAAAAAAAAAAAAAAACAAGAAAGCACCACAAATATATTATTTACTCACATTTATAATCCACGCAAATAGGTATAAAATAATAAATTACAAAACTTCGCACTTAACTTTTAAGATTCTTAGCTTACTGCAATTTCCATAGAAAGAGAAACATACGAAAGTACAAAAAAAAAGAAGAAAAGAGAACGCAAACAATGTGCTTGCTTACACAATACACATTACTTACAATACAATACAATCCACTTTCGATTTAGCGCAATTGTTTGCGCTATCCCTTCTGCTTATTTAACTGGGCTTTGCTTCGACTGGTAGTCAAACACCCTCATTTATAGATTGTATGAAATTTGGTAGCGCAATTTCTTGCGCTAAAATCCTACAAGCGGGAGACATTTTTTAAGGGAGTTTTGGATTGTGCGTGTGCACTGTGTGTGTGTATGCAGGGAATATGGTCATGGTTGCCACTTGCAAAAAAAATTAGCAACCAAAAATGGAAAAAAAAGTTACCAAACCAAGATAAAAGTTACCAAAAATCTGGAAAAATGATAAAACACGAAAAAATCGTACATGTCGACTTGAGCCAGTCATGCTTATTTTGACATTCGAACGAATAGCCAATTCGAACGAATGTCTATCAAAATACACACAAGTTCATTCGAACGAATAGAGACATTTGTATGAATTGGCTATTCGTTCGAATGTCAAAATAAGCATGAGTATGAATATGAGTTTTTGGTGTGGTTTGATTTTTCTCTGATTTACGAATTTAATATAAAAAAATGTCATGGTAGTAGAAAAATGCACCTATATTTAAGCCTAGTATGAACTTTATGCAGAACACGTAAAGCCTCTCAAGTGGAATTACATTTTTCATACAAATTTTTCTCCGCTAAATGTCAAATTTAACTTTCCACGTGAAAATATGAGTAGGCAGTACGCAGTTCGAGTGAAAAATAGTTACTTCAAATACTGGTATGGCAGACACTTGGGTTTTATTGTCAGTCGCATTAGATTTTTGACATTTCGGCGTGAAAAATAATCTATAGGAAATCGTGAAATTTATTTGAATTTCTGAAGTTTCCTTAAGTCTTCATAGAAACTTAAAGAAAACTGTTGGCAGATATCAATTCATTTTAACATAAGTATTTTAAATTCAATGAGGTACATTACAGAACGTTACTAGTACTAGGAATACTTTTAAACCTTACACGTAGTGGGCAGAAAAAGTAAGGCAGCATTTCCATGTGATGATATCGAGTTCGTCTTTTTGATGCTCCTGTTCAAAAAGTTACCAAAACCAGATAAAAATTACCAAATTACCAAAAATCATGAACTAAGAAAAAAATTACCAGATTTGGTAATTTATTACCAAAGTGGCAACCGTGAATATGGTATCTCAAATTTTAACGCTAAAGAAAATTTTAAGAGAACATTTTTGTATGGGAGAATGTGTTTTGTGTTTGGGTAGGAAAATATGATTTGGAAATAATGTAGATAGTTTTATTTTTTAGTATTCCATTGTTTGTTGCAATTATTAATCTTCATCATTTGTTCATTTGTTGTATTTTGCGTATAAAATGTATTTCAAAGAATTTATTTTCTTGGCATATTTTCTTGGTTTAGCGCCGCTAAACTAGCTAACTGAGAGGAATCGCCACTGGTTCAAAGCTATATGAAGGACTCTGAAAAACGATTTGGATATCCGCCCCTTTATGTTATAGTGACTTTCCTTCTCAGTAGGTCTGTTCCTTTACTTTTGTAGTAAGAATGGAAAAGACTGTCAAAATGGCAGTGGTGGGGATAAATTCTCTCACAGAGAGAGACGCTTACGAAAAATTTAAGGAACGCTTTTGTAGTTATTTATGAAAAATGACAGATACATAAATCAAATATTCAAAAAATTGTACGAAAAGTCGTTAAAATGTCTGATAAACTCGAGGAATTTGTTAATTTACTAAGAAAATTAGTTCTATCATTTATTTTTTACTTTATTTTAATGAATCTGGGCATGTGGAAGAGTTTGTACTGATTGAACTACAAGCATTCGAGAAGAGGAAAAAGCGACACTGCATTAAGAATTACATGGAAGAGATTGCACCTTGTTACAGTAAGGAAGAATTTCAACGCCAATATCGAACAGAATCTTAAAGAAAACATTCAATTTTATTTTGCCGCCTGTTGATACCATTCTGATAAGCAAGAAGTCAACAAATAATCAACGCATATTTCAAATGGGACAACAAATTTCAAATCAGCTGTTAGTGACTGACAGCTTTTTCACTTCTTACACCAAGAAATTTGTTGAGTAAAAATTCGTAAGATTCTCAGTGGAGGGGTAATATCTTGCTCTCTCGATGACGCTCTCTTTTTCGAATTTTTTGAGTTAAGGAACGGCATTGAGTAAAAATTCGTAAGAATTCGTAAAAATTCGTAAGATTTAAAAGTAAAGGAACAGACCTAATGAAACGCTTACATTTTTTTAAGAATCCGTCGTCTTTCCAACTTAGGACAGATAGAAGCAGCTTGCAAAATCACTAAGAAGAACCTTAACGTTTCTAAAAAAGAAAAACCTGCAATTGCAAAGTTTCCAAGTTTTTTTTTTGTATTTTTTATATTTTGGAACGTTCTTGGAATGAAAACGTTCATTATGAGGCTGGTAATACATTTTTAATAACGTGACAGAAAAATGATTTCTTATGTGGTTTTCCATTGGGACAAAAAATCAATCTTTTTTTTGATCTAAATCACTTTTTGCGTTCCATTGGGACGAAAAATCAATCTTTTTTTCGATTCGGATCACTTTTCGCAGATCTCGATATTTTTTCAGATTTACGCATACCAATATACTTTATACAGCTGTTTAACGTCAGTTTAAGAAGTTTCATTTCGAGGCAAATGCGCAAAGTTTCGTGAAAACCAAAATAACAAAATACATAAATAGCTATGGATACGATTTCGGAGGAATTATTACCTTCATTATCTCCCTCGTCATCTGAAGACTACAAACCACAAATAATACTTCATTTGTATCTACAACAAGGGAAACATTTTTGAGGTCGATATCCATTTGCGATTTTGCCAGAAACAAATGCCATTTGAACAGCTGATATTGTTGTCAATTAACGCACTAATCCATTTACAAAAGCAGATCAATCTCGTTGCGCGTTCCATGAGCACAGTAAAATCTGAGATCTGAAAAAGATTTCTGGTGGTCCCAATGGAAAACCACATTAATTTCCCCTGCCAGTTGTGAGGACAATGATAATTATAGGTTATGTAGTCACCTAGATTCGAACATGGTAATTACCACTTTTCGGTGCGCATAGTATATAATTAGCTATAGTTTTCCCAATCAATGCATTAACACTTACGTATCACTTTCATTTAATAACTGAGCCAGTTAAGACGTTGTTTAACAAAATGACTCTCGAGGATCCTGCAGTTTTGAAAGAGAAGAATCGAAAGCGGCTAAGGGATGTATATAACTCGGCATTTGTGTTGGGCATAAATGTCACCGCACCATCGAGATTCAAGGATTCCCTAAGGATGTAAGTACCCATATGTATACTCTTAAAAAACTGAAGCTTGATGGTTGAATTTCTACGGTTTCTAGAATAGCGGTAATACTGATTATTAACAGTTGGATTTGTATCTACGGAAACTTTGCGTATATTATCCGACACAAGGGCAATCTCCTCATACAGGCAGAAGTAAGTTCAGTGCTTAAACGCGATTCACCTTCAATCTGTTATGAAATTTCCCTACTAGAGCATCTGTACCTTGCTGCAAACTCTGGTCTCCATTTTTAAGATGACCTTCTTTGTGTTCGAGCAGCGTCGATTTTATATGGCCTTAAATAAAGTTGAGAATCATGAACTAGTCGACCAAGTTGATTTCTTAAGCAATAGTAAGACTCTATTTTTTTTTCTACAAATGCACACTTTTATAATGTAATCTATGGACTTTTAAGAAACACCATATAATAAGGAGCTGCGAAAGGACGCTGTTGATATTTTTGATGCGTGCTGGAAAAATGCAAAGGCGCAATTCAACTTTTACATGTTTGCCTGCTCTACTATCATAAGTTATTACTTCGTTGTTGCAGTGACGAAGAACTACTATCATGCACGCATCGGAACTAAAAATTACTTGAATCAAATGCGTAAGTGTTATTATTTTATATTTATTTGCCTACCGCCCAACGATCGACCATCCAACCAAAATTGATTTTAAATGATTTTTTTTTCTCTTAGCTTTCCCAATACTATTGCAGTTTATGGAAAGCAAATTGGCTATATTTCCCTTCTACCAAATATCCCTGCTTATTGCATGTTCAGGTGTTTATATAGCTGGAATTTGTAAGTTTGACATGCGGAATCCTTAAAACGAATTTATTCTAAGAAAGCTCTTGCAGGTGCCCTATGCTTTGATGGCATTTTTATAATTCTGGCCATGCATGGGGTGGCGCTTTATAGAATCAATGAAAAAATGATTGCTTTCACAACGTCGCCGAATGTACCGAAGGAACTGCGCTTAGACTACCTGCGCCAGTGTATATTCCACTACGAAAGAACATACCAGTTTTGTCTTTTAATCTCAATCGTTATCCGTAAGCTGTAATTTTATTCTCTTTAGATACTGCTGCAATGTGAATGATCTATACCTACACATGAGTCTCGCTCAATTTCTGATGAGTTTGGTGATATTCGGAGGAGTACTGTTTCAGGCAGTCTTTGGTTTGGTAATTACTGCTCAGATTTTGTGTAATAAGCTGGCATTGTAGCTGTCTATTTGATTCTAGGAAAGTGATTTTTCGATTTTCTTTCGAATGGTGCTGTACATTGCTGCAGCCGGCTACGAGGTAGTTAGTTATTGTCTAAATGGACAGTTTGTAATGAGTGAGGTGAGACAGAAAACAACAAGCCCTTGGTCTATTGAAGTTGAAAAATTAATTTTTACAGAGTGAAAATATGTCATTCGCATGGTACCAATGTGAGTGGTACAACGAGTCTAAGGAGTTTAAGCAACTGATTATGATGATGATAATGAGGTCCAATAGATCGATGATAATGAGAGCGTCTTGGTTTACCACCATGTCCTTACCAACTCTTTTGGCCGTACGTTTTATATACCCTTCCTTTTCGATAGCTTAATGTTATTTAATTCTTTTGTAGATAATTAAGACGAGTGGTTCTTACTTCCTTCTGCTACGCAATTTAGCTGACTAAATGAAAAGCACCTTTAAAATTATTCAAAGTACTAAAATGTTATTGGATAGCGAGCACCGAATATCTCCACAATGCAGAAACACTTTTAAAATACGAAATTTATTTCCGCTATTGTGATTTGTGACTTTTGAGTCTTAAAATACAATACACGTGGTAATATGCACAAGCAAAATTAAACAAAACACTAGATAATACCAATCTGAGTCTAATTTTCTATAAAGCCCATTTCTAATCAATTACATAAAGTAGTCCACTAAGCAGTGGTGAGTGTTGGGCCACTGAACAAGAGGTTCCAGACTTAACCACCCTGAAAAAGTATTGTATTGTATTGTATTGTAAGTGATAGGCCCTGTACACTGCGACCAGAAGAGATCTATTGTGTTGGCCTTTATTATTTAACCCAGGGAGCTGTTGAGGCTCTTTTTAAACCTCAGCACCCTTCTTGGTTCCATGTTTCCAATATCTGCAGGACTTAAAATCGCCCTTTGCATATGGATCGCTCTGCCCCTTGCCACAGCAGGACATTCGCAGAGTATGAGTTCCGTTGTCTCCTCCTCTTCTCCGCAGAGTCGACAGGAGTCATCGTCGGAAAGTCCAATTTTTTTGAGATGATATCTTAGTGGCCAGTCACCAGTAAGATAACCCGTTAGGATCCTTAGATCTTCTTTGCTTAGCTCAAGTAACTTTTTTGCTTTACTACGAGCTGGGCTTATGAATCTTTTTGCCTGCCCCTGTCCCTTTGATTCCGTCCAGTATTCGGCAAGGTGATCATCTTCCCATTTCCTGAATTTTGAGTGTATGTAACTCAAAGGTAACCCGAAATAGGGCTCAGGACCGGTGAGCAGGCGTGATGCACCTCTTCTCGCCAGACAATCTGCTCGTTCGCTGCCCTCAAATCCCTCATGGCCTGGTATCCAAGCAACAGTGACTGTTGTCCTTTGCCAGTTCTTCGAGGAGATTGAAACATTCCCAGACTAGTTTTGATCTGATCGAAAACGATCTTAGGGCCTTAAGGGCTGTCTGAGAGGATGTAGATACGGACACCTTTAGTGCGCCTCTGTAAGCATTCCCGGACACATATCTCTATGGCGTGTACCTCCGCTTGAAAGATGTCTGGTGATTTTCCTAGTGCTACGGCTCTTTGGAATCTAGGCCCATAGACACCAGCACCGGTGGCTTCATCTTCCATCTTTGAACCGTCGGTGTACCAGATTTGTGATCCTGGTGGTGTTACGGATTGGTTGGTTCTCCAGGTACTCCTGTCAGATATGACTATCTTAAATTTTCTGGAGAAGCAAAGCCTTTTAATCATGGTGTCTGATACTTTGATCACAGGATCATCTTGAAGAATTTGTAATACTCGAAGGTGTCCTTTCAGATTTCCTGCATTAAGATTTGATATATCAGGGAGCCTAAGGGCACTGAGACTCGCTTCCTTCTTTACAGAAATATGTAAAGGTAGAAGGCTGAGCATTGCCCCTATGGCTGCAGTTGGACAAGTTTTCATTGCCCCCGTTATCCCAACACATGCTAAGCGATATCTCAAAAAGTATAACGAGAGAAAAACTCACTTTTCCCCAACTGAGAGGCTTTCAAATAATGTTTGTCGGGAGAAGCAGTAATTTAGAAAAATAACAACATTCATGTAAAATATCTTCAACGGCGATGTTACATAATTCGTAGCATTTATTACACTACAGTTCACTGGATGTTGATTACCAATTCTTTGTTTAGCCAACTCGATAAATCACCTAGAAGGAAGCTATAAACTTGACTTACTTAAACTATATTTTGGAGCGCAACACACCCTCACAGCGTTCGCAAATTGTATTGTCAGCTTCAACGGAAAATCGACGGCACCTTGAGCACAAGACGGACGCTTCCTGTTTCACTTGGAGCTCGTAATCCGGCTTATCTTTACTCTGTTCTAAAATAACGCTGGACACTTGTAAAATGCCACACAACTCAGATGTCGTCGCAGCCAATTCTGGCTGTAAATGCTGCAAAGGAAGTAGCTTCTTACAGTGCAAAATTTTAACAGTGAATGTCAGTTATTACCTGAAGCAAAGCAAACTTCTCACTGCCGCAGGTAAGCCGCATACCCACAGTCCAAGTATTAATATCCTTGGTTTGTTGGTTCAGTAGCCGCTTAACTTCCAAAGCCGCGTTGACCACTTCCTCGGCTTTGGCATCCTTCCACATTGGACTTGAATGCACTTTTGCTTCGTGGAAGGGCCTGTCAGCTGAACATAGGATACAACTGTCATGCAAAGGGAAAGAGAGACAGTAATGGAAGTCTTACCGTAGTAACTCCAACTTTCCTCAACCAAAAATGGTACAATCGGCCACAGGATTTTACAGAGAACTTCATAAGTATTAGCGAGAACGCTCTTCACACCTTCGATTTGCTCGTTGCTACCACAATAGAGGCGATCTTTGACTAAATGAAGATAAACTGCCGAGATCTGATTCGTGACAAAGTACAGGGTGTTGGCAGTGACTCGGTTGTATTCGTACAGATCGTAGTTCCTTTGGATCTGCGTGAAACTGATTAGGAAAATATTACGACCAAACTAAGTTAACCCTTACTTCTTGCTCAAAGCTGAGAACAGAACTTAACAGGTATCGATCCAGGTACGTTGAGGTTTGCTCGACCGTTTTTCGAAGACCTCTCGAACTGTCGCCAATGGCTCCATTAAAATACCTTAGTGTTGATCGGATTTTACTCAAATTCTCTGCAGACTGCTGCGACAAAGCATCACTGACCGTGATCGACATGTGCTGTGTTCCATGTGATGCCACCCACCATCTGCAATGAGCAGATTTCCGTATTTGGTTTGATTTTTCTGTGATTGCCTACCTCAGAGTGTCTGTTCCGAATTTATTTGTGATGTCCCTTGGGGATATGATATTTCCAAGTGATTTGGACATCTTGTAACCCTTCTCGTCCACTGCGAATCCGTGAACAAATAGAGATCTGAAAAGGAATCGATAAAAAAAGGTGATTTCCATAACAGTTAGTCTTACTTGTAAGGCGAGGAGCCCCTAGCTGCTACACTCGTCAGCAAGGAGGATTGGAACCATCCAGTGAACTGGTCATGTCCCTCAAGATACAAATCGGCTACTTTCTCATCATCAAGTACACTTGACCATGAGCTACCAGAGTCAAACCAAATGTCGAATATATCCGAGCCTTTTTCGACCTCTGCAACTGTGAGATTGTGTTGCTTTAGAATATCGGCTGGAAGAAGTTCCTCCAGGGGTTTCGACCACCAGAAATCTATGTTTCCTTCGCTCTCCACAAGAGCACAGACGTGCTCAATGATTTTCCTTCAAATACACTTCATTAGAAGTCTGATTTAATTGAGATCTTAGTTGGTCTTACTTGCTAATAATTGCCCTTCCAGACTTCTTCTCGTAGAACACTGGTATGGGTACACCCCATGCACGCTGTCTGGAGATACACCAATAGGGTCGCTTCTTTACTTGGATAGCGAGCGCTTTTTTATTCGCTTCCGAATTCACTCGGGGGTAGACGTTGATTTGTTCTATCTGTTTGGAGTGCGTTTGTAGGAATAGCACAATTATGTCAAATGATTCTCACCTCCTCAACAGCTTGGTCCCTTATTTGTTCTGTGTTAATGAACCACTGCTCACTGGCACGAATAATGACGGGCTTCTTGGTTCGCCAATCAATTGGGTAAGAATGTGTAAGCTTCCCTGAGAATACGACGTCTTGGGCAATATGCTGTAACACGAGATTGTCCCCTTCGTCGAGTACTTGCTTGCCAACTAGAAATGACGGTGCCTCGGAGGTATAAGTTCCCTCTTCGTTGACAAAGCATTTCTGGAAAGAAACAAATTGTGTCGACATGCGAAAGTTACCAATGTAGGGATTACGACTTACCACAGGCATTTTGTGCTGTATGCTGACAAGGAAATCCTCTGGCCCATGAGCTGGCGCCGTATGCACCAGCCCAGTTCCCTTTGTATCCTGAACATGGGCCGCTGCAAGAAATGGCAACCGCTGATCTTTATCAATTGGATGAGAGTATGTGCAGCTCTTCAATGAATCACCTGTGAAGTAACATTAACTTAATGCACACACTAATTTCACCAGCACTCTTACCAGGCAGTTTTTGTAGCTCAACGACTTTTATCGCCGTCATGGACTCAAACTCCTCAACCAGTCTGCTTGCGATCAAGTAATTATTACTTGAATCACTACTCAGTGTGACCAAGGAGTAGTCCATGTCAGCGTTATAACACACAGCTTGATTGCTGGGCAGAGTCCATGGCGTTGTTGTCCATACCAAAGCGTAAGTATTCTTCGGACTTTGCACATCTACTGGCAAATCAAGCAAAATCATTCGCAATATGACGGAAGGACTAACAAAACTGGAATCATACTCCAATTCAGCTTCAGCTAGAGCAGTTCTAGATGACGGAGACCAATAAACCGGCTTCAGGTCGCGATATACGAGCTTTCGATTGAAGAAATCCAAGAACATTTGAAGTTGATTTGCGATGAATGATGGATTGATTGTGAGATACATGTTTGAAGGGTTCAGCCAGTCAGAAAGGATGCCCCATGAGCGAAATTCATCTCTTTGCTTCTCAACAGTTTCAAGGGCGAATTTGCGACCTAAAATTCGGAAACAATAATGAATTCTCCGCACATTCATAGGTATTCTGACCTACACTTCTGACGAATAAGTTGCGCATCAGCTCTAGTTGTTGACGACGACATAGCTTTTAATTCGATGGGAAGACCATGGCAGTCCCAACCCGGTTTGTAGCTCACTTGCCGGCCTTTCGCTGCATTCTGCCGCAATGTAATATCCTTTAGAATCTAAAAAGCTCTAGTTGGTAACTTTACTCTTTCAATGCGGCCTTCAACAAACCTTGTTCACAGCATGCCCCATGTGCAGGTCACCATTTGCGTACGGCGGTCCATCATGCAGAATGAATGCTGGTTTTTCGTTATTCAGTTTCTGGTAGCTATATGCGTTGGCAAAAGGTCCCTTAGAATATAATGTAAGTGGTTGAAAATCGTTCTCAATTTTGAAATTCTGCTTGAACTTACCTCAACTAAAGACTTCTCGATGTCAGTTTTCTTTGACGCCGACAGTCGAGTTGGAAATTTTGTTTTCGGCAAATTTATAGTACTAGTGTATTTAATAGGTGTTTTAGCAGCATGTTTAATTGAATAATAGCGGGGACATCTTGTATGAAAACTTAAAAATGCTTTTAAAATTTGAGTCATTTTGCACCGCAAAATCTTTTTTTTTCGTAAACATAACCTGTCGATTAGGGCTGTGTTTGATTAACTAGCGAAAAAAATGTATCAGATTTTTTCGGAAGTGTCCACAGAAAAATAAAAATAAATAGTTGGCGCCAGGTCCGGAGGGACCCTAGGTCTAGCTTCTCACAGCCATTCGTTTTGTGTGAGTTTTTCATTTTTGGAAGGAATGGAAGGGAATTACAATTTTTAATAGGTAATCAAAATTTTGTCTTAGAATGTATTTCTTGTATCTGTTAAAATTTTGCGTTCCCATTTATGGGGCGGTACATTTTCTCAAGCTAAATTTTGACAGATCGCTGTGGAGAATGTGAGAAGTAAGCAAGGATGAACTTTGTATAATTAATGCCTTGACGAGGAGTACCCAGAATCGGAAATTATTGAAATCAGATAGTGTTTAATTTTTAAAGTAAGTTATATTAAAAGAACAGCTGTTTTCTGTGACACTTATCTGCGGCGTGCTCTATGTCAATATTTAGCTGGGATCTTAGCTGTTTGGAGAAAAACTTTGGATAGCAGATAAAATTTAGTTTAGCTCGAGCAGCGTACTAAGCTTAATGTTCGAAATTTGAAATCTGAGAGCGAATCAGAAGATGTCCAATCGAATAGATAGGTAGGTAGGTACCTCATAAAATTCGTTGAATTGGCACCACTGTTTGGCCCATCTACAGTCTACGTTATTGAAAACAAAATAGCGGCATTTGCAGCTGTCATAATTTTTTGTAGGAGGCACTTTCCTAGCACGAATTTAGTTGATTGTTTTTATTATTAGGAGAGATGAAATTGGTAAACTCACACCATTTTGAACGAATTTGTTATTTAATTAAATTTTGATTGCAGTACTGCCTCAGCAACGATTTGGCCAAACCATGCTATGTGGTCACCTTCAAAGGACTGCGGATCATGTTGGATTGTGGTCTTACTGAACAAACTGTGCTGAACTTCCTTCCTCTTCCGTTTGTTCAGAGTTCCAAGCTCTCTAATCTGGCCAACTGGATACCCAATCGTGAACATGACCCTCAAATGGATGGCGAGCTGAAGGAGTGTTGTGGTCGAATATTTGTGGATTCCGCTCCAGAATTCACTCCACCAATGGACAAATTAATTGACTTCAGCGAAATTGATGTAATACTTATCTCGAATTATTTGAACATGCTAGCCATGCCGTACATCACAGAGAGGACGGGTTTCAAGGGCAAGGTATATGCCACTGAGCCGACTTTGCAGATTGGGCGGTTCTTTTTAGAGGAACTCGTGGAGTATATTGAAGTTGCACCCAAAGCAAGTAACGCAAATTTGTGGAAAGAAATGTTGCATCTGCTACCGTCGCCGCTATGTGATGCTTTTAGGCCAAAGAAATGGAAACAGATTTTCACCGTCAAGGATATACACAGCAGTTTAGCCCGAGTTACAATTGCTGGGTATGATGAGAAGCTGGTAAGAATGGTGTTCATATACGTTGTCAATGAGAGTGTACTGACTTTTCATTCATAGGACATCTATGGGGCCTTTGTTGCAACGCCTGTCAGCTCGGGATATTGCCTGGGCTCTAGCAATTGGGTGTTAAACACAGCCCACGAGAAGATTTGCTATGTCAGTGGCTCATCAACCCTAACCACACACCCGAGGCCAATAAACCAAGGTGCACTGAAGCATGCAGATGTTTTAATTATGACCGGTCTCACTCAGGCGCCAACTGTTA
Source organism: Cheilosia urbana (assembly GCA_946477585.1). NCBI lineage: Eukaryota > Metazoa > Arthropoda > Insecta > Diptera > Syrphidae > Cheilosia > Cheilosia urbana. Next base: position 17,628,211 of record OX297855.1, on the reverse strand, counting down.
ATCCCGACACCAAGCTAGGGGAACTGTGCATGAATGTTGGTAAGAAACGTTAACGTTAGCAAATTTGGCTGTGAATTTATGCTTTAGTTCTTCAGCTGTAACAATCAGAAACAACGGGTCCGCTCTTATCCCATGCTATCCTTCCGGAGTGGTGTATGATCTGTTCGAATGCCTTACACAAAACCTAGAGAACGCCGGGCTGAACAACGTACCAATGTTCTTCATCTCCCCAGTCGCTGACAGTTCACTGGCATACTCGAACATCCTCGCCGAGTGGCTGAGCTCTGCGAAACAGAACAAAGTCTACATCCCCGATGATCCATTTCCACACGCTTTTTATCTGCGTAATGCAAAGTTGAAGCACTACAAACACGTGTATTCGGAGGGTTTCAGCAAGGATTTCCGTCAGGTGAGTCTCTTTTTTTCAGGTTTCCACAGCTAATCGTTCATCCTTACAGCCCTGCGTAGTGTTTTGCGGTCATCCCAGTCTCAGATTCGGTGATGCGGTGCACTTTATCGAAATGTGGGGTTCCAACCCGAACAACTCTATTATTTTCACAGGTCCCAACGCAGGAGGATTAGTATCTCACACTTAAACTAACTTTTCCTGCTCTTTACAGAACCTGACTTTCCCTACCTTCAAGTATTAGCCCCGTTCCAACCGCTCGCGATGAAAGCATTCTATTGCCCCATCGACACCTCTCTCAACTACCAGCAGGCGAACAAACTGATCAAGGAACTCAAACCCAGCATTTTGGTGATTCCTGAAAGCTACACCAAACCTCATCCCTCAGCGCCACAGCTCTATATAGAGCAACCGGTGAGTTTAAAATTATTTCTCCTTCGAAAACCTCTTTACACAGTCTACACCTCTAGGACAAGAAAATAATCACCTTTAAGTGTGGAGAAATTATCCGTCTTCCTCTCAAGCGGAAATTCGATCGCGTATATCTCACCTCAGACTTGGCCTCGAAAATCATACCGCGAGAGGTTAGCAATGGTGTGACAATGTCTACAATCACTGGACTGCTTCAAGTGAAAGACAAAGTGCACAACATTGCGCCGTGTGAGGTGACACCAGATGTGCCCGCCACAAGTAGTGGTGCGAAGTTGTTGCCACCAAAAAAGGAAGACATCCTCAAGAAGCTGAAATATGAATTCGGAAGCTTGGATGTGGACTTATTTATGAAGAAACTGGTCCAGGATGGTATTACAGACGCTAAAACAGAACGTAGCGGAGGAACTCTGACCATAAATATTCCCAGTGAGGATACGACGATCAAAATCGATGAATACTCAACGCACATTGTTTGCGGAGGGAAGCAGTCGTTGAGGCTCAAACTCAGAGACTCTCTAATGAAATGTGTCCAAAGTTTCTGAACGAAATATATTATAATCTAGTTGTAGTTACTCTGCGTTGTTTCAATTTTTGAACATCCCTTTTGGTTTCGTCTGGAGATGTAAGCGTGTCTCTTCCAAATGTGGATAAAGAAAGTAGCGACCATTTGCAGAGTGTCACTAAAAGACCGTTAAAACAAATATTTTAGAACGCCCAAGGTGAATTTGTCAGATTATGTTGGGTACCTGGGCATTATGATTGAGGGTAACGAAAATGCCGATGTTTTGCCTAAGAAAGGAGCCGAACTCCCACTAAATACAAGGATTGACGGTATCAGACTACGGTGCTGGGGTCTATGGGCCTAGATTCCAAAGAGCCGTAGCACTAGGAAAATCACCAGACATCTTTCAATCGGAGGTACACGCCATAGAGATATGTGTCCGGGAATGCTTACAGAGGCGCACTAAAGGTGCCCGTATCTACATCCTCTCAGACAGCCCTTAAGGCCCTAAGATCGTTTTCGATCAGATCAAAGCTAGTCTGGGAATGTTTCAATCTCCTCGAAGAACTGGCAAAGGACAACACAGTCACTGTTGCTTGGATACCAGGCCATGAGGGATTTGAGGGCAGCGAACGAGCAGATTGTCTGGCGAGAAGAGGTGCATCACGCCTGCTCACCGGTCCTGAGCCCTATTTCGGGTTACCTTTGAGTTACATACACTCAAAATTCAGGAAATGGGAAGATGATCATCTTGCCGAATACTGGACGGAATCAAAGGGACAGGGGCAGGCAAAAAGATTCATAAGCCCAGCTCGTAGTAAAGCAAAAAAGTTACTTGAGCTAAGCAAAGAAGATCTAAGGATCCTAACGGGTTATCTTACTGGTGACTGGCCACTAAGATATCATCTCAAAAAAATTGGACTTTCCGACGATGACTCCTGTCGACTCTGCGGAGAAGAGGAGGAGACAACGGAACTCATACTCTGCGAATGTCCTGCTGTGGCAAGGGGCAGAGCGATCCATATGCAAAGGGCGATTTTAAGTCCTGCAGATATTGGAAACATGGAACCAAGAAGGGTGCTGAGGTTTAAAAAGAGCCTCAACAGCTCCCTGGGTTGAATAATAAAGGCCAACACAATAGATCTCTTCTGGTCGCAGTGTACAGGGCCTATCACTTACAATACAATACAATACAATACTTTTTGAGGGTGGTTAAGTCTGGAACCTCTTGTTCAGTGGCCCAACACTCACCACTGCTTAGTGGACTACTTTATGTAATTGATTAGAAATGGGCTTTATAGAAAATTAGACTCAGATTGGAATTATCTAGTGTTTTGTTTAATTTTGCTTGTGCATATTACCACGTGTATTGTATTTTAAGACTCAAAAGTCACAAATCACAATAGCGGAAATAAATTTCGTATTTTAAAAGTGTTTCTGCATTGTGGAGATATTCGGTGCTCGCTATCCAATAACATTTTAGTACTTTGAATGATTTTAAAGGTGCTTTTCATTTAGTCATTTAAATTGCGTAGCAGAAGGAAGTAAGAACCACTCGTCTTAATGATCTACAAAAGAAATAAATAACATTAAGCTATCGAAAAGGAAGGGTATATAAAACTTACGGCCAAAAGAGTTGGCAAGGACATGGTGGTAAACCAAGACGCTCTCATTACCATCGATCTATTGGACCTCATTATCATCATCATAATCAGTTGCTTAAACTCCTTGGACTCATTGTACCACTCACATTGGTACCATGCGAATGGCATATTTTCACTCTGTAAAAAATAATTTTTAAACTTCAACAGACCAAGGGGTTGTTGTTTTCTATCTCACCTCACTCATTACAAACTGTCCATTTAGACAATAAAGAACTACCTCGTAGCCGGCTGCAGCAAGGTACAGCACCATTCGGAAGAAAATCCAAAAATCACTTTCCTAGAATCAAGTAGACAGCTAAAATGCCAGCTTATTACACAAAATCTGAGCAGTAATTACCAAACCAAAGACTGCCTGAAACAGTACTCCTCCGAATATCACCAAACTCATCAGAAATTGAATCAGACTCATGTGTAGGTATAGATCATTCATATTGCAGCAGTATCTAAAGAGAATAAAATTACAGCTTACGGATAACAATTGAGATTAAAAGACAAAACTGGTATGTTCTTTCGTAGTGGAATATACACTGGCGCAGGTAGTCTAAGCGCAGTTCCTTCGGTACATTCGGCGACGTTGTGAAAGCAATCATTTTTTCATTGATTCTATAAAGCGCCACCCCATGCATGGCCAGAATTACAAAAACGCCATCAAAGCATAGGGCACCTGCAAGAGCTTTCTTAGAATAAATTCGTTTTAAGGATTCCGCATGTCAAACTTACAAATTCCAGCTATATAAACACCTGAAGATGCAATAAGCAGGGCTATTTGGTAGAAGGGAAATATAGCCAATTTGCTTTCCATAAACTGCAATAGTATTGGGAAAGCTAAGAGAAAAAAAAAAATCATTTAAAATCAATTTTGGTTGGATGTTCGATCGAAACACTTACGCATTTGATTCAAGTAATTTGGAGTTCCGATGCGTGCATGATAGTAGTTCTTCGTCACTGCAACAGCGACGTAATAAACTATGTTAATAGAGCAGGCAAACATGTAAAAGTTGAATTGCCTCTTTGCTTTTTTCCAGCACGCATCAAGAATATCAACAGCGTCCTTTCGCAGCTCCTTATTATATGGTGTTTCTTAAAAGTCCATAGCTTACATTATAAAAGTGTGTATTTGTAGAAAAAAAGAAGAGTCTTACTATTGCTTAAGAAATCAACTTGGTCGACTAGTTCATGATTCTCAACTTTATTTAAGGCCATATAAAATCGACGCTGCTCGAACAATAAGAAGGTCATCTTTAAAATGGAGGCCAGAGTTTGCAGCAAGGTACAGACGCTCTAGTAGGGAAATTTCATAATAGATTGAAGGTGAATCGCGTTTAAGCACTGAACTTACTGCTGCCTGTATGATCAGATTGCCCTTGTGTCGGATAATATACGCAAAGTTTCCGTAGATACAAATCCAACTGTTAATAATCAGTATTACCGCTATTCTAGAAACCGTAGAAATTGAACCATTAAGCTTCAGTTTTTTAAGAGTATAAGTGAAATAAAAGTGCGACCACTTTCGTTGATGCTTAATTTAATTCTGTTTATTTGTCTCAAATCTTAATAATATTTTTCCACCAACGGAAGCGGGAAGTGCTGAGTATGGGATTCGGGTAAGGTGAGTGACATGGGCTGGGCATGTGCCGCCGAAAGTGCAGCCTAATCAAAGATAGTGTGCAAGCGGAATGAAGGTGAATGTGCTCGGGTATTATGGACGCAAGATATACTGAATATACAAGGTAATATATTCCCGCGCAATTCTTTGTTCATCTACTGCGCATGTACGTCACCAAAATAACAAGAATTTGACAGCTGCTGAAAGAAAGGCGCAATTTGATCTGTGCCTTTCCAATTGTTTGTTTAAATACATCAAAAACTGTGTTTAGTTGCCTTAAATTTATATTAAAAACTGTGGAACTTGTGTTTATTTGCCGAAAATTGAATTAAAACATGTGAAAACCAAAAAACATGGCTATTTGTGTAGTGTTTAGTTGTAGAACCAATAATGACAAACGGAGGAAAAATAACCAAATAGACATCAAAGAAAAACTGTTTAGTTTTCCAAAAAACCAAGATATGGCAAAAGTGTGGGCGCATAAATGCTGCAGAAATGACAAAATGAATCTGCGAACACCTCATATTTGCTCTAAGCATTTTACCCGCGATCAGTAGGTTCGTAATATTCGTAATATGCAACACGAGCTCTTAAAATATTCGCCAAAAAGAGGCAAAAAACTAAAAGACGATGCTATACCAACTGAAGAGCTACCATTTCCTAATTCTTCACATAATCAGGAAAAGGCGCCAATCGCCCAGCGAATAACAAGGTTTAACAGAAGACATCGACAAGCTGAGATAGCCACATTACTTCAGAAATCAAATGAAGAAACCCAACCATATGGGGAATCACTTTTTTTTTTTTTTTTTTTTTTTATATACTTCTCCCGAGAAAGCGAGAAAGGCGAACCTATAACGCTTCAACAGCGCCCCGAGATGCCTGCAAATGTATGTTTGTTCTGCACTTAAATTGCTGCAAATTGTAGTCTTCTGGAAATATATCCCCAGGAAGCGAGTTCCAAAGTTTGCTTGTCCTGTAACAGAAGGAGTTTTTGAAAGTTGATGTCCTCGCGGTTGTCAAGTGTACTGTATGGTCATGAGCATTAGCAGCCTGTCTTGTTGGGCGCCCAAAAGTTGCATTTCGAGGGATAATTTCTTTGAGTTCCTCAGAACATCTACCATGGAAGTACCTATAAAACAAGCATAGGTCAGCGACTTGTCTTCTGTGCATCAACGGTTGTAGATTCGATGTGAGTGTAGGGTCTCCAATGAGTCGAACTGCTCGTCTCTGTATGATATCAAGCAGGTTAAGTGAATGTTTTGGGGCCGAGCTCCATATATGGGAACAATATTAAAAGCCTGGTCTAACCTGTGCTTTATAGAGAAGGAGAAGTTGCTTGGGGCTAAAGTACCTCTTTGCTCTAAATAGGTAGCTTAACCTATTTAATATTTTCAGGCCCGATGAAACCATAATGGATACGCACGCATTTAGAAACATACATGCACTAAGAAACAACATAGCTAAAACAAGGTTTGGTAAATCTTGAAGGGCAAATGAATTCTCTGCGTTCTGAAATGGAAAAAATTAAGACGGAAAATTATAGGCTACAACAGGAAAACAACGCGAAGAAAATGAGTAAAGGCGGTGCGAGGATAAAGTGGACAATTGAAGATATGTCCAGGAGCATTGCAATACACGCAAGTGGCCCAAAAGCCTTCAGGTTCCTGCTCTTCCGATGTAAAATGTATTTCCGTATTCAAATACAAAATAAGACATTGTCGGAAAAATTACGACAAAAACCAATACAAACGCAAAAAAAAAAAAAATGAATAAAACTTGTACTTAAAATTATATAATACTTTTTTGATACTACATAAGAAACTGAACAAAATAAAATTAACAGAATTTGTTGTTAAAATTATCAAACTGTTTTATTTGAAGAAATTAATGCTTGAAAATTCACAGGTACCTAAATGTAAATGTGTTATTTTGGTGACGTCAGATTAGAGACAGAGATAGCAATAGTACATGCGCAATATATTACCTTATATATCCAGTATAGGGTAGAGGCACTAGTATCCGGACAGTGTTAGTGTCCGGACACTATGTTGTTTATTTGATAAAAATAGGTATATCACACATAAATAGTCTCAAATATTAACAATAATAAATATAATCCTTTATGTGTCACTCATATCCATACGAAGTTTGAAATCAATCAGATGCATAATGTAAGAGTTAAGCGGCAGTGTTGTGGCTCAGCTCCGAGAGTTTGGTTTTATTGTCATTTTGCATACCAAAAAAATAGTGCGAGCATTTACAAAAAGTAAGTTATTCAAAGAGTATTTTTAACGTATTCTTCTGGAAAGTACTCTGTTTTCCTTTAAATAGAACCCACTTTCATAATTAAAAAAAAAAAAATAGAATAAAATTATTTTTTTGGTCTAATTTTTAGTGTCCGGATACTAAAACTAAAATTAAAGAGCATTTTCGGTATCCGGACAACCTGTCCGGATACTGAAAATTTGAGAGGAAATACAAATCCTCGTTTAAATGCTCCTAAAACATACTTATGTATGTTTCTAATGAGAGAGAGAAAAGGAATTGTGTTTTTCTCGTAGGTTTTCAGTATTCGGACAGTGTATACTAAGTGAGAATATATCTGTCCGGATACTGAAAAATTAGTTTCAGTTCCCGGACAACTTATTGTTTTGAATGTTATTTTCGGTTTTCAAAGCTCTAATTATCGTAATAGGCATTTTATTTTAACTCATTTTTTAAGAAGTGGTTGCAGAAAGTATAGCTAATGCCTTAGACGATATACCTAGGGACAAATCAGTTAATCATTCGTGTAAAGCTGGTTTATGCCGTTCAACATTACATGACGGGTTAAAGGGCAAAAGATTGTTGAAAAAGCTACGAAAATGGGACAAGATCCTTATTTGACAAATGAAGAGCAGGAACGGATTGCTCAGTGGTGTGCCGATCTTTACAAGTGTGGATTTCTTATTAAGGTCCACGATCTGTTAAACATCAGCAAGATTAGGCCAGCAGTCACCCAGAACCCATATTAAAATGTTAGGGAACTAATTGAATATTTGAAAAGCATTGGTCTGGAGCAAATCATAAATGAGCCTAAACGAATTAAATTTAAATAGTGACGAAAGCATCTGTCCAAAAATTGGCAAGGTTATAGCTCCAAGAGATTACAAAAACATATATGTACCAAATTCCATTTAGCAATACCAAATACAGACATTACCATATTCATTGACAGCCAGGCGTCTATAAAAGCAGTGTCTGCTATTGAAATAAAATCGAAGGTAGTTCGCCGCTGCCGCGAAAAGCTTACGGTTCCCTGCTCGCAGCACACCATTCGCCTCTGCTGGATCCCTGGACACAGGGAGAAAACCGGCAATGAGATGGCCAATGAACTCACAAGAAATGGTTCTGCTATGGATCAAGATCGGGCGATTAAGTCCCACCACTTTGCAATCTCAGAGAGAGATTCAAAAATAAGATCCGAATGAAAGCCAACAACAGGTGGAAAGATTTAACCACTTGGGAAATAACACGGAAGCTATGGCCGGAATATAAGCTTATGCGGTTTGATCCTGATTAACAGGTTACAACTTCCTAAGAAACCACACAATGAAACTGAAACTCAAGACAGACAAGGGGCTGACGAGGAAGTACACGAGGATACACCTCACTCCTTTTGTCATTGCCCGAGTCTCTGTCACTTGAGGAACAGAACACTTGGAAGCTATTACTTCCATGACGTTCATGAACTTTCTGATGTCTGACTATCTGATCCTTACAGGTTTCTGGGGACATCGGGATGGCTGGACAAGGTCGAGTAACTGTGAAGTAACACACATCACCGCCAACAACATTGGGTTACCCCCCTCAAGGCCATCACAATGGGTCCACATGGACCTAATTGGGGTGCGGTAAGGCTCGTTCTGCCGTATCCACCCATAAACCTAACCCCTAACGTAACTGTTTCCATACTTGCGTCCTCCAAAAGACATTGTTGACAGCATGCCAAAACCATGGTTTTTGCTGATTAATAACGTGGAACGACCTGTAATATTGTTCGTAGATGGGCACAAGTCGCATCTAACCCTGGGAACTCAGTGAGTTTACCAACAACCAAATAATTGTTTTTATGCATTGCCACCGAATACCACCCACATCATGCAACTGGCTGACGTTAGTGTTTTTAAGCCTTTGAAGTCCAATTGAAAAAAAAAAAAAAAAAAACATTCGTAAATGGGAATCCAAAAATTTGAGACGGGCTTTAAGAGAAACTTCTGTCCCCTTTTGAATGATGCTATTGTCAAAAAAAAGATATGGTTGCTACCATACAAAATGTTTTTAAAAGATGTGGCTTGTATTCCTTTGACCCATCAGCTATTTATTATACGAAATGCGCTAAAAACAATGTGGAGAGATTAAGAATAGCTCAAACTCAAACTCCAGAATTATTCGATGAAGAGCAATCGACTAAAACATCAAAATTAAAGATTGCTGTCGATGTGATTGAGGCATTGTCAGAACAATTAAGAAATGTTGGAGTTGATACCAATATCGTTTTAGAAGTTATTATTTTAATGTGGGTACATATATTTATAGTTAAAGTAGGTACCTATATTTTTTTTAATCAAATAAAGGCAAAAAACGGCTTAAGCTTCGTATAAACTTTTGCAAATCAAATCATTGCGCAAATCGAACTTTTTTGAATTTATTTTTTATAAATATTCAGAACGTAAAATTCGAAAAAAATGTTAATGTATTGTTATTAATAAATATCGCCACTTCTACAAACATTTTATTTTTTTGCGGTAGCTTTAATATTGACCGAACTGTTGAAAATCAAAGTTACCAAATACGTTAACTGTCCGGATACTAGTGCCTTTACCCTGCCTTTACCCTATCTTGTTATGGACGTACATATATGATGGAATGTGCTGTTGTATGTAAAAGGTGTATAGAAAAGGTGTATGAAAAAGATAGTATATTGCTGTTTGCAAGATAGTGTACAAAGGAAATGAGTGCTGGAATGGAATTTGGTGGCATATTATTACTAATTATTATTCTATACTAGCTGACCCGTGCTCGCCTTGCTTCGCCAGAGTTCCACTTCTCAAATTTAAAACAAAATAATCAGCGCTATACAAAAAGTAGCTTACCCGAAAAAAGAGAAGAAAAACTGCCAGTAAAACAATCCAAACAAATACCTTGGTAGGCTAACTTCTATTATTCCCTCTCCTCTCAATCTCATTTACATTCCACTTGCCACGCAATTTGTAACATTTTATTAACACAAACATCCTCAAGTTCAAATTAAAAAAAGGAAAAAAAAAAAACATAAAGCAAAAAAGCTGCAAATGCACAAACAGGTTTTAGCATGCACATGAATCAGTATCACTAATAAGATCGGAATCACTATAGCGCATTTTAAATATAACAATTCACAACTGAGTGTGACTCCCTCAATCTTAATTGCATATACCTATCTCCCTCAATCCCATGCACCACATTCGCTCTACTACTCCGCTCATTGTCATTACACATTATTCACTAATAATTTAAGAACGTGAACAAAAAAAAAAAAAAAAACAACACAAAGCCAAAAAGTTGCATAAAAAAAGAGAAAGAAAAAGCACACGGCAGAAAGTGTACAGAGAGAGAAACAGGTTTCGCCGCACACACACAAAATTTCCTCCACTCAACGCTGGAAAAATCCAACGATCTAGCTTCAATCGAACATTTTGCTTTTTTCAATTGTATTAAAATAGTTTATTGCTTATTGTTCGACTTCAGGATAACGTATAAAGATGATTTATATCTTAAAATCTTTGTACATTATTGAACTTTGTATTAAAAAAATCCCATTTCATTTGGATGAGTGATTCCGAAGCTAGGAGCTAGAAGGCATCCGAGAATTACAACTTTTCTTAGATATCAGCTTAGATTTCCGCTTCCGGACAGCGAATTATGGTAAAACATATCCTATTACCTAATCTGAACAATTTCCTATGCAACTGTGAAAACCGAAATCAAATTCGTGCAGTACTTTTTGAATCTATTCTTTGCACACAGATTACAGCCGGAAAAAAAGTTACAGTCTTATTATAGTAAGGATTAACCTACTGCATTAACTTATACATATGGGTACTTACATCCTTAGCGAATCCTTGAATCTCGATGGTTCGCTGACGTTTATGCCCATCGCAAATGCCGAGTTATATACATCCCTTAGCCGCTTTCGATTCTTCTCTTTCAAAACTGCAGGATCCTCGAGAGTCATTTTGTTAAACAACGTCTTAACTGGCTCAGTTATTAAATGAAAGTGATACGTAAGTGTCAATGCATTGATTAGGAAAACTGTAGCTAATTATATACTATGCGCACCGAAAAGTGGTAATTACCATGTTCGAATCAAGGTGACTACATAACGTATAATTATCATTGTCCTCACAACTGGCAGTTGAAATTAAGAAATCATTTTTCTGTCACGTTATTAAAAATGTATTACCAGCCTCATAATGAACGTTTTCATTTCAAGAACGTTCCAAAATATAAAAAATACAAAAAATCCTAAAAAAAATCTTTGGAAACTTTGCAAGTGTAGGTTTTTCCTTTTTGGAAACGTTAAGGCTCTTCTTAGTTATTTTGCAAGCTGCTTCTATCTGTCCTAAGTTGGAAAGACGACGGATTTTAAAAAAAAATGTCAGCGTTTCATTTCCTCAAATTGAGGTATGAGATGATGCTCGTGGCTTGAAAGTCAAACTTTCAGATATTCGGGTCTATCACAGAATCCGTCGTATTCGGAATTTTGATACGAACCCCGAAAGAACTGTTACAGAATCCGTCGTGTGGGGAATTTTGAAATTCGTAGAAAGTGGTATCACTGAATATGCCACGTTCTTCGAATTTCGAAAGCAAAAAATGTTCCCTACGACGGATTCTGTGATAGTTCTTTCGGGGTTCGTAGCAAAATTCCGAATACGACGGATTCTGTGATAGACCCGATTATCCTGTATCGTGCAGGCCCAACTTATTTCTTAAAATGCTATTTTCGATGTCAATATAATTTATGCTGATCCAAAAATTAAAATGTATTGGGTTCGGCTCCCCTCTGTTAGATTGGATATCGTCATACCTAAGAGATCGAATTCAATATGTTAAGATTGGTGGTTATCTTTCAGAGCCTATCTTTGCAACATCAGGTGTTCCGCAAGGAAGTCACATTGGACCATTGCTTTTCGTCCTCTTTGTTAATGATATTCCGTCTCGTATTCGTAATTCCACCTGTCTTTTGTTCGCTGATGACTTAAAAATCTTTCGCTGCATTCAAACTGCTGAAGATTGCTTGCTTCTTCAAGATGATCTCAACCGTCTCGCTAGTTGGTGTCAACACAACTTTCTAGATTTAAACGTATCTAAATGTCAAACACTTACTTGTGTAAGATGCTTAAGTCCAATATCCTTCCAGTACCAAATCAATAATGTCCAGCTTGAAAAAGTATATCAAAAAAAAAAGATCTTGGAGTTGTATTGGACTCACAACTCACCTTTAAGCCTCATGTCGACCACATTGTGAGTAATGCTTATAGAATGCTTGGTTTTATTAGGCGTAATACGAACGAATTCTCTGATCCTTACGCACTTAAGGCTCTATACTTTGCATTAGTAAGATCGGTATTAGATTACTGTAGTATAATCTGGAACCCTTACTACCAAATCCAGTCATACACGATAGAAAGGGTGCAAAAATGCTTCACTAGGTTTGTTTTTAAAAAGCTTAGGTGGAATATAGAAACTCCACCCTACTTAACTAGATGCCTTCTTTTTAACATACTCACTCTTGAAAATAGACGCAAGTATTTCTGTATAATGTTTATAAGAGATGTGATTAATTACCACATTAAATGCCCCTGTTTACTTGAGCGAATTAACTTTTTTTTTCCTGAAAGGAATTTGCGTATGAAATTTCATCTTCGAGGTCGGTTTCACAGAACAAATTATGGCAGTAATGAACCGATTGAGCGTTGCACCAGTGAATTAAATTTAGTTATTGATCGCATTGATGTTTTTGGAAATTATTCTAGAAATTCTTTTAAGAATCATATAATGTCTGTTCTCTATCACGACAATTAATACTTTTAATGCTGATTCACAGAAATAGTTTTAAGTTCATAATTATATTAGTTTTTAAGTTGTCTAATTGAGTTTGTAGCTCTAATTGATGAAATAAATAAATAAATAAATAAATAAATAAATAAATAATTACTGAGAAGGAAAGTCACTATAACATAAACGCGCGGATATCCAAATCGTTTTTCAGAGTCCTTCATATAGCTTTGAACAATTTTCTTATCTTGTGGAAAATGGATTGTATTTATTAAAAATGTTCCTATTATCTTACTTTTTGGTTTGGATCCCATTTCTTTTATGTGGTTTTCCATTGGGACCAAAAATCAATCTTTTTTTGATCTAAATCACTTTTCGCGTTCTATTGGGCAGAAAAATCAATCTTTTTTTTCGATTCGGATCACTTTTTGCAGATCTCGATATTTTTTCAGATCTACATACACCAATATAATTTGCACAGCTGTTTTACGTCAGTTTAAGAAGTTTGCTTTCGAGAGAAATGCGCAAAGTTTCGTGAAACCCAAAATAGCAAAATACACAAATAGCTATGAATATGATTTCGGAGAAATTAAATATTATCTTCATTGTCTTCCTCGTCATCTGAAGACTACAATAGTACTTCATTTGTATCTACAACAGGCGAAACATTTTTCAGGTCGATATCCATTTGTGATTTTTCCAAAAACGAATGCCATTTGAACAGCTGATATTGTTGTCAATTTACGCACTATTCCATTTACAAAAGCAGATCAATTTCGTTGGATGCTCCATGAGCAGCGTAAAATCTGAGATCTGAACAAAAAATATATATATATATATATAATATTGGGTGGTCCCAATGGAAAACGACATTAGACCCCTCGTTTCCAGAAAGTATGCCAAGATTCTTGCGAAAGATATTAAGTTTTGAAAATGACTTGCTTGTTGCTGCACTTTATACATTTCCTACACTTTTTTCGAGGAGGAGTGCCGGTTTTCAGTTAGGCTAATAATACACTTTTAATTACATGAAATTATTTCCAAAATTTCCATACCGGATGTGGATGCGTGTATGCGGACAATATGATAATTATATATTATAGGTGATATAGTCACCCCCATTCGAGTACTATAATTATTGCTATTTCTTATGTCGTTTATAATTAGTCCGAGGTTTCCTTATCAATACGCTGTCTCGACCGTTTCACTTTCAAATAATATCTTGACTTGTTAAGACGTTCTTCAACACTAGGCCCTTGAAGATACTGCAGTTCTAAGAGAGAAGAACGCCTGCGGGATATATTATAACTCGGCATTTGCTTTGGGCATAAATCTTACCGGACCATCAAGATTCAAGGATTCCCTGAGGATGCAAGTTTTGCTCCAACCAACTGAACTATAGATCACAATCCGTTTCTTTAGAAAAGCTGTGAACTTTGTAATAAACAGCTGCATTTGTGTTTATGGACAATAGAGTAATACCAGTTTTTATTTGCCTAGATTGGTCAAATGAACAGTTTTTTTGTTTCTCAGTTGACGTCTAATGGAAGGGTAGCCGACGAAGATAGTCAAGAATTTCATAACTAGTGTCGTTTTCCATCAAGCAAAAAGATACGTTCTACGTTCGGGAGAGTCCGGAATTGACAAAATCGCTTCTAAAACCGTTCCAATGGCACAAAAAATCTTCTTCTGGTAATTCTGGGAAGAGAATTTTCTTGATTTGAAGTCAGAATCTACTCAAGTGTAATTTATGTATTTTGTACAAATCAGCTGACAGCTATCGGAGATTATTTTTTGGCATTTCACCAACGTCAGAAGCAGTTTTCTTGTTCCATTGGATTACAGAATGAGATGATCCCCGAGTGAAACCAATGGAAAACGACATAACTCGCCACACCATCCTCCGAATGTCAAATGATCAATTCTATTTATATTGAGCACTTATGTAAAAGCAGCAAAAAATCAATTTTATTTCGTACGATTCAATAATCATCTCAGTCACAGTAATGAATCGAATCGTCTTTATTAAATTGGCGCTGGGGCAGATTCAAAAACGTATTAAGATACCTGTCTTAAGTCCACTAGATTGGTCTGCACTAAAACTTGCTTGAACGCAAGAACTAATAATATAAGTCTATGTGCTAAATATTCGCAATATATTGGAATCAAACATGGGCAACTTTTCAATCATTTCGAAAAAAAAAAAAAAATCCCGATCTGAAAGGGGATGTGGAAAGTGGAACTATAACTTTGGTGCCACATAACCCATAACCTAAAAACAATAACAACAACAACACAACAGCACATATGTCGATGTACACCTTGTTTTTGTTAAACTTTTAACACAGTGATTTATTTATTTGTTAAGATACGTGCATTCTCCTAGCTTCAAAAGTAAATACCGTTAACAGAAGCATACGTTCTTTTTGAAGCAACAAATTGAAATATCGTTTAACTACTATTCAGTTGCAAAATTTCGTAGTAATAGAAAATATGATCCACTGGTTTTTAGCAACTAGAAGTAATAAAATGTATAACTACGTATTTGAAGTAAAATTGCGTTTAATATTTAAAAATATTACCGCCAATAAGGTAGGCAGCGACATAGTACTAAACCAAGAGGCTCTCATATAGAAAACACGGTTGTTCCTCATAATCATCATTTTGATCAGCCGTTTAAATTCAGTAGACTCATCATACCAATTACAATCATACCATGCAAAGGCTAGCTCTTCACTCTTGAACAATAAAATATAATTGCGTATTTGGCACACCAAAAGATTGCGAAATTGGCTCACCTCATTGGATAATAACTGCCCATTGAGGCAGTAGATGACGACTTGAAATCCGGCTGCAGCCATATACATTACACTTTTTATAACAACAATTACATTATTTTCCTAAAGAAAGATGTTGAAAAAAAGCATTTCCTTAGAAAAAGTATCACACAAACCAATCCCACGGACGCTTGAAACATGACCACGCCAATAATGACTAAGCTCATCAGTAACTGAACCAAGCCCATGTGTAGATAAAGGTTATTCACGTCTCGGCAATATCTAGGATGTGGAATAAAGTTGCAATTTGAGATTGTTTCACCTCAAAAATAACTACAACAGCTAAAAAAAAACTACTCAACTGAAATAATCTTTCCTGATGATCAATGCACTGGCGCAAATAATCCAACCGCAGCTTCTTCGGTACATTAAAAGAAGTTGTAAAGACGATCATGTGCCTGAGAATACGAAATAGAGCTAAACCATGCAGGGCGATGATTATAAAAATGCCATCAAAACTTAGTGCTCCTATTATGACGATAAAACAACATAAATTTCCATCAAAAGGAGTTTTATTTTGAAAAAATACTTCGCCTACCAATGCCTGCGATAAAAACCGCACTTGAGTCTGTTTCGATAACTGGTGGACTGTATATTTGCTTGAGTTGCGCTCTTTTATATTTTATATATTTTTTATTACTTTTCTCGTTTTTAAAATGAAGTATCTATCCAAATAATAATAAAAACTAATTGAGAAAAACATATTATTTCGTCGGCAGAGTTGATGTGTATGATACATAGTGGATTTTGTATCTAACTTATACTTTGTTAGTTTTGAACAGAGTCAATTAATGTTAATATAGCATAATACGGCAGCTCATTCACTTTGTCCTCCCACAGGGGAAATAGTACAGGGTATGCTAAATAAATAAATATAACAAAAAAAAATCTAATTTTTTTTTTTCAAAATTATTCAACATACGTAAAATGTTTGTATAATTGGTATTTCCGATCGGCCACAATTTGAGCGTTCAAAATATAATAGATAACCATTGCAATGCAAGCAATCATATAGAAATTGAATTGTGCCTTTGCAATCCACCAGCAGTCATCCAGAATTTTGCGGGCTTCCTTGCTAAGTTTGAAATTATAGGGTGTCTCTATATTTTC
This sequence comes from Cheilosia urbana, assembly GCA_946477585.1. Classification (NCBI taxonomy): domain Eukaryota; kingdom Metazoa; phylum Arthropoda; class Insecta; order Diptera; family Syrphidae; genus Cheilosia; species Cheilosia urbana. The sequence continues at coordinate 17,611,569 of OX297855.1, read as the reverse complement.
AAAGATGGAAACGTAAACTTATGTGGTTTTCCATTGGGACAAAAAATCAATCTTTTTTTCGATTCGGATCACTTTTCGCAGATCTCGATATTTTTTCAGATTTACGCATACCAATATACTTTGTACAGCTGTTTAACGGCAGTTTAAGAAGTTTCATTTCCAGGCAAATGCGCAAAGTTTCGTGAAAACCAAAATAACAAAATAAATAAATAGCTATGGATATTATTTCGGAGGAATTATTATCTTCATTGTCTTCCTCGTCATCTGAGGACTACAAATCACCAATAATACTTCATTTGTATCTACAACAAGGAAAACATTTTTGAGGTCGACATCCATTTGCGATTTTGCCACAAACGAATGCCATTTGAACAGCTGATATTGTTGTCAATGAACGCACTAATCCATTTACAAAAGCAGATCAATTTCGTTGCGCGTTCCATGAGCACCGTCAAATCTGAGATCTGAAAAAGATTTCAGGTGGTCCCAATGGAAAACCACATAAAAAACCATCGTCGTCAATCAAATTTTCACACCTAAACAGATCCTGGAAAATACCCAAGAAGTCCAAATCGATACTCAGACTCACCATCTTTTCATCGATTTCAAAGTCGCCTATGACGGTATCTATAGAGACGAGCTATATAGAGCCATGTCTAGTTTTGGCATCCCTACCAAACTCGTCCGTCTGTGTAGAATGACGTTGGAGAAATCTCGCTGCTGCATCAGGGTCGGTAATGGCCTAACCGACTCTTTTGATGTCAAAAAAGATTTAGACAAGGCGACGCGCTTTCATGTGACTTCTTTAACATCATACTTGAACGAATTGTGCGAAACTTACAAGCCCAAATACGAGGTACATCCCAGTCCTGTTGTATGGATCTGAAGTATGGACTATTTCCAAAGCGGATGAAGATATCCTTGGTCGTTTCGAGAGAAAAATTCTTCGTAAGATATTCGGTCCCATTTGTGTTGACGGGTTTTGGAGGAGACAATTCAACGACAAACTATACGAGCTGTACAGCGACATCGGCCTAGTAAAAAAAACTGCGCATTGGACGTTTGAGATGGCTAGGACAAGTAAAACGAAAGGATATCAACGCTCCGGCCCGCAGAGTCTTAGATTCCAAGCCAGCGGTTCAACGCAGTAGGGGAAGACCTCGCCTTGGGTGGCGCGCACAAGCAGAAAACGACATCAACTGGCAAAGGACCAGGCTAACTGGAGAGGCTTGTTGGTTGAGGCCCTGGTTCACACCGAACTGTAGCGCCACCTAAGTAAGTAAGTAAGTAAGTAAGTAAAGCGCCATCAGTTAACTATGATAAGTAAGTAGGAATTTTCTTAGAATCTCAAAAGCAATTCTGTACTTTCTTCATCTCCCTAAAGAGAACAGTAACTCTCAAGGCTTTCATTTTTATGCATTATTTATGGCAATACTGCACTGCTTGCATGGACAAATTATTTATGATTCACATCACATTCTGACATCCGATGACAAATAGATGCCTATGCCTATGTCCTCTCCTGGCTACACCTCCTTGGCTCCTTCTGCCCGCCTCCTTCAATCATTTTATGAAGTATCTCCGCTCTCAAGAGCTCTCTATTATGTATGCCTGCAAATGTTCCCATTTTCCAAGTCGATTTCATAATTCCTCGGTAATTTCTTCCTGCAAGGCAGCCAAGCACAGCAACGCGACGATGACAATTTTGCATTTTATCCTTCTTCGCTTTGTGTGCATTCTTTAAACGCTGCACGGTGACGGAAAAGAAAAATAGAAGAGACTACTCCCGACAATGGCACATAGCCAAGCCAACCACATAACCTTGCTATTGGGATTGAGACACCACCAACCGCCCTATTCTCGCCATTAAAACGGTGTGCATTGTAGTATTTGTCTATAGGTTTGCATCGGCGGGTTTATTCAAAAATTATTTATGGCCGCATGTATTTGGTTCAAGTGAGACCACAGTAAATTGTGGCGAAAAGGGAACTGTGTGGATTTTATGATAATTTTTGGCAAATGAATTGCTTCAGGACGAACCTATTATTGAACATGCCACAGATAAGGTGAGAATTGGTGGAGAAAATTCAACGGAAATGAAGTAAGGATGTGAAGCTGCTGGAGAATCAATAACAAGGAACGTGCAACAGTTTTATTGAAAGCTTTAGTGATGACCTGATGACTAATGTGATTTGGTACATAAAAGAGAAGCAATTTAGCTGAAGTTCCTGACGAAATCGCAGTTTCCTGTGCAGACATAGGAATAAAAACTAATTTGTGTTTTAAAGGGGTTAATAAAAAATCCGCTGTCAGGCAGAATGAACCATTCAACCTGGGCGATGAAAGCCAAGCCTTCCGTCCACCTGACCAAAAGAAGTGAGGATAGCAATAACCAAGCTGAAGTCCAACAAGGCTGCTGGACCAGACGGCTTACCTGCCGAGCTCTTCAAGGCAGCCGGAGATGACTTCGTAAAGTGCATACACCAACTCGTCTCCAAGATTTGGTTAGAGGAAATTAGAGTATGCCTGATGAATGGAACCTCAGCATTGTTTGCCCGATTCACAAGAAAGGAGACCCTCTTAACTGCGCCAACTATAGAGGCATCAGTCTCCTTAACATCGCATATAAGATCCTATCTGCCGTAGCGTGCAAACGCCTTAAACCTTATGTCAACGATATGGTTGGACGCTTTCAGTGCGGTTATAGGCCTGGTAAGTTCACAACCGACTCACACTACGGTAGGTAGATCCTGGAAAAAATCCAAGCCATTACCCACCAGCTGTTTATCGATTTTAAGGCCGCATATAAAAGCATTTATAGAGATGAGCTATATGGAGCCATGTCTAGTTTTGACATCCCGGCCAAACTTGTCCGAATGTGCAGAATGACGATGGAGAACGCTCGCTTCTCCGTACAGATCACAAACAATCTCACCGAGACCTTTGATGTCAAAAAAGGATTTAGACAAGGTGACGCGCTGTCATATGACTTCTTCAACATCATTCTTGTGAAGATTGTGTGAAACTCGCAAGCCAACACCAGACGCACAATTTTTCAGAAGTCTGTGCAACTACCTGCATATGCTGACGACATCGACATCATTGGCAGAACACAGCGAGCTGTCACTGGTGCGTTTGCAAGTATTAGTACAGAAGCGGCAAAAATGGGTTTAGTGGTGAATGAGGGCAAAACAAAATATACGCTGTCAACAAGAAGAGACACACAACATCAACGAATCGGACAGAACGTCACGATAGACAGCTATAACTTTGAGGTAGTTCGGTACTTTGTCTACCTCGGATCCGCTATTAATTCTGAAAATGTCATCACCTCAGAAATCAAGCGAAGAATCACACTTGCCAACCGCTGTTAGTTCGGTCTAAGAAGGCAATTGATTAGTAAGGCCTTGTCGAGAAATACTAAGAAGACTCTGTATAAGACCCTCATCATCTTAGTCCTGGTCTATAATGCAGAAGCATGGACGCTATCAAAGGCGGATGAAGATCTCCTTGGTCGTTTCGAACGCAAAATTCTTCGAGTGATTTTTGGTTCCGTTTGCGTTGACGGGCTCTGGAGGTGCAGATTTAACAGCGAACGCTACGAAAAGTACAGCGACATCGACCTAGTCAGAAAAGTCCTCATCAATCGTCTAAGATGGCTGAGATATGTACATGTAGACTCAAACGCCCCGGCCCGAAGAGTCTTCGATTCCAACCCGGAGGGACAAGAACGCACTAGAGGAAGACCTCGCCTTAGGTGGCGCGCGCAAGTGGAATGGAACCTTAACCAACTTGGAGTGCGCAACTGGAGGCAGTTAGGCAATGATCGCGCTGGAGAGGCGTATTGGTTGAGGCACAGGTCCACCCCGGACTGTAGCGCCACCTAAGTAAGTAAGTGAGTTATACAAAATCTGGTTGCTGTCGGTTGGTTTAAAAAGCAGCTAAGGTGCTTTAACAATAGACACCGAAATGAGTGGTGTAGGGATTGTAACGCTGGGCACAGAACTGTTTCTGCAAGACATCGGAAGCAGATCGGAAGTGTCAAAAACATAGTGGGATGTGTGTCTTTTACTTGAGGCCAGACTTTGATGGTAGTGAATGTATTTTACTGTGAAATACGTGATGAGTAAGTTGAGAATGTACTCGAGGAGCGTTGTCAAATTGACTACTGGGGGTAGAGGGGGCCAGAAAAAGCCTAACAAAACTACTGAACATCAAGTGAGGAAACTGCAAAGCAACTTGTGAGTTATAGTTCCTACTTTCGACGTTCAGGAGGACTGCAATCGGATACCAATTTAAATCGTTCAAGCATTTTCCTTCGCATATTATACTGACACCCATAAAATATGAGTATGCTGGCGCCATCTTAAAACTTCGTCCTCCACCACTATTTGTGCTAACCCATCACAATATCTGACCACCAAGCCATAGCTCATCCTCGTTTATTTTTGAATAGACATGCTTTGACCAAAGTGGTTAGACGTTACAATCTAAAGGCTTCTTCCGAACAATAGCCTAACTGGCTGCTTTGTCATCCGGATTGAGATGCTGCAACTTTGCCATTCCCTGACATTCCTCATAAGTCAAGTGTTTGGTCTTTGTTCCATGACGTTTGTGGTCTTATTTTTATTTCCGCATATTTTCAAATGGTTTCACCATGTTCGTATATACTCGTATATTTTGTTTGTTTGCTTTTCGTCCGAATCCATTCATTTCATTTCATTTGCCAGGCCATTCATTGTTTCGACCCACTTTTGGTTTTATTTAGCTTATCCTGTTGGATTATTTCAACAATTTTCCATTCAAAAATGATTCCCATCGCAAAGTTTCTGTGGTTGTCATTTAGCTCTTGTAACCACTTAACATTGAGAAATATCTCTGTTTGTCGTACTTTCGTATATATATATTTTTTACTTTCTGTTTTGTGGACTGAGTGGAATCACAGTTATTCGCCCATTTTCCCTGATGTTCTATAGAAATTTTGCAACATTTTTGTGGCTGCATTCCTTTGAACATAAATATATTTATACAAAATCGGATGAGGGGATACATCACTTAAGTGCGCTGTTGTCGGGAGTTGCTGGTGTTGAAGGGTGATGGCTCTGTATAGGGGAGAGGGGAAAAGAACTATACCTAGAGAGTCCTGTATCAAAATGTTCAGAAATGCTATTGTCATAAACTTTTTAATTGGATGCAGTTAAAAATGAGTGTTGATGTTTGCCAAAAGTTGTTCTCTTCAATTGGAATTTAAATATATACGTTTAATGAATGAGACTTGCTATGTGTTGGTGTACGATATTTACAACACAAACTGGGTACATGGTGGCCGTACATCAGTCATAGGCACAGCTACTCTTAAAAAAATGTCAAAGTTTTCACCTTAAGTTGACTTCCCCATCTGTCAGTGTCTATCATTACAATGACGCTTTGTTATTGTTTGTAGCTACGATTACAGTCAATCCAATGATTATATAAGGTCTGTTCCTGTACTTTTAAATCTTACGAATTTTTACTAACTCATTCAGATAGATAGATAGATAGATAGATAATTTATTTCAATAATTTCAATACAAAATACAAGTTTCGAATAGAAAGACACATTCAAGAATCTAGTTATCTTAAGGCGACTAGATTGGTCTGGATAAGATGTAACTATCTGAACGGAGAAACTAGATTGGTCGGGAACGTCACTTTTTCTACGTCAGTGGGCAGCCACATACCCGAACTGTCAACTTATGTGGTAGGTATTAGATTAAACGCTCTCTTTTTCATATGTCAGAGCACTTTTGCGAATCTAGATTTTTTCTCAGAATTCCTTCAGATTTACCAATACAAGTGAGTTTGAATTTGACATTTGGTTGAGTTTATTTACGTTTTCCTGAAGTTTTTCTACTGCAAGGAAGGGCGTTTCATCGATTAAATCTATTTTTGTAATTTATTTATGTATAAATATTTAGAAATCAATCGGGACGCAAATTTCGTATGTTTTATTATAAAATTTAACCAGTCAATGGAAAACGCTTTCGAAAGTTTCGCAGGCTGCACATATTCGAATCGCACGAATATCAACACAAAAAAGAGCACGTGACGTTTTTTTTTCGATTAGGCACATGAAATCTGAAATCTGAGAGCGAATCTGAAGAAGCCCAATCGATTGCCACTTGATTCTTGACTAGATTCGTCCGATACCCCTTAAAAAAACGTCAACTGAAACAGCTGCTCATATGACCGATTTCAACCAATCAAAACCGTGATACATCTAGTCAGACAGCTGTCAGACTTACTAAACTAGATACAGTCGAACCCGTTTAAATGAAATGAGAAAAAATCGTTACTCTAATTTCAATTAACCGGGGTTTTCATTTAAACTGATTTCGGGTAACTGAAAAAAAAGTACATGGGGACAAATTAAATTTTTCATATAAGCGGGGTTAAACGAGTTTCAAATAAGCGGGTCCGACTGTACGTCCCCATTCATATTACCCCTCCACTGAGAATCTTACGAACAAATTTTTCAAGCCAAGTTTGTGGGTATAATTGTCACGCGAGACAATCTAAAGAGCTTAAAAATCAAAGGTTAATTGCTGTAATGAAATTAAATGAAAATCAAAATCAAAATTCTTGCAAAATAAGGTCTAATTGGATGATTCGTTTAGTTATTCAAAACTGAAATGGGTGTATCAGAAGAAAGAAAATCGCACCCATTGATAGATAACTGTGGAGGTCCACAGGTCTTCGTTCTAGGGTCCATTATTTTTCCACAAATTATGTTACCTAATAAAAAAAGAAAAGAAATAGTTGGACTGTACTTAAACCCTAGGCCTAAGCTTGGGCTCCTCACGACCGTTTCGCGAGGGCACCCACGATGTTCATTTCAAATAACTGTTTTGTTCATGCCGTTGTTCGATAAACTCCCACGCTATTGAATTTCGAATGGTTCTTCTTCAGATTCAGTAAAAGCTCTTCTTCGCCCTTTTAGCTTAGTTCGAAATGCAAAATGTCAACGAAATAGATAATTACCCACGGTCTGGTATCACTGGATTGAACGTCTTCAAGGAAGGACAGGATTTTCCTGACGTATGCGAGGGCGAGGGTGGCCCATTGCAAACCACCTGCCGTCGGTAATGAGCATAAAAATGTTTTAGATGCCACATATTCCTCGACGGGTAGGTAAATAGTATTAAGCAAAATATAAGTGGAGGAAGGCCTAACTTCGACTGTCGGAATTTTCATTTTTCATAAGTTTCTTAGGGTCCTATGAAACTTTACTTCCTATTTACTCAATGGGTCTACCTTTGTTAAATACTTCCCCTTTACCCTCAGGTTAGACATTTAATATTGAAAGGTACTTCAAATCTTCAAACTAACACCCAGCCTTCCATTTACCATGGTAGATGATACCGTCCACATTCTCACCATTAGTTTGCACGGTCATATGCTTACTATAAACACTTCTACAAAAGGGATAAGAGTATCTTGAACGGCTTGTTTTTGTTTGCCTTGGAGCGTGCTTAAAAATTAAAATCAATCCCTCACAAGCGATCCAAACGAAAGAGCCTCTTTATATGGGTAGGTACATCTGCTTAAAACGTATCTAGCGCATAGACCTCCATTAGAATGACAAATTACATAATTAATCGAAGTACTCAGCCAAAATACGAAACAGCACCACAAAGGTCCGTCCTACCGTCCTACCCTCCATTAAGACAAATAATAAAATAGAAACACGCCTTCACTCGAAGCCACCGTCTGCTGAGCTCATTGATATCAATTACCTTCTCAAATATTAAAGCATCCCATGAGAGTATACTTTATAAGTAGGTAACCAAAAGGTAACGATGGAGGGCGCGCACAAGGATATGCAAACACAAAAGACGAAGAACGAAAAATTGCGAACGAAAAAAAAAAAACAAAATCATCCAAACGGACAAGCGATCCATGAGCTCCATGACCTCATTTGCGCCCTTTCAGTCCCTGGCCCTTACGCCATCACGATGCCTGCCGCTACCTCATTTTCTCTCTTTTGGCAATTCACCTTAATTATGTCAGGCTTAAAATTTAACTGCACTAGTTAAATCAACTTTACACAAACTCCTTTCTTTTATTTTCTGTGTGCTCGCTTAAAAAGAGTATAGCTACCTCTGCCGTGGCGTGGCAAGGACATAACTGACATCGCGCAATATCACGCTACAGAGAGCGACGCCGAAGAAAAGACAGAGACATCAGAATAGACAATGAGAAGTCCTGTTATACCTGTGTGATGCTGATGCTGATGCACCTTTAGTACTTCTTGTCGTTCTCCGCGCTGGCTGGCCGTCCTTCGCGAATTCACTTCCCCCCCCTCGCCTGAAAAAAGCCAGATGAGATGAAAATGAAAATGACATAAAGACCCCCCAAAAACTGGGTTACAAAATTATGTGATACTTTCGAAAGCTATTTAATTATGAAATGAGACAAAAGTATAAGCGAAGGGAACAAAAAAAAAAAAAAAATGCCAAAAGTGTCGGATCGGGGTAGACGAAGAATGGAAAGAAATTGCAGATACTTAATGTACTCCATTTTTAGTGTAACGTATGGGAACTGGGACTATTGCTGTTGCTAATGTCCTCATTGTGCCCGACTGACAGCGACTCTGCCGGAACAATGGCATTTAAGTTAAACAAGTTACTTTTGTACTTACGCTGAACAGTGAGGTGTGCTTGATGTAACGTAGGAGTTTGAGACTTGAGAGACTTGAAAAGCCCTTAAAAATGGGGGGGTGGTTGCAGATTGCACTGCAGTTGGTTGGTATCTACTTTCTTAAGCCTTATTACCGACAAGGGTGTATTGTGGGAATAACGAAGAAAGCAATTGGAACACTGGGACATGGGTTGTTAAATTAATTGAAATCAAAAGCAAGGACTTGACCAGCTGCATAAAGAGAGTCAGACTGCTGCGTACAAATGGATATCTAGATCAACATTTTGTTGCAACTTGGGGCGAATGGGTTTGGCACAGTCGGGTTAATTTATTGTATATACTCGCAGCTGTGCGCTGTGTGACATTGAGATAGGGGCTTGCTATAAGTAAACGTTATGGGTAGAGGTACGAGTATTTGAGAATATAACAGGATGTAACTGCATCCTCGGCTTAGGGGAGTGGATGCTAAGCTCATATAAGTTCCCATAAAGCACGGTCAGTTGCATTAGGTTTTTGTTTGTCATTTAACCCTAAATCTGTTTTCCATTTTGAAATATTCAACGCAATATCATGAGCTAAGGCTGTCGCGATTACCTACTTATATTTTCCAGAGAAAGTTATTTAGGTGGATGATGGAATATTCTCGTAAAACCTATAGGATAGGTTCTAATTGGCGGTGCCCAGTTGTCGACACTGTCTCACACGTTGGATATTTTTATTTTACTTTCCCTTTGTATAGTCACACCGGGCACTGCAGTGGACCATGGTCTTGTCTACTTCGACTCGGCTTGCTCTGCGTGGCATCATTATCCCAATGTCTGGTTGAACAAGTCTTAGAAGCCTAACTTGAGTTCCTCTGTATATAAGAGGACACACGTGAGATGAGTTTTCTATACACTCAGAAAAAAAAATCGAATACCCACAATTTTTGTTGGTTAAAATGAACCCAAATACTCAAATTTTTGATTTAAAAATGAAAATGTTGGCAACGATGTAAGAAAATAGTTATGAGCGTAGGTATATTATTCTTAAGCTGAATATTTGATTCTTGAAAACATGAAAGCGAGTTATTGCTTTTAAAAATAGTAGTTAAAACGAGAACTTTGAGCGATTTAAGTTCTACTTAACTACCTTATGGGCTACTTTTTCTATATCATAAGCTGTCACATAAGATTTTAAGTGGAACTTAAATCGCTATGAGTAGTATCACCAAACGGGCCTAAATATTTTTCAAGCCCAGAGAAGGCACCGCGATATTCGGCCTGCTGTCCTAGATTCAAAACAGAGGTTTAACACTGATGTTGGGAGTTCGAGAATTGGACGATAAACAGAAAGGGTGAGCTGACACTTCTTCTTCTTTGAATAAAAATTTGTTGAGTGGTTTTTCAGACGATGGCAAATGTAGATAGAAGTAAAAACAATCCAAATGAAGCATAAAACGTCGACTATGAAAAACAGGCTTCAAGCCTAGAGGGTCATCGAATCCCGTCCCCAATTTTTGGCATAAAAAAAGTTCGAACTTCCAACTCAATGACGGATAGCCATTGCGAATGCCAGAGTGCTTGGTCTATATACAACTGGAAGTTACATTCAAGGGATCACAGGCGATATAAGACTGCATTGTATTTCGGGGAACGCTATTAAAAAAAGTAAATCAATATTAATCAAGAAAAAAAAAAAAAAAAAAAAAAAAAATCGATCACTATCGAGTAGGGGAGAGCGGGGCAATATTTGCCACCAACTTTTATGCTGCTCCTACGATTTTTCAAGTGGGTGAACAAAACCTATTTTAGACAGACAGCAGATATATTTAAGTTACAAAATCACCAAACCAAAAAGTCAAATAAAATCTGAAAATCTGCTTTGAAGATGTCATAATGTTTTTTTTTTTTTAAAGAGGTGATTATATAAAACTCGTGTCATCCTCATCTGTTTTAAAGAAAATTTATTAAAACACAAAAAAAAACAAAATTTTTTCCTTGAGCTGCTTTTTAATTTGGTCTTGGCGACCCTTCTATGTCATTCCTCAAGAAATGCTCATTTCTCACGACTATCGGCTAAAGTGGCAGATTTTTTTTACTCCCCGCGATACTTGGGCACTGTCCAAATTTGAGTGATACCTTTATTGTGGGCATCACCAAATTAAACAGTGCAAGAGAAAATAGGTGTTGAGTTATCTTGCTTTCGCTAGGAATATGGAATTCAAGCGGCTCTGTTCACCTGACATTTTCCTGAGGTACACCTTTCCTCGAATTGGTTTTGGCGATACAAATTGGTAGTACCTCTCGGGTTACGAAAGCGACCATAAGCTATATAATGGTACAACGGGGATGAAGACAGCCTCTGTGCCAAAACTGGTGCAGCCCCTCATTTGAGATTGGATTCGTGGGGCTGTGGTTTATTTCGAATGCGGTGACTAAAAGCGTTCTTTCAGAACGAAGAGGTGTCATGGTAGGCCTCGCCCATACCAATGCTTTTCAACCGAGCAGCCTCGCTAATTGCACCAGGGTCAGTACTTGTAATTGCCGTGGGGCGTTTGGTCAACGTCCGTCTTTCTCATGGACTCTAATGTGGGTAGGCCCACCGTGAAATAGAGCCGTAAGGGCAGGTCTTCACGTTAAACAAAACTTTTCATTTTCCCCGCGAAATCGTTTTCTTTTTGTTTTGCCCTGCCTTGAAGTAAGTCCTTGAGGTTTCATCCACAGGGACAAATGATGAATTCTGCACTCGATCTTAACACTATTTACTTATGTCGTTTATCCCCTTGTGGGTCCTAGGGCCTCTACAACGCCTACGCGCCATCGTGCGCGGTTTCTGGCAATGTGCCTCAGCTCTCCCCAACTCTTTTTTTTTCCCTGTCTTGAAGTGAGACCTTGCGGTTTCATCCACAGGGACTAATGATGAATTCTGCACTCGATCTTACAACTACTTACTTATGTCGTTTATCTCCTTGTGGGTCCTAGGGCCTCTACAACGCCTACGCGCCATCGTGCGATTTCTGGCAATGTGCCTCAGCTCTACCCAACTCTTTCCCAGTTGCCGTGCTTCCTTCTCGACTGATCTACGCCATGTACTTCTAGGACCGCCGCGTATCCTGCCATACTAATTAAGCGGGTTCCATTGCATCGCGTGGTTAGCTATGGATCTGTCACCTTTTCGGAAAGTGTGACCAATCCACCGCCACTTTCGTCGTTGTATGGTTGTGCCAATAGGTTCATGGCCGGTTCAATTATCATAAAGCCATTCGTTCGAGATAAGATTTCGCCAGAAAATCCTTAAGATATTACGCAGGCACCTATTAACGAACGTTTGCAGCTCCCTTGTGAGAGTAGTGGTTACTCTCCCAGTACCACATCCGCATATAGCAACACCGACTCAACATTGGAACGAAACAGTCGTAGCTTGGTGTTTAAGGTAAAAGCATTACTTCGCTAAATTTTAGATAGCATCCTAAGCGCAGGCTTCGCTTTACCTATTCGGCTGGTTATATCCAGTTCGGTTCCGCCATCGGTTGAGACAATACTCCCAAGGTATTGGAAACTCTCTACTCTCTCAACCGTTTGTCCAGCAATGCATATACGAGTACCAGTTGATGAGTTCGGTCCCAGGTCCCAGGCTGATCACTTTTGTTTTTGCCGCGTTCATTTTCAGCCCAACGACGTCAGTAGTATAGGAAAGGCGGGTTTCAGCACAGTTTTCAGACACGGATAAAATATAGGATACAAAGCCAATATTTAAAAAAAAATATTGGTAAAACATCAATAAAAATGAAAACTACCGTATACTTAATAAAAATTATTGTTCCAATATAGAATATGTCTACAATTTTAAATGTCCAATATTATCCATGTGTTGGGCTATATAACAAATTTATCAAGACTCCCTCATTTAGCTGTTCTATTTTTAACGCCCCCAGAAATTTCGGGACCGTCAGATTTCATTTCAAGTCCCATATATTCAAGTAACTCAAGTCAGATACCTAGTCAGTTTCATGAAAAAAAAAAGAGTTATCAATACTCCTTATTTAGCAAGAATTTAAAAAAAAAAGAAAGTTTTTTTGAAAGATTAATACTTTTTTAAAAGGTTTAAAACATTTTTTATTTTCTTTATAAAAATTTAAATTAATAAATACAATTAAAAAAATTAAAAATAAAAAGATGGCAAGTGGACTTGAAGCATATCATAATTTTCTTTGTCCTGAAAATAATGATAATAATATTGAGGATGGAGATTTCATTCAGTATAGAAAGCTTTTATCCAAAAGATTTAAAAAAGACACATTTTTTGATGTCATGACTGTATTTCAAGCAGTTAGTAAAAGATTCCGATTTACTTTCTATGATAATGGTAAAATACAACATAATAACTATTTATATTTAAAAGATATTAATGAAGTTAACAAATGTTTTATGAAACTTATGAAAGTAAACGAAAAAAAAATTAAGGAAATTGAAAGAAAATATAAAACTACTGTTGAACCACATAAACAAATTAATTATACTTACATAAATAGTTATTATTTATTAAATACTCTATCAGCTTATTTAATAGAAAAATATGAAAACGAAGATGATAAAGAAATGTGTGTAAATGAATTATTTGAATTAAATTTTACAAAATTAATAAAAGATCCAATATTTATTAAATATTGTGAAAAATTTAATGAAAATGAAAAAGATAATAATTATAATTTATTGAATTAAAAAATATTCATTACAGAATTTTACTTACAAAATTATATTATTATATATACAATAGATAAAGTTTACTACTTCTTTAAAAGGTTAACACTTTTTTATTTTTCTTTATAAAAATTTAAATTAATAAATAAAGAAATTATGGTGGGTTCCAAAATCTCTAAGAAATTTACTAAAAAACAAAAGGTTACAAATATTTTAGACAAAATAGTTATAGACACTATGGGTGAAGAAGCAGAAGAAGAAATTGATGAAGTTATTACCAATAGTGAATGCTTTAAAGATTTAAAGGAAATAACTAATCGTAATATTGATATAAATAAACTAAAAGATGAACTAAAACCTTTTATTAATGATGAAGAAATTATGGATATTCTAACTGATGCGTTACGTAAAATGTGTAACTATTGTACAGTTGCACGATCAAGTTTTAGATTTCTTCTAGATAACTACACAGAATCGTAGAATAACTAAAAAAAAAATATTTGTTAAATTTATATTAAAATTCAGTTTTTTGTAATTCAAATTTATAAAATTTACCTAAAATTGGTTCATTATTCAAATCTTTTATTGAATAAGTAATAGGATGGGTTAAATGAATTTCATTAATTACAAAAATTTCATGAGTCCAATTATTTTTATATTTGTTTTCAAACATTTTTTTAAAAGCTGAAATTCTTACTCTATCTCCCATGCTAAATACTTGTTTTTCATTTAATTCTATAACAGGATACATTTTATTCAAAATTTCTTTTTCATTATCCTTGTTAACTTCACATGGACGCATCCCAATAGTTCTATGAACATTTTTATGATTATATTCATGTAAAATGTTATTAATAACATCAATCCAATTAGTATTTTGTTGAATTTCAAATTGAATTTTCAGTTTTTCATTTATTGTTCTATTAAATCTTTCAACAATTGAAGATTTTTTCTCACTAAAAGTTTGATACATTTTTATATCATATTTATTCAATACTTTAGTAAAATTTGAATTTAAAAATTCTTTCCCAGAATCAGTGTGAAGTAATTTTGGGGGATTAGGAGCTTCTTTAATAATTTGAGAAAATGCATCTGCGACACACTTCCCATCTTTCATTTTTAATGGTTTTATCCAAGCAAATTTTGAAAACGTATCAATAACGTTTAACATATATTTATATCCTTTATTTATTTTTGTGTCAACAGTTGTCATAATAAGTAAATCAGCTGCCCATAATTCATTTATACCTTTAGTAATTATTTTTCTTCGCTCAAAATTTTTTCTAACAGGTTTATGTAATTCTTTAGCTTTTTCTAATTCCTTATCCATTATAAAAATTATTAAATTTATTTATAAATAAATGATGAATAATAAAATTTCTGATTCAGATTTAAAAACATATCTTAAAACTGCAATAGAATTGAAAAATAAATTCAAAGAACAAAATCTTAACAGAGTAATAAAACATGATAAGATAAAAGAAGATTTTCAATCAATTATATCACCATTAAACCAATCTACTGAAAATAGCAACAATTTAAATGAAGGATTAAAAAACTTGAAAATGAGTTTAAATGAAGCTTTACCATCAGCAAATAATTATTTAAGAGCTATTAAAGAAAAACAGGATGAGCAAAGTGATCAGGTAAAAAAACTGCGTTATGATTTTTCGAAATTACTGCCATCAACATCAAAACAACCAGAAATTGTTATATCTAGCCCACAAAGTATTGAAAGTAAAGAATTTTATTCACCATTATATAGTACTCCAATTTCAAAGAAAAACCTTGATTTTGATGATCATTCATTAACTCCTATACCATATATTGAAAATGGAATCGGAACTATCGCAGGAGAATATTTAACTATGAATTCTTCAAAAACAAAAATTTGTGATAATAATTATGGAATAAGAACTGAAACTGGGAGGGATCTTTGGATTGGGGATTCCCAAATTAAAATAAATAATAATGATATTATTCTAAAAGGTAAAACATATATTGGAACTCCAGGTTTATGGGAATTATTAATGTTAAAAGAACCAAATGATGAATTAATAACAAAAGAAGATTTAGAAAATTATGAACACATTATTTTAATAACATATGCATACGCCCGTAATAATGATAAATCTTCAAATTATATTAAATCAAATTCTGGATCTAAATATATGAATTATATAAAACCTGTATTAGAAAAAAATAAAATTTTAAAAAAAGAGAAAACTGGATCAGGAATTGAAACAAATTTTAAAGTTTATACAAAATCTCCAGTTGAATATGTTTATTGGAATGATATTGATGAATTAAAAGCCAGATTATTATTACTCATTGGTGAAAATGAAGCAGGTAATGATAGTCCTAAAATCCATAATGAAATTATGAATATAATTGAAGAACTAAGAGAAGAAAATATAATTTAATTTTTTATATTATATAAATGGGTATTGATAAATTTGGTAGAAAAAATAATCATTCGAATAATCCAGGTTCTTCTATTTTGAATAATAAAATAAAAATATTGGAAAGCGAATTTTCAAATTTAAAAACAGATATTAATAAAGACATTGCAATTTTAAAGAACGATATGCAAAATTTAAAAGTAGATCTTAGTAAGGACATCGAAATTTTAAAGACAGATATTCAAAATTTAAAGGTTGATCTTGATAAAAATATTAAAGATATAAAAAAAGATGTTATTGATAATATTGATAAAGTAAACAATATTTTTTCAACCATAGAAAAATTGGAAATAAATATTCAAAGAGGTATGACAGAAAATAAATATTCAATTACTGACATTAAAAAAAGAATAGATGACATGGAACAAAATAAAAATAAGATATCTAAATTTACATCATTATAAAATTATAGCTTTGTTTTATTACTAAATGAGAAACGTTCTTATTAAATGAGAAACGTAAAATGCAGCGTCCATATTAAATGAGAAACGTAAAATGAAACGTCTCCTTAGACGCTTGTTATAAAAGTGGGTCCTAGCTTAAGATTTTAGTTTTATGACCCTTCACATCTTTTCCAATTCTTTTATTTTAAAATGCCCGTGTGCTAATTTCAAAATATTGTTTTCATTATCTCTATATAAATAAAATTTATCATCATACGGGGATAAACCAATTTTTTCTTCTTGTATAGTATATAACTTCAATTTAATCGATCTTATACCGTAAATAGTTTCCTTTTTAATTTCCAAATTGGTTAAACAATTTTTATAATCATCAAATTTCAATGCTTTTATATTCAATTTCTTAATTCCTTTACATATTTTTTTATCACTATTGTCAGTTCTAAATGAATACATTTTTGATCTCAAGCCACAAAATTCTCTAATAGGTATTCCATTATATTCATCTTTGAATTTTCCAGGTGTTTTCTTATTTTTGTTTGATTTTAATCCATCTATAGGGAAATTATCTATTAAATCACTAGTATCATACAAATCTATTTCTTCTTTCATATCTTCATAAATATCAAATTCAGTATCGTCTAATGATTCCGCTTCAAAATAAATAATAAATGAATCAGTATCTGTACCTAACAATTTCATTCTATTTCCATATTTTTTCTTTAAATGAACATAATATTTAAACATTAATAATTTTGCTAGATCAAGAATAGCCATTCCTCCAAATAATGGTTTATTTAATTTAATACTAGTCTTTTTTCCAAAAACGATTACCAAGTCATTATCTACAATTTTTCTATTTTGATAACTAGCCCTACTTATTAATTTTTGCATTATTTTTGAACTCCTTACAATTCTTATATTTAATCTATTTCTCACGTTCTCCATTTGTTTTCCAAATACTGAATTATTCATTAATTTAAAGAAGTCTTTTTCAAAATCATTATTAGCCTGTTTTCTCAGCTCAGTATTTTTATCAATATATGGTTTTAACCATGCTTTTTGATGAGATACAATACCTCTATGAACTTTCAATAGTTTAACTCCTTGTTTTAAATATTCTTGTAAAAGTCTTATATTTATAACATATTTTTCTTTCTTTTCTAAACTACAAATAAGTTTTTGAATTCTCTGACTTGGTTTTGAACCAATTTTATTAGCTATCATTTCATGCTGTAAGCTTGATAATATTTTTGGTGTTTCATGATTCGGTGCTGGTGCATAATCATTAAAGAAATTATGCAATTTTTCTGGAATTTCTAAATCAACTTCAAGATCAATAGAAATTTTACTTTTTTCAAAGTCTCCATTTTTAATATATTTCTTTGTGATTGTTTGGAGTACTCCATTAGATAACCATTGGTGTCCTCCAATAGATAATTTTTGACTCATCGCCCAACCATACAAATTATTTGCATCCAAATATAATATATAACTAGTTAATTTTTTGGGATCATAGATTCCTTTTTCTTCAGCATCTTTTTTACATAATTTATAAACTTGTTCTATCTTATCATTATAATAATAGCAATTATTTCCCTCTGCATGATCGTGAATAATTTGTGATATACCTCCTCTTATACCTTTTTCATAAAATTCATACATCTCCAAATCAGTCAATAATCCTAATTTTTGTCTAGTAAATTTCAAAGCAGCGTTAATACTTAAATGCGGAGCGCTTACATAATGAATGGGGTCTAAATTATAGTTTTTGTGACACATTTCTCTAAAATTATCAAAAACATCTGCCAATAAAATTACATCTAATTTTAGATATAAATTATGATAATCTTTAAAACACCAAGAATCTCCTGTTTTGTTTTTAAAATAATTCCATAATTTTTCAGCAAATTTATAACTTTTCTTTGATATATTGCCAGATAATTTTGAATTAAATTCTTCATATTTAGGTAATTCCTTCATTTCTAATTTACTTATATCATCTATAAATTCATAAGGATAAACACCTTTCCTCAACAAAAAACATATTTCTTCTTTCGGTATATCTTTAAATACATAATTAAAATTTTTAAGATGATCATAATTTACTTGCTTTTTAATTTTACATTCATTACAATACATACAAGAGTCATATGCATAGATTTTATCATTAATTACTTTAAAAGATGGTTCCTTTAATTCCCTTATTTTTTTACAATGTGAACAATATGCAGAGTTTATGTTTAATAAATTTTTAATTGCTTTATCTAAACTACAATTTATAAATTCTAAAGAATCTATAAATCTTAATTCAATCAGATCATCAGTTATATAATCTTTCAAATTAGTTGATTTGCATTTAAAACAAGCTTCACTTTTTGGAAAATTATATTTATATTCACATTCCTGATTTAAGCATTTCTTGCTTTTAGTTTCACCAACTTTAATTTTTTTTCTAAATTGTCTAAACTTTTCAGTACTAGAAGCAAAAACAACAATTTCTTTAGCTTTTCTATCATCATCAGAATCAGATTTTATATTATCATTATCTATTTTATCCAAATTTGATAAAATAAATTTACTATCATACCCCTTTAAATTATGAACTACAATGTTAAAGGCTTTCGGTAATTTACATGCAAAATTACATTCTCTACATAAAGCCATTCTATAGGCCCCCGTTAAATGATCATGATCCCACATTTTAACAACATTTTCATCATTAAAATTTGCATGACAAATTTCACAATTTGTAGCATTTTCAAATTTTTCTTTTGATTCTTTAGTTTTATATGCTGGTTTGTTGGTTTTAATTATTTTGCTATATACCTTAGCTATTAATTTAAGATGACTATGAAAATTTTCTACCAACTCTGATCCTTCTGTAATGTAAGAATGAAATTTTTTTAAATAATTATCATAAATTCCAAAACTATTCGGTACATGCTCATTAATTAACTTTGTTTTCTTTTTAGCAATATCACATTTTTTTAATGAACATTCAAAATCAAGATATAAAGTAAATGGATGATATATCTCTGCTCCATATGTTTTATATTCTAAAATGTTATCCTCTTCTGTTGGTAATTTACAACGTTGAATTATATCATTTGATCTATTGTCAAAACAATCTCGCTTATGAGTTTCAAGTGCAGTATCAGATTTAAACTTTGTAAAACATTTCTTACAAATAAATAATTGACGTTTCGCATGATGAATTTTTCCACTCAGAAAACCTGATAAATTTGTAATAGGAATAAAATGACATTTATTATCTTTTTCTAAATACAATACATCAACATGTAATTTATTAACATTTGAATCAAAAGATTTACTTATGTATAAACTTTGGATTTGCTCAAAATCCTCATATGATTCATCATCCTCAAAATGATAAAAATTCATAGTAATATTAAAATAATCTTCTAATTTTTTTATATTTTTTTCTTCTATTTCAAAGGGGTATGTTATATTTAAATTTCTATAATTTTTATCATTTTCAATTTCCATCAAATAATTCGTATATTTTGATGGCCTTTGAGGATTTGTTTCAATATCCCTTTGATGTATAAAATAAAGAATGGTATATAAAATACATTTATTATCATTATTTTTAATATTTATACAATTTTTATTATTGAATTCAATAAAATCACCCCCAATAAGTGGTTGAGATACATCTCGTTGAACACCGGATTCAACAATAGAACGAAATTCATAGCCTGTATTTTGTGTTATTCTATCCTCAAACTTCTGAATAATATCTGCAACCATTTCATCAAACATTTCTAAATAATTTTGTTTATTTACTAATCTTATAAAGGATTGAATATAGAAATCTTCATCTTGCCCATTTCTAGTATTACGTTTTATTATACGAATAAATAAACAAACTCTAAAATTTGTATATCTAGTATGATCTCTAAAAACATAGTTTGTATAATAGTTTCTTATTCTTTGAAAATGCAAAAATAAATCCCTATTTTCATCATTTCTAAAAGTAATATCAGTAACAAGATTCCCAAATGCTCTTCGCTGTTCTGGTACATGTACTTCAACATTTAGATTACGAATATTTTCCGCTGGAAAATCATATGAATCAAAATTATTAAAAAAAGATTGAATGATGGATTCATTATGATTAGTGATACAATTTTTAATAAGCATTATTAAATTATCCTTTCTCAATGCAGCCCACCCCGAAGGCGGATTAAAAATATCTTTATACAGCCTCATCACTTTTCTTAGCTCTGAGACTGTTTTGTTAGATGTTAAATTTGGTTCTATAAAATTTTTCTCCATTTATTATAGAAAAAAATTTATAAAAGAATTAGGTTTACAACCATTTTAAAAATACAAATAAATTTTCAGTAAATTGTGTAAATTAAAAGAAAAATGTGATGTTTATGTCCCTGTGGTATGCTCTTCTTTATTTGAACATTTTGATTGATGATATTTTGTAGAAAAGTGTCTTGCTTTAGAATATCTAACATATTCTCTTCCACATTCGCATGGAATTTTTTCTGTATTATATTTTAAATATCTACATTGTTTACAATACCCCTTGCCATAAAACTCAGATAAATCTTTTTCAATTAGACATGTTAAACATATTTTTTTGCCATTCATTGGAGATAATAGAACCTTTTCCCCATTAACAGTTCGGTAATGTAATCGTTTCTTAACTGTTTTGCCTTCCATTTTTATTTTTTATTTATGTTGTATATTTTTTGTAAACAAAAAAATTTAAACTTTTAAAATCATTATTAAAAATAATTTATTCTCCTAATCAAATATTTCTTTAGTAAGAAATATAAAATTATTAAAATACTAATGATTATAAAAAATATAATTAAAAATAATTTATGCTCATATCCAAATATGTCATTATATAAAATTATATCAATATAATCAAAAAAATTTAATAAAGTCATTATATATTTTATTAGTAATCCAAACATATTAATTTAATTGGTAAAAAATGTGAAATTTAAATATCATTTTTTTTATCTAAAACTTGTGAGCCTCCCTTTGAACTTGGTACGTTAATTGTAGTTACTTTATTAATGTTATTGAATCGTGGACCAATTTTACCAGACTTCATTTTCTTTAATTCTTCTGCTGTATATTCCTGTACACCTTCTTTAGAAAATAAAGGTTTAAAATCATCATAAAATTTAATATCATTCATTGTTTTAGTCATATATTTAGATAATTTTTTATCTTTAGGTTCAACAATAATCGTAGAAAACATTGAATTTAACTCCTTTAAACCTGTATTATCATTGTGTTTTATTGCTTGTTCACTTATAATATTTCTATATTTTTTTTCTCTTTCAATAAATTGTTGAATTATATCTTGATTTTTAAAATTTGCAAATTTATATACATCAATTGATATTTGTTGATTCTGTAAAGCTGTAAACACATATTTAAAAGTTTTTTTTAAATTAATATCTAAATTAGGGACTTTATCAATTTTTTCAACTATCATATCTAAGTTGTTATAATGATTAGTTACTAGTTCTTTTAATTCTCCATGCTTTGATATTAAATCATCTAATCCTTTTAATGCTTCATCAGTAGGAATGTAAGTTTGTATTTGTTTATCCATTTATTATAAAAAAAAATTTATTTTTTTAAACCATACTATTACACCATACAATTACACCATACAATTACACTATACAGTTACACCAATAAACCATACAATGACACAAATAAACCATACCATTACACCAATAAAAAATATTCATTAAATAAAAAAATGTCTAGAGAAGAAGAAATAAGAAATAAAATAAATACATATAATTTTAAAGAAGGATCAGTTAAAAATTTTTGTAATATTAATAATGTTAGTGAATCTTATGTTTTTAAAAAACTTAAAGAATGGAATATTGAATACAATAAAAAATTATCAGTTAAAAGGAATAAAGATGCTTTAGGAAGATTTACATTTAAAAATAACTCATTAGATAAAACCCCTAAATTTAACAATTTTAATAAACCTGAATCATTTAATAAAAATAAATATACATCCTGTATTGAAATGAAAAACAAAATGATTAATAAAATTAATGGACAATAATTTTAATTAAATTACTTATTTTTTTTATTCAATAAATGGTAAGACATTACGGAGGCGGTATTTTAAATAGTTTTATAAATAATCTCCCATTTGAATTACATAGTCCAGGTTATAATTATTTAGGACCTGGTACTAATCTTCATTTGAATGAAGAGAAAGACATACGACCAATTAATAAACTAGATGAAGCTGCAAAAGAACATGATATTGCATATTCAAAACATAAAGATTTAAATAAAAGACATGAAGCTGATAAAGTTTTAGAAGAAAAAGCTATGAAAAGAGTTTTTGAAAAAGATGCTTCTTTAGGTGAAAAAGTAAATGCTTATTTAACAGCTAACGCAATGAAAGTAAAAAGAAAACTTGGTATGGGGGTAGATACTGAAAATTTACAGTTTAAACAAAAACATGGAAAATATTTTAAACATCCTATTTCATTAACTGATGATCAACAAAATAAAATTTATGATGCAATTAAATATAAAAAACCTATTGAAATAAAACTAGAACCAATTCAGTTAAAAAGAACTAAGGAAAGTGTAATGAATGAAACTTATTTACCATTATCTAATCAACAAATAAATGCAATTAAGAAACATATTAAAAACGATATGAAAACTATTTTTAATTTAAAATTATCAAAAACCCAGTTACAGAGTATGAATAATAATGAAAAAATTGGAGGTTTTCTACCGGCATTAATTCCTTTAATTCCTGCTATAGGAGCAGCAGTAACAGCTGGTACTTCTTTATATAGGGCATACAATGATAAAAAAACTAATGAAAAATTATTAGAAGAAAAAATTCGTCATGATAAAGCTTTAGAAGAAAATGCTAAAAATGGAAAGGGTTTATTCCTTAAAAAATCTGGTGAAGGCATGTTACTAAAAAAAAATTTGAAATAGATTCAATTCCAGTAAGACCTTTAAGTAATTATGATTTAAAAAAATATGCAAAAAAATTAAATATTTCTAAATTTCGAGGTGTTTTTATGAAAGATAAATTACCTAAAAAAATTAAAGATCAAGAATCTGGTATCATAAATTTAGATAATTTTTCTGGAAATGGTACACATTGGGTTGCATATAAGAAACATTTTAATTGTATTGCTTATTATGATTCATTTGCTTTAAATAAAATTCCGATTAAAATTGAAAAATATTTTGAAACAGATAAAAATACTATTCTTTTAAATAATAATATTGACCAAAAAATTAATGAAGTTATATGTGGTCATCTTTGCCTAAAATTTTTATTAGAATAAATAAATAAAAAAAAAATATGGCTACTATTTCCTTGGATGGAAATTCTTCGAGAATATCTTGTGAATTTGATGAACCCATAAAATTAGATAAAAATTCAAATTATGAAATATGTTTATTAAATTTTAGTACTTATAATTCAATTCCAAATATATCTGAATTATTAAAAAATAATGTTTTGACCTATTTAAAAAATGGTCAATTAATTGATATTATTTTTCCAACTGGGTCTTATGAGATTGATGATATTAATGATTTTATTGATCTTGATTTGAAAATTCTTATAAATCCAAATATGACTACTCTAAAAGTTGAAATTTTTAGTCAATATGAACTAGATTTCACAAAAGATCAATCAATTGGTTCTCTATTAGGATTTAGTAAACAAATTATTCCAGCAAATATAGTAGTAGAATCTGATTTACCAGTAAATATTATGAAAGTTAATTCTATTCGAATTAAATGTAATATTGCCACTGGTAGTTATGAAAATAAAAAATTAACAAATGTAATTCATGAGTTTTTTATATATGATAAGCCTGGTGAAAAAATTAATGAAATTCCAAATAATTTAATTTATTTTCCAATAACTAATAATTCAATAAGAGAAATCGATATAAGAATTGTTGATCAAGATGATGATTTAATTGATTTTAGAAATGAAAAAATTAGTATTAGATTACATATTCGTAAAATAAATTAAAATTGTTAAATTTTTTTATTATTAAATGAAATCAAATATTGTAAGCGAAGAAAAAGATATTGAGAGTTATCAATTTTATGATAATATCCCAGCTAATACTACCCAACTTAATACACCTGGTAGATCAATTGTAATTGATATTAATAATCAAGACATAAAAACATTTCCTCATAAGAGTCTTTTGATTATTAGGGGGCAATTAATTGTGAAAGATGCTACTAAAAAGATTTTAGATAAAATTGAAACGAAAAACATAAATTTTGTAAATAATGGATTATTAAACATGTTTAGTAAAATGTCTTATTCAATTAATTCAATTGAAATTGATTCAATTGAAAATCCAGGTATTACTACTACTCTTAAAGGATTATCATCTTTTTCTAATGATTTAGCATTAAATAATGCAGGTTGGCAAATATGGAATAAAGGAGCAGTATTTAACAAAAAAGGTTATTTTTCTGTTAGTATTCCCTTGAATACTGTAATGGGATTTTTTGAAGATTATAAAAATTTTATTTTTAGAATTAATCAAAAACTTGAACTTATTAGATCGAATGATGATAATAATTGTTTATTTACCGATCTTGCTGATCATACATTTGAAATTAATATTTCTGAAATAATTTGGAGAATGCCACAAGTAAAATTTTCTGTTGAGCTTGAACATAATATAAATAAACAAATTTCTAATAATACAAATTTCAACATGTATTTTAGAAATTGGAAATATTTTTATACAAGCTCTATTCCTAGTGTAAAAGAATATACTTGGAGAATAACAACCACAAGTGCAAAACCTAGATATTTTTTGCTTGCTTTTCAAACAGATAGAAATCGTGATATTAAAAAAGAAAATAGTAAATTTGATTTATGTAATTTAGAAAATGTACAAGTAAATCTTAATACTACTAAATATCCTAATTCCGAATTGCGGCTATCTTATGAACAAAATAAATGCGATATTTTATATGATATGTTTTCAGAATTTAAAAATTCATATTATGGACAAAATGAGCATAATAAACCAATTATTAATTATAATAAATTCTTAAGTGAATATCCCGTTATTATTATAGATACTTCCAAACAAAATGAAGTAATTAAAGAAGCAGTAATTGATATTAAAATTGATTTTAAATGGTGTAATACTTTTCCAGCTAATTCTATAGTTCATTGTTTAATAATTAGTGATGATAGTTTTTCATATAATCCATTAACAAATCAAGTAATGCATACGCAAGTATAATTTTTTTATTATTAAATGAGTTCAATCAAAATCAAATCTTTAGACAAAAATTCTAAATTAACTATCAAAAATTTTGACAACTTTAAACCACCTGAAAGGGTTAATATTTTGTTTCCAAATATTATTAGAGCAATTATTTGTGGACCAAGTAATTGTGGTAAAACTAATGTTCTATTAAGCATTATTACAAAAATTTACCATACAGATGTTATCATTTGTTCAAAAACTTCTTATCAAGAAAAATATAAATATTTAGAAAATTTAATTGAAAATTATAATAAAGTATGTGAAAAACATAACTTAGAGTCTAGAAAATTTCAAAGCTTAACATTAAATTCACTCCCTCAACCTGAAGAAATTCCATCTCATTCAGTTGTAGTTTTTGATGACATTTCCACTGAATCTCAAGATATAATTTCTAATTACTTTGCCTATGGCAGACATAACAATATTTCTTGCTTTTATTTAAGTCAAACATACTCTAAAATACCTAAACAACTCATTAGAGATAACGTAAATTATATCATATTATTTTCTCAAGATAAAACTAACTTGAAACATATTTTTGATGATCATATAACTGATCTAAATTTTGAATGTTTTAAAAATTATTGTAATGCCTGCTGGAATGAAAAATATGGCTTTCTTACAATTGATAAAGAAAAAGAAACAAGTAATGGAAAATATAAAAAATTATTTGATGCATATTTATTAGCGCAGAATGGAATGGAATGCATTATGTAGAAAGAGCATATTTTTTCCTTCAATTATAATTCATAGTATTTTTTTTCCTAATTTCTCATTTCATATACATAAATTGAAGTACTCATATTAGAATGTCTTTCTGGTGTGGTTTTTCTGTATCCACTTCTTGGATTTTTAGATTCTAAGTTCAAGCCTTGCATAGAATGCTTTTTTAATTTAATGAATGATATGGAAAGAGCTAAATGAGAAAAAAAATAATTACTCATAGCTGATAACAAAGTAAAACTGTGGCATAGATTAATGTAAACGAAGTATTCTTGTTTGCATGACTATCCAATAAAAATATAATTTATCAGTTTATGACGTGTATATTATCAGAAGCGTGAAAATGGAATGAGTCGAATGATTAGCTGCCTTTTGTAAGTAGAATTGCTTAGTAAAAATACATTTATCTATTAGTTTATATGCCACACCACAAAGGCATTTTAAATAATGTTTTCATTTTGTGACGTCACTCGTGTATATTATCAGAAGCGTGAAAATGGAATGAGTCGAATGATTAGCTGTCTTTTGTAAGTAGAATTGCGATAGGTGGGAGACAATTGTTTTGAGGTGGCCTACAACTTTGGAGGGGACCTATTATGAATCTCTTTTAAAGATTTTTTAAAATCAGTATCTATTTTTGAAATAAGATTATTAATTGTTTTTTTTTCTGTCTCCCAACTTTCAATTTTTATAAAATATTGGACACTGTAGACATATTCTATATTGGAACAATAATTTTTATTAAATATACGGTAGTTTTCATTTTTATTGATGTTTTACCAATATTTTTTTTTAAATATTGGCTTTGTATCCTATATTTTATCCGTGTCTGAAAACTGTGCTGAAACCCGCCTTTCCTATACTACTGACGTCTGCTTCCCTCTCCACATTTGCTATCATTTGGTGAAGGTCCATTATTCTGTGATTTAGCAGGCATACATCGTCAGCGTAGTCAAGGTGTATGAGTTCAGATGTAAGAGTCCATCGAATTCCTTCATTTCCCATCGATAGAGCTACATTTAGCACATCGCTGATCACTTACTTACTTACTTAAGGTGGCGCTACAGTCCGGGGTGAACCTGGGCCTCAACCAATACGCCTCTCCAGTTAGCGCGATCTTCGGCTAACTGCCTCCAGTTGCGCACTCCAAGTTGGTTGAGGTCCCCTTCCACTTGCGCGCGCCACCTAAGGCGAGGTCTTCCTCTACTGCGTTGTCCCTTCGGGTTGGAATCGAAGACTCTCCGGGCCGGAGCGTTGGTGTCCATTCGCTACATGTCCTAACCATCTTAGACGACTTATGCGTACTTTTCTGACCAGGTGGATGTCGCTGTACAGCTCGTAGAGTTCGCTGTTAAATCTTCTCCTCCAAATCCCGTCAACGCAAACGGGACCAAAAATCACTCGAAGAATTTTGCGTTCGAAGCGACCAAGAAGATCCTCATCCATTTTTGCTAGGGTCCATGCTTCTGCGCCATAGAGCAGGACAGGGGTGATGAGAGTCTTATATAGAATCTCCTTAGTGCTTCTTGACAAGGCCTTACTAATCAATTGCCTTCTTGACCGAAATAACAGCGGTTGGCAAGTGTGATTCTTCGCTTGATTTCTGATGTGATGTCGTTATCAGAGTTTATAGCGGAGCCGAATTAGACAAAGTCCCTAACTACCTAAAAGTTTTAGCTGTCTATCGTAACGTCCTGTCCGATTCGTCGATGTTGTGTGTCCCTTCTTGTTGACAGCATATATTTTGTTTTGCCCTCATTCACTACTAAACCCATTTTTGCGGCTTCTGCACTAATACTTGCAAACGCACCAGTGACAGCTCGCTGTGTTCTGCCAACAATGTCAATGTCGTCAGCGTATGTAAGCAGTTGCACAGACTTATGGAAAATTGTGCCTCTGGTGTTGGCTTGTGAGTTTCGCACAATTTTCTCAAGAATGATGTTGAAGAAGTCACATGACAGCGCGTCGCCTTGTCTAAATCCTGATCACTAATAACACAAATAATACTTAAAAAAACAGTGTCCGCACAAAGCTCATATATACACAAAAATACACCAAAAGATAAACGCACTGATCCAAAAAACAACCGCCACTGTATTTTTTTTAGTGTAAAAAGCAATACCAAAACAAAAAAGTTAAATACACGATTAACCCCATCTTCCCCTATCGACGAAAAGATACTGTTTAACCTAAAGCATAGGTAGGTATCGAAAGCGATATCAAAACTGTAGTTCAAGCCCTGATTAAAGGAGATCTTTGGTTTGATTAATCAAATGAAACTGATAATATTCACAACCAACCATCAGAATTTGAATACCATCAAAATGGTTCAGCTCCGTTTGGGTGATTTTACAATTCCTGATTTTCGTGCGTATTAGTTATGACTCTTGAAATAGCCCATAGTTGTAAGAAGCCATCATAAAGGATGGATTTCTGTGAATAAATTTTGAACAGTAAAACAAAGAACCACTCTGTCTGTTCTGCCTAACGAAAGTTTTCTCCTTAAGATGATTTAGTGGCAAATTAAATTTTCACGATGCTTCTTCGTGCTCCGATGAATTACTCAAAAAGATTGTCGTCCATTGACTATCAAGGAGGACCGGTATACGTATATACAACACAACACGCTGACGACATAAAGATGTTCGTTTTATTAAAATATGCGAAGGACGTGCCAATAAACTTCAAACCTGTACTCACAGGACAGGTCTGTTTGAAAGTTTCGTTTTATTTGATTTTTTTCGTAACTCGATTCGACTGTTGACTGGAGTTTCCTTTTCCAATAAAAAGCTGTCTTTCTTTATAGTAAATGCGTCTCGACGAAGTGTTATTATTTTCATCTAGGTATAGTCCTTCGAATAGAAGAGTTACTTGCCCCCCTTTCCTAATGGAGGGATTCGATTTCGAGTAATGTTCAACTATATGAAATACTTGTGCTATTGCTGCATTTATTTGAAATTATATACGCACCTTAAGGACCATTGAAATATGAAGAAGGACATGATCTGAGCACAATGGATAGTGTTTTACCTCTGGAACGGCTCAACTTGCAGTCATAAATTTACAATTAGTACGAAAGCAGCTTAAGAACTTTTCAAAACAAAGACTAATAGGGACCCCCATTCGTAAGGATACAATAGAAGGTGCAGCTTTATTCAAAATCAAAACAATATCATGAGAATATGGTCATCAATGTGGGTATGGGTACGTACACGCTGCAGCAATGATTTTCAAAACGAGTCGAAGGACACTATAGATCCGATGCTGTGAATTCATAATAAGCCAACATCTTCAACATTCAGTATATCCTTTCCCATGATGGTGATGTTGCTGCGATACACATATTCAGCCTTTAGCAGCGGAAGGATCCAATACACTTCTACATTTCAAGATGATGATGATGATCGTAATAATAATAATAATAATGCTGAATGGGAAATGGGAATGGGCATATCCATGAAGGAGCTACACCAGGATGATGGTGTGGCGTGTGTACTGTTGTCCCGCTGCCTTCGTCCTTTTTCAACATTCAAAGTGATTTCCCCAAGTGGATTTCAATGCAGCAAGGACCCTACTAAGGCGATTGCTCCTTGTACGTGTATAGGTTCAGTTTATAGTGCGCCCCTTCTCCAGCGCTGGCTGGCAAATGTATACTCGTACAAATGTTCGCTATGATGTCGTCGTGGGAGAGAATAAACGTCACCCAAACGACACTATGGCTTGGGTGTTGTGATTGTGAATGTGATGCGGTGCGGTACTGCTTGAGGACTGACTCACAGTGCATTTTATGTGAAGAAGGATGCATTCCTAGGCGTTTGCTGCCTCCCCTGATCCGATGCAATTTGCTTCGTCTATTAGTCAATGAATGGCGTGGCGCAGGGAATGTGCGCCTCCGTCGTCGAAGTGCTAGGACTTCGAACGGAAGAAGGTGGGCTTAATCATGAGAATTTACTTGTAATAACATTTCCGACATGAACACTTCTGGCTGCAAAGTGATTGCAAGGAATGAGTTATGTGTATGTGCGAAACAATTTGCCAATATGTTTTCTTAATTGCGTCTCTTCATGGTCATTATTATATAGCCGAGGCGTTTACTTGTATTTATGAACATCTCAAGAGGATACGAAATCCCGTTAAGTCGATTTACTGAGGCTGGTCCTGGTGAGTTTGTCGATGGCGGCTAATGGGTTCAGTTGATTCTATTGTACGGACGATTTGATGGGTGGGTTTATTTTTTATTTTTTGTTGTTCTTTTATTTTATTCCATTGCAGAGAGTAATGGTCTGTTGGGTTGAAATTTAATTTAGCAATAAAGGTCTGGTAATAAGAAAAAAATAAATCGATTGAAGTGGAAGCCATCTTAGAATGGTGTAATTTACACAATTGCATTTCTTCGCAGTAGATGCTGTCTCTGCGTTAAATGCACGAAGTGTGTTCACAAGTCCTTTTGTAAATAAATTGAATTTACTGGTCTTAATTCAGACGGCAGAGTGGCGCCCAGCGTTAGGACTTCTGGGCTTGGTATGACTCTCCGACTCTCTCTCTCTCTGATTGGTCACTATGGTAACTAAGATTTTTACTCCTAAATCAGTAGGTACTTTTCCCTATTTATTAAGATCATTAAATTGTTGGTTTGGTACAAGTCCAGTGCAGGGCTAAAAGTGTCAAGTGGAAAGGGCTTAAACATTTTGATTTTGATTTATTGTAGGTCATAAAAATATGTCAGTAAAAACCTTGCAATTGCATTTACAATTTCAGTTCGGCTGCTGCTCGTCTTTAAATACAAATTACTTACCAAACCAAGTTTTATCATTTTGAACGGTTATTCTACATCAGACTACATAGCCTCCGTCTTATATAAGAAAAGGTATCAATCAAAAAAGAGGTGGAAAACTCGTAAAAAACACGTGAAAGACATGTCAATAACGCGCCCTAAAAGGGTCCGAAACTGCATCAAAACCGAACTCAAAAACTCCTCACAAGAATCAACAAAAATATACCTAAAAACGCGTCCAAAAAAGGATCCAAAAGTGTCGAAACCGATATCGAAAAACTCTTCGAAAATAACGCGAAAAAGATGGCAATAATGCGCTCTAAAAAGTACTGAAAAGGCGTTAAAAGTGTATGCGAAAAACCGTCAAAAACTCCGGACTTAAAAACGCGGTCAAAGCCGAACTCGAGAACAAAAATATAGACCTAAAATCGAGTCCATAACGCTCCAAATGAGTCTGAAAAGTGTCAAAAACGTTCCCCAAAAACTCGTCAAAAACTGACCGAAGATCACGCCAAAAACATGTCAATAATGCGCCATAAAATGTACTATAAACGCTCTAAAAACGTAAAAACTCGCCAAAAGCTAATCCCCAAAACTCCACGAAAAACGCGTGAAAATGTGCTTACAAACGCAGTCAAAAAATGCATCAAACCGCACTCGAAAAGTCGTCGAAAATCACGAAAATCAAAAATATAGATTAAAGCTGGTCCAAAAACGGACCAAAAAGGGTCCGAAAAGCATCAAAAATGAGCCCGAAAACTCAATCGTCAAAAATTTAAAAAAAAAAAAAAAATGTTCAGAAAGCGCGTTAAAAACGTACCCTTTTCGGGCTCGTAGAAAAGACGGAAAAAAAACCTAAAGGCATGTACAAAAAGGCCCTTACGCTGTCCGAAAAAGTGTCAAAAATTAACCCGAAAACTCGTCGAGATCTATTCCTTGAAAAACGCGCCTAAAAACGCTTCCAAAAACGCGCCCTAAAAGGGCCCGAAAACTCATCAAAGGCGCAATGAAAAACGTGCGAAAAACCTGCGTTAAAAAATATTCTAAAACCACTTCAGGAATGTGTCAATAATTATTACGAAGCACGTCGAAAAACGATTCAAAAATATACCTACAAACAAGTTCAAAAACTCGCCGAAAAACGTGCTCAAAATGGTTGAAAAAAAAAAAAAAAAAACAAGTCGAAGACCGCTTTGAAAAATGAATCAAAAAATGCATCGCAAAAAAAACTTTAGGAAAACGCTTCGAAAAATGTACCCAAAAACGAGTCCAAATCCGTCAAAAAATTCATCCAAAAAACATCAAGAAACATTTGACGGGATTTCGGCGCGTTTTTTAAAATAAAAGATATCTACAAAATAACATTCGGATTGATTTTTTTCCGGGACTATTGTATTGTGCAATTTTCCAAAGTCTTTTGTATTGCATTTCTAAAGGTTACCATTGCGATCCGTTTTCCATCCCAGATGTATAGTGTATACCTCAAGATTTTCTATCAGCAACAAATATTTCGCTGACTGTTCATAGACAAAGTTCCATAAATGCAGTTTCAAAAGATTCGACGGTGTTTTCAGCAGCATTGTAGGAGCAAATTTAAAAGTATACAGATACCTATGAGTACAACATGTTCGATGTAGATTCCCCTCTTCCCCTCGGTGTTTGCTCCTAAGAATACCCCAGTTCCAGGAAAGAGGGGACAAAAATTGGAACTAACCTTCTTCTGAGTCCATTTAAAATCATAGCCACCCTCCCGAATACCAAAGGTGTTCCCAGTTGTTGTAGACAGTGTGCACCCTTCAAATGTCAAGGAAATATTAATTATTTGATAAAGTCCTCGCAGGCTGGTTCCCCCAGCATTGGTGAACAATTTCAAAAGAGCAAACCCCAGAAATTTCCCCTTATCCAGAGTGGAAGAGCGCCCGCCAACACAACCGACGACAGGCTAGAGCTGCACAAAACTAGGCCAACAGAAAGTGTACTATCGCATACATAGCCAAATACATGCGTACTTCGTTCGAGATTGCCGAGCGCTTACTTCGGAAGTCGGAACTGGCTTCTTGCATGGCTCAACAAGTTGTTTGTTGTGATAGGCGTTGGAAGGAAAATGCCACCTCTCGTCCTTAGCCGTCGCATTCAACCTATTCCAACTAAACGACAAATAGATAAACTTACGACCGTATCCTCAGCTATCGAGTTCGGTTGGGTGTGTAGGCACTGGCTGTTTGCAAATATGCAAATGCGGAGCACACTCATAGCCACAAGTGCAAGGAAATTTTCTGCTCCTTAAAAGGATTACCTTTTGTAACGGGAAGACGTTTTTTTTTTTTTGTTGCCTGCATCTTCCTCTTCTTCGTCCGTGAAAAAACTAATCAGTGTAATCGGCCCAGGTGGGTAGCGCATCGAGGTAGATGGATTGAAGCAGCTTGGGAATTATTATCAATTATCCATTAGTGTCCTCCATTTGTGTGTATGTTCGGGTCATTATAATGAAATTACCTTCGTTCTTCTTTACTCGATATTATCTCGATTAAAGTCAAGTGGCTCATCGATGCGATGTGAAACATATTATGTAGGGATTGGCAACGAATACGTCTTGCGATACGATAAGGACGACAACGCTGATGATGATTACTGAAGATATAATCACACTTATGATGCTGGTGATGATCCTTCACATACACTTCCTTAGAAATAGATTAAAATTTTAGATTTAGTGGCTGTTCTCTTTCTCGTCGTCATCGTTTCCATTAGCATCCTTGGGAGGGCAATTGGCAACCCAATTTCCAAGTGCGCCTTCAGTGGTGAGCCGGAGCATGCTAATTTGATTAATTAGAACAAGTCAATGAGCAAAGATGACGACGTAACATAGAGTGTGAAAGTAAATATTTGTAGTAGATGAACAATGGCATTCGCACACAGCTCGGAGCTGTAGGATTTCAGAAACTTCTTTAGTGGTTGATAAATTAATTTGTGTGTCCTTCTGCAACACCATGGTGACTTGTTGCAGACTCTTGTGCGTGCGACCTCTGTTTGACAGGTGTTGAAAATTAATCAAAAGACACCTGACAAAATTGACGATGAGAAAATTGTCTCTGCGGAGGAGTTCTCCTTCGGCTGCTGGCTGTGTTTGTCTTGTTTGAGAAGATACTCTTGGCAGGTACCTTAGGTACGGTTACATATTTTCCTGATTTTGAGGGCACTCAAACTGGCTGGGGAGTGGCTCATAATGGCACTTGTTAAGTTATATCCCTTTTTTGAGCAGAGATAAATGTGCAGACATTTGTCAAGATTATCCGGGGTCGAATTCAATTCAGGTCCCTTGAGGGTTTCCTGCAAACATTCTCTGTATGTGCATGTATCTGTTGAATGTAGGTCCCCATTTATTGGAAATACTTTGAGAGGGAAATCCAAAAATTGATGGTAATACCATTTTTGGGCAGAATTACTCATCAGGAAGAGGACTTAGTGCCAAATGGACAGTGTTGCCACTAAAAAAAAGTGAATCCGGTCAAACGTGACCGATATTTATTTTTTTTTTGTTAAAAAATTAAAGTTAAAAATTAAATGTGCGATTTGCTACACTTTCTGGGCTCAAAATTGGCAGCCCTGGTCGCAGTATTCTCGGATTATTCACAATAATATGGTTTCTATATGAAATTTTGAGCGTGTTCGTTTAGTATGGCCAAGTTTCATTTAAATTATAGAAATCTATCTTATATCTGGTTATAGAATAATAGTTTTTTCGGTCAAAAAAAAGGGTTTTCCGGTTACAAAATTTGTTCGTTTCCATTAAAAATCGGTTTGACCAGATTTCAAAATTTTCTCCGGTCAGAGTGGAGACATTTCGATCAGATATGACCGGAATCCGGTCATAATGGCAACACTGCAAATGAATATGTGAGTTGGGTATGGTCATCGAATAGGAGGCTGATTGGTTGGTCTGTCTCTCGAGATGATTGGTTCAAAATTTGAGTTAACTGAATTAAAGGTAGGATCCAGGATGCAGATTCAGCTCAATAAGTGAGATATTAAAATGTAAATGGTATGGTAAGCTCAGCATTGGTGACGGCAAATAATAGTGCGTAGTGACGTAATTAACGCAGTGGTAGAACCCACACAGGTGAAAGGGGCAACTTGAAGTGCGCAACTAGGAACTGGGAGTTATCATATAACCGCGCGTACTGATGAAGGGCCAGGTCCACAGCAGCAGACTGTACATAGATTTCGATATATGGATATAATTCATGGCAGCTTATGGAAGGTAATCGCGCCTCTGGAGTCTGGAGGTCGCTTTTGGAAATCTGGTATTTTCCTGCATTTTTGATCCATTTGAATTGTATTTTCATCAGTAACGCAGACACAGTTCGCCCGTCTTTAATCTTAGGGACTTTCTCCAAAAAATCCTTCCCATATCCTTTAAAACATTCTATATCAATATTGCATCCTGCTGCACTGTTTAAATATTTCCTAAGACCCAAACCAATTCAATTGACCTTGTCTTCTTGATACAAATCTAACCAGAACACAACAGCGAAGATGGACAACAATTACCATAAAATGTTCGAATGTTTGAACTGGCAAAAATGCCTATCTCCATCAAAATGTAGGTCTTCCCTTATTTTTCACATTTTGCAAAAAGAACCATCCCTAATATCTCATTCGCAATTTATATTAATACGTTTAATACGTGTAGCTAACTCCCCAAAGATTGCGATTTTATCACGTTTTTCTCTCGCTTCCAATTCCGCAAAATTGCTCAAAGAAAACCCTCAAATCCTTGACAAAGAAAAAAGAAAATCCCCAAGAAGACAGTTTTTTGTTCACCTTTTTCGGATCTACATCAATTTGCCTTCAATTTAAAATAGGACTTCAATTGACAAACAAGCTTATTCCCTTATCTTATACCAGCACATCCCAGTACAACAGCGGAAAAATATAAAATACCCACCCTTACCACCTAACGAAAAAAAAAAACCGGATCGGCAAAAAAAGAATCAGAAACGCGGAATGCTACAGGTGCACGCCACGCTCCCCTAAAGCTGAACCGGAACGCCAAAGCGGAAATACATTAATCTTAATAAGAAATTACTTCGGAATCAATTTTTTATATTTCACTCGTTTTACAATGGCGTTCTCGCTTCTTCCTAACCCCTTTCCGCTCTAATTGTGTATATTCACAGAGAGAGAGAGAGAGAGAGTGAGGATATTAAATCAGAATTAGAGTCCACAGAGTTCGTCTTGTTAACCCCTTTTGTGCACTGCCCTGCTCCCTACCATTAGCACCAGCGGCGGTGCTACAGAACGGAACCAAAACCAATGAAAGGGAAACTTCGGCGACTGCTGCAACCATCCCCCCCGCCCATTTATAAGGGGGCCACTCTATAAAAGATTAATGGTACCGGCACCGACCCAAGGATGGAGACCGAAGACGACAACGAAAACGAAGCCAAAAAGTCAATAAAATAGCGGATTATTTCTTTGATATCAGTACACTTAAAAAATGCCTCCCTTTCTGCGCTGCACGTACATCCACTTGGCGGACGAGACACGCGGGTAGCTCGCCCTAAAGAAAGGTTCATCATAAGACTTAGAAATTATTAAAAATTCCAACTCTCTCTTTCTTTTACAGCTTGTAGCTTGGAATGTGGGTACAGTGGGTACCACGTACCACCGCGCCCCATGTTGTCGCACATCTTATACACATTACAAGAAGAAACAGCAATTCGGGGGAAAGAATAAAGGACGAAGGAGAAAAAAAAAAAAAAACCCACTTTTGAAAATATATTTATGTTTTATTGGTCCTCGGGTGGGTTACCCACTTAAGTGTTTGTATGTCTTAACGAAAGACCTCTCACTGGTTAGCCTTAGCTGCTACCCCAGCGATTTGGGTTTTTGAGATTTTATTTTTTCTTTTAAGAAAATTCCCCTCCGCCTGTCTGGGTTACGTTGAATGACCGGATTATGTGGGTTTGAGGCGCAAGTGTTCTGGCGCGTGCAATGATTTAAAAAATAATTATTAATATTTACACAAAAGTGCTGGTGGTTTCGGGGGGTGTCGGATCCTTTTGAACCCTATTTTTGTTTTGCGTTGTAGAGTGGAGTTTGCTTTTGTTTCGATGATTTAATACGAACAATTTGTTTTTCATTGAATGTGCTGTTGAATGATGTGGCTTTTTTTGTTTATAAATAGGTACATTCCTTTTGAAGACTTAGTTATTTCATGGATCACTAAGTACAATGAAATTGGCTGAAATCAAGTTGTTGTA
The DNA here is from genome assembly GCA_946477585.1 of Cheilosia urbana. Taxonomy (NCBI): domain Eukaryota; kingdom Metazoa; phylum Arthropoda; class Insecta; order Diptera; family Syrphidae; genus Cheilosia; species Cheilosia urbana. The sequence goes on along the minus strand of OX297855.1, from coordinate 17,574,256 downwards.
ACAATGTTCTGTTCGGCCTTTGGATGATTTTCCAACTGACTACGTATTTTAATTTGGGCGGCGTTATACAGCTTGGTGTCGTTTAAGACATCTTCAGTGAGACTGGTACTTGGCAAGATGTCTAAAGATACTCTGTGTGGAAAAACTTAAGAGACTATCAGGTTTAAGAAGTTTTGTTTTTAAAGACGAACCGTTTGGAATTATAGGTTAAACACTCAAAGGCAAAGGTGTGCCAAAGGGAATGCCACCATCGAAACGGAGAACTTATTGCGATCTTATGCAATCACACTTGACACGCTGTTGGATTTAAAAGAAAGATTAGTTAGTTATGTGTATAATGTATTATTAGATTTTGAGTTATACATTAACCCAGAAACTATCCCACAAAGAGTGAAAAAGCTTCTTAACAAATAATAGAATGCTACGTGCCATCAATACTGATTTATGTTAACCAAATATAACCCCGTGTAGCGAAGATCTAGAAGTCCGCTGATGGTCTGGAAACTGCAAGAAATCTATAAAACGTTTTTCAGTTGAACGTTGTTAAAAAGCACTTTCATTCATTGTTATTGTACAAAACTACTTGAAGTCTGGTGGCCCAATCAGCAATCACACGCAACCGTTGCTTTAAGTTCACTGTCCAGATTTTTGATGTAAAACATCAATTGGCGCGACTTGGGAGTAAAATCGACACGAACGCCGTAACGGATATTACGCTGTTTAGGTCGTGACGGCGGAAATTGTCACAAAAAATGTACATATTATTATCCACGAATATTTATGAATATGTAATTACGTTATCGATGGGTATTTTATTCTTTGGTTTTTTGAACAACTTTTATTTCACGTGCTTCTTTCGAAGACCAAAAATTAAAGATGGATGATAATATGTATTAAAATACAACATGTCAAAAAAGGAATGAACAACCTGAAGTTGGTTGTCTTTAAATATATGTTGAAACTAACAATTCTACATTTAGGTGGCCCTATAAAGGTATTTAAGTTACATCGAGATGGCGCCATAAAATAGTTTAAAATATTATACAATGATTCCCTTTTCTACTATACAAAATATTATCAAAACGAGTGAATGCATTCAGATGCATAAAATGTCCTACGTAGACGTTCGATGGGCTGTTTTCTTTCATGTATTATGGTGTAGAAATTATAGCGTGGAACCTAAAATGGTGAATTTTAAATAAGCCATTAGTCACCAAACAAGTTCCACTTCCAATTGGAACTGAATCTGTTAAATGACAATGTCGTCTGTCAAATGTCAATGTAATCTTGCAAGCAGTGTTGTTAGCACTCTCTCTTCATTTATCCCACGAAGCGTGGTAATTTTTCCCTTTTTTCCCTTTTCACTGTACTCAAAATCCCTTTTAAATCCCACGACACTTTTTCGCCTCAAAATCCAGTTTTTAGAAGTAAAATTTGTTATACAAGTAAAGAAAATCACGGTTAATTAACTTTTAGTGTAAGAATCACAGTTTGTAACATTATTACGATTATTTTTTGGTACTAGAAAATTTTGATAAGAGACAATTTATATACGCAGTTTTTTAAAAACATTCAGTGTGTTAATAATCATCGTGAAATGTAGGAGTTTTCATGAAATTTCAGCAAAAATTTATAGTTTTAATGTTTTTTGTTAGATTCCTCAAAATCCCACGATTTGGTGCTTTTTCCCTTTATCCCACGAAAGGCTTTTCGGACATCAAAATTCCCACGAAAAGGGATAAGTCCCACGATATAACAACACTGCTTGCAAGTGTAACTCACCACACTTAGCTAATTCTAGAACCATAAAGAATAGTTGGAATCAGCGTTATCACTTGTAGGTAGGTACTACTATTATGTAGTACTGTGCTACATATTTGCTGGATTTTTTAACGCCGTACTACATACTACATCGTTACCCAAAAGTACTCATTTCTTAAGAGCCAACCATTTTAAATTTATTTAAGGAATTTGCCTGTAAGAAAGTAAATTTTAAAATTTTAAATGAGCAGTGGCGCTTGTTGACTGGGGCTTTCGATCTTATTTTGAAATGTGGACCTCTAAATAGCGACATTGTGTGGAATTTAACAAACAAAAAAATATTTTAGGAAACTTAATATTTGAAAAACTATCTAAATAAATCTTATATTATATATAACTATTTAATTTCAATACAAAAAAACAGGTACTACATTTTGTTTGAAAATGCTACTCTTTTTTTTTTCTCTAACGTACTTCATTTGTTTAAGATTTAAGTGGCAACGCTGGTTGGAATACACTAGAATATTCACGATATTGTTTTGGTACTTAATAAGTGAATTATTAGAATAAAGCATAAATTTGTAATAAAAGTGATTTTACTAGAAAAGTTAAACAGTGTTTTATCTTTTCAAATCCCATCTTGAATGAACAATTCATTCTTTAGATTTTTTTTATTTTTCCTCTTTTTCAAAGCTTGTCCCTCTTTTTCCCCTCAATCTGGGATCACTGGATATCATAGAAGGTAGAGTACAATACAGTCCAAACGACCTATTTAGAGAGTGGCGCAGTGAAAAAAAGCCTAAGTTGTAACTTAGGTTTTTGCGGGATTCGAACCTCGACCCCTTCCAACACACTAACCACTAAGCCACTGCGCCTACGAATGGTTTTTCACTAAAGTATTTATTATAAATGTTGTAGAACAGATCTCTAAGATAGGCATGCCGTTTTCATAGCCTAGCCGAGTCAAAAGCTTAACTAAAGCAGCATTCAGCTTCTTAAGCTCACCTAAGCTTTAGGGCCCTTCTCAAGGTGTCACATAAAACAGCGTCTACACGATCTGGCTTGGGTAAATTACCTCTGCTCCATTACTCAATTACCAAATTTGACTATTCCCATTTTATGTAGGAAACGAAATGAGCCAAAGAGAATAACGGTAGTGACTTTTACGACTCTCCCTGCAAATCCAACTCGACTAGCGACTATCATTTGCCTGAGCAATCTTAATAGACGAACTAGTTCAGCTTACAAAAGCAGACCTGCCATTAAATTCACAAAAACTCTCTCCCTCGCAACAAGTCACATCCTTAAGCACTTCCATTCGTCAAATGGCAAAATTTAAGAAAATAATTACATAACGTTTGCGTGAAACTAACCCCATAAACCTTGAAAGGAAACGACAAAAAATACCGCCACGTATATAAACTAAAATAATTATTTTCCTTCCACAACCCCAAAACAGGACGCCTATGTGCAGGAATGACATGACAAGTGGGAATGAAACAACCCGAACGACCAGCCGTTAAATACAGACGATGACAAATTCCATCTGCAGGGATACTAAATTAAATTTACTGCCTTATTCGCCACCCTCACCAAATACACCTTCGAGTTTGTGCCACACATCGGTATCGCGTTGAAGAATGTAGCAGCGCGTCGGAAAAAAAAAAAAAAATAATAATAATAAAGTTCAACTACAGACAATCGTATAGGCAGTCCACCCTTGGAAGCAGTAAACCTCCAAACGGATTCCAAAAGCTGACCAGAATGCTGATGAACTTGTTAGGAGCAATGATAACGATGATGATGACGACAACCAGCGCATTGGTGCGCTATTCAGCAACCGATGGCAATCGTGTAAGCGTAAGTGGACTGACGCTCCTCAGTCTGGCTAAAGCGCGATGCCGCGTCGCAATTCCTATTGACTAATGACTCAATTTCGCTTTGACAAGGAAGGAATTCAAAATTAATTATTTTATACACCAAAATTAATCAACTCAACAAAAGGCGATCATTAATCACCTTATACGTTATACCTGGTGGTGGGTGTTGCCAATGGATGGATGCTACTGTGTGCTGTGTAACTTGAAGTTTGCTGCAAGGTGCTGGGACTGCCATCCCGAGGAGAGTGGATAATTGTATTGCGGCACCGTCACACCCAGCAAAATCACGTGGAATTTTCACAAAGCTCTAATCTTATTACGTGGCGGAGCTCACCCAGATTGCCAGGCAGGTTCACTGGGATAAACAGAGTCCAAGCGCCGGCGATATAGAGGTGAGAAATTATATGTTTGTGATTTGCAGACTTAATCGATGCTGATTAAAGAGGTGCAGCTCTCCCAGAGCATGTTCTATACCGGTGAAAAGTTGTGCGATTTTACGTTCACGGTTTGGTATCTCGTGGATGTTTGATGAAAGGTCCGCGCGATTGAAATAATCAATGATGTCAGTGGAAGGGTGTACCTGTAATTTGCACAGGAAAAGGCATTAGATCATAAAATTAAATCCATCGATCTAAAGCATAAAAAATAAGTAAATAAATAGCTGGCGCAACAGATCCGTAGGGACCCTAGGCCTTGTTTCGTTTGTGACGAATGGAAGGGATATACAAATTTATGTCGAGTCCATACGGCTAATTGGGCACCTGTTTCATGACAGTTTTACCCTCGGCTGTTTGTCAGACTTTCGCGAAAGGCGCAGTGGAGAAAAACCTTAGATAAGACGGACTTTTTTCCGGGAATCGAATTTTGGACCGCTCCCGCAGTAGTACACCATCGACAGCATACTTAAGGTTAATAGGCATGAGATGTAGAAAAGACTATAAAGCTGAACGGTTATTACTAAGGAGGTCCACCGAAGGCCAAGAAAGTCTGCAATTTGATACAACAATTTCTACGATTTTAAAACGGAAACTTCAGAAGAAAAGAGCGGCCAAAATAACTCCCTGGGTAATTATAAATTTGTTTATTTCAGATGCGGATTTACCACCCAAGCTTAAACCTCGTCACAAGGACCGAACTCATCAACTCATACTTGTATATGCATTGATGGACAAACCGTTGAGAGAGTAGAGAGTTTCCAATACCTTGGGAGTATTGTCTCAACCGATGGCGGAACCGAACTGGATATAGCCAGCCAAATAGGTAAAGCGAAGTCTGCGGTTGGGGTGCTATATAAAATTTTGCGAAGTAATGCAATTAGCTTAAACACCAAGCTACGACTGTTTCGTTCCAACATTGAGTCCGTGTTGCTACTATCACAAGGGAGCTGCAAACGTTCGTTAATAGGTGCCTGCGTAATATCTTTAGGATTTTCTGTCCAAATCGTATCTCGAACGAACAGCTTTATGAGAGAACCGGCCATGAACCTATTGGCACAGCCATTCAACGACGAAAGTGGCAGTGGATTGGTCACACTTTCCGAAAAGGTGACAGGTCCATAGCTAACTACGCGTTGCAATGGAGCCCGCTTACTCAGGATGACAGGATACGCGGCGGTCCTAGAAGTACATGGCGTAGATCAGTCGAGAAGGAAGCACGGCTACTGGGTAAGAGTTGGGGAGAGCTGAGGCACATTGCCCGAAACCGCACACGATGGCGCGTAGGCGTTGTAGAGGCCCTAGGACCCACAAGGTGATAAAGGACATAAGGAAGGATCACCAGGGTTATCTCTGGAAGACTGACAAAAGAAACTAGGAACTTCAGTTTAACATCAACTGGGCAATGAATAAACAGACACGATTCCTAAAATCTATATGATCGTACTACAAGTCAGTGATATAAAAAGGTATGAAACCAACAAACTTCTCTGTGAAATCGAGAGGGGCACTTGCAATTTTTTAGCGCTGCCTAAAGATGCTGGAAAACCCATTCACTTGTCAATTAGTCTTTCATTCTTTCTCTTGTGAACTTTAAAAATACTATCGGGCCAACGTCGAAGTAAGTATGGTTCTTAATGCGATTCGACATACATACACTTTCATGGTAGTGAGGTAATGGAATCTGCATTGTTATCAAATTGGACGAATAATATCGGTAAAGCTACAATATGTCAAATTTACCTTGTTCAGCAGAAAGTAGGAGCTGTCAAAATGGGAGCCGCCGAAAAAAGTTTGATGCGATCAGTTCGACTTCGGATACTTTTCCGTCGTACCTGCTATACAATGTGGGAATAGTTCCGAAACTAAATATGATAAATATTTTGTTTAAAAAAAGCTCTAATAGATGCCACCTTTTATACTTAGGCCTAAACCTTCTTTCCCGCCTTAATAGCGATGAAACTAGAGGCATAATGACTTAAAAACACGTTCTTAAGATCGACTTCCGTAATCGGGGCCTTGATTACCCCACACCCAGCTACAATGAAGATTTTGTCAAAATTGATGGAATATCCATTCGAACAGGAAACAGTTTTGACATCGGTACCAAGCTGCTTTCACACCCAATAGACTTTTATTAGAGTATAGGTATATACCGCAGAAGTCCAAGTTACGGAACTACAACAATGCTTTGCTTCAACCTCTTAACTTTCGAGTTATATTCGACTTCAAATTAATAAGAACATCAGCGGAGAAAAGATTAAATGAAAATCTTTTTTTTTTCGTTTAAGAAGGCTCCTTTGAAGCATTTGAACGAGCTTAGCAATGGTAACTACAAAGGTTAATATAAGTTCTTGGCTTTCTATTAAATCGTTTTCATTGTTAAAGGGTTTTGGAGAAGTTCATGCTGAGCTTTGACAGATCAGCGGGATTTTCCCATCATCATCCGCACAGACGTATGAGTAGAGCTGTGATGCCAAAACTTAACTTGGCTTTTATTATTATTTAAAAAAACTGTATCTAAAAAAACGCACAGGGAACTTGAGGGAGAGGTTGTTGGAGCCTGGTTGTTTGGTTTATGTGTTAATTTCAGATCCAATTTTATACACCACTAGCTGTTCCTACCCGGCTTTGCCCTTGTTAAAAAAAATTATTTCCGTAAAGAAAATCTACTAAATAATTCAAATCATGTAGAATTTTTGACAAATACGATCTCACTGCATATTGCGATCGAAATAAAAAATAAAAACGCCCAAGTGCGAGCGTCACTCGCTCACTGAAGGTTCCGTACTTATTTAGAGTTGGAATAGAAATTGCGAAGTTTTTTTTGCAGGTGAGGTACCTAAACTACAAAAGGAGCGTACCTTACATAGCGATTGGCGGATTTTTGTAAATATCTTTTAAAATATTAACTTTTCGGCAAAACATTCTTCGGCACAAATGTATCTACGAGCATGATCTACAAAAAAGTAGATGTCCATTTTTTTGTAAATCAAGAAATAAACAGCTTTTTGTGCGAATGAAAATATCTTTTCATCGAATTACTTATTACTCTAAAACCAGTCGATGTATCGCATTTTGCATATTGCAAATTTTAGCCTGCTACGCCAATTAGTTTCTGAGGTAGACCTAGGTACAAAATTGGTCTGGTGGGTTCGGACAGACGGACAAAAAGCGAAACCTTTAAAAAGGAGAAAATTCCCCGAACAAAATGTATGGAAATTTATTTTTTACAAAATTTCCAATTTCTTCTTAAAATTTTCCAATTTCCCGCCGTACGAACCTTCCTTGGGCCTAGGCAAACACAACAAAGAAAAGATAGCTCAAATCGGACGATCCGTTGTCGAGTTATAGGCGGTCTTGTATGTTAAAATGGCTATCGAAACACTTAGGTCGTTAATCGGTCCATTGTGCATAATGGGCGGTCTTACGGATGCAACTTTGTTTTATTATATAGATAAGGGAGCAGACAGCGCGAATATGACCACCAACAACTCACACCTCACCGAAGAAAGTGATACGTGATACCTACCATATGAGGATATAAAATTAAGTTCGAACTGGGTTACTTCCTGCAGCTTTTGATTCTTTTCTAATAGTCAAGCTAAAAATGTATACCGATGAAGTTGGTCCCTTACACTGCATCCTACTCCCCCCAAACCAAAATTCGAAAGAATTGAAAATACGTCTCCGTTGTCTCTATCGCTACTTACCTATATACATAACTAGTGCAGTCTACTCTCCAGACTTAATTAATGATTTCTCTGCCATGATGTGTCCCCCCGCAAATGGCCTCGTCTGGCATACGCTAAAGAGACAAACCTTGCAATATGCGCGCCTCTTGTTCATCCACTCATCTTCTATGTCATGCCTGTCTGAAAAGATTCATTCAAGTGTAACGAAATTATGGATGCACTTGAACATTGAATGATGGAGAAGAGAAAAAAAGAAAATACCTCATGCAATCTACATCACTCAATTTCTGTATACGCTCCAGCAGCCGAAGTCAACAACCTCTTCCGCATAGGAAAAACGCGAATGCGTCCTTCTTCCATCATGTTCATGGGATCGCAGTGTATATTCAATTTATATTCCAACACTCTGGCTCCACTGGATTTTGTGCTTTGTTTTCGTGGGCGACAGCAACGACAACAACTACAACGATTACGACAAACTCAATCGCACAAATTGACCCAAATTCAATCTTACAGCGGACTTGAATAAAAAAGATATACCTACACTTGTTGAGCGCACAGCTACTGCTGCTCAATTGCGAATTATCCCACGCATGCTCCTCGCTCCTTCTCTCTCTATCTCTCTCTCTCTCTCTTTCCCTGGAGGGAAAAATGTCATCTTTCGCAGATGGATAGTAATTATTATCGAGACATATGAGCTCATCATCAAGACCACCCTCATGCATTGCATTTTGCATCGTAAAGCGACATTCAATCTCCCCCCGCATCCCACATTGCTTGACAGTTGACAATAGGGCGGACAAGATTTATAAGCATACGAAATACGATTTTTATATTATTTACACGCGGATGGCGGATCTGCATTCTGCATTCTGCAGCAACAGTTTGCACGCACACAGCCAGGCAACGTTCAACAGATGAAGGGGATGTCCATTCGAGTTTCCCCCTCAATGGCAGAACGCATGCCCGTCGCAGCACTGGAACGTGTACCTGTGTGGGAAAATCTCCCCTTATCCACTTTACCGGGTCAACAAAATACCACATCATCCCTTACTGAATCAACAGAGGGTTGTTTATTTTGCAAATTGTGTCACACAGCCCCTATCAGTGTTGGGGGTGACCAATCCAATTCCATTGCGTTCCCTTATCCGGCTATAAGTACCAGAGCCGCCCGGGCAGGGCATACTACAGAGCAACACAAGACTTAACATTCCGGAACACACAATTCCACTCCGAGATAGGGTCCTCGTTGTCGCCACCGATGTCGCACCAGAAGTACGTGGTCGTTGGCCCCGTTCGCATATAGTAGCGCGTTATTGGCTTTTATTCGGTTATTCAGTCTCGAAAATTCCCTACTTATGGCCACACTGCCGCATTGTACAGTCGTGATCTAAACAAGTCTTGTGTAGGTTCGCAAAAAAAAAAAACCATATCCTCTCTGTAGGAATCAGGCTCTCGTCCGCCCATAGTGTGATTAGTGCGAGTGCACATTTGGGTTGCAATTAGTTTCGGTATCGGGTTTGAATTATTTCCTTTTCTCAGATATATACCTTCAAGGATCTGCCTGTGAGATTTCGTGTGAAATTTGATCGAATAGGGCCCCAAAAGAAGTGCGTCTTAGGTACGCGATAAAAGTAGTTACCAGATACAACAGAATCGAAAAGAGCGAAGACAAAAAGGAGTCCACCGTTTCGGATCCTTGTGCGCCACATTATCATTAATTAATCAGAGTGCAAGTGTATGACATAAAAGAAGAAAAGAAAAAAACATACCCAGCGAAAGAAAGGATTCTTCTTTCCGGTTGATCCTTTTCAATACTATTATAGTCCTTCGTCATCTGGTTCTTCTGAGTTTTTTGTTGTTGTTTGGCATAGTTGTTTTTGCGGGGAAAACAACAGGATTTTCTACCTTTCAGGCAAAAGGAATCCAGCTTGTAGCTTCGAAGTTACGAAGGAACAACAGATAGCATCGTGTAAGTTTAGATTTTAATTAAAACAGACAAAAGAAGAATAAAAGTGATCCTTAAACATTTGCTATGAAAAAGAGGGTGGACATACGATTCCCCAACATGGTATACTCGTATCCTTGTTCCAGGCGAGAAACCGCAAACTGCATGTGGTATTACCTCCCTTTGACAGAAATGTGTTGGCTGGCCGGCTTGTTTAGTGCATTTCAACCACCCGCCGTCGCCGCCGACGTCGTCTTTGTCAAGTTGGTGTGCCTTGTCCTCTGTATCAATGACAAGGATTCATTTTCATTTTGCTTGTGATTTGAGACTGATTCTGGGTTGTCCTTTCTGTTTTTTTTTTCTTCTTTTTTTTTTATTTCCTGCAGTTGGGTTACACCTTGCAGTTGGGGTTATGTTTGTTATATGATATCCTGGGGGAAATTGATTTGAGATTTTTTTTTCTTGCTTTGCTGGTGCTCACTGAGGAGGTGGGTTTCATGGTAAGGTACCGTGATTTAGGTTTGGTTATGGGAATTTAATTTTCCTTGTTGGGATTTTTCCGTCCTTTCTTTGTTAATTTCCTTTTTGTGGTTTAGCTTTGCAAGGGATATTGTTTCTTTTATTTTTTATTTTGTGTATTTTGTAATTAAGAAGCAATTGGTAAGCCCATAGAGGCCACAAGGGTGCTTACCCAATCACTGTTATGTAAGAATAAAACAAGCGGAGGCGAAATTAATGAGCCTTGTTGGGAATGCAAAACGTTGCTTTATGGTGGAGGGGGTGTGTTTTTTTGTTCCCCTGTGCAGATAAATATATACATAATTATAATAAAGGGTGTAGGTAGCAGGCGGAATAATTTAAATGCGAAAGCAGGATCTTATTGAGCTGAAATTCGGAGCAGGACCGGCCAGTTGGTGAGGATGATTTTCGAACTTTATTGGGCTTAGAACGGTACTTGGAGGTTCTCGAACTTTGTGGTATTAGCACAAGAATTTTCATTCGAAATTCGACTCAAAGGCGACCGTTTTCTAATTGTTTCTCATTCTCATCTCGCGATTAAACATAACCTATAAAACACTGCAGTGGAGAAAAAGATACGTTTTCTTCGATTTTAAGCGATTCTGAACAGCTATCTATCCGCATTCGCGTTCAAGTTAAAGAGGGATATGAGAATTACACCTCCTTATACATAATATTAAGCATTAATGGGCTAATGTATAGATATTTCCCAGGAGAAGCAGCTTGCAAGTAGCCCTGTGTACTTCAATTAGCCTCCAACACTCAAAATATAGTTCCTCGATTTTTATACTGATCTGCAAATGCACAGTACAGATCTTAGGTTACCGAAAAGTCTGCTTTTATCTATATCTGTCAGACGTTCTCGCACGTTTCCTTAGAAGGCAGTGATAAAATTCCAAAATGACGTTGCCTAGTTTATAAAATTTATCTTGATCTCTTGTTAAAACATAATGTGAATTTGTCCTTGATAATCTTTGCCTACCAAGGATTGTCTATTCAGCTTGGTAGCCTTTAAGAGTCTTTCTCTGATATGATATCCTTTTTTCCCAATAATCTAGTTTCACCTCTGTTTTTGCAACCTCATTAGCTTGCCTATTTCTCCCCAAATCGAAGTACAGGGTGGGCCAAATACAAGTTTCTTTTAAAAAATACAATAAAATTAACAAAATTAACTTTTTTCTATGTATTATGGCCTTATAAGTAAGAGAAAACCTTCCCATTAATTATGGAACACAATGTCGCTCAAGTGGCTGCCTCGTTTGGCTTCGCAGTAGCGCATTCTGTCAGTCCAATTTTTCAAGATATTCTTGATGGCTTCGTAGCTGTAGCTGTAGCGTACAGATAGCTTGGATGATATTGGCCTTAAGTGCTCTAATCGTTCCCAGATTATTGGCATAACATCGGTCCTTCACGATTCCCCAATAAAAAAAGTCCAAAGGGGTAAAAACAGAGTTCCGAGGCGGTCGATTGACATCGCCAAGACGGCTGATAACACGATTTGGGAATTTTGAGCGCAAAGGATCGATTGTGGCATGGGCTGTGTGGTATGGTGCGCCGTCCTGCATGAACCAGAGGACTTTCAAATCCACGTCTCCAATTTCAGTAAACGAAAATATCGGTTAACTCTTTGCACAAACTTGCGTACAGCAGACGCGGTGGGTGCTTCGCACTGTTTGACCTACACAGCGCGCACTTTGGAAATAAGTTTTCAATGTTTTCTAACGTTGCTCAAGCATTAAGAGACCTATTCCGTTCCGCGGAGGTATGCTACTGACTTTCTGTCAAGATTTCGAGCGGGAAACAGCTGTCAGTGTCAAAATAACCTATGATTTAAAAAGTAATCAATAGATGACCCACCCTTTATGTTGGTACCCAAAAGGGTACGACTTGGTTCTGACAATATAATGCCTTGAGCTTAGTGCGACGGCTTCCAAGTATTTATGTTATTAAAGATTTCAGTTTCATGATATCCTTCGCATTAGCTATGTCATTAAAAGACACTGCTAATGTGATATAATCGGACACTCCTTATATGAGCTCATAGACAACTTCAAGTGCAGATCCTCGGCGAAGATTTCAGAGCTTTTAAGCAGGTTTACGGCCATCTACATAGATTGACATTTTATTTTATTTAGAGTCCAGCAGTAGTTCGTTTAAAATTGTCAATCGCCCAAACAAAAGCTGTTTATGTTTTAAAAAATTCCTAAATGACACAATGTGTCGAACTGTCCCTTGTGATACAATAGGTTTGCTACGGATCGATACCCTTATTTCTATTATGCCTGAGAGCTTATTTTGAAAAGAGGTTTTAATAAGTGTTATTCTTGTTGTGAAGAAGTCTCGTTGCAACTCTTGTTAAACCTACGGTTTGATGCCAAATCGAACACACAGATAAGATGAACACATGCGACATTAGACAGTTCAAAAGAAAAATTTTAACCGCGCATTATAATAAAATTCTAAAGTTTATTCTTTGCATGAGGACTTGTAGACTTATATCACTTTAGAAGTACTCACGTAATTCATATGAACTCTTTAAGAAATACTTTGCTGTTAATATTTAGGAACTTTTAGTTTTTATTTCCTCGAAATAGGCCATTTTCTTGTGATACACGCAGACTTTACATTTTTAGGTGTCAGCCAGTAATGCCAACCCGCATCGAAGTTCCCATGCCTTTTTTTTTTTTAAATATCCCTGTTTTTGGAGATAAAAAGATAAAAATTGCTTACAAAATCTTGATCGATTGATAGGTAACTTTTTGCTGTAATCTAAGAAGCTATAGGAGCATTTTGTTCCAGCTTTTTCGTATATAAATGTCTTTGACGTAGATGATTGGGTAATTTGAAAATGAAAATGAGTGATGAAACTTTGATTGAAGTACTAGATTTACCAAATTCAAAATTTATTTGTAGGGATTGATTGTAGATAAAAACATCTCACAAAACTTATGCCATTTTTATCAAAATGAATACTCAATTCCTTAAGCATCGAAATTATGGCTCAGTTGTGGCATCACTGGCTGTCAGCTCAAAAGTGCCCATCTTTCATTGAAAAGTGTCATCGCACGTTACTTTTTTTTTGTTTTTGTGCGTACTTTTTGTTGAAATGTAAATTGTGTTAAAGAAGAAATGGCGTTTCAACTGTCAGATTTCTTGACAATATCGGATCTTCTTCTCATTTTATTTTCCCTCTAATCATCCTATAAAACATAAATCTAAAACGATGTTTTCGAGATGCCGGCTGTTTATTTTTAAGCGAGAAAAAAAAAAAGACTTGGGCCTTACCAATAAAGATTTTTAGTGTCGACTTTAAACTTAAGTAGTGGCTATATTTTCCAGGAAATTTCAATTTTAGTCATAATAACGGGTGATTTTTTAGCTGGTTTGGTTTTGGCAACACTGGTTTTGACAGCTGACGTGTGTTTAGTACCTTGTGTCACTGTCAAACAGCTTCAGTTTGGTTTGCAATTTAACCATGGATCGTCTTGAACAACGCTTGCAAATTATTGAATTTTACTATCAAAATTCGTGCTCGGTTCGAAATGTTCATCGCGCGCTGCTTCCATTTTATGATCGGCATTCTCGACCTTCTGAGCAGTCTATTCGGAAGATTGTGACCAAATTTCGCACCAAATTTACTTTGTTGGACATTAAACCACCAACACGTTTACGTACTGTGCGTAGTGAAGAAAATATTGCGGCCGTATCAGCTAGTGTGACAGAAGACCGCGAAATGTCGATTCGGCGCCGTTCCCAGCAGTTAGGCCTTTGTTACAGCACTACGTGGAAAATTTTGCGGAAGGATTTGTGCGTAAAGCCTTTTAAGATACAGCTTGTGCAAGAACTAAAGCCAGCCGACTTACCGCAACGCCGAATTTTTGGTGAATGGGCTCTTGGAAAGCTGGCCGAGGATCCGCTTTTTTATCGAAAAATTGTGTTCAGCGATGAGGCTCATTTTTGGTTGAATGGGTACGTAAATAAGCAAAATTGCCGCATTTGGAGTGAAGATCAGCCAGAAGCATTGCAACAGCTACCAATGCATCCCGAAAAAGCCACTGTTTGGTGCGGTTTATGGGCCGGCGGCATTATTGGGCCATATTTCTTCAAAGATGATGCGAATCGCAGCGTTACTGTCAATGGTGAACGCTACCGAGCGATGATAACAAACTTTTTTTTGCCCGAAATGGAAGTTCTTGACTTGCATGATATGTGGTTTCAACAAGACGGTGCCACATGCCACACAGCACGCGAAACAATGGCGCAATTGCGAGGCGAGTTTGGTGAACAGTTAATTTCACGTTTCGGGCCGGTCAATTGGCCGCCTAGATCGTGCGATTTGACACCATTAGATTATTTTTTGTGGGGGTATGTCAAGACTAATGTGTATAGGGACAAGCCCGCTTCGATTGACGCACTGGAAGCCAACATCCATGCATTCATTCGTGAGATACCGGCCGATATGTGTGAAAGAGTATGCCAAAATTGGACTCAGCGGATGGACTACCTGAGACGCAGCCGCGGTCAACATTTGCATGAAATTATCTTTAAACATTAAATTGCAAGGTTCAAACTATCGATTCAAATAAATATTTCATTCATTTTTTCGAATTTTTTGTGTTTTTTTTTTAAAAAAAGTTCTAAACCTCTTAAAAAATCACCCTTTAGTTACAGAGCTGTTTTATTTTCTCGTTAAATTAAAAATGTCGGTGGTTCGCTGAAATTTTAGGGCTTCTATTTGTAGAGCTCTTCTAAACTGCATCGTTGAGTGCAAAAATAGTAAAGCTCAAAAAGTCTGATATGGACTTAGCATCGTTGTTCCAAATAGCTGAGCTTACAACCAAAATGTTTTATTAACTAAAATTGTTTGTTCGTTGTTAATAATATGGATCGATAGTACGAACATAGGTTAACGAAATACTTCCACAGCTAGTAACGTAAAGTTTTCGACATACGATCCGCCTCAAACAAAATAAAAAAAATTGCATAAATTCGACACCTTTGAAATAAGGCGCTCTTAAGAAGGATGAGTTAGGTAGGTAGGATGAACTGATTGCCCTTGGCATGCAAATTTGATACGAGTCTGTGTCCCTGTCCATACCAACCACATAATTCTAAGAATTGATTTGAAAAATTGAAAAATGAAGCAAACCCAAATATCCCCATTATTCTTTCATTGCCTGGTTGTCAAGTATTTATGGTAGGTATCTGTTGTACCTTACCTGTATATTGCTCAAGTGTTGGTAAATTCAAAGGTGTGCAAGGTTACAATCTTTAATATTATAAAATTTGAAATTCAAGAAGCTGACTCATTGAAATCAGAACCTAAAAGAATTTTTCATCACGTTTACCTGACTGGAGGCGGCTCGTTGAACCGTTTATAACCTGTGCCCTTATATCCTTCGAATTATTGCAATAAGTATGCGCTGCCAGGCATTTGCAAGCAATCTTTTTGAAAGTCTTCGAGTATCTTATGTTCGCAATGGGTAAGGAAGGACAACGAATGTTATTAATATTTTTTTTTTGGTTCAGACAGTCTCCAGGCTAAGATATTGTTTGAGAAGATCATAAAATTTAACTGCTTTAAGCTAACGATGGCGTATAGTGAAAACTACGGCGCATGTATTGCCGTTTAAGATTTGTCTGCCTCCGAACTCAGCCAACACACAAGAAACTGGGCTTAAAGTTCCATCAGTAGCTTTGCGACAATTATTTGCTTGTATTTTAAAATCTACATCTTGGAATGAGAATAATTGCTTGCATTAACCATAGGAAACACCTTTGTTCGACATTTTAATAGGATGGGTTAAGTGGCTATATCCCGTCACAAACACGCAAGCAAACAACAATTTTATATGCAACTTTGTCATAAAATTGGAATAAAAGAGTGCATAGATTGTTGTTTGTAAATATGTCCATTCTGACATCGCAAATTATATCTGAACATTCGAAAAACGAATTTTATTTTTTATTCGAAAAACCGCCGGACACAGGCCTGACTTCGTGAGACCCAGTCCCGTGATTTATTATTTTTTTCCAGCGGCACAATAATAAAAAGTTACTCCAACCAAATTAATTTTCATTCATCATCTGGCAATTAAAAAAAAAAATAATAACTCATCAGCGTGTCATCGTAAAATGTTTGGAATATTTCCCTTCACTTTCGAGTGTCCTTCTGCTAAATAAATCCCTCAGAGACTAGACGAAAAATGGCAAAATCCTTGACCATGACCATGTCCTCAGAGCACACTTAAAAAAAAAAAGAAGAAAAATGAATTCAATTTGTAAAAATGAATCACAAAAAGGATGCCCCACTCTTTGCATAATATAATTATGTACCAACAACATTTTTGTGGATAGGTACCTACTCCTGTATAAATAAACGAATCGGATGTAAGTGTCATATAAATACCCATTCAAATATTCCCGTAGCCCCATGCAGAGGCAGACTGGGTGCAGATAGGGATGTTTCACAGGATCCAACCGTCATCAGCATCATGATGATCATGATCATGATGATGACATTTCTTATTTTCATTTGCCATTTGCCAGTGGAATGTGGAAGGGGAAACCAACAGCGGAAAACGGAAAGACATGACAAGTTTCTTGTTTCCTATTTTTTTTGTTCACTCCACACATACACCTACTATGAAGACGACGACCACCCTTTGGCTGGTGGTGGTGTTGTTCGTTGAATCCCTTTTCAATATAGCTCATTGACAAAACCTCACCCACATCCACACGCCCGGATGCCTTTCTGAAAAATGTGAAAATGCAAAAAGAGACAGTGAGGACCAGAGCGAAGAAAAAAAAAAAAAAAAAAACACCAAACAACCCCTCATATCAATGTTAAAGTCGACAGCTAGAATAGCAGTTGGTATTTAAGGAAGAAAAAACAACGACAAAGTACTTGAAACGCAGGACTGGGGAATACATATATGCGCATCCCAATCCCAAGGTCCTATACACACTGCTATCCTGCACAATTCACTCGACGTTCTGCAATAACGTCGGATGATTTGCCATTGCCATTCGGTTTTCCCTTCTTTTATTCGCCCCAACTACACCATTTTTCGCTTTCTTATTTTTGCATTTCCGTTTGATTACTATCCACAAGAATATTGGCGCAGAAGTGCTGCTTTTCCTTCTGGTGGTGGAATAATGATGGTAACTCCATCTACCAGTGGGTGGGATAGTTTAGAATGATTGCACAAACTAACAACAACAAAAAGACCGTTCCTGCCATTCGTTCCCTTAAGCTGGGTGCTCCGTGCTCCCTGTGTTAGTTTCTTTTGCAATCTCAGCCAATTTTCTTTTAATTTAATAAAACACAAGAAAATGCCAGCCACTGGAGGAGAAAGGGGAAACGAGGATGGTGGCGAATTGCTGTGTGGCACACTTGAAAGAAACATGGCTGTTGGCCTGTTGGAGCTGCTGCAACAAATTGGATATAAATTCGTTGTCCTCTCGAACGATTGGTCCTACCATTGACTGGAACTAAGTGCCGATATCAGCTAGAAATTCACTCGTGTTTGCAAAAGGGTACTTGACACCATCCCAATGGAATACTAATTGAGGTGCAACTTTTAGTGGAGGGTTAGGCTTTCGGAATTGATTGTGTAAATTGAGCATCTATAGATGGAGTAACAAAGTTTAGAATAAGATGCCTATTAGTATAGGTCCTTTGCTGCATTGAAGAGCCACAGGAAAGGAAAATGCATGCAATGCAATAATATGTCAAACTGATTGGGTTGGTGTAATTGTTCGTCTATATGAAGTTGAGGCTTGAGCTGGGCCAAATAAGAGGCTTTATTGGTTTTTGACAAAAGTGGGTTCAAGTTAAATAAGATGCTCGATCCCTTTTGGCCGCAGAACCATTCCATTAGGTTTATTAATAGTCAGCGCACGCATCAGATTTAAAATACAGCTCTAGACTTGGTTTCTCACTCCCAGTTGTTTCTGTTAATTTTATTTTTAGGACAAATTGTGGGGATCTTTACAATTTTATGCTATGTATGAACGGTTTAGATGCTTAAACTTTCAAATTTTGCCAGACTTTCGTCTCGCATCGCAGTCTAAGCAACTCTTGGTGTTATTTCATTATTTCTATTTTTTTGGAGGGAGCCCAGCACTTGAATTACCGCATCCGTGAGCGAGCAATGCGTTACTGAATTTTGTGGATTTTAGGTACCTGAAAAACAATAAAAAATTCAGACACGTAGTACTCGATCACGGACGCGGTAATTCAACCTCAGGTCTAAGTTAAGGCACTCACTAAAATTTCCAATAAATATTCTTAAGCTAAGATCACACGTGTCATTTTTCGTGGAAAATTTTGACATGCCGACGTCATTACGACGAACACTTGTCCTAAATGGCTCGCACTACGTTTGATCGCCTGTCAAGCATCTGATCTGGTACTCTCACGAGAGACACATGAGTGACAGTAGAAAGAGAGTTTTTGTGACGTTAGCCTGTCAAAATTTGCCACGAAAAATGAAACGTGTAATCTTAGCTTTAAAGCTTGGATAAGTCACTCGTATCACTGAAAACTTTGATGACAATACTGGTCATTCTCTTAAAAAGTATTTTTTTAAAACTGATCCTTTTGGAAATGCAAGTGCGGATTATACAAGATTATTCGGAGCTGTTTACTTGCGAACTTGTATTTTCGTCTGTAAGGTTATGAATGATTTTTGCAACAGCAGATATTTGTCGTGTCCGCTTGTGAATTTTTATGAAATCAAAAGTCAAATTTAATAAATACGAGTAGACGAGCACACACTTCAACCGTAAGACTCTGAGAATATTTCTTTGTGACGGATGGATGGATAGGCCGTCGATTTTGGCTTGATAACTGGTTTTTGAATGTGTTTTTTTTTTTTTTTTTTAAACTATTAATAGAAATAACTTGATTTGAAAATAATATGAAATAAGAGACTCCCGGCTTTGTAAAATGCTATCGCAATTTTTTTAAGTATTTCCACTGATGTTGATTTCAATTTTACTTCTTTTTTTTTTTAAATTACCCTCTGCTTAAACAGAACGAGATAAAACCCATTCTCATAGTAAAAATTGCCCTCTACCAAAAACCTTTAAAATTTTTTCGCGCCGAAGTCATCGTCATGAACAGATTTGATCGAGAAAAGTCTAACCATTTTTTTTTTTCAATTTCTTACGTAGATCTTGGGCTTAAATATAAAAAAAAACACATCTATCAAGCAGCTGGATTTGATGATATTTGGTTCGTAACGTCATCCTGAAGACTGTCAGTTGTAAAAAAAAATGCAATGTTGTTGAAGAGCTTTAAGCTTCATTTGGAAAGTTTACGGCAGATATATAGTAAATTATTTAACTTCTGTTACTCCAACTAGGAATATTTGATAAAAATGTTTGAAAGCATTCGAAAGATGCATAACAGAAGATACCTACAGTTGCCTTGATAAAAAGCGAACAATTTGCGGCTCATATTTTGCATTAACTTTGCCTGATGTGACCTTGCACACTTTATCTGAAAATATTGCAAACATTTTCATTTACATCATCTTTCTGTAAAAATTCATACGAGCTTTGTAAAGATCTTCGCATTATATTCTTCCGCGCGGACTTCGGCGAATCGCAGCAGATTCTTCCACGGACATTCTCCTCGACGTCCACCATTGCACTAAAAACATAGTAGCAATCGCTTGAGATTCGCAGATGAACTTGCCGGCGAACGAAATCTTCTCCTTGGAGAAAATCTAAGAGAATTGCCTGGTTTACTCAGTTCTGTTCAGATAGAACAGTCTTCCTATTGCTATGTTAAATATTTTCTTTCCTAAACTGGTCCGTCAGCAGTGTTACCCCTGAACATTTTCAGAAAGAGTTCAAAAAAGAGTCCCGGCTGAAAAAAAGAAGAGACCCATTCCAATTCATATGTTTTATACCCTTGTCCCGATTAAAGAAAAACACTTTTTTTTTATAAAACATCACCACTGGGCAAACTCTAGTAATCATAATTCAACTAAACACAGACGCAGAATGTAAGTTTCCTCACAAATATATTGACAAAATGCATAAATTATGTCAATACTAGTAGGAAGTAAATTATGTTTACGGATTAAGTCACCTAAAGGGGTTTCACAAGTTTATGATTAAATTTTATAAACAATAAACAATTTCACAAATTTTTAGAAAGATGGGTCCGAAGTCCGGCCTGTAAAAAAATATAGACGAAATGACTCTAAAGCTTCCCCGAAGATACAACGCTGTCTGTCAGTTGCCAAGTGCTCCATGTGCCTTATTGTTAATCAAAGCTGCCATGATAACTTGTTGTTTTCAGAAACCTTTAAAGATAACGAACCATAAGAACTGAACTGCGCACAATTTGTAGGTTTCGAGAGTCCATTTCCTCAAACAACAGAGACTCGTAGAACTCTAGACTCTAGAAATCGGTCTTAAAATTTGTATTTCATCGGGTGGTTTCTCAAAAAGCTACCATACAGTGCGATATGTCTTTAGTGTGCGAGTGAGAGGTGTACTCTATCTACCAACAGTTGATGAAAGTCCAAACGAACCGCGACAAAACCACAAAAGACAAAGAAGTTCAATACGTCCCAGTAAAATCACGAAGTATAAACGCTGTCTAAAATATTCCAAAGCTCATGGCTTTTGTTGTGAATCCACCATTTTTGCATACATTTAACTCGAGTCTTAAGTGGCTCACGTTACTTAAAGATTTGAGTCGGCAAAGTCTCCACCTACAAAGACTCAATTTATCAATCGATCTTCAAAAGGTGCCCCTTTTTGTCGCTCTTGCAACCGTCAAAATATTTCTTAATAACAAATTAAATTTCTGATTGAATGTGGTCTGAAACAAACCAGTTATAGAAAGGAGTAAAGTCACGGACTACACGAGACGATGAAGTAAAGCAATTGACTTAAGTCATTGCCGCGTCACACCCCTCACCGGCGCCATATCAATTTCTGCTCAAACGAGCATTTAATTAATGAAATGGGGAACTTCTCCGCTATCAACTTTAGTCGAAGTCGAGTACGAGCATTACCAAGAAATCCATACGTGAGCTGGAAGTAATCAATTCAATTGACTGTGATGAGCTTACACTTACACACGTTCCCTGAAGCCAGTTATGTATGTGAAAAACTGGAGCAAGCAAATTGAAATATTTTCGCAGTACGCTTTGACTTATCTCGTATGTGATAGAAAGCGAACAAGCAATAAGCTTCGTACGATGTAATTTGAACTCTAGACAAATCCTTCAAAGGAGGAGGGGAATATTTAATTTCGAAATTCCAGAATATTTTATGCAAGCTCTGGCTCACACACTTTCATTAGTACTTGTCGTAATAATTTGATGTCAGTGTTCCTGTTCATATATGGCAATTGGGTTAACTGCCACTTACCCTCATCGATGGTTACCAGTGACGATTACCCAGGTCAGCACAGTGAAAAGGTTTCAAGATCGCCTGTGGGCTTGGTTTTTGGCAATAAATTAACAACTCTATTACATTCTTCAAGTAGTTTACTGCAATAAAAAAACACTCTTACCCAGTCCGCGTTGCTCCTCCTTACTCCTCCCCAAAGGAACCACATCAAAATCAATACATTGGATCCTACGTGATGTGTGAACAAACAGACACATTACTTTCATGTCTTTTATGGAAGACTAAGATGGGGAAAAAAAAAACGAGTTCAAAACAAAAACTTGTGCTCTCTATTACCATTACATATTCGTTTGCTGCGGGGGGGCAGACGGCAGAGACAAACAGCAAAAGACATCTTGTATATGAATATTTTATTTATACCACTCCACCTCGTAAATAACATCTTGAATTTTACCAAACATGTTTGTTGTCGTCCTTCATATTATAGCTGAAGAGGACGACTTCAATGTTCTGTACAAATATATCCGTATTCACGGAGTGGAAAGCACTTACAGTTTTGTTTTATACATTTATTTTTCTTCGAAAAGGTGGTCCTGGGCGTACATGGAAGGAATGGCAGGATTGTCACAACGTTGTCGTCACGCATCGTCACAAAATCGATTATACAGTGATTTATTGCACACATAGTGTTTCGAAATATCATTCTCTTTCAGAGCGTGTGTCGCTATTTCTCCCAACAACTCCCTGCTCTCTCCCCGGGTGGCAATCAATTCTGATGCGATGCCAGTGTCAATTCCATACAGAGCAACACTGCAACTGGGTGGGGGCGGGTGGCGAAAAAAAAAATGCAATTTCCGAAAGTCCACAGTGTTATCACTCTGTGCACCGTTTGTTTACCTTTTATCACACATACAATGCTGCACATTGCATGATAGCTGGTCGTGTGCAGGCGTATAAGGCGTGCTCTGCAAACAACGCCCACGAGGCGAGTTAGAGTATGTCCTTGTGTTTTTGATGTTTCCAACAAAAAAAAAAAAAAAAATTAAAATAAACGAAATGTATGTTTTGGGGATTTTTTTGTCCGTACCAATTCTCATTCCAAATAGCTACCTACATTTAAAAGGGTTGAATTAAATTAAAAAAAAAAACCTTACAAAATGAATTTAGAGAATTGGTTTTGCATTTGGTGTTTACTGGAAATTGAACCTTCAACTTTTGACATATGTAATCAAATTGTCGACCTCGTTGTGATTGCGTTTATAGTTCCGTAGAACAAAAAATAGAGTTAGACTATTGTACGTATTCGACGAACTGAATTGTCACCTACATCGTGCAGTTTTTACCGGTATAGGTATGTTATAGACCACTAGCCAAAAGAGCCCCCTCCCCTACGGACATTGGTTGGTTTAAGTGGTTGTATTCCCGTCTTCTGATGAAGGAAAAACACAAGTAATGCATTGAGCGCCGTTTTGAGACCACACTAACGGAACCTGAAGAAAAGAGAGGAGAAGGAAGTTAAGGGAGCCCAAAATCAGCCTGAGGAGTTGAGAAATTTTATGATCTTGTTGAAATGGAAACTTTGGATGGCCGAAAGGTCATCATTAAAAGGGTGACCTAGTGCACTGCATCTGGTTTTGGCAAGGGCCGCGCACTCAAAAAGAAGATGAAACATTGTTTCACTCTTGTTTCCGTCGGCGCAGCTACGGCAGTGGGTGTTATGGGAGATTCCAAGCCCGGCCGCGTGAGTTCCTAAAAGCCAATGGCCCGTATTAATTGCCGTAAGTCTGGCGACATCTACACGCATTCTGGCTAAGTGGTTGTTTATTGTGGCTTCATCGTAGGTTGGCCAGATGTTCCTTGATATGACGATGTTCGTCAGGTTCATCCATCTAGTCTCGGCCCTTGAGGGGAAGTGCAGGAGGATTTCTCTCTTTACGTATCCCAGCGGAGGGAAGACTTCCTCCGCACGAGAAATGCACAGAGCAGAGCCTCGTCTGGCAAGCTCATCAGCTTTCTCATTCCCCTCAATATTTCTATGGCGGGGAACCCAGACGAGAGTTATTTCAAACCGATGACAAGTCCTGGTTAGTCTGTCCCTACATTCCAAAACAGGCTTTGACGTTGACTTAGTCGGAGCGACAGCCTTAATCGCGGCCGGTCCACGAAGATGACTATTTTTTTCTGGGTGTAGCTATGTTAAGAAGCAGTCAACATGCCTCCTTTATTGCCAGTACCTCTGCTTGAAAGACGCTGGCTGCGTTGGGAAGGCGAAGAGTTTTAGAGATGTCTAATTCTGTTGTAAAAATGCCCGCTCCCACTCCACAGTTCATTTTGGAACCATCTGTGAAGATCAAGATATGTATGTCGAATTCATTTACGACCGCATTCTCCTCCCACTCTGATCTAGAGGGGAATCTAACAGAGAAGTTTTTATGCCAGTTGAGTTTGGTTAAAGTGTAGTCAGTAGATATACGACCTATGCCGTCCGGAAGGGAAAGTAGGATGCTGGTGGCCATAAGGCGTTTCGGACCAACATTTAGATTCCTTTGCACTACAAGCTGCAATGTTTTTTTATGTGCAGATCCACTGGCAGAAAATTGAGAATCACATTGGGCGCCTCGGTCGGACTTGATCGTAGGGCCCCCTTGATTCCAATTCCAGCTGTTCTTTGGACTCTACTTAATTTAATGATGTTAATCGGACATAGATTAACATGGTTTTGTTGAACGAAATATCTAACAATAAATAAAGTCGATTCGAGTCTGCAAAATGAGCTCGCAATACACCCAAGGCCCTGCCTATCATTGATCGGCATTGGATTGTAAGAGCATTAACACTTAAACTCCATTTACACTATTACGCACGCGCATTTTTGCACTAGATGGGATAGAGTGATCTGTTTGTCCGCAGTCAATGCTTATAAAGGCGTAAGACTGAGATCGCAAATCAGACGCCTAAGGTGTCATGGATGTTCAACCCATAATTATTATAGATCCGTAAAGAGGTTATAAACACAAGTTCCGGTGAACAACATTTCTGCAATCACATGAAACCATTTATATTTTCGATTAAAAACAAGTGAAAAAGGATTTTCTAAATACCGAAACCTTAACCCCTCAAAGTCATCAATCGTCCTGATGGAGATCCTTGCATGCTTACTTAAAAAAACAAACGACAGTAACACTATACTTGCACCCGATACTCTCCCCAAAGTCTTTCTGCTGTAGACTGTCAGGACTCAAATGTTCGAATGAGCTATAAGATTGCAAGTTCCAAGATTCTTACTGCTTCTCGCTCTTTTCTATGTACTGAACTAGGTTATGCAAAACATCTGCCCAGAGCCCACCCCAGAAGTTAAACAAAGCAATTGGCCACAAACTTTGTTGTTCCGCTATCAGGTGCAATCAATTGGCAGGTCTCATTACTTTCAGTATCGTGGTTCCTTTCTTCAAAATCACTTAGAGCTCTGTAAGAAACTACCACAGAAGTTGCAGGTATTCTCTGACAACAAAATAATAAAGCAGCTCATTGCTGCTACGAAATCAGTTTTTTTTTTCTGTCCGACGTCATTTCAAAATGTATTATTCGAAACTGTTGGCCACCAAAAAATGAAAAAAAATGAAAAATCACACGCAGAACTTTCCTCCATTCAAAAAATAAGCTAAAAAAAATAAAAAAATAAAGTGCGATTCAAATGAACGCAATTTATTAAAAGTCCTTTTGTCCGCACGTCTCCTCACAGAGAAGTCAAAATAACGTATACACAAACAACAAATAGAAAAAATACATTCCCATTTCGCAGCAGGTCTCCAGGACTCCAGGAGCCAAATAATCTCCAAATAGAGACTTGGAAACAAAAAGAACTCGAACAAACAAACTTCCTCAGAGTTGAAATAAAAAATAAATAAAAAGGATAATTCTGTTGGCATGAGTACTTTTTCTTCTGAAAAGAAATAAATAAATAGAATAAACTTCAAACAATTTTATCTGCAACCAATTTTCATCACATTTTACTGGTGATGTGCTTTATTTGGACCCTCTCGCTTGCCCTGGGGTAACATACACAGAACTAGTTCGCCCGTCTAATCCTTTGGCCGCATGTAATTTGTGTTTGCAACATTAGCCAAGAGGGCTAATTTGCCTCGTCCGGAGGGGGTCCTTGGGGTTGGTAGTCGCTGCCTCATGAAGGATATAACACGAATCGTTTAAGCTTTTCGCTTTTACTTGGATTTTTATTTTTTTTTTTTTATAACTGCTGCTGTTGTTGTTGTTTTTTTGCTTCTGCTTTTCTTCTAAGGACTTACACGGAAGAGGTTTTGTGTGGAATGAAATTTGTAAAATGTTTTCTTATACTGTGACAACCTAATTGCAAAGGAACTTCATTTCTTTTTTATTTTATTTCTACTGTTATTTTTTACTTGCTTTTTTTTCCCTCATACTTTCAAGTACGTACATTGTATGTTGGGTGGGTGAGGGAAACTACTAAAAGTAGTCAAGGGAGGAACAAAAAAAAGAAAAAAAAAAAATAAACAAACGCAGAAAACAAGTAGCGGCGGATGTGGAAGTGAAGAGTTCTCAGGAAATAACTAGGTAATCTTGACAAGCACTCCAAATGAATAGTCGTAGTTTAGGAGGTATTCCGCCATGTCATCCACTTTCTCAGCTTGTTTGCAGTGCCATTTCATTTGACTTTGCTGTTTCCCCTTATACACATACACATAGATATAACGTATTTGTGTCCAAAGGACAAATTTAAATGGCTATGCGATGCTGTTCCTTTTCCTATATAAACGGGTGAAGATATAAGTAATGGCAGTAAGTTGGGAAGTTTGTTGTGCTTATGTCCCGAAAGGAATTAGTTTGCAAACAATTTTTCGGAATTAGAATTACAGATTGACGTGACACGGGATTTTTATGTTAGGTACCTTGTATAGCTTTCCTTCATAATATTTTATCTGAGGAACTTAGCTTAATGTTTATGGCGTGCCAGTGTTGCCGGAGAGAAATTTTACAAGGTAGGTAGTACTGCAGCCAAAAAGGGGAGTATTAAAAAAAAAACTTATAGTAATATTAACATTTGTTAGTCCTCAAAAATGAATGTGGGCACTAACTTTTTTAATTTTTATTTAAAAAAAAATGCAATGAAAAAAATAACAAATAAATTAATTATTAATTTTAATAAAAAGCTATTAGAATAATTTTTTATTTTTAAATAAAAATAGTATTACTGACATTTTTTAGTCCTCAAAAATAAATGTGGTCACAAACAAAAATAAATTATCAATTCTGATAATAAAAGTTGGCTCTCGCAGACGTTGAATTTGGTGATAAATTTATAGGAACAGCAGCAGACTCATTTTTGTTTTAAAACCTCCAGCAGCAGAAGGTACATTTACATTTTTTTTTGCCTTTACCGCCTGCAAGGAATCCAATTTCACTAAATATCTATAATAAAACAATTTCAAGCATTGAATAACATTCAAACAAAAATACAGAACCACCAAACCACAATTTTAGGTACCAAACAATGAAATAAATGCCCAACTGACTGATAAAAATTGCATGAAGCTAACGAAAAACAAAAACAAACTAGAAAGAGAGAAATTCCCTTTTTGACTTCAGTTTGGAAGATAAAAGTGCTGCCAAATTTGCATTGAATTTGAAGTGAATTAAATTTATTAAGGTTGAAATTATATTTTACTTGAAGGATATTTTAGGTCTTTAAAAAAATAGGAGTACATATTTGGAATGTAAAAGGAGGAGTACGGAGGTGTTGAAAGTAGCACAATCCTCCCATGGGAGTAGGTACTTTCGGCAACACTGATGGTGTCATAAACATGTCGTAGGTGCCGCGTAAAACTATATTTGTGAGGGGGCTTTCGAAAGCAGGCATCGCGTTTAGTTATTTATAGAATATATCTGTCACAGGGATGAGATTATTTGAGGGGTTGTGACTTCTTGTCAACCACATTAAAAAGCAACTGTCTTACGGGAATTCTTACAAAAGGTTATTCATTTATAAATGGAGGCGGGTAGCAATATGAGCTGGCAGTAATTCCGTGAACTAATCTGAGGTGTTGTTCATTTATATTGTCAATTTCAAAAATTTATGGAAATATTTGGCTGTATGTAGTCATTTCTACTCTTTTGGGATTGTTCCATTACACAAACACGATCTTTTTTAGTGGCTCCCAGCCACTTTATTGAATTTTAATGTAAGGAAAAGTTGCTGGCCCATAGTTTCGTATAGGTACTCTTTAGAAACTCTGCATCAGTTTGGGCATTTGAAAGAATCCCCTTAAAAAGAAGGAAAATGTGTTGTGAAAGCACCCTTTATGTTTCCGAAGTAGGTGCAGCCCCCTAAAGCAGAGCTAAGTGTGAGACCGAAAACAATTGCCTTTAAAATTGTGGGGACTGAAGCAAGTAATCACCCTTATTCCGATTTCCGAGTGGCGTTTTACTTTCACGAAGTTTGTCGTTTTTTGAGGCGTTTCATTTTAGAGGACCTATTCCTCAACTTCCAGGACAGGGTAAAACGTCGTCGGTAAGCAGTTCACATTCCACATACGATCCACACCAGCTGATATGCACCAATGACAGGTAAACGGCGGTATCAGTTTATGGTATTTATATTTTTGAAAGAAATTGTTGTAAGTTGTATCCTACAAATGAATAGTGAAGCAATTGTTTGTTTTGGAGTGGTTTTGAATTTCTTCAGTTGGATGTTGATCATTAGAGAAATCAGTGTAAGCAACACAAAAGCAGCGTTGATGTCTATAATTCTAAATGGTGAATGCCAGTGCAAACGTAAGAATGCTTTGATTTGAACTGGATGTTGCTGGGTTAGGTGTGGATGGATGGATGAATGAAGCTGAAGTTGATGTGGATGTACAAGGATGATTTTTCTTTGATGTGGATGTTTTCAGAGTTGAACCAATTTGTGCTCCACCCAAGACTTTTCCCTTCGGACTTATCATTTTTTCGAAGCTAAGAAGATTTGAAACAAATTCTTCCAAATCTGACAATTTAGCTATCAAATTTGTATGGTGTTAAGTTGTAAACTTACTTTTTCCCACTCTTTTCCAATTATCTATTAAGGGTTTGAGCAGTTCATTCATTTGTTAGGATTCCGAGAAAAAAATTAATAAGTCACTTTTTTTTCTTCTTTTTTTTTACATTTTATTTATTTCAACTTTCAATATTACAAGGGTGGTTTATATTAACAAATATGATTCGAGAACTTTCAATATTACAAGGATGGTTTATATTAACAAATATGATTCGAGATTAAGACTACAAGTATGATTTCAATTATTATTTTAGATTACAATATCGTTTAGAGTGATTCGACTCACGATTTAAGAAAGACTGGCAAAAGAACGAACGAAAGAATTCAACGACGCGATAGCATGGGAGGAAAAGGGTGCGTCAGCAGTTCGTGCGACAAACAACATTGCGCATGGATTGCATAAAGCATGCGCGTGGTTGTAACACGAGAATTTTGTTTTTCAAGTGCTAATCGCTTTCAGCGGAATTTGCTTATTGCGATTAGCGAAGTAATATGCATATGCATATCGAAAAGATAAATTTATGGGAGCGGAAATCGTCATACGATAGGGGTTCATAACACCTTCCCCCATAAGGAAAATTGATTTTATTAAATAAAATTTATTAAATAAAATCAATTTGAAAGGTTGTAGTTGGATCCTAAATTTGAAGATTGAGTTCTCAATGGCCGCCTTGGAGCGACTCTAGGGCTATCTGCTTGATAATGAACTGTTGGAAGACCTGCGTTTTCAGCATGACTTGCTTCTTTTACTGTAAAGCATTTATTTATGACTTGGACTAAGCAACCGGTATTTTCCCGTTGAATATCCTCTCGACTATTTCTTCTTAAATTTTTATATTTCTTGCAACATTTTAAGAGTATATAGAAAGTTATTATTATGATTATGATATAAACAATGCTGGAGAATATTGAAGGGTAGCGAATAAGAGTAGGATGGTTATTAGCTTGGTCTATTTTATCTTTGATATTGTCTAAGGTATGAGAAACAAGTTTTAAACTTTCAAGATTGACATTAGATAGAGTGATAGGGCTCAATTTTATATATTCATGTGAAATGTTAAAAGACGCTTTTTCGCAACAATCGTCCTTAATTATATCGACATTAGGGATTATAGCTTGATATTCTGTTATAACTGAACTTTCGCTTTTAAGAAGATTTGAACCAAAATATGCTTCGCAATTTTCTTTGAGAGTGAGTATTGATAATCCGGTAATCATTACTTCTTTAATACCTTCTTCATTTTCGCATATTATGGTTAATTGTTTTTGAAATGTTGTAATAAGTATCCATTTGTTAACTCGGAGCTTATGAATCAAATCTAAGATTCCATTAAAAACTTTAGTATCGCAATTTTTTGGAATTTTTCTGGGGCTTCCTGTGAGAAGTGTGGCTTCACAATTAGCATTTACTGTTGTGGAATAGAATATATCTTGTTTACAAATATAGTCGAATTCCGAAATCTTTTTGCATGATTTTAAATCGTGAAATTTTACATATTTCTGATTGTTTTCAGAAATACCTAAGAAATTAACATTTGGTTGAATATAAGCATATCTTTGACTATCTTCTTCATACGGTATTGGTAAAGGAATACATTGATAGAGAGTGAATAGTGTTGGATCCGTTAAAGGAATATTAACAATAAACATTAATTTGTTGTTTATATGAAAGACTTGTAAATCAGCTATATCCATAAATGTGTGAGCATTTTCTAGGTTTGGAAATATTGGGAAATTTAGACCAGACTTTAAAAGATAGTTGTTATTACTAAGTTCGGTAATTAATTGAATAGGTGTAAGTATAGAAGGATGAAGCACATTGCGTTTAGCAAATAGAATTGAATTTATTATGTTGTCTAGTTCTTCACTTAGTTCATTTGTCAAATAAGTTAGAAGGCTTACATGTTGGGAGGCAAGTTCGGCAAGCTCAAGTTTATTTATTTTATCCGAAGTTGTTTCTATAAAATTATTTATTTTATTAATGTTTCCGTTAAGGAGATTCTCATTAAATTTTAAGTTATTAATTGATTCATTAAAATTTGCAATAGTTGTTTTCACAACATGAACTTGTTCTTTCATTAACTCAAGCACTTCGTTTTCATTTCCTTTAACATCATTAATAGCTTTTTCAAAAAAGGTTGCATCATCATAATCAAGTGTACCGAAAATTGTTTTGAAAATGGTTCCGATTCCATTGAAAAGTCCTCTTTTATTCCTAATTTGATTCTTTCCTACGAGGTCTTCAATTGATTGGTATTTTAAATATAAATATGGAATTTTGGCTTTTAAGTAATTAAGAGATTGCTGACAAAAATAGAAATGTATATGGAAAAGTTTTTCATCATTACATAGAGGTAAGGATTTAGAATAAGTATTGTTAATAAGATATAGCTTTTCGTAGTATATTGAGAAGTTGGTATAGGTTACCATTTTCCATTTCGTGGATGAAGTTTTGACGTGTCCCAGATTCTCAAAGTATATACCGCTTCCGTTGTTGATTTTGTCGACTTTAAACGACAGTGCGTGTGTTCCGCACATGAAGCATGTCATAAGGGTTAGTCTGAAATTAAGAAGCTGGTTTCAGTCTATTTATATGTACTCTAAGTTTTTTTCTTTTGATTTTAATAGTCAAGTTTTGATTATTATGGATGTTTACTACTTC
This sequence comes from Cheilosia urbana, assembly GCA_946477585.1. Lineage (NCBI taxonomy): Eukaryota > Metazoa > Arthropoda > Insecta > Diptera > Syrphidae > Cheilosia > Cheilosia urbana. The sequence continues at coordinate 17,542,906 of OX297855.1, read as the reverse complement.
AAATGGTCCCTTGAAGGTTGGAGACAAACTTTTATTTTTGCGAACATTTTCATTACGTAAATATACCTTATCACCTATTTTATATGAAGAAGTTTTGATGTTTCTATCATAATACAGTTTTGATTGCTCTTTTGAATTCACAATATTTTTCTTTGCAATTTCATGAGACTTATTTAACCTATACTTGAGTTGATCTAAATAGTCGTCGTATGTATATCTAAATTCTGGATTTTGGGTTAGGGAAGACGGAAGAATCGGCTTGTGTCCAAACACTAGCTCATACGGCGTAAACTTAGTTGTGCTATGTACCGAATTGTTATATGAGAATATGGCGGTTGGTAGCCATGTGTCCCAATTATCTTGATGTTCATTTATATAATGCTTTAGATAATCCTTAATGGTTGAATGGCAGCGTTCTAATGCTCCGTTACTCTGTGGATGATATGCTGTAGTATGTATTTCCTTCATATGGAAAAACTTGGAAAATTCTTTTAGTGTATGAGACATAAAATCTGAGCCTTGGTCGGTAAGAACTGCTTTGGGAATTCCATAGTGACTAATAAATTTAAGTAGGTTTTCTGCGACTGTTTCGGCTTTGTGATCTTTAATTGCGTATGCTTGCGTAAATTTTGTAAGATCGTCCTGCATTGTAAGTATAAATCTATTCTCATCTACTGTGATAGGTAATGGTCCTACTATATCTAAGCTAAGTCTGTCAAATGGCTGATTTGAAGTTGAAGTTATTTCCATTGGAGCTTTATACGTGTTTCTTAGGACTTTGTTTCTTTGACAGCTTTCGCAAGATTTGATGTATTCTTTAATAGTTATTTTCATTTTATGCCAATGATAACGATCTTTGATCCTACTATATGTTCTTCGAAAACCGGAATGTCCAGATTGCGGATCATCATGGTTTTCTTTCAGTATTAGAGGTATCTCATCTTGAGTAGGTGTGATTATTTTGTTTTTGTGAACAATAATTTTAATTTTGGAATTTCTGAACACGAATTGAATAATATGACGTATTTTTTCGTATTTAAATTGGTTAATTTTATCTTCAAAATTGGGCAATGATATGCTTTCTACATTATCCTCTTCTAGTTTGTTCTTTAGATTCTGAATTGTATAAAAGAAATCTTGATAACTAGCTTTTTCCCAGCTTGTTCTTTTAATAAGACAATGATAAATATGTTTTTTAGTTTTAATATTATTCGAACGAGTAATGCTGTATAATTCGTGAGGATGGTTTTGTAATTGAGAGAAATTATCAGCTGTTTGCGAAATTGTTGTAACAAATTTGTTTTCGTTGCTAAAGTCAATACTGTTTAAATAAGCTATGTGGTCTTTTGAGTTTAGTAGATGTGAATTTTCTTCTGAGTAATCAAATACCTTTGATTTTAAGGAAGAGTAATAAAACTTTAAGTAATCGTCATAAGTTTCATGACTAACAAAGCAGATTGTATGATTTTCGTTGATGGGATTAAATTTGATTCTTGATAGACAATCAGCATTTGAATTTATTTTACCTTGCTTATAGACGATATCATATTCATATTCCTCTAACTTGAGTCGCCACCTTAAGAGTCTTGAACCAGGATCTTTGCATGAAAATAACCATTGTAATGGTCGATGATCGGTAACAATTGTAAATTTTCTTCCATATAAATATGGACGAAAATGATTAATGGCCCACACTATTGCCAAAAGTTCTCTTTCGATAGTGCTGTAATTAGATTCTGCATGATTTAATGTACGAGATGCAAAGCATATTGGTAAATCTTTTCCAATATCTCCCTGTGATAATATGGCTCCTATGGCAAAATTAGAGGCGTCTGTAGTGACTAAAAATTCTTTTGAAAAATCAGGATATTGGAGTATAGGTTCTGTTAAAAGTTTGTTTTTTAATTGTATGAATGAATTTTCTTGTTCTTTACTCCAAATAAATTTTGTATCCTTTTTTAATAAGGAAGTTAAGGGTTTTGATATTTTGCTAAAATTTTCGATGAATCGACGATAGTAACCGACGAGTCCAAGGAATGATTTTATTTCTTTAGGGTTTTTTGGCTTAGGAAAATCTTTGATTACTTCAACTTTTGAAGGATTAGGTTTTACTCCATTTTCTGAAATAAGGTGTCCGAGATATGCGACTTCCTTTCGAAGGAACTCACACTTATCCGGTTGGAGCTTTAAGTTACTATCTGCTAATCTTTGGAAAATGTCAGTAAGTTTACGTTCATGGTCTTCAAGAGAAGATGCATATATCACCACGTCATCAAGGTAAACGAAACACTTTTCGCCAATCAGTCCTGCAAGAACATGATTCATTGCACGCTGAAAGGTAGCGGGAGCATTTCTTAGCCCAAATGGCATACGACAGAATTCGTAGTGGCCACTTGCAGTAGAGAAGGCGGTCTTTGACCTGTCTTCCTCTTTAACATTGATTTGGTGAAACCCGGAAGCGAGGTCCAGGGTTGTGAAGTATTTACTGTGACCTAATTGGTCAAGTATTTCACAGATATTGGGCAATGGGAAAGAATCTCCAACAGTAACTTCGTTAAGCTTCCTGTAGTCGATAACAATCCTCCATTTTTTTTTGCCTGAAGCATCAGCTTTCTTGGGGACTACCCATAAGGGTGCTGACCATGGGGAATTGGAAGGTCTAATAATTTTTTGATTTAACATATTGGAAATTTGATTTCTGACTTCCTCTTTATGAACCTCGGGATATCTGTATGTTTTACAATTAATGGGTCTGGTATTTTCTAGATTAATTTCATGCTCAACAGATTTAATAGCTGAGAGAATATCTCCCTTCAAGAAAAATATACTTGAATACTTATTGCATAAGTCAAGAAGACTCTTGGTCTCTTCGTGATTAAGATGTTCTGTTCTTATTTCTTTATGTAAGAGTTCTCTTCGGTCTACAGATTCATGATTACCATTTTGAAAATGAAAAGATTCTGCTGATAAAGGTATTAGATTGGCATTGGCCTTGGTAATCTTTACTGGTTTATCAAGAGTGTTTAGTACCGTAGCGATAGCTTGAGATTTATCATCGATTTGTGTAATTGCCTTGCTGAGATAAACTCCGTCGAGTATTGAGAGTTCTGGTAGAATTCCTTCTTTGATTTCTGGATTCATTATATTTATTTTTATTACAGTTTCTGATCGGGGAGGCAGTATGTATGATTCCTTTGAACAACGATTTATAAAAAAGGGAATTGTCTCTCCACTTTCTAGGCTCATAATTTTTGTTTGATAATTTAGGTTTACTCGTTTAGCAACTAGAAAATCGTTTCCTAATATACCATCATAGGGAATATTAGAAGGTGAATCAATTATATGAAATACGTTGCTAAAATTTAGGGTTACTGAATTTTCTGACTGTATAAAAAATTTAAGATTTATAGAACCTATGCTTTTAATGGGATTCTTGTCGTTATTAATTCCTTTAAGTGTAACTTTATCATTCTGAATAAGGTTTGAATTTTCTTTTAAATTTGTTTTCTTAACTATTGAAATATTTGCACCACTATCGATTAAAAATTTGAAATAACCTACTTTAGATCGATTGGAATTAACTATGACAAAAATGGTGTTATCGTTTGATAGTACTATTCGGAAAGAATTGCTGCTGCTACAATATTCTCCCGAAGCTCTGCAGCTTCTGGTTCGAGAGTCCTTATGTTTTCCGACGATCTTGTATTGTTTGCATTTTCTTGCTCTTTCTTCCATTTAAGTTTCCTACATTCCTGAATAGTATGACCATCCTTTTTGCAATATTTGCAAGTTTTAATTGAGTTTTGAGAAGTATTTAAAACGGTTTTGGACGTACTTGGTTTTCTAAAGCACTGATTTGATGAGTGTCCCATTTTATGACAAAAAGAACATTCAATTGCTTTGAAGTTTGAATTTTTTGTTTTGATTAATAATTGAACCTTTTCTTCTTCAATTGCTAAATTGAAGGCTTCGTTTAGACTTTCTATATTTCTAGCTCTTAGCATGTTGCTTATATCAGGTTTAATATTTAAAATAAAAGTATGCAGTGCTAGGTCATTCATAGCGGCAAGTCTTCCAGGTAATTCTGCAGGGATTGTTGAATTTTGGTGAGTTGATGTTAAAAGGCGTTTTAAAGCAGTTTCAACCCTACATATATATTGAGAAATTTGTTCAGTGGGTTGCTGTTTGCAAGATAATAATTCTATTAGTAAATGCCCATGATGCTTAGCATCTGAATATATACTTTTTAGGAAATTTTTAAGATCTAACCCTTTGTTGAAATCGTGGTTTGAAACGGCTGCCTCAGCTTTACCGCTGAGTTGCGTTTTTGTATAAGCTAATAAAATGTCTATTTGATCGACTGTAGCTATATTGAAAGCTGCATCGACAGCATTTAGATATGGAATTAGTTTTTGTCTGTCACCATCGAATGGTTTGATAAATTTGAATAACGTTTGTAAAGGAACAGTGACGCCAACATTATTCTCAATTTCTAAGTCGTTACCGTCCGCATCATTGAATTCTTCATTGTTGTTATTTAAGGCCATTGTATTTTATTGATTTATTGAATAAAACAAATATTATTTAAAGCACTCTATGTATATAATATATATCTAAAGTAATCTCTGTATAAATATCTTAACTACAGTTGCACAGAACTTACAGTAACATTTTTATATATATGTATATATATATATCCTTTTAATTGTAGAACCTTGTAGTTGTAGTTTTTAGAGTTGTCTTCAGTAGTTTCCAGCACTTCAGTCCTTAGAAAGTAGTGTATACTTGTGATTTTCCAATTGTTGCTGTTTAATTGCAGGCACTCGTAGATTTATAGATTTGTTAGAGTTTGTAATTTATTTGTAGATTTGTATTTAGTTCAATTTGTAGATTTATGAGAGCTTGTAATTTATTTTGTAGATTTGCATTTAGTTCAATTTGTAGATTTATGAGAGTTTGTAATTTATTTTGTAGATTTGTATTTAGTTCAATTTGTAGATCTATGAGAGTTTGTAATTTATTTTGTAGATTTGTATTGAGTTCAATTTGTAGATTTATGAGAGTTTGTAACACTTAAGAGCTTCTGATCTTCACTTTTTGAAATGTTTTCACATTTGTAAATTATCCGTTACTTCTGACACCAATTTGTTAGGATTCCGAGAAAAAAATTAATAAGTCACTTTTTTTTCTTCTTTTTTTTTACATTTTATTTATTTCAACTTTCAATATTACAAGGGTGGTTTATATTAACAAATATGATTCGAGAACTTTCAATATTACAAGGATGGTTTATATTAACAAATATGATTCGAGATTAAGACTACAAGTATGATTTCAATTATTATTTTAGATTACAATATCGTTTAGAGTGATTCGACTCACGATTTAAGAAAGACTGGCAAAAGAACGAACGAAAGAATTCAACGACGCGATAGCATGGGAGGAAAAGGGTGCGTCAGCAGTTCGTGCGACAAACAACATTGCGCATGGATTGCATAAAGCATGCGCGTGGTTGTAACACGAGAATTTTGTTTTTCAAGTGCTAATCGCTTTCAGCGGAATTTGCTTATTGCGATTAGCGAAGTAATATGCATATGCATATCGAAAAGATAAATTTATGGGAGCGGAAATCGTCATACGATAGGGGTTCATAACACATTCCCATTCAACTTTGGTATCAACATTTGAGACTCCCCTTTGAAATCGCCTTGGCAGCGAAGGTTTTTCTTTCCATTAATTCGACTAAAGTCTTAAAATGTTTATGGTTGGTCATTTTTACCCTAGAACTTAGTCTAATTTAGTCTAGTCATGTGAATAAATTACCAATTTAAGAATACTTACATTTTGAGCGGTTGTTCACTACTTGTCGATCGCTATCTTGTAAACGACAAATACCGTCTTTTGTCTTGTTATTTTGGGGCGTTCGACGCCTTACAGAATGGCAGTAAAGTTTCTTACACGACGTTTGTCGTACGCCAATAGGTTCCACATGACGTTGAGTGACAAATGGCATTCAACGACTCAGAAACGCCACTCGTAATTCCAAATTCAAATTGGCGTTTCATAAGTCGTCGTTAACGCCACTCGGAATAAGGGTGAATGTCTGCTTTGAATTTACTGTACCGCAGCCTCTGGAAGGAGCAGAAAGATGAATGATTATGTTAAAATACTTGGCAGATGTTGTATCACTTCAAATGAGTTCAAACATTTTGTTCATTCATTGAATTCAAGAGCAAGTTAAACAAAGTCCAAAATAAAAATTTAATTTGAATATGTATAGGTACACCCTACAGCAGTAGGTGTACACCATCTCGTAGGTTTCTATCAGTGAAAGAACTTTTTGACTCAGTTCAGCAGTAACAGACCTTACCTCTAACAAAGAAGGCTTATTCGCATTTGTAAAGTTGTTTGAAGTGTGTTGGCTGAATTTTTTTTTCAAAATTCGAAACAATAACTTACACTAAACCAAAACACATGCTCAGAGGTATGTTCTGAGAAGGCATGTCCAGACATAATTAACATTTTAAATAAAGGGTGGTTAAGGGCCGATGTTGAATGTGAGCCACACTTAAACATCAAGTTTTTTTCTGCATTTCATTTGACATTTCTCAATTTCTGATTCAATTTGAACCATGGAAAGACACACAATCGAGCAACGCGTTAAAATTATTCAGGCTTATTATGAAAATGGGCGTTCAGATCAAAATGCATATCGTGCATTTCGTGATTTTTTCGATCAATTTAATCGTCCAAATGTGCGTACAATCGGAAAAATGTTGCAAAAATTTGAGCAAATCGGGTCTGTAGGAGATGTGAAAACACCAGTGCATGCTCGTACAGCTCGTACTGCAGAAAATATTGCTGCTGTTCGCGATAGTGTGGCTGAAGAGCCGTCTACCTCAACTCGTCGTCGTGCTCAACAATTGCACCTCTCACGCTCGTCGTTGATGAATATTATGCATTAAGACTTGCATTTACGCACTTACAAGGTGCAATTGACTCAAGAACTACAGCCTCTTGGCCATCTCAAGCGTCGTCAATGGTCAGAATGGTGGCAAGAAATGGCAACAGTTGATGATCAATTTTCGAAGAAAATCATCTTCAGTGATGAGGCACATTTTCACCCCACTGGATTCGTCAATAAGCAGAATTGCGGCATTTGGGCGAATGATAATCCAAGAGTGTTTGTCGAAAAACCAATGCACCCACAAAGAGTGACTGTTTGGTGCGGCTTATGGGCTGGCGGCATCATCGAGCCGTATTTTTTCCAAAATGAGGCCGGTCAGGCAGTTACTGTGAATGGTGTTCACTATCGTGAGATGATAACGAACTTTTTATGGCCCGAATAGGAAGATATGGATGTGGACGATATGTGGTTTCAACAGGACGGTGCCACTTGCCACACAGCCAACGAAACAATGGTCCTTTGGCGCGACAAATTCAATGGCCGTGTTATCTCACGTGGTGGCGATGTCAATTGGCCGCCAAGTTCATGTGATTTGACACCGTTGGACATCTTTCTTTGGGGTGATTTGAAAGAAAAGATGTACGTCGATAAGCCAGCAACAATTCAAGAGCTAAAGGATGAGATCATTCGGCACATTAAAGGCATAGAACCTCAATTACGCCTCATCGTCATCGAAAATTTGGACCATCGGTTGGAGGTGTGCCGCCGAGGTTGCGGCGGCAATTTGGCCGGTATTTTGTGCCATACTTAATTGAACCATACCAATATTATCATAATAAAAAGAAATAACAATAATTTCCTAAATAATTTGTGCTATTCAAAATCAACATCGGCCCTTAAAACTTAACCACCCTTTACAATTTTAAGTGAATAAAAACGAGAAACTTACATGCACATCAACAAATAAGTCAAAACATATGGAAGACCAATTTATTTGATTAAATAATGGTCCGAATGGTTAAAACAAGTCCGAACTCAAGCGTTTTGCTTCCAATAACAATTAAATCACATGACTGCATCCCAGTTTAATTGCATCTTCAGTTGTCGGTCTTTTCATAGAATCCATCTCCCTCTATGGTATTCTAACTGCCAAACAAAACTAACTCAAATGCTCAAGCACTTGCGAAATTAGTTTCAATAGATAAAACTAAATAAAATCCATTCAAACAGCAGCAAGAGATGTAGCTAATGGCAAAAATAAATAAATAAATGGAGCTTCCATCCTTAGTTACTTTAAAATTTTCTGGCTAAAGAAACTCGTTTTCGGTTCATTGTAACCAATCAGTATCCTTGTGCACATTCAAAGGTTCATCATTCAGTAGTTACCCCACTGTGGATCTTCATCATTATTATCACCATCATCATCTGCATCACCATCAACATCGTATCACCCGTCCCAGGAGGTAGAATGCGAAAGAGAGGCACCGCAGTCAGTCAGTAGCTTCATCTGTTGAATGTTTTTCCAACAAAGTGCACATCCTGCGTTGGACTTGGAATACAGCATGCAAAATGTTTTCTCTCGGTCCTTCCTCACTGAATACCCTGACTGTGGCGTCAGTTTGTTTATGTTTTTTACATCCTTTTTCTCAGTTTTCTTATTTTTTTTTTCTTCTCTTGCAACAAATGCAAAGAAAGAGGGAAACTTTTTGTTGTCATGTTTTAGACGTTGCTTTGCATTCATGTTAGGTTCTGTTTTTTGTCATGCTCTAGTAAAGTTAAGGTTTACTTGGCGCAACGGTAGATGATTTTCTATTTTACACTATATGCCCGCAAGCTTACAACTCTATCACATTTTAATCTATCCAAATATCCCTATCCATATCCCTGGCCGTCTGAAACAAAAAATCTAAAGAGAATAGGAAAAGTAGGATCCTGCCCTCTTTGGGGAGGGAAAAATGTTTGTGCCAAAATTGCAGTCAGTTGGACGGGGACTCACTTTCTAAGTCCTTTGACTGCACCTTTAAGGGTGCTTGGACGTCAAGTTGCCTGGACGATGTTGTGGCTGAGGCAGATGAAGGTATGCAAAGCCTCTGTATGACAAGATGTGACAGGTTGTCATGCTTGTTGAAGCAACTTCTATTTCACAATCGATTTCATTTGTTGGACCTATTAGACTTCATCATTTGGGATAGAGTAGTAACCGAAGTAGACAATGGAACTATTTCGAGAATCTATTGATGAAATTTTGAAATGGGCTCTATTTCGAATTTCTGTTTGAAAGTTCCCCTACAAGGCCAGTGGGGTACAGCATGGTAACAATAGGTAACAACAATTGGAAAAAGGAGACCTTTTTTTGCTATTTGAAAATTATCCTTGTATGACTAGTAAGCCAACTATGACATTGATCTATGGCATAGTGGTCTCTGGACACACTTCTCATGCGTTTTTCTTTGCGTTACTGTCTTTCGGGATGTCATTCAGTAAGCACTTTTTCTTCTGACGTTAACATAAGACCGCCGATTAACCTTCGCCAACATAAAAGCACAAGAACCTCAGTTTTTTTTTATAAGGAATTCCCCTTCGATGTCAAGAATAGATATTTTTGAATATTTTTACTATACAAATGAACTGAAACATAAATTGGCGCCCAACGGAGCAAAAACCTTGTCTACGATCCCATCATTTGATGTAGTTGACAGGAGCTCCAATCATGGCACACTATCATTTTCTCTTGACACGCATTAATTTATAATATTTCCATATGACATGTCCTTGTTATCCTCGAAGGGTGGTATTTTCTTTTGCCAAGATCTTATATACTTTTTTTCTTTTTGCATTGCCCCCGACAAACTTATCATTTCATAACACAACTTCACCCATTGCTCCATAAATTAGCCAAATACAGACATATCATTGATTCACAAACAGATTTCGCACACCAACTACTAACAACCGCTACTCGTGTTTACCCACTCGTCGTCGACAAACCGCCTCTTCGTTGTCTACCATCTTACCAGCAGCGCTTTCTTTGCCAAGCTCTTAAAGTGACAACATCTTGACACACAACCGAATCTACTTACAATCCTAATTTGTCCTAGAACTAAATACACACATCCGCATCAAGAGGAACGTACAAGTATGTATACCACATACATACTCATGCACCCGCAATACAGTCGATTTATGTAAAAAAAAAATAAACCAACCATCGTCGCACCGTGTCCCAAGAAAATTCCTTATCAAACAAGGCTCATACAGAAAGGAGTGCGCCAGCTCTGGCAAAGGACACGAAAAACATAAGCAAATCCGTGACAGTTACAAAAGATTTATAATCGAACCCTCAGAAAGGCTGTCTAAATTTCATCCAACTTCAAGGGAGCCAGGGACGGGAATCGGGGTTGAACGTTTGGCTGCTCAGCAAACATACCTATACACTTCGAGTGCGGGACCAAGGATAGCTGGTCGTAATTTCTAGGCCCATCTGTGTGAAATAACTATTTCGCTACCCCCACCCGGTATCTATACAACCACCCATTCGACTATAGCTTACCGCACAGGCACAATCCTTGGCCAGAAATGTGATAAAACTTTTCATCTGATTTGCTTCTCCCCTTTTACGATCAAATAGTGTTGTGCACGCGGATTTTAGTGCCGGGCCGTTGTTTGTTCTAAATCCGGCAAAAGACAAAATTTGTAGCCTGCGGCGTTGGGCGAATAACAACTAGCGCGATGAGGTACTCCTTAAATAATGTGTACATAAAAAGGTAAATTACCCCATTCGCGATGGAATGGAGGTGGTAGTTAGTCTGAGTTGTTGGAGCGATTTGTAGACACCAAATTCGAACAGTGGGGCCGAGCGGTAGGTAAAGACTGTGCTTGTATAATCCTTAACCTGGGCTCAAATTCAGTAACTCATGCGATAAATTTTCGCATCGAGAATCTAGGAACATTTTTTTTCAGTTTATATCGTTATTGTGATAAAAAGTATCGACGTGATGATTATAGAACATGGGCCCTGGAAACACAAATAAAATTGCTTATGTCATAATAATTTATACAACTAAGAGACTTCCGGTCACAAGATTAATTCTTCGAAATGTTGGTTAAATTTTCAATTTTTTTTAAGTGCCACTTATGAAATGTCTAAACGCACTCAAAAATATTTAAAATTTAGAAACAAGACACTTACTACACGGGTTGTAACAAAAATTAGCAGTTCTCTCAGACATTTGGTCTAAAATTTCCCAAAGTGAGAGCTAAAATTTCCAGTACTACCACACATTTAATATAAAAATTCCCAAGCCGAAGGTAAAATTTCCTTTCTTTTCTTAACAAGTTCAAAACATTTGCCCTGCTAGTAAGACCATAAATATTTTTATTTATTAATTTTTTCCTTATTAAAGATTAAAATCCAAAATAAATTAGAAATTTAATTACATGAATATGAACGCAACCATAAATAAAATGTTAGATTTGTAAATGAAGACTTGTAAAAGGGACCACATGTAAAATTAGTTTATGTTTCATTTCCAGGGTAAAGAATTTGTGATTCATAGTGAGCGAGAGGTCGTATAAATGATTTTCTTTTTCTAAATATTAACCCCCTTATTAATTAAAAAAACGTGCACAAGTAAGTTAGTTAGCAAACGTCAGATAGCATACACAAATTGGACATAGCGGCTGAGTAACAAGTTGATAACTTTTACACAGCCTTTATTAATACGAGGGTAAGAGTTTTATTTCTCTTATCATCTTTTAGTAATGTTAGTTTCAATTAAATTTTAATTTCGAAAATTTACTTTTTAATGCAAGAATCTCCCAGCCCATACAATTTTCATTTTAATGTCGTTCTGTGTGATCGCCATTTTTGGGATAACATTTTCGGCGCCATTTAAACGACTGGGAAAAAGGCGGACCAAATGACATAAATTTTGTGCCATTAAAATAACTGAAAAAAACAAAAACGACAGTGTGATTGCTCTTTAATGACGCCTAGGATGAATGACGAAACTTTTAGGCTGTTGCGTCATTTAAATGCCAGCCTCCAAAAAATGGCCATTCAAGAAAGCGAAATAATAGGAAAGGTGGGATGTGATCGTCATTTTTAAATTTTTTCGCTCGTCATTTAATGGCATCCCAACGGAAAATTTCGCGCAGTGCCCGTCATTTGATTTTGGGACAAAAATGACAATGATGGTCATTTCGTGTGATCGCCATTTTTTCGCAAATGACTAATAACGAATCGTACCTTAAATGTCACTCTAGTGCGACAATTTTTCCTGACGTCACAGCGTCATTTAAACGACTAGACAATATGGCCGTGTAATCGTACCTTAAGACTATAGCTTTTACAAAATTCGAATGCGCTCCACAATTGTTTTTTCCATACGATTTTTCGCTACTACAATTTCATCTAAAACCGAATATTCATTCAAAAAGGGAAATTTGGCACCACTGACTATGCTATGGGTGCAAAAACTATGTCGTCTCAGAATTTCGAAAAATGTTGGTAAAGTGTGAAAAATATGGGTTTATCAAAGGTGCTTTGGTCGGATCGGTTTTGCAGTTTCTTCAACCCGACGAGAATCGAAAGATGGTATAGGCCAAACTTATACACCTAGCAATATTTATCAGAGACTTTCCAACTCAAATTCAGCAATAATTGAAAAAAAAAAAAAAAAAACTGAAAGCAAACTGACCAAAGTTTCCTTGCTTACAAACCATGTCAGCAAATTTGTTAAAGTCCCATTTGACCCCACTGTGCCAATTCCACTGAGCTGATTGTCGAAGTTCATTTCGCTGTTACCAGTATATGTATCCTATTTCCTTGCAGATCCCCACCATAATGGGAAAAGTTTTTATATTTCGCTTCGAAGCGACCGAAACTTACCAGCGAGTACCCTTGCTTCCTGCCCTTAATATCCTTGGCAATTCAGTATTTGAAATCATTGCCAGACATCAATAGCGATACAAAACAACAACACTAACACCAGTTTATTTTTTATTTGTTTATTTTACTTACTCTCTCTCGAATATCCGGTATTCCCTTTGATGGCGGATACGAGGGTGTCCTTTTTAAAAGTGGCACACAAAATGATTATATTTTAGATTTCGTCACCTCATCATTTCTTTCCATTTGAAATTTTACGTTCCGGGCTACAAAGGATACCAAGAATTTCTCATGCGAGGGTGGTAATAATATCTCGTTGCAGCTTGTCTGTACAGGCACAAAAAAAAAGAAAAAGGATACATGGCAACATGAACGACGGGCTTTATTTTTTAAGCCTCCATAAGGATATTACCCAGGCAAACATAAACTATCCATCCACCCATTTTTGGAGTGTCTACGAGGTGGATGGGGAGGATAAGTATCACCGTCGACGACGACATATGGCAAAGCAGAAGTGGAACACTTTTGCTGTTGCCATTGTGTGTTCCACTAAAGAGGGAAACTTTTATGAAGTGCCAACAAGAGGCTATAAATTACTCTAATATAGAGGACACTCATTGTGGCAGGATTTGTGCTGGCTGATATCATGAGCAAACCCTAGCCCTGCATCAGCCTCAATACAAAATGCTCTGACCGGCAAAACGCCATGAGGACATTATTACTCTCCATATATGATGGCTGTATGGACAAGTAGCAGCGCTCTCATCGGCTGCTGTATGTAGTTGTAGGTATACGTACGCCCAATGGTGGTTTGCTTTAGGGGGCGATGACCAGCTCTCGGGATGTGAATCTATGTCATTTCGGGATTACGTATGAGTTGTGGGACAGTTTGCCATGATTAGGTAACAGGACGGTGCGTGTGTGTATGGCAGCGAGGGATATAGGTGAATTTAATTATAGGACCATATAGCTAAGTGGCGGTGGCACGACAATAAATCAGAATTGTGTCAGAACCTGAAGTTAATTTAGGAGAAATATAAACCGTATACAGAGAAAAATGACAAAAAATAATAACTCTCTTTGAACCCGTTAATCAAATGGCCGATAGAAAGAAATTTGGACTGCTGCTCTGGAATGGAAGTGCGAGTAAGAGTTAGAGTCGAGTTCGAAAGTACCTATTAGGGAAGTTTCAATCAAACTGGTGGGCGGTGTGCTGTGACGGGTGGGTTGTGGATGGGGACTAATCTAAGTCCGCATTTAGCAGCACTAAAGTTGGAGGAAAACTCCATAGCATGCTGGTGTGTCAGATTTCTTCTACAATTTGAAGGAAATTTGTGGAGGAGTTTCGAGATATTGACGTTTGCGAAGGACGATTTCGATTGGCGGCACGTGTGAGTGGAAGTTGCGAAGGAAACTGTTAGTTGTCATTTAGGTTGGCATGATTTCATGACTTCTCATAAGTATACATTCTTCCAACGAAACGGTACACAGCGATACATATTGTAACACATCATCTGCAGCATAGAGATTTTAAGCGTTAGAAAAGTGTTGAGGTGTCTGTCAAGGCAGTTACATATTAAGATGAAATTGTAGACCAAAAATTAGGTCAATACATCCACCATTCATATGGGAAAAAAGTCTTTTTGGATACCGTTACCTCCGTTTTGGGGAAACTGGTATCCCAAGAGCCACAGTCAATGGTTTTTGTGGTTTTTGTACGCTCCAACATACTCGCCAAGGGCTGTTTCCTTGACTTGACAATACACGTGATTAGTGAGTCCAAATCGAGTAGCACATGATGCGGTTATCCATTGGAAAGTGCCAAAACAAGTTGGGTAGATTTATCTCACGATATTTCATATCATCAATAGTCGCGCTTGTTTTCAGACCGAAGACATATAAAATGTAGTGCTGCCGATATACTGTATCCTGTCGCCAAGGACATTGAAATCGAATTAGCAACACCGATGGACACAAATATAAAAATAGAAACTGATCAGTCTCATAACGGCGAGTTGGCTGCATATGCGTTTTTCAGACACGGGGCAGGTATCCTTGTGCTAAACTAATGTTGGCAATTTCGTACAAGTGAATTGTTACAATTCTTCTCCATTGTAAATAAGTGAAACGTTCTTTTTTCACTTTTGCAAAGTGAAAAGTATAAATATCAATTCAAATTGAAATTTGAGCAATATTTAACAAGAAAAAGAAAATCGGAGGATGACGAGTTACTTACTTACTTAAGGTGGCGCTACAGTCCGGGGTGGACCTGGGCCTCAACCAACAAGCGTCTCCAGCCAGCACGATCTTTGGCCAGCTGTCTCCAGTTTCGCACGCTAAGTTGGTTAAGGTCCCCTTCCACTTGCGTGCGCCACCTGAGTCGCGGTCTTTCTCTACTGCGCCGTCCCTCGGGTGTGGATTCGAAGATCTTCCGGGCCGGATCATTGACGTCCATTCGCTCTACATGACCCAGCAACCTCAGCCGTTGGACCTTCACTCTTCTGGCTAGGTCGATGTCGCTGTACAGCCCGTACAGTTCGTCGTTGTATCTCCTCCTCCATTCACCGTCTATGCAGACGGGACCGTAAATTACTCGAAGAATTTTCCTCTCGAAGTAACCAAGAGTAGCCTCATCCGCTTTTGATAGAGTCCATGCCTCTGCACCATAAAGTAGGACTGGGATGATCAAGGTCTTATAAAGGGTCACTTTAGTTGTTCGAGAGAGGGCTTTGCTACTCAATTGCTTTCTTATCCCAAAGAAACAGCGATTGGCAAGAGTTATTCTTCGTTTAATCTCAGCGCTGGTGTCATTGTCTGAAGTTATAGCGGAGCCTAGGTAGACAAAGTCCTTTACCACCTCAAAGTTATATCTGTCTATGGTGACATTTTGTCCAAGACGTCGGTGTTGGGTGTCCTTTCTTGATGACAGCATATACTTTGTCTTGCCCTCATTTGACGTGTTAACAACTTTCAAAAAACAGCTGGAAGCACTTAAGCTGGAACGTGAACTAGAAGTCCCATTATCGGAATTCACCAAAGCGTTGAATAACACCGCCAACGAAGATTCTTACTTAAGTGAACTATTTTCAATGATTCGCTTAGTCTTTTTATGAGCTCGGTTAAAACGCTTTTCCACTGGAACGGCCGGATTTGTTCTTAGTTGTGATATTAACCATTCACTTAAAGAATAAGCGCTGTCCCCTAAAAGTACTGCATTTGGAAATGGTCGATATCCTGCATTAAAATTCGCAGCCAAACGGGATTTTCTTAATACCCTTGCAACGTACACACTACCTAGCCAGCTTACGTTAATCGCATAGAAAGATCGGTCAATGCATGCTTCACATGTCTATTAACAAACTGCTCTTCATTTTCCCTCGGTGCATCAATGTTGATCATCGTTCCGTCAACGCATCCAGCTACACAAGGGAATCCATCTTAAGCAAAAAATTGGGTAGCTATTTCCGAAGTATTTTGTGGCCAGCAAATGGTGGTTGCAAGCAATTCCTCGATTATTGCGTCCGAAACTCTGTACTACTGTGCAGCCTGTAGCTTTACTTATTTCGTGCCTAACAGCGACTCCATGATTTTGCCCTCCATTTCCCATCCAACGTAGTGTGCATAGAATCTGTTGCAAGGGACCTAAGCAATTATTTCATTCGCTGTCAAATTTTAGCCTACGTCAAACTGTTGACAAAACACGTTTAATACTCGTCTTCGTTAAACGAAAGCCTTCCAGGGTTGAAAAATTATCTCCAATTTCAAATTTGTCCTTAATTTTACAACCCTTTGTACATTATTTGTATCCTCTTCGTCTTCAAAGAGTGCTTCGAAACGGTTCAATATATGTTTTTTTAATATCACCAACTGTTCACAACAAAATCTCAACTGCAAATGATTTTTTTTCTTTGCATATTATTGACAAACTTTTCACGATTTTAAATGTAAAGTGCAAATCTAATTTGTTTGGTGAAACGAAATGGACGATTCATTTGCAAATTGACAAAACTTTGCAATTTGCAAAAACCTGCTTTGCACCTTGAAAATTTGTGCTTGGTGAAACGAATTTTGCAAAGATAAAGTGAAAAATTGCAAAATGCAAAGTGAAAAGTGGTTGATGAAATAGGGCCCAGATATCAGTGATTCATTATTATTAACCTAATTTACGTTCACCATTATTTACTGACCTAGTCGGCCTAGTTATAACGGGTGATTTTTTAAGAGTTTTAGAACTTTTTTTAAAAAAAAAAACACAAAAAATTCGAAAAAATGAATGAAATATTTATTTGAATCGATAGTTTGAACCTTGCAATTTAATGTTTAAAGATAATTTCATGCAAATGTTGACCGCGGCTGCGTCTCAGGTAGTCCAACCGCTGAGTCCAATTTTGGCATACTCTTTCACACATATCGGCCGGTATCTCACGAATGAATGCATGGATGTTGGCTTCCAGTGCGTCAATCGAAGCGGGCTTGTCCCTATACACATTAGCCTTGACATACCCCCACAAAAAATAATCTAATGGTGTCAAATCGCACGATCTAGGCGGCCAATTGACCGGCCCGAAACGTGAAATTAACTGTTCACCAAACTCGCCTCGCAATTGCGCCATTGTTTCGCGTGCTGTGTGGCATGTGGCACCGTCTTGTTGAAACCACATATCATGCGAGTCAAGAACTTCCATTTCGGGCAAAAAAAAGTTTGTTATCATCGCTCGGTAGCGTTCACCATTGACAGTAACGCTGCGATTCGCATCATCTTTGAAGAAATATGGCCCAATAATGCCGCCGGCCCATAAACCGCACCAAACAGTGGCTTTTTCGGGATGCATTGGTAGCTGTTGCAATGCTTCTGGCTGATCTTCACTCCAAATGCGGCAATTTTGCTTATTTACGTACCCATTCAACCAAAAATGAGCCTCATCGCTGAACACAATTTTTCGATAAAAAAGCGGATCCTCGGCCAGCTTTCCAAGAGCCCATTCACCAAAAATTCGGCGTTGTGGTAGGTCGGTTGGCTTTAGTTCTTGCACAAGCTGTATCTTAAAAGGCTTTACGCACAGATCCTTCCGCAAAATTTTCCACGTAGTGCTGTAACAAAGGCCTAACTGCTGGGAACGGCGCCGAATCGACATTTCGCGGTCTTCTGTCACACTAGCTGATACGGCCGCAATATTTTCTTCACTACGCACAGTACGTAAACGTGTTGGTGGTTTAATGTCCAATAAAGTAAATTTGGTGCGAAATTTGGTCACAATCTTCCGAATAGACTGCTCAGAAGGTCGAGAATGCCGATCATAAAATGGAAGCAGCGCACGATGAACATTTCGAACCGAGCACGAATTTTGATAGTAAAATTCAATAATTTGCAAGCGTTGTTCATTTGTAAGACGATCCATGGTTAAATTGCAAACCAAACTGAAGCTGTTTGACAGTGACACAAGGTACTAAACACACGTCAGCTGTCAAAACCAGTGTTGCCAAAACCAAACCTCCACATCATACCTACATGTAAATATTTTCACTTTATTATGTCGCTTTAAACAAACGAGAATAGAGTAACAAAAATTAGAGGCGAAAGCATATTAAAATTTGCAAATCTGTTTGTTATCATCATGTCTGAAAAAGGCCTAGGCCTACTTTGTTGACAAACACAAATAAATAGAAGCTAGAATTCAATAGAATGAATCATTTAAATATTACGACTTAGTAATAATAAACGCTAAAAAAGATTTTCTCAATGTGCTTACATGCACCCTGCGCTCCTAACTAAAGAAACGCATATGGCAGGCAAAAAGCGGTTTTCTGTCAAAACTGTTTTTCGTTTGCATATTTTTTATTCTGGTACGAAGGAATTCAATTACTAAACTCGCATAATACTACCTGCATTACCATTTCTATGACATTATGTTCGTTTTTTATTTAAGGATATTGTTAAGCTTAGAGCTCGCTAAGAGCCAGTAAGCTACCAACTGGCTCCACTTCCTGCTCTTATTATGCATCTTCGTTAGAAAACATACAAGAGCCAGAATATAAGCCGGCTCCATACTTGAAAGTGGCCTTAAAACCGTTCATCCATAAGGTCATAGCGCAAATAAGGTGTGCGAACAAGTATGCCCAGCCCATAGGATCATCTTGCATGGAGATAGACACAATTTCGACCCAACGAACATTTTACGATTCGTAATGCGTATGAAGACGACAGTATTGAGCACTTCCCCCTAAGATGTCATATTTTTAATGCAGTGAGAAATCATTATTTCTTTTGTAATAGATTGACTGACTTGAAAAGCGTTATGCATGTAGAAGACGAAAACAATGCAAATAATATTTTTAAATACATATGTCGTTAACTCACTCAAACTTAGAACATTTATTTTAAACAAATAAATAAATAAAAGTTTCATTTTAAGAACTCGATATTACATACTTCTATTGTTACCAAAACATGAATTAAAAATTAATTTAACTTTAAATTTGAAAAATTAAACTAAAAAAAGCAAAGCTTATAAGCAAATAAATATATCTATCCATCTATCTACAAAAATGTTAGTTTTAAATTAGATTTAATCGTTTTTGTCTGGTATAAAGTTAAAGAAAGATTTAATAAAAATTGTTAAAAATTTAAAAATTTAAATGATCGCTTACGTATTTTAGCATTCCCATTAAAGAGGGAAGGTTATGAGATGTAGAGAATATTTTCTTTCTTAATTTGCATTTGCTTTCAATTTGATTTTTTTTTTTTTAATTTTTAACTTCTTTTTTCCTTATTTGTATTTTTTAAAAATAAATTAACATTTTTTTTTTTAAATTCAATTTTTTTTTTTATAAATTCAAAATTAGTTTTAGTATCTCCTTTTTTTAATTTTTCTTTGCTGTTAATATTTTGTTATCTGGTTGGCAAAAAGCAGAATTAATTCCTTTAAATTTGAAAAGCTGAATTTTGTAAAGCAGCATTTCGACCTGCTCCCATCTAATACTCTTCCTCTTGTACGAGTTGGTGCACACATAAACTTCATCGTGTGCAAATTTCCTCCTTCTATTTCCTCCCACAACCAATAATAAAGTTGACCTTTTCCTTTAAATTCTCCCTTATACACCCATCGAATTTATAACAACAACATAATCTGCAATGTTGAAAATCTGTTGATATTTTTAATATCCTTTCACCCGTAAAGCAATTAATTTGAATTTTCCATAAGCATCGGCGTAACAAAAGTCATTCTTAAAGTCATCCTACTCCTCCTCATAACAAAGGAGTAAAAAAGATCACACACACAACAGCAGCACAACGACGGGGGAGACAAAAAATTATCCGGAAGCCCGCCATTAATAATTTCACTCGAATATTCACTCTCAACTCTGATTTTATATTCCAATTAATTAGATTTATCGCGCATTGAAGACCTCCCCTTTGTCTTGGCCCATGATGAATGGCCTGAAGAACCATTCACATCAACGGTACGATAAAAAGAACGAAAAATTGAACAACAAAAAAGACCTGCCAAAGACTCCTCTCACCAGTAGAAGTAAACAATTCCACAGAGAAAAAGAGGAACCAACCCGAACCTGAATAAATGAAAAAAAAAAGTATATTTCAAATAAATCACCTCAATAAATCTTGATTTCATCTATAGACGGATCAGCAAATTGGCGGAACCTCCGTCAGTGGGACTCAAGTGGTACTCTCTCTGTCTCTGCCTGCCTTAGAAAAATTAATTTTACGCATTTATAAGTGAAAATAATTATGCAATTCCTTTGTTGATCCCTCACCATTAATAACCTGAATTCGTGCCCTGAATTTCCGCCCCGAGGGAATACACCTACTAATTGCAAAAGCCGGACAAACGAGAAACGAAATAAAGCCAACCGAGTGCGAAGGAGAATGGGAGAAATTAAAAATTTCATCGCGTAAAAGAAGCCTTCTCTTGCTCACTATATACGTGTGGCTCGCTTGTTGGCGCATTGGTTTGCTCACCTAATAGCTAACCAATTAGCCAGCGATTTCAACCGTCCCTACTATTTGTTCAGTGGGGTGACCGAGTTCCACTTCCTTTGGTCATATACTACTGCCTGAGCTGGAGCCAGTCACATTAAGGCGGACATAAGTCAAACTGCACATCAAAGCACACAGCGGAGTGGAACTAGCCAGAATAAACGTTGACACAAAGGGTGAAAACTGATAAGCAAAACAAAAAGGAACCTAAAGCACATCCAACGGCGACAAAAAAAAAAAAAAAATAAATACGAAAATCCCAGCAAACAAATTGAAACCCGATGAGAGTTAAGCAAAGCTCAGATTACACCAGAGTCAACTCAATCAAAATAAATTGCCATCCTTAGTTTGCACACACATACCGTATGCAGTCAATGGCAGTAAGGGCTGGGACAGAACGGGAACAGATCCTTTAAATACAGGGTAGAGTGTACACACTTGTTGGCAAAGGACTTTTAGCAATTTATAACCATGTCGACGGCTGTGAAAGTAACTGGGTGTCTAGGTAATTGGGATACGGGTAGAGTATCCCTATCCATCTGCCGGACCGACGACGACGCCGTATACAATTTCGTTAAAACCCATTGTCGTCGTCATCGGCAAAACGGCGATATGTATACGCTGTGCGGCGTATAGTGCTGTTGGCCTCTAATGATGCACTGAAGGGTGGCAGTAAGTTTAGATTGATAAATGGGAAACTGATTTGCTTCGTTACGTGCATGATAGTCGGGTTTCTTCTACGATGCCATATGGTCATTATTTATGCGAAAAGCAAACTTGTGCCGCCACGTCACTGGGCGGAATACCGAGTGCTTTGGTAGGCTAAATTGATGCAATCTAAGAACCGAATGGCGGGCGCGCGCAGCTGAAGACAGCTAGCCATGGATCGAGTTGGCTCATGATCAAGGTTTTAGAATTTTTGAACCATATCTAACAAGCATTGGCCCTCCAAACACTTTGATAGTGTTGTGAAAGGCAACTACGGTACATTTGAAAGGTTTTATTGGGAAATAAGAGCATTTGGCAAATTTTCGAAGCAACTTTTCTACCTGAAAAAGTGCCCAAATAGGCAAAATATCGTGCCAGGCTTTTGAAAAAAAGAAAAAGAAGCCAAATTGCAACATTAGCCTCACAATGTTCACGCTGCTTATATGATAGATGAAGTGCAGGTGCAGCCCGAACTGTGGGGTCATCGAAATTAAAAGTTACTAGTCAGCGAATTTGTTCGTGCAAATTTCAGGGACATATACAGGTGGCGCAAAAGTAATCCTCCTATCAGAAAATGCTATATATTTTGCGATTGGCCTAATGTCAGTTCTGTTTTGACATTTGTGTAGTAAGCTCATGCGAAATACACGTTAATAAACAATGTTACGCTACACTACCAAATAAAAATAATCCACAAGAAGAATCAAAGTTTTTTTTTTTTTTTTTTAAATTACAGCCAAAAAACATCGGAAGTTTATTTTTGCGCCACCTTGTATAAATAGGTGACGGCATACAGTTTAAAAACCACTTTTACTGCCCTAAACACAACATTTTTTGTTGGAATGGTTGTGCAGAGATGCAATGATGCGTGTAATGTATAAATATATATAAAACTAACTTGATAGTTTGTGTGTTTACGTATAACTTACGTCATTTTTAACCAATTTACTTCGGTTTTCTTTTGCACTATTCAGAAAAACAATCAGAAGGACATAGGCTACTTTTTGTCGCGAAAACAAAAGTCTGAGGGTATGAAAGAGGTTTTGTAAGTTTGTATGGGGAAATGCACGAAAAAATAAATTGGATAGGAATCGACACTTCAAATACAAAAAAAAAAAAAAAAAAAAAAATCCGATGACGTTATACCTCTTTTTGTTCGTATTGCTGTATTTTCGGTTTAGGTAGGTTGACGCAGTCTTAAAAGATAGGGTACTTTTAGACCTGATAGATGGCTCCGTAGAAAACGGGTTGTGGAACCTCCCTTAAAAAAATAATGCACTGGGGATTTTTATACACGCATTTGTTCTGGCATCATCGTAGTCTGGCCAGACCTTCCTTGAAATGACACAATTCGTCACATTCGTTAATCCATCTAGTCTCCGCCATTGATGTAAAGTGCAGGAAGATTTCTCTCTTGACGTTTCCCAGTGAAAGGGAGACTTCCTCCGCATGAGACACGCACAGAGCAGAGCTATATATATGTTCATCGCGGATTTATCCTCAATGTTCCTATCGCCGGGAGCCCAGACAAGAGTGATTTCCAACCGATGACAAGCCCTGGTCAGTGTCTCCCTGCACTCCACAACAAGCATGGACGTTGACTTAGTTAATCCGACAGCCTTAATAGCGGCCTGACTGTCGACGAAGATGCCTTTTTTTCTGGGTGTTGATAGGATCAGTCTAGGAAAATATCAGTAGTAATTTTTATTTTAAGTATTTGGCTGACTAGGAAGGTTAATGGTGTTCTTATGAGGAAATTGATTTTTTTGTTTATTTTTTTATTCGTCTTACTTACACATGTGGCGTTACAGCTCAGGGCGAACCTGGGCCTGTTTCTGATATTTGTCACAAAACACCTTTCTTAAAAAAAAATAAGTTTTTAAATAACAAAACAATCGGTCCTAAAAAAAAAATCGCATATTGCTAAAAAAATTATAATATGTTGATTCGACATACTAAACTTCTTTAAGTTGATTTTCTAACGTGCGCTGTACAGCATCATCCTGAAATATAATTAAATTGTTAACAACATTTTGCTTAAGAAGTTGTCATATAACGATTTTGTGTTTTTGTTTCCTTTCCAGAAGTACCCAATTTTCGTAAGCCAAATAAAGCTATAGGTAAGTTTAAATATTATATTTTAAATATGCAAATCCTTTTTTTTAGCGGTCCAGTTAATATTTTGAGGGGGGCACCATTTGAAATGTTCTTTTGTCTATAATCGAAACAAGTCTATCCTAGTACAGGTCGGATTTTAAGAAGAAGAAGAATGTTGGAATAAATCCCGAAATTATACTCCGATTCGAGAGTATCGATCCAATCGGATAGAGGGATACGACAGTTGCAGACATTTGCTGATGAAGAATTGACTAATTAGGGCAGATATGAGTTCATAAGGAACATGTTGCCCTGTTACTTCCCCCCGGTATATTGAGGCTCTTAAATGGCATCTACCTTGTGTACCGAAGTGTTGTCAAAGCTGGCTAAAGTGTAAGCTAATTTTTTGGATTCCTTGATTTTATTCAGCTTTTTTAATGCCCCGGAATGCTAAATATATCCAAATGAGCGACACCCGTCTTGCAAATACGCGGAAGTTAAACTTATACCACCCCCAACCCGGAGATCTTCTTCACCTTCTTTGCACGTGCCCAGCACTGTCATTCCGTAGAAAGCTATAAACCTCGGAAAATACGTCTTCGACAATATCAACGAACTCGCAAACATTCGAATCAACTGCCTCCAACGCTTCATTCTTAGCTCCGGCTGGTTCAACAGGTAGTTTTTGAGAACACTGATCCTTTGGTATCACAATGAGCCGCTTCACATAACCTAACCTAACCCCAACCCGCACATAATTTGCAAAAGTACATTACTCACATTACTACGCAGTAAAATTTAGAACAAAATTGTAGTAAATTGGTAGCTTGAACGACGTTGAATTAGACAGTAATGCACTTTGATTCTCCCTGTTATATACAAAAGACTAGTAAGTAGCCTAATGCTCACCCCTCAGTTAGCTCAAATGGTAAGCGCTGAACAAGGGATTCTCAAGCAGCATGAAAATTTGAAATCTTTTTCGTAGTTGAATACGAAGGGAATTTCCCGGTTGTAGCTTTCCCCTGCATCCCTTTTCAATCGTGTATCCCGGTGACCATTTTACCGTCGGGGTTGTGTCACAGTTCGCATTATTAACGTTACCAACGTGCGTCTGTCGTATAGGCATAGAGTGATTGAAATTTCTCACTCACGGCTTTTTCCGCACCCACACATACAAAGTGAAAGAAAACTCAACTGCCCGAAGGCTTCATTATGCCCAACGAGACTTCTTAGCACTCATGCTGAAAAGTGAGAGAAAATGGTAAAAGTAAAAAAAAAAAATATTACGTATACGCCACCGAACACGAAGCTCAATTGAAGCTCGATTGATGTGAAAGCAAAAAACTCTGCTTGTCAGTGTGTATTCGGCTTCAACACTCCACTCTGCACTGTCAACTTGATAAATCTATCCGCTCAACCATTCGTCTCAACTTCCCCCAGAACCCATTATATCCGGTGGCTGTTTTGAATCTTATATTCACACCAACTTTCGCCCCCGAAAACCAGATATGATGTCCTATTATCCCCCGAAAAGAAAAAAAGGAACTTACACTTTTCAGCCCGTAGGGTACCGCTAAAATCCACCCTTCGCATCAAGTATGCAAATTTCAATATTTCGAACGAATGTTCGACTTTATCTGGCTTAACCCAAACACCGGCAGCAAAGTATCAACAATTTTAGCACAATCGCTAATTAAAAATAGAAGTGCGTCACCATCGCAAAGACACAACAAAAAGGCTGAAATCTCTACAGTTCAGAGATCAGATGCTGTCTTTGTTGCGACCAAACACATGACGATGGTATGATGTCTTAAAACTAATAAAGTAATGACGTCCAATCGATGTTTTTGACAAACATCACCCAACATGATACTCGCCATGTTGGGTCAACCCAAATGACGTATTGCTGGTTCGTCCTTTTTGTTTTTATTCAAATTTTCCGACATTTATCTGGCATGGCGGTGCGGCAAACATGAGGGTAATTAATTAAGCAAAAGCGCGATAAAACGACAACCGAATTAATCACAGGATACGAACAAATTGTTGTTGACTTTTAATCCTCCATTCGGCCCATAACGCCATTGATATAGATGCAGGGTGTTCCTTAAGTAGAATCCCTTCGGCATAAGCCAACACCGTATATAAGGAGTTGGTCATGCGTTAAAGTGCCTTAAGATGCTCTCCGCCCCGAAGGATAATTCACTCGATGGGGTATAACGATAAAGTGGCGGAGATGTGAGAAGATATCCCCAGAAAGGAGTTAAGAACTACCCCATAACCCTTCTGGCTGGGCCTCTTTATGATTATTCAAGATAAAGTGACATCCGATGTTTGCAAGATGCTGACCTTCCCAGCTCACATACACATACCTAAATTGCTGTGAGGGTTCGTCGGCATAGAGGAAGTTAATATTTAAGTTTAAGGATGCCAGCGTGGATGGATGTCGGATAATCCGCTCACAGATGCCATCAACCATTGTAATAAGTTCGAGGTTAAAGTGAGTAGTTCCCCCTGATGCCAGAGCAGTAGGTTGGCTTCGGATTTAAATGAGCCTGAGCGTACCCGGCTGTAGGTATATTTGGGTTAAGTGTGTTATAAAGGGACATTATATTTAGAACTCATGTCAGCCACATTGTCAACAAATTGATCAAAGTATTAACCGGAATGTCAGCTATACTAAGGATTTGCTTTTGGCATCCTTTCATTGGCTATTATCCCATATCATGTTTTTCTTTTCGAAGTTTTGTCCATTCAGCGAAGACAACAAGCTCGAAGGAGAGTGGTTGCGTGTGTGGCATTTTGTGAAGTGAAACTTTTGATTTGGGGTTTAAGCAGATTGCCCAAAAAGGTTATAATGAGGAAAGCGATAGACACTGATATGTGATGCGTTATCTATGGAGCGGAAGGCGAAGAGGTAAACCGGTTTGATGATGATGGTTATTTGTGGCAAATTGACATTGTCAATCCACGGACCACATAGAGCAACTCCTTTGAAAAGTTCTGCAGACATTTTTGGGTATATGTCATAGGAATCATGAAATGGCGTTTTATTTTCCGTCAATTTTTGGTGAAGATAGAGGGGTTGTAATGGGTACAAGCTCATGGAGTTCCTTAATGGAAAATCAATCAAATGGGAGTTTCTTCTTGGAACCCAGTTGACATCGAACAGCCACGCGTATCTGCTTTGCATCAAGGTCTTAGCGAAATTTAGCGCCATTGTTTTTTTTTCCCAATATGTGTCTTTTTCTAAAGTTTGGAAACTACACAATGATCCAAATGGCATTCGAGTACTTTAATAAATAAATGAATAGTTGGTTCGATGGATCCGTAGAGGTTGTTCTCTTAGGCATATAGCTTCTTACAACCACTCCACTTCCGCCGTTGAATTACCTCGCTTTTTTGGCTTATTTTCCATAGGTGGTTTTTGTTGGTGGTACGATTTGGCCAAAATTGATTAAAATATTTCGGAAGTAATAACTCTGAATGCAGGACAACAGCTTCCCTGTCTTTTTTTATAAGGTGCTGCATTCATTATAAAAGCGCAGATTCCATATTCGAAGAACCCAGTCCTAGTTGCAGCCGTTACTGCCCACATAGACCTACAATTTGGGGCAACTGCGTCCGTTTTTAAGGCAGGGCTGAAATTCTGTAAGGCGAAACGTTAAAAAGTTTCTGTGTCCATAAACGATTTGATTCTACAACTCAGAGTAGATCATTCGTGCGCACGAAAACGTTTAATCGTTTTCGCATTACAGAACCTAACCGCAGATTTGAGAAAGACTCCCTCCGTCTTTCAATTTCGATATTCTTTTTCAAATATTTTACATCTTCATAGAAGCATAGTTTTCGAGGATATTCAATCAGTTTTTTTGAAAGCTAGGCAGCTTAGAAAGTGACAAGGAAAATTCGCCTCTTACAGCTTACAGATATATAACAGGTTCTGAAATAAAAGTTCTTCTGTATGCAAAACCGCCCAAGTTTTTCATTTTATATACCTGTTTTTCGGGATTTTGGATTTGCGGCATTATGCATTGCGGTTCTTGGGATACGGGATTGTGTCCCCAACCCAATCCTTAAGCTTTTAATGCTTTCTTAAAAGTAAATCACCTACAACTATCGTCGTTGAATTCATGTCGGCCTTAGAAAATGGTAAAGAAGTTGATATTACTGTAACCAATTTTAGTAAAGCTTTTGCTAAGATATCGCATAAATTAATTCTTTTCAAATTGTCTGCCCTCGGCTTTGAAATAATACTCCTGAAATGGGTATCCTCTTATTTGGAAAACCGTTTTCATAGTCTTCGCTTCAGGTCCGTCCTATCCGTCCATTTCCTGGCAGTCGCCTAGGTTCCCTTCTCTTCATCTTAACTATTATAAACGATATTGAAAGGATCATTCAAATCTCCTCCATCTCTCTCTATGCGGAAGACAACAAATTTTTCAAAAACATATCTTCATGACCAGGCCCCTGTTTACTGCAACAAGATCTAGATAGTTTTTAGAGCTCAATATTCCCAAATGCCAATCTATCACCTTATCACGTAAGCACAAAAAGTATTAAAAATGATCTATACCTTGTGACTACTGTTAACCCATCTCCCGATGAGGATTGGATTTTTTTTTTTAATTTGTTTATTAAGGATTGCAATGTAGGATAAATTACATTCTAATGCAGAAGGCACTAACTACCAGGGTTTTTTTGCCAAGAGTATCAGATTGATTAGCATCCACACCGCGCAGTGCTACCCAACGCATTCGCCTGTATCAGCGTTGCCGCTGAAAATTTTCAAAAAGGGGACTCAAAAGGTGCCCGAGCGGAGAAAAGGGGGCTTCTAATAAAATACAGGGTGCCCACCGGGAAGGTGTACTACTTTCTTTGCTTATAATTTTTGATTAAATCAAGAATAATGGATCTTATATTGATAAATGTTTTATTTAATGTCGGCAATTAAGTATGGAATACAATATCAGGTAAATGTCCGCCTCTGTTAGTCTCACAAATGCGAGCCCTTTTGAGCACATTTTTCATTACATTCTCACACATTTAACGCGGTATTTCATTAATTTCATGACGAATCTTTTGTTTGAGTTGCTCAAGCGTTTCTGGTTTGTTTGCATAGACCTTGCTTTTCAGATATCCCCACAAAAAGAAGTCCGTAGCAGTCAAATCAGGCGACCGTGGAGACCAATCAACATCTTGAAATAACTTGTTGTGGAAAGATGTCTCGCAGTAATTCCATTGTTATCCTGGCTGTATGCGATGTGGCACCGTCTTGTTGATACCACATGTTAATCAAGCCCAAAGCATGAAGTTGTGGCGTTAAAAAGTTTTCAATCACATCACGATATCGCTCCCCATTCACAGTTACCTGAGCACGGCGTCGAATTGCGGTTGATGGATTTTTTTGAACACTTCCTTGAGCAGCAGTAATGTTTTCAGCCGATCTTGCAGTACGTTGTGGTCCATGCTTGGGCCTAGCACCCACAGACCCTCTTTCTTCCAAATCATTCAGTACACGGTAAATAGTGCGTTTTGTTAGCACTCCCAAAAATTTCACGTAACTTTCTTTGTTCTGTTTTAACGATTAAGACACGTTGGTTTATCGAATATTTTTCCATAATAAATTTGCGACTGCCAAATAAATATAAACAGTCAAAACAAATGTTTACCAAAATGGCGGCAAAACAAAGTAGTATACCTTCCCGGCGGGCACCCTGTACAAATATAGCAAAAAAAAAAAAAAAAAAAAAACAGCAAGACAGACATTTATTTTGAACTATAAACAATTTTTTTTCTTTACAAAATAAAGGATAAAATCTGACTTAAACTGAAACTGAACTGGGGCCATTTTGATCATTTTTCAAAAAGTGGGTTCCAAGGTCCTGATGCTCAAAAAGGGGCCAAACGGCAACGCTGCCCAGTACACCCCAGTTAATCACGAATTATTAATTTAATTTTCCGCTTCCTGTGCGAGAGAGAACCCTGCAAGCGCTCCTGATTTATAAAACAAAAATCGTACAATAAATACTCCAAACCATTGTCATTCGGTTTGCCGCTGCTCTACGTAACCCTACCAACCAGAGAATCGTCCACAGATGCAGTTGATTAAACAGCAGCGTCTTCAAATGACTCACAAACAGATACAAATGATGCTGTTCGCCATTGTATTCTTTTCGAACAAACGAACACAAAACCA
This sequence comes from Cheilosia urbana, assembly GCA_946477585.1. NCBI lineage: Eukaryota > Metazoa > Arthropoda > Insecta > Diptera > Syrphidae > Cheilosia > Cheilosia urbana. The sequence continues at coordinate 17,513,112 of OX297855.1, read as the reverse complement.
ATGCGATACAGGGCGAAAACAAATGAACCATCTCTTAGTCGGCAAAAATGTCAAGATTACCCCCTTCCTATGCCATTGTTAATGAATACAAATGACACACGCTGTTGGCTCTATGCTTTCTAATAAAATGTGCGTCCTTCCAGTGAATTAAAATTAACGAATTCCACTATGCTATGGAAATTAATTTATTAAAGCAAATCTGGACAAGGCAATCGGAAGGAAACCCACCATAGCGACCTTCCAAATCACTTAGTAGTCAGTATACGGTTTCAGCCCAAGAAAATTAAACCCAAAAATGTATAAATACACTCGCAGAAAGGTTGTATTTTTACAAGCCTCCCCTCATTAAAAAACGAATGCAAAAAACACCAAAAAAAAGAAGAAAAAAAAAAAAAAAAAAAAAACAGAGCTCGCATTGTTTTCTTTAATTCCATATTCCACGGATGCTATGGCAGTCGTGTCACAAATAAAACAGACAACCCCTAGCCCATGCGAAACGTAAAACTTAATTTGCATTTTATGCTAATTGAAGTTTAATAAATAATTCTCGTTAAATTTCATACTTGACTTGAAATTTTGAATTTTCTCCCTTGAATACCCGCACCCACTCAGAGGGCAGACTTGTCCTGGTAATGGTGCAAATCATTTCCGCTTTCCAATTCTGATAACTGCCTTATTGGCAGATACTTCTAAGCGGAACTGATTATCTTAATACAAGGTCCATTCTTGTTTCACTTCCACGAGGCCGACACGGCGGAGAGGTGCCTGACATGACGACAAGGACTGGATCTCGGTTAGGGGGCGGAGGCATAAATAAATCGACAGACAGATAGAGTGCAAAATAAAATCACGATAAAGGCAAATTTCTGAAATAACTGTGTACATTGCGAATGGGGTGACGACGGAGTATTTTCTTCTGATAAAAAAAACAAAAAACAAAAAATAAACGACAAAAATGGAGGCGGCAATGCAAAGATGCGCGAAAAAGGAATCGAAACCGGAGTAGGAGCTTAATAATGGGTCATTATCAACTACATTGGATCAGCGGAGAAAAAAAAAAACGAAGGAGCAAAAGATTCCGGTACAGATTCCGACGATAGCATTTCGATTGGAAATAAACTGTCAATGATGTTGAAGGGCTCCTCGGAGGGTACGCGCAAAAAAAGCAGACAGTCGGTAATTTAGTGCGAGAGAAATTCAACTTGAAGATCTGGGACAGGAAGTCTAACAAGCGGATGTTGTTCGATTTATAAATATTTAAATGTGTATACCTGCTATGAATCCAGTGCAGTTGGCGGAAGCTTTTGACGAATAAAAAGAAGAGCGTGTCAGAAGTTCACTTCGGAAATTTAGTTACATGCTTGAGTGCTGAATGAATTATAAATCACCAAAGGATAGGAAGATCGTCCAAAAGACAGTTCTCAGAGTTAGTTAGAGAACATGTTTTGTTGGGTTTGAAAAGTAGAGTACATTTCATGAGTCCCGACAGAACCCCTTACAATATGGCCACTTCCAAACGTCTGTGAAGCGATCGACAACGCAGGATGAACTGAGCCGTACAGTGTTATCAACTCAATTGAAGGATCGTTCGGGGCGATATGGTCTCTCCTTTCTTGGGAGTAAATGTACAGAAAATCGGGACTCGTCCAAATTTCTAAATTCTGAAAGACTGAATCTTCAAGTCCTTTTTAAATGAAACGAGTTGATTCGTTTTCTAGACTGAGGAATAACCTTCACAATACAAGAGATTATAGCTGGTTATGGATGAGTTGGGAAACAGAATCCTGTACACTAAGATCGACATGGGAATATTCCGATAGAAGCTCGCTTTGCTCCAATGAAGACAGCATTGATCTTGGGCTCATTTTGCTTAGACCATTTAAAAGGTAAAAAGCCCTTTGTAAGGCAACACTTTACACACACAAATGCAAAGGGAAATCCCTCCTGTCTATTAGTTATTGTTATAGTGGATGGGTGGATCAGTGATATTGAGTGGAGTTCTCTTTATGCATCTGACCAACAAGAGCATCTTCGCGAGTTTGCGATCGCGACCGCGTCGTTTATTATAATTAACATCTGTTACTGTATTTTAACACCTTTTTTCAATAACTACGCGTCACAAGAAGTTTTGGAATATGAAGTTGGCCCCAACAGGACTGAATATCGTAAAAAGAAAGAGCCTACCTAGGATAGCTTCATCCAATTTTAAAAGAGTTGGGTAAGATTGAAGAAGCTGGCAGCAAAATCCGGCGTACCATAGACCAATCTCATTCGAACTGATTTTTCTACCGGCAAATTACGTGGCGGTCTTTGATTATATTGAAAATCCAATAATTCGTCAAGAAACACGAGCAACTGCGTACAAAAAAAGCCTCGGTGAGTTCAGTCTTGTAAAAAAAAAACAGCTAAGACTGGTCGGCTCTTGTTGAAGGCCTCTTTAAACTCCATCGATGCCTTACTACTGTACAATTACTAAAAGTGTACTTAAGTATTTCGATGGACAACGGGCGACCTAGTTCGATGAAGCCAAACTAGGTTCTAGCACTCAGCACAACGAACAGCTTCCAAAAGCATTTGATGTCGATTGTCAAGTAAAGAGATGCAAAGCATAGATCAGGGTACTCATTCCGTAAATTTTCAGACGATTATCGCCGAAACGATAGACCTACAAAACTAGCAACTAGCAAAAATACGAGTTTGAGAGCTTAATCTAGTACATTTTCCACAAGTCTTTTTTTTTTCATCAAACCCATACGTGTGGGGTGTCTATGGATAGGTCTTCAACAATGATATTTAGGTTTCTAATATCATTTTTTTCTAAACTGAATAGTTTGCGCGAGAGACACTTCCAAAGTGCTAAAATGTTAAAAAATGATAAAACTAAAAAAAATATATGATGTACATTACCATGTAAACTTCCACCGAAAATTGATTTGAACGAGATCTAGTAAGTAGTTTTTTTTTTATACGTCATAAATCGTAAACCGCAATTTAACTTTCATACAATCAACTCAAATATAAAAATAATAAGTAAATAAAAAAAAAAAACATTTAAAATCATAAACATAAACCTTATACATAAACCCTGAACCTATATGGGCTCGCATATATTTAGATCTGAATCCCATCATTAAGGCACCTAATTATAATGTTTACTTATCAATAACTTAACTAAAAAAAAATTGGTGCGACTGTTTCCAACAGTCCCGAAATATGTGTATGTGTAAACACCGTGCGTGCGGTATGAGTGTGGCTTGATACACGTCATTGAGAAAAGAGGGAATTGTAATAACCGCATTATTGATATAATTATGAAATTGACATGTCTGGGATACTCTTCGTAGGGCGGAGTGACTACTTTTGGTTGTAAAACTTCACTGATGTCCGTTCTCCTTCTTTTGGCTCGAACTGACGATAAATCCACGTCATTTATCGTCAGAACATCATCGACAGTTGATCGTGATGTCGTCGGTTCATTGTCAGTAATTGTCGCTCCAGTTTGGTTTGCGAGACGAGTTCCCCATTCACGCGAGCGTTCAGTACTCGTTTTCCCAACCTTTTTTCCGACTTTCAGAGGTTTACTTGCACGTAAACGCGCCCTGTAATCTTTTGCACGTTCTGCATCTGACTTTCCCATATCTGAAAATACTTTAATGCATCTTCAATGACGGCAAAACATTGCATTATTGTCAGAAATATGGAATTGTATCAATTACGTATTTTCCTGTATTTTTCTGCGCTTTACTATTGAAACGCATGTAGGTACCTACAGATGCGAGTTGGATGACAGTTGAGGTTAAGGAGTCACAACTGAATGAATTATAAGCAGTGTATTAAACAGTTAAATCAAACAGTGAAACAACGCGCACTTAGATGTTTACACATCAACAAACACTCCTAACATATGCAGTGGAAAATACCTGTTTGCATTTCCATCCCCGCAAGTTAAATGACATCAACTGTTATACAGTAAATGAAAGTGTCATTGGAATTTCATTCGGCTTGCATTGCAGATTGTAGAGGTGCTGGTCTACGACATTTTTGTTTTGTTGTTGTCCAGCTGTGATTTCTGCGTGCCTGGTAATTCGCGAAAGATTTGGCACCGAATTTCCTCAAGATATCCGTCACAGGGAAGAAATGTGAGACCATCATATATGAAAAACATGCTTTATTTCACATCAACAGAAAGCTGAAATTAATATGCCCCTGCTCATAAATGTATGCAATGATAAAATGAATGCAATGATAAACTACAGTGACGCATTCCCTGTCCCCGGCAGTTAAATATGTGGAATTACTCCACCAGATTCCAATGACGCTTAAATGTTTACTCATCAAAAAATACACTATTATTAAAATATCGATCAAAGTTACAATGAACTACAAGAACTTTTATGTTATGTTACTTGTTGCTACGGAACCCTTCATGGGCAAGTCCGGCTCGCACTTGGCCGCTTTTTTTTTTTTTTTTGTTCTGAGAGATATTAAAATAATAAAATGCTATAAGATAACAAAATTGTTCACCCTTTTAGTATATTATGAAATGCCGAATGCCCACGAAATGGGTAATTACCCACGATTTGGCATCACTGGCTGGAATTGATTTAAAAAATCGTCTTAAATAAACAGATGAAGAATAGACTTCAAGGAATTTCAAGTTACCTCTCTATTAAATATCCAGTTGGTAACTTTTTTTTAAACCGTACACGTACATACATGTATTATTGTATAATTAAAAAAAATAATCGTACTCCAATTCCCAGCTCACGAATTACACCCAAAATACATCTGGCGCTTCCCACAATTATGCTTCTTCAACTTTTGATTATTATTATTTTTTCAATTTAAAAAACATGTTTTCCAATTTTCCAAAGCTCAATTTTAAATTCTCGACGAGACGGTTGCCTACTTAGAAAGTTACTCCCGTAAGATCTCAAACAAAAAAGCCATTTTGATGATATTTATCTTTTCCAGTCGGGGAAGAAAAACTTTCCCAACCCCCAGGTATACCCCAGGCGAACATTTTTTGAACAACATTCTCCCACATGAAATAATTGGTTTAGTACATTTCGCCGAAACCACAAAAGTCATTTATCAATGCTTACATGTCTGCCAATTTTCTTCGACATCTTAATATGCAAGGAAATTCCAAGCTTAAAAAAAAAAAAAAAAAAAACAATTCAAATTCATATCTCCATATTATCTTTTCAACAAAAGTAATCTTTCTTGATGGTACCCCTACACTAAACAAAAAACAGGCGAAAAGAAAAATTGGAACAAGAAAAACCGTTAATCAACTTTGAGAAACTTATTTACATCCATACAAGTCGTGATAAAAATGCCCCAGCCCATCACGGCGACTCCTTTTCGGCGTAAATCCATGCCAAGGCTAAAATATTAAACAGAAAACATCATTCACTTCATTTATTCTTTTGCATTTGTTTAGGGCCGTAGCCGCCGCCACAAAGCCAAGGCTAAAACCAAACCTGCCGATAGGAGCTACAGAAAAAATGGACGGAATTTCACAACTTTTCGTCAAGTTAAACGTGATGGCACGCAAGACGCAACAACAAGAGAGAGAGAGAAACAAAAAATGAAATCGAAACTTTTTCCTTCGCTGAGGAAAATAAAAATATTTGCTTATAACTTTATGAGGTTTGCCTGGCAAACAACTCTAAGCTAAGAACCCATTCTCACATCATCGCTCAATGACACTGCAAGGAAATCAAACAGAAAAGGCTCATCGTGTCGGCGGCGCTGCTGGCGGAAAAGGTGAGCAAGTCGGAAAGTTTCTTCGAACATGTGTTGTGTTTATCTTGGAGCGATGAAGAAATGAGAACGCTCAACAAATCACAATAGGCCATGGTCTCGGGTGATGTATGAGTCAGAAGGAATACTCATCGTCCTGCAGCTTACCAGACACATACCCAACCACACCACTCAGTCAAGAGAAATCGCTACGTTTTATTATGACCTCAATTTGACTGCAATAAAAGAATCATGTGTTTGGGAGCATACATCAGCAACTCCGGTGCAATTTGTCAAAACTTCATTCTTGGCACTTGGCAGCACTGTTTAGTTTTCTTGTTGTCTTGCATCTTGCTATCGCTATCCATCCGGCTGGGAACGGAGCTCAATTTTCAGATGTGTTGTGTTTGTTCTTGTTTTTTTTTTTTTTTTGTACAGGGTGACTCTGACTAGTTTGCGGTAAACATATCCGGGTGCGGTATCCCAGTTGGGTACTCAAAATAATGGAATAAAATGGGAACTAAGAACGGTGTTTGGTTACGGGCTTATTGTGGATATGTAAGGAATCCAAATAAATTGTCTCACCTCCGGAAAATTTCTGGAAAAATTCAGAAGCATATCTGTCACAAGTAAGCTTCTAAGTTTGGGTGGTTGTCCCTCACTTTTCAACAAATAAAAGTCACAAAACCGATTGTGAAAAACCATCAGCTAGGGGGTTTTAAATATCTCACTTTATTTCAAATTTATTTAATAGCCTATCCCCTTGAACGTACATAATAAGAAATTGTGCATGGCTGGGTCGCCAGAAACTTTGTCATTTATTTTGTCACAATATTTTGTACGGGGTTGATAAATAAAATATTTTTTTCATATTCTTAAGTTCCTCGTTGGTTGACTTCTGAAATGTTAAGGATCTCTCAGCTTTTTAAAGATCAATTTAATAACTGCTTGTACGTCACTTTATTTTGACCCTTAATAGTAAGTACTTTACAATTTAATAAGAATTAAAGGTCAAAATTTCATTAAAACCAATTAAAAATACAAAATATTTTTGAAAAGATTTAACATTATACAAAATTTCAATTTAGAGAACCAAATTTAGCACATAGAATAAAATTTAATATAAAAAGGGAAGAACGAAATATCAAAACGTCACGTTACGACCGTGTATACGTAATATCATGGACTAAAAGCCAACGTCTTACGGGAGGCTTATTAAAGAGACGGCGTAATGTGTGTGTAGGCTGTGGTTCGAAAACTAGGAACAGCGATTAAGTTAAGTGATTCCCGCGTATTTTATAGCTTTCTAAAACTCTAGTATTCAAGTTCGCAGATCTTAAGAAAAATGCGTTTAGAACTTTGAATATTCAAGTCCTTAAACATCAAAAAAATTGGATGCAAGCGATTTGTTCCGTATATTTTTCTTATAATGTATTTTTGTAAAACTAGAAGTGGTTGAATCTTGTTAAAATATGCCTCTCCCAATAAGTAATGGCGTATTGTACCTTACCTTAGTGAGAAACATACCATAATAATTTATTTTAAGGTCTGTTGAGCACTCTTCAGATAAAAGAAGTGTTGCGCGAAAATATTGCCTCAAGTTTTCAATGTGATAATAAATACACATTTTGGAGTCAATAATAAGCCCCAGATATTTAAATACATTCACGCTTTCAATTTGAAAACAATTTTCGTTACAGTTAAGACTGGCACAAAAAGTTTTAGAGGGAAGGCTGGTGCTACAGAAGCAGCTCAACTTTCTAAACCTTTGGCACTCACACTGAAAAAAAAAGTCGGCGTCGTATTGATGAATGGCGTTCATCAACATGATATTCATTGATATGACGTAATTTTCATAAATATGATGAACAAATTCATGAAAACTTTTTGACAATTGATGAACAGTTTTTCAATATGATGAAAATGAATTCATCAATTTTTTCAACAGGATTCTGAAGAGAATTTAGCGTATGTTTTTATGAATTACGTTCATTATTTCATCAAAACATTTCATCAATATGACGAAAACACTTATTTTGATGAATTTAGTCATTTGTTCATCCAGTTGATGATTTATTCGTCTCATTGATGAATGGAATCATCATATTCAAGTACGATTGCCAAGTTTTGAATTCTTATCATATTGATAACGACGTTCATCGTTTTGATGACGGCTTTTATTATATTGATGACAGCGTTCGTCAAAAAACAGACATTAATTTTTATTAAGGAGAACGTTGATGTAAACCTTCATAATATAGATGAACTAATTCGTTATATTGATGAAAAAAATTAAATTCACCGTTATATTCATCATATTGATGAATGGAATCCTCATATTGATGAACTTCTTTCATCGGTTTCTTCAATGTGATGCACAGATTGTTAATATGATGTATGCTGTAGGTGTACAGACGCGATGTTGGTACAGCATTTATACTCACACACGCAAGATGAATCTTTTAATGTATATATGCGTAGATAATTATATGTATGTCATTGCTCATCAAGCGTAAAGTATCTACACAGGGTGGCATAGAAGAAAATTGTGAATGGTTTTACGATGAACGATGAATATCTTAAAAGATTCGATATATGTGAATTAGAAATTTCATCACATAATTATTTGTTTATCTTTTAATTAATGTTCCCCCAAAAGTATCCATTTGCATTTTAAACAATGTATTGACAATTGCTTGCCGATGAACAAACTTTTTTATTTTTTCTTTTACTACGAGCGACTAGTTTTGCTAAATAAACTGCAGTATATACAATTTAAAACAATTAATGAAGTGCGAAAAATTCAATATTAGTGTAAGAATGGTGGAAATATAAAAAAGCTATAGTCTAACTTCGATTATTCACATTATATAAAATGTTATAAATTTTGCATAAATAGCTTTAATACATTAATATATTTTAAGTATTTATTATCTTATCGGTATAGTGAAACTTATATAATTAGAACCTATATCTTCGATGGAGCGCCTCATTTACCCTAAAAGGAATGCAATTTACCTAGCCTTAATTAAAGGTATGCAATTAATGTATAACTTTAATTCAGTTGCATAGATATATCTGGGAGGTGTTGACCAAGTGATTTCATTTCAATGAATTTACTATGTAAACGAACGTTTTTCGGCATAAATTGTTTGCTCTAAATGTTCATAGCGACGTTTTAAAAGCTAAATCATGAGTAAGACTATCTAATTTTCAAAGGGGATTATTTTTCCGTTATCTTGATATAGCTTTTTCATTTGTAAAAAGTAAAACACAAATATCGAAAAATGTTGTTGTACGTGTTTTAGAATACATACCTACTTCTAAAAGGTAGGTTAAGCTACGTTTCCACCGAACACAATTACCAAGATTAAGTACAAGAGGCTTAGAATTAATCCCGAAGTGTTTCCACCAAATAAAAGAAGATTAACTTGACGTATTCTCTCTGGCTCTGTCCATTTGAGAGAAAATGACATTTCACGAGAGAGAGAGAGAGAGAGAGAGACATTTTTCCATTTTTTATGTCTTTTTTCTTTAATTCTTTAATTTTCTTTTTTTTCACTTTTGACATATCGAGCTGTGAAAAGTGTGTTTGTTTTTTTTTCTAATCTCCCTTTTTATGAGATTACTTTCGTATGATAAATTCCGAGATTTATGAGGGATTTACGGACATTTTTCTAAATCTCGCAGTTATTCTCCGGTGGAAACTTAGCAGTAGGGTCGATTTTTGACGTTAAATAAATATGTCATGAAAATAAAACTACAATTATCATGAATTTTCTACAACGATTTTCCTTTGGTATAAAAAAAGAGCTCGCTATATAATTATAACGTTGTGATTTCATTACACACATAAATGTAAATAAATATTTACTTTTTAAAAATATTTTCAAAATCAATGTAATATTGTTATTTAACCAAACTTTTCTCGTACATTGTTCTCTCACGCCTCAACATTATAAAATTCAACAGAATGGATCAATAAAATTATAACTAAATAACAAAAAACGCAAAAACACATTTCAAACACAAATGTATGCACATGCACCCTATGACTCTATGCATATGGCAGGCAAATGGCCGTTCTCTGATTCTCATTGGGATCCATTATGACAAAAAAAAAAAAAAAAAATTGTCCCAGGAGTGATAAAAGTAACTCAGAAATAAAATTTATTTTTATAAATCTTCAATATTTCTTGAGCGCGTGAGTTTTTGCCACTACACTTTATTGACTTTCGTGGTAAAACTGATTTTCGTTTGAATATTTTCCTTTCGGATGCGAAGAAATTCAATAGTTAAATTCACATAATATTACCATTACCATTTTCATGACATTATGCTCGTTTAAGTATTTTAGCATCCCCATGAAAGTGGGAAGGCTATATCTTTACGATTTATATTGGTGTCAGTATTTTTATTTCATGTTTTTATTTGTGTGAATAATCTTACAACTACATGAAAACAAATTTGACAGCACAGAAAGTGTGCGTCATATTGATGAACAAATTTGTCAATATGATGAATACATTCATCACATTATGAAATTAAAGGGGAATTTGGGTTCATCATATTGATGAATTTTTCATAATATTGATGAACAAAGTTGATGAATGATGAACAACATCATATTGACGAAATCGATTTCATCATACTAATGAAAAAGTTCACTGGACTAAAATTGTTGATTTTTTCATCACATTGATGAACTTTTTCACTACTATGGTGTACCTTTTTTTTTCAGTGCAGGTGCAACAAAAACTCCAGCGGTAAACGCGAGTGTTGCACTGCCAGACTAAAAACATATATATATTGTTATCAGCAATGAAATTTAGAGGACTTTTTGAGCCATAGGTTAGACCTACGTCATCTGCAAAAGCTGGGACAAGGCTTTTGAAATTTAGCTCGAGAATAATGAGTTTATATATATCTATCACGAATATGATTGGCCCCAATACAGAGCCTTGAGGTACTCCTGGGCTTATGAACTGAATTCAACTCCCAAACGTATCAATCTTTACTCTTTGTTCGATTTTTAAGATAAGATAAGACTTGTCTTACCTGATATTAAAGATAATTATTTAGAAATAGGTCTCATAGCCCTATTTCCGTATTTGGTTTTGCATTGCGTTGCAACAAAATAACCAACAATTCAAAATTGGTCACAAAAAGTCCCCAAAAAGTAGGCGTAACGAAAAATAATTTGTAATAGAGTGATCTCCAAGAAAACTAACAAAATTATCAGACAAACTATTTTATTATCTTTAAAATAAATATTTGATTTTAATACATATATCAATTCTAGCACTTTCAGGAGAAAATTGAAATTGACAGATATATTTTAATTTAAATTTTTTCATCTCAGAGTAAATGCTCTGACACCCTGTAAAAATTAAAAATCTTTACTCTGATAATAGGAGTACTATAGCGAAACTAATTTTATGAGCGGAACACCTTTTGTATACCTATCGCACCATGAAGCTTTAAAAATCGTACATGCCAATATTGCTAATAATTGTCTACATCAAATTTACTTTGAAACCTTAAAAAAATATTGAGGGTGACCCTGATCGTTTATGATTATTATTATGATCGATATGATCTTAATTTAAAAAACATTTTTATTTTAAAAGAATAGATAAATGCGGTCGTTTATCGACTTAATCCTAGGTTTGACTGTAACAGTAAAGCTTTTACTGTGACGCCTTATTACTTCCTTATGGAGTTTGGACAACTGCCATTTACCATCAAGTCATTAGCCGTTTTTTATTATCAGCCATGATCTATATAGATCATCGATTTACATGCAATTACAACAACAGCACATGATCCTGCTTCTCATAGAGATCACGAATCATGATCTGAAAATTATTTCTACTATTTCCCACTGGGTGGCTTGTTTTATTTTTTGATGTTGGTATGCCTGTAAACGATAGCCACTCAATCACGTTGCCAGACTAAAATGTGGATTGTCATTCAAAACACACAAAATATTGATTAGTGTTTTAGCATTTTTCCACACTTGAATGAATTCCGTATAATTCGACATAAATGGTATTGGGTTCAATTTCTAAAAAACCCTCTCCGAATGGGTTTATTATTTTTAACAAATGCGTTGAACAAAAAGGAGGTTTTAAAACTGAAAACCAATTATTTTGAATTATGTATTTTCAAAACTAGTCGAAAGACGCTGTTTGTTCATAAAATATTAGACAAAAATTGATTGTGGTATTTGTTCGATTTCGAAAATAGTTTCCATTTTGTGTGCATTGGACATCACTTTTGACAAAATTCCTTGTTTGGTCTATGGGTGCAGTACCAGTGAGTAATACTATGTATAGAGAAGTAACGAGGCATTGCATATTTAAACCTTAAATTATGCCGTTTTCGATTTGGGTTTACAGATTTTGATCTGAGATTTCAGATTTCTACTGCCAAATCGAACATTAAATCCGAATTTTATTGGTTTTGGTATGTATACTATTTGACCGCAAAAAAAAAAAAACCTTGTCACTTGCACTGGAAATCCATTTCAATTGATTTTCATACATTTATAATAACGCATTTCGAAATAATTTAATATAAAGACCCGTTTCCATACGTGTAAAATAAATAATTCAGCTAAAAAAGCAATCTTTTTAATTAAAAATTCGTAATTATTTCCAGCTGCCTGTCATAAACATTGGTGTTAGTGAAATTATATCTGATCAACAAAAAGATTGTTTTTGGGTAAATCAATAAAAAAACAAATTTATTTTTTCTCAAAAAACAAGTATCTTTTTGCCAAACCGAAAACGAAATACGATACTAAAAAAAAATGTTTGAAAAGAAAAATTATGCAAATTTCAAATGGTAACACCCACGATACTGCAAGTGAAATGTCAAACTGAGATAACAAATTTCGTAAACAAAAATAAATAGCGATAAGCAATGGATAGAGCCGCAGATGATTCGTAAGTCTTTTTTGAATAAATTCATTGTTTTTTTTTACAAAATAATATTTTCTTTCAAGCCCAAGAAACTGGACGAAGGAAGAAACAAACAAGTTTGTAAACAACACTGTAGCCACAACTTAAAAATAAAATTCTTCAATTGTTTTGTTTTATTATCGTGATTTGATCCGGATCAGATCACGCTGATAATAAAAAACGGCTATTATTAGCGCATTTGTTTATAACCAAATAAATTCATTTTCAAGAACAGTTCACTTTAGAAAGACATTTCGAAACCGATATTCTGGGTGGGCCCAACATAAAGCTACCCTCATCACTTAGATTTATGTGACTTGTTAAATTATTTATCTAAGAGCTATACCATTTCTATTTAAAAAAAATTGCTTTTAGAACTTTCTGATGGTTTTCCATCTTTCTCTTAAACTATTCTAAAAACAAAAATTTTCAACCCCCTATAATCAGCGGTAAAAGAAGCATGCCTCTCATACTTTATTTTGTTAAAGATTTAAAAATAAAATTTAGGTATGTTATTATAACCAAGCAGTTGTTGTTTTCTGCGACCCGAGAGGTTTGAGCTCGAATCGGTAACATCAATGCAGCGCCACCGAACCGACCATGGGGTCAAAAGACCAGTATCCGAGTACCGAGTTTCTCCAACCAGGGCCGGCCTTAACGATCTAGGCGCCCCGGGCGAGTAATGTATTTGGCGCCCTTTAATATTTTATTATAGTTAACAAGAAATTCCTTTTCAACTGCGTACCAAATATACTGAAAATAGAAATGTTCCTATATGGTGTGTCAATTAGACAAGAAACATTCAATGACAAAACAACGAAAATAATTAAAGAAAACAAATAAATTCGTATTTTTTTAGCTCTTTTTTCCGTAAATTTTCAAAAAAAGACTGTCAAAATTTAGGTTTGCTGCAACTTGACTTTCAATGGACAGGCCAAGCTAGTTAATCTTGTTTGGGACATTATAGACCGCAAGTACGTTTTTATCAATTTTAGTTTAACCTGCGCCTGCCACTTTTTTTTTTTAATTACTTCTTTATTTTTTGTCATAATTGGTCAAGTGTGGGCACTGCTCTATTTCACGATCACAATATTATATTATTTACTTATATATAACAAAGACTCAGAACTTACTACGTTGTTATTAAGATAGAAGTGTAAAGAAATGGACTATTATCATTTCATGCATTCGTGAACTGTTCACTTTAGAAAAATAATTATAAGGACTTACACCCAAATAAAGCAGAAGTGTTGCCCATTATTCTAAGCTCATTCACTCTACAAAGGGCTTTTTAAACTGGACTAAATGGGCTCTGAAATGACTGTATAAAGCTGTCTCCAACCATCGATAAAACAGCTTGTTCATGCTAGAACAAGATAGCCAGTAATCAAGTGCGAGTTGAAAAACTGTAGACATAAACTTGTTCAGTGATGGCAGTAATGCATTAAAAAAAATAAACTCCTTATAAAAATTTTTAAAAATTTGTAAAATTTTGTAAAATTTTGCCGCCACCCTGTCCGACTTCAAGTTCAACTGCAAAGTGAGAATCCGAAAACTATATCTCGATTTTATTCCATTTTATTACACAGTTTATCCGGCGATATACTCTCCCTCTTGAGGATTCTCGAAACTCGAATCTTTCTTGTTGTGGGTCGGGTGGCTTTGCAAATGCTGGGCTAACGCACCAATACCAGCAATAAAATTGAGCCAAGGCTGGAAGTTATATAGATTTTTGCCAGTTACCGAAAAAAAGAGTATATGCATTTATTTTGCTTGTTATATTTTTTCTCGTGCACTTTGATTTTGCTCCTTTATTTTTATTTAGTTTATTTCATTTCACTCTCTTCCCATAACGGTGCCATGGGAGTGACATTAGAAACGCAACTCCAAGCTGAACCTCATTTATTTGTCCACAAAAACGTAGATACATACACAGCAAGGCGAACGAAATGCTGTAGTGTAGGACCGCCACATTCTCGTATAAAGTATGGCATACAGTGGGTAGTGGGTATACACCACCTTGTAACTTCTTCCGAAGGAGGGATGCCGCACATCCACAAAAAAAAGTATTGCACGGGTAAGAAGGAAAGAAGGCACCAAAATAAAGAAATACAAGTAGAAAAACATATAGGGAACGATTCGCATACCATACCGGGATGAAGGACCAAAAAAAAAAGAAAAAAGAAAACAACCAAAGCAAAGGAAACTGGGTTAGTGGAGAGCACTCGTTGTTGTGTTGGCTCTTATTGCCAGCCAGCGTAAGGAGTTGCATAAACTTTTCCAGGATTAAAGACCCAAATTGATTTTAAATTGCTGTAATGTGGATGTGGATACACAAGTGGTGTTAGATTTGGATGGCTCTTATTTCTTTGGCCATAATACACTGTGGGGGTTGTGTGTGCAGAATGTTATAGTGTGCAATTTACGATGGGAAAGGGCGTGAAATTAGAGTTCCACTCCGACGTCGCACTGAGCGATGACGTTCGCTGGCGGAAATGAATGGAAATGAGAATGTAAGACGTGTTGCGGAAAGGAAATAAATGATTCATGGAACTAATGCGGTCTAAGACAGTTGGAAGGATTCACAGGAAGAGCAATGAATGATGATTTACATGCGGTTTACTGTAGGTATATGCTATGCAGCCAATCTGCGAGTTTATAATTAGCTAGGTATATGTTAGCCCCATTCTAATGGGAAAAGCGCTATCGAAATGTAAAGTAGAAGTACATTTTTGTATGCGGCACATGTGTAATGCGGGTTACAATCCAAGTGGGTTATCCCAATCGCAAAATTGTATGATCGTTTCTCCCATGCACGAAAACATGAAGACACAAAAATTGGGATACCTCTGTTAACGAGTGTTCAATACCAAAGAAGCAGTGTAATGCCGCTTTTATGTTCCCCTAGGAATAGGTCCGTAGCTATATGCAGTCATAACGGCTGCGGATAGAACAAAACACCCTCCGCGATACGAATTATCATTTTTAGTGTCCATGTCGTACTCAAAATGGGGAAATTTTCCATACAAAATTTGCATTTTTTGAACTACAAAATATTTAGTGTGCAGGTTAAAAGTTAATAATTAGTAAGGCCCATTGTCTCCGAAGAGATGCTCACTAGGACCTCCCGTAATACGTATAATGATCCAAGTTTTAATATCTCCGACAGACTATTCGAACAGAAAATCCTGTTCAGCGGAATTTCCATCCACTTATATGCAACTACCATTCCAGGCGATCCTTAATTACCACAACTCAAAGGCTTTGCCTCTTAAGTTGGTTTTCAGAACCGACATTTAGCAGGCAAACATGAATGCTAACATCCCGCACACGCACGCGAACACAAACCCCGCAGTCACTTGTATCTGTCAACCGTTTGACTAAATATTAAACCCAGTCCAAAGTTGAACCATCAAAATTGCTAGCCCCATTCACTTTGTGCTCTGAACTATTCCGACTGCTCCCCATAGATAACTCCTTATATGCGGGCAACATACAACTACCTATAAACATCAGCAACGATGGCGAACGCAAAAGAATGACAAACAGGATGGCAGTCCCAATTCCAAAGCCCTGCGTGCCAATGTTTACTCGTGCATAATATCCACCACCCGGATTGCCCTTGGGCCCACTCGATACAGGATACACACTCACCCCAGAGGACGGCGTGCACTGCGCATCCGTTAGATTTCGCATAACTCTCAAATTGAAAATGAATATCCATCTATCGCCTTTGATCTTAAGTACCATCAACATCATGACCGTATCAGGTGATGAGAATTCCTTGGCATAAATTAGAAATTCCGCCACCATACCACTACACCCGAGAGGAGCTCTTATATCGATCCTTTTTTGGTTCAAAAGGCTACAAAAAAAAAAAAACGACGGCACTTTCCACCGTTGGTTTTCGCATCAGTGAACATCTATCGAAGGCAACGTCAAGTTGTCGTTATCGTAATTAAAACCACGACGACGACAACCACGTCTAGATTCCTGTTGTTTGCTTAGGTGTATTGGGACGGTTATTTGGTTTTGTGTAGTTTGAATTAATTGTTGGCCCTCCTGACACATCAGTGCACAGCTTTATCAATGAAATCGATAAGTATACGCTTCAGCGAGACCTATGCATTCGTCAGACAGACGACTCAAGTTGAAAGAACCCATAAAACGAGCGCCACCGAGATGGATTATGTGTCCTCTTTGCTACCCTCTACCTCTACCCACATGGCAGCATCAGAAAGAAAATGGAAAATAGAACAGGTCCACATAAATTTGTTGCGGATATAAATCAAAAAAGCTGTTCCTTTTATACTGCCTGTTTCGATGTGGTCTCGGGTGGAACCTCTCTTGATGCGCATAATTCTCCCTCAATGGCTCAATGGAGTCGTAAAGATACGAAGAGCACACATACTTTTCGCAACCAAAAGATGATGTTGCGAAGGGTCGATGCACATATGGCAATGCGGGTGTGTTTTTACATTCACCGAGAAGCGCAGTGGTGAAGAACCTTTGATGGGGTGATATTTCGGATGTTTTTTTTTTTTTTTTTTTGAGAGACCGCGTCTTTACTATCAATGAACTTTATGATATGGGTGCGGACTATCGCTCATAAAGGGTCAACGAGATTGTCTATGGCGATGTCAGAGCGAGTTGTATGCAGTAAAGTCTCCTCGTAAATGGACTCTTCAAATCGGTATTGACGGGGAAATTTGCTGAAGTGGTTGGTAATAGTGCAGTGGTCTGGTTTGACGATATGTGAATTATGCGGGAGATATCATGTTCTATGAACGCCATTTATGACCACAAGGGTAAAACGGGTATTTTATTATGCGAAGAGAGATGGACCTCAATGTTTTCTCGTCGCCCTTTGAGGACTTGATTTGTAACTGTACAATTTTGTTCAACAATTTCCCGGGAATTGAAATGGTTCCTAAGAGTACCCTACGGCAGCCTCTGCAGCCGTACGCCTCAAAGCTATTTCACAATGGACCAGCAAAACTACTGGCCATGCTGCTATCTTGAACACCATTAAGAACCTTCACGAAAACATCGACTACACCACACCAGAACTGCGGTTTGATAAAAACTTCCAGGTCTACATTCCTACTAGATTATTCTGGGAGGAGGATGCATTCCTGAATGATGAATCGATCCACTTTTACACGGATGGTTCCAAAACAGTGGACGGTGTTGGTGGTGGTGTCTTCTCAGATAGACTAAATCTTAGTCTCTCCCTTCGTCTTCCTGATCACTGTAGCGTTTTTCAGGCGGAAATAATGGCGATAAAAGAAGTCTTATCTTGGCTAAGGGAAAACGTGATATCTGCTAAAGATATCCGTATCTTCTCTGATAGTCAAGCTGCCATTAAGTGCCTGGAATCGGTCTCCACAAACTCTATAACTGCCCAAGACTGTCGTTCATCTCTTATAGAGATGGCGGAGCAGTTCAATATTCACCTCTGTTGGGTGCCGGGGCATAGGGACATCCCAGGTAACTGCAAGGCTGATGAACTCGCCAAACACGGAACTACAATACCTCTGCTTCCAATCAAGGATTCCATAGGTATTCCAATCGCTACTTGCAAACTCACAATTAAGCTGGATGCCATCGAAAGAACAAATCTCAGGTGGACAACCGGCTCAACATGTCTACAGACAAAACAGATCTGGCCAAAGCTGGATCTAAAACGTTCTAAGCATATGATCTCCCTCGATAGGAAGCATATCAGTGCTATAATAGGTGTCATCACGGGACACTGCCTTATTGGCAGGCATGCAAAAAGGCTTGGCGTATTATGCAACGATTTTTGCAGAAGCTGCTTTGACGAGGAGGAAGAAGAAACTATTCTTCATCTTCTCTGTACTTGTCCAGCGCTCTCACAAAGACGAAAACTCCACTTAGGAGCGTTCTACTTCAATGATCTGAACGATTTCACAAAGATAGATATTCGTAATCTCCTGCGCTTCATTAGAAGCTCCAACTGGTTCAACGAGTAGGAAGAATAAGTATAGATTCATGTGGTATCACAAGGGACCTGATAAATGGTCTAAGTGTGTCGGATAGCCGACAGCCACTTCAACCTAACCTAACCTAAGAGTAGATAATAATTATCAACAAACCTTTCGGGCAGTTCAGAAAAATATAGGTGCTGAGAAGCCCACCTGGATTATCTTCGGAAACTCATTCAACAAATCGAACGAGTTAATTTATTTTGAGTACTAGAGATCCCTGAAGGAGGAGGGTAACAGATCTATAAATTGAAAGTGTAAGCTCGAATGCTTTTTAGATAACGTAAGAATAAGTTCTACAGACAAAAAATGTGGCCGCACTGTCGGCGATAGTTCGAGGCCAGACCCATGCTAAATTAGGCATAAGAGACTTTAGCCCAACAAAAAATATTTTGCGAACAACCAAAACAACCTCGGTTATCACTGTTTGGCTATTAAGGGCAGGTGCAAATGAAATGCCGATCAGATATTTTCATTTAGGTCTTGAACATGAGAACCCTTGCTGCCGAAGAAGAAGTGAATAAGTTGGAGGTTTTCAAAGCATCGCCATTCGAGAACTGTGATGTGAGGGTCGGAGTACAAAAGAATGACAAACTGTAGACAGTGGCGCAGTGGCTTCATATTTACTGTATGTGGGAAGGGTCCCATGTTCGATTCCGGATAAAATCCAAACTCCATCATAAGTATTTTTTTTAAACTGCGTCACCTCCCGCGAACGTCTGACAAACATCCGAGAGTATATGAATTTTTTTTTTTGAGAGAAACAACTCTTAATGTTGTTAAGAGTGGACACAGTCATTTTGTTAGGATTGATAGCTATTTCGAACTACACCACTAATTTATCATCAGACTCCTTGAAGTGATTGTTTTTGGATTGTTTTTGAATTCTGACAGTCAATTCTCCGTATATAATTCCACTTGGGAAGACATTTCTGTTTTCCCCTGTCAGGAAATGAACTTGCATTTCGATTTTTCTCCAATTGACCAAGTGACTACCACTTGCGCCAACTGAGAGTATAACTGTCACGAAAGAGCTTCCTAATTAGCCGTTTGGATTGGGCATAAAAATGTAGATCCCTTCCATTCGTCCCAAAAATGATAAACTCACACAAAACGAATTGAGAAGCTAGGGTTAGGGCTAACTCTTATGACTCTTATAACTTTAGTGACAGCAGAAGCTGTGTGATATTGGGGTCCGATATTCCATTGGAGTCAGATTATGAAAAAATCCCTCGAGTTTCAGATGTTTCACCGAAAAAGCCACATCAAAGTTAAGTTATTGTCAAACATGAGCCTTATATGCGGAAAATAAGCACGGCGGTACCGAAGATTGCTTTGACAAGGTCTTGGAGAGGACACATAAGCAGCATGCTATGTGGGACAACAATATCCACATCTTGGTAGCACAAAATCCTTACTAAGGTACATCTCCACATTCAAAACGGTGCAGTGAATAATGGTCTAAACATGAACAACTAGGTTGCTCACATTGCGCTTTACGAAAGGACATGGATTCGTAGTCTGACTCGGACCGTTGAATAGTAGCAGACAATCGACATCTCTTAATATTTTTAACAGTCAATCAATCAGGCATCAAATATGAAACCATTATGAGGAAATTTAACGTCGAACATCTTCGGCAAGCAAAGACTGTTAAAAGCTTCCCTGTAGCAGGTTACCCTTTTGATGTCAAAAAAGCTCTTAGACACGGGACGCACTTATAAATGATTTTTCATCATTCTTGAATGAAGTTTTTGAAACTCACATGCTTAGGAGATTTGGACTTCAAAAGGTCTATCGCAATTACTCGCATTCGTCGACGACATTAGCACAACCGAAAAGACTCTCCGAGCTGTTGGTGATCTTTTAGCTATAGCAGGGAAATTGTCTAAGATGAGAAAAGTATTTTAAAATAGACCTGCAGACCCTTCTATCGATTTTCCGCAAACGGTTCAACAGGATCAGTCCCTATACGGAAAGGCGTTAGAGATGATTTACCTCCAACTTTCATTGAACTTTCCCATCTTTAGCTTATATAGAAAACGCCTGCTTGATTATTATGAATTCCATAGAAGGTCTTGAATCTTTGTTGGGGTCATGTACTTTATTTTAGCAAACAGAAGTATGGACCTTATTATTGAAGTTCAGCTCGATGGTCTTTTTATTTTAGATGCAATTAAAAAAGTCTTAATCCATTATTGCACCCTACGTTTCGTCGGCTTTTTGCCAACATGGACGGCTTGTTATACTCTGATCACCTTTAGTATTGGTTGGTTTTCCTTTTACGATACCAGGGGGGAACAAAATAGAATCCCAGCAAGCTTAAAGAAAACTCACTTGAATCGTGTTGAATTCTTGAATATCGCCAGCAGAAGTAGCAGTAGATAGAAAGACTGCGTGGACCTTTTTAAACGTGAAGGCCATCAAAATATGGTTGACATGGACCCCTTCAACTCATGTGTTAAGCTTTTGGGACACATCTTTAAGACCTTGTTCAAACTCATGTGAGGCAATGGTTTTTTGGCCGGATAAACTATACCGACAAGTTTTTCAAAATCTACTCGTACAATACTTAAACCCACTTCGAAGGTCCAAAACAAATCTTATAAGAGGCAGATTCCTAAGGGAAACCACATCCCTCCGTGCGCTTTATGTTCTCGCTCTCTGCTTCCCTGCGGGATCCTCACATCCACTTACTCCCCCCGCGCACCACATAAACGACCCCTTCAATACCCCACTTTGTTCGGGTGACGAAGTATAAAAGAAATCATTTTATAGTTTCTGACATTTCGGAGGAACTATCCTAAAGACATTCATTCATACTTTTTGTAGTTGCGTTCCTTGTTGTCCTCTCAATTCTGAAGTTTTTCACATCCCATTGCTACGCGCAACATATTTCCGCTTGGATAATGATTTTCTCCACACACGCTCACACACGCGACTTTATAAATATAGTCGCATGCATGCTTGCCATGCAAATTGCAAATATGTGCCATATTTTAGAGACCGTAACCACCAGTAGAAGAGTCATATCACCATCATTATCATCGCTAGCATCATCGTGACCAACATTTTTGTCTTCTTCTTGTTCATTGTCGCCGCAGGAGCAAAACGTACCAGATACTCGTACTTCTTACAACAGCTGTATGCAATTTTGAGCGAGAATCCTTGTGGTGCGGTGGCAGTGGGAAATTAATGTGGTGTTTCTCGGATTTCTGTGGGGCGAGCATATATACTTCATCCTCCAGCACACTGCGCATCCTGGTATATCTAGTGTTGTAGGAATTCGACTATCGTTGTTGCTTGTCGTCCTAGTCTGGTGGCCTCAATGCTGTGCAGAAAAATTATCAAAGTGGATACTTTATTTGACGAATGCGTTTTGCGTGTAATTTAGTAAATGGGTTGAAGTGGATACACTTGCGCGCATCGCTTGTGACCAATTTAATTAGGGTATAGCTAGCTCGCTTGCTGTTGGCTGCCACCATGATACCCATCGTGTTCTGTTTCATGTCGAAGGTTAAGAGTGGACGATGCAGAAAAATTATGCAATTAAAAGCGATATTTTTGCGGAATGAAATTTCATTATAATCACCATCGTCATTAACATAAAAGTCCTTTGGCACTTTCTACTTTGGCGTGGTGCTTATGTTATTAAAAATAAAAATATTTTAATTTATGCAATGGTGCGGCCATGAGACTGTAGTGGAAAATCTGGTCGTATGTTTACGTACACGTTCACATTTAATATCGAAGGATGAGTAGGTTCGGTTGACAGTCTAGCTGGGGCACCTTTTGGTGAAGTTTCGATTACCCTGTTAGAGTGATGTTGTGTAGATAAGTTTTCCCGAACCACTTGTCCCAAATATTAAGTTGGAACGTTTTAAGATCTCTTGCGGGAATATGGCTGCAGAAGTATCGAGATTCTGGAGGCAGCTATAGCTTGATGATGCCGATTCGAGATTATTCTAACGAATTTCCGCGAGTACCTATAAAGCTAATGGGAAAGTTTTGTGCCCAAAGTGTCTTATTTGTAGTTTCTACGAAGGCATCTGCACAGGGGACACTATGACGGGGCAGGAACAATATAGTAGTCTTCGCACCACCTCAGAAAAAAAGTCTCTGCACCACCTCAAAGAGAAAAAGAGCTCGGTAGTACAAATGGACCGGAATACAGGTATGGGCCAAATCACGTAACTTTTCAGACGACTGTCGTCGAAAAGTCCAGAAATTACGATTTTTAAGGCTTCATCCAGCGCATTCTTTTCAAATGTAATGAAAACTGACGATGATCACAAAAAATCGGTCAGATATAGCTTATAGGTCATAAGAAATTTCAAAACCGATATCTTCCAGACGATCATTGTGATCCCCTGAGTGCGGTAGGATTCTGAATCAAGGATAAAACTATTCGAGCCGTGATGAAAATCTTGTTGATTTTGCATGTCGGTATAAGACTATTCCTAGTCGATTTTGAGCTTTTTGTTGACCGAAATGGACCAAATGGACCTGTACTCTGTAAGCTGTTTAGCATGTCGTACTCCCAGAAGACGTTTCCTTTTTGCTGGAAGACCGCTCGCATTCAACCTATTCCAAAGAAAGGGAAGAAATGTCTGCCAAAAAACTATCGTCCAATAGCGTTACTTTCAATGCTCTCTAAAGTAATGGAAAAGGCAATAAATGTCGAAATAATCAAATATCTAGAAGGCCATCGATTAATAAGCGACAGGCAATACGGATTTCGGAGCCGTCGTTCCACAATCAATTGAACAACACGGCGAATCCAGAGCCGTAGCCTTGGACATATCAAAGGCATTTGACCGAGTCTGGCATAGAGCCCTATTAGGCAAGTTAGCGTCTTACGGATTACCACAACAACTCTGCGGATGGATGCAAAATTTTCTTTTGGGAAGATCGATCCAAGTTGTTGTAGATGGTGTATCATCCAATTCGTTTGCTATAAATTCAGGAGTGCCCCAAGGATCTATTCTTTCTCCAACTCTATTTCTTCTCCACATCAACGATTTGCTTGGATCGACAAATAATAATATCTACAGCTTTGCAGATGACAGCACTCTTATATCCTCCATCTCGAACAGTGGGCCTGTGAATACGGCTACATCACACAATCAGAGATGTGAACAAATTAATTCTCTAAATGATGATCTGGACAAAATCTTGAAGTGGGGAAAGGACAACTTGGTTGTATTTAATGCAAACAAGACACAGCTCACAACATTTTCCAGAAAAAATGCATCAACAGTTCCTCAGATCCAAATGGATGACCATCCAATCCATCACAAGGACTCAATGCACCTTCTAGGAGTCACAGTCAATTCAGGAATCACATGGCAGAACCACATATCCTATATCGCAAAGTCGGCGTCCGCAAAGTTGAGCTACCTATTTAGAGCAAAGAGGTACTTTAGCCCCAAGCAACTTCTCCTTCTCTACAAAGCACAGGTTAGACCAGGCTTGGAATATTGTTCCCATATATGGAGCTCGGCCCCAAAACATTCACTTAACCTGCTTGATAGTATACAGAGACGAGCAGTTCGACTCATTGGAGACCTTACACTCACATCGAATCTACAACCGTTGGTGCACAGAAGACAAGTCGCTGACCTATGCTTGTTCTATAGGTACTTCCATGGCAGATGTTCTGAGGAACTCAAAGACATTATCCCTCGAAATGCAACTTTTGGGCGCCCAACAAGACAGGCTGCTAATGCTCATGACCATACAGTACACTTGACAACCGCGAGGACATCAACTTTCAAAAACTCCTTCTGTTACAGGACAAGCAAACTTTGGAACTCGCTTCCTGGGGATATATTTCCAGAAGACTACAATTTGCAGCAATTTAAGTGCAGAGCAAACATACATCAGCAGGCATCTCGGGGCGCTGTTGAAGCGTTATAGGTTCGCCTTTCCCGGGAGAAGCATATATATAAAAAAAAAAAAAAAACTATACTTCCATGGAATATAGGTATACTGATTTAAATCAGTCTCCTCTTTTCAATGAGTTTTCTGAGGATTACAGGCGAGTGGAAGACTGTTTCGGTCACCTTTCTCCTATCCGAGAATAAAATGTCTCAAATCTCTCTATGAGATGTAGGAGGTTTGCAGACGAAGACAAATTTTCATGATCACAAAGACAGCAATAATGCGCCCACTAGCATATCTGGCCTAGATAGCACTATGGCCTACTCCCCCTCCCCACCCCGATCCCCTAAACACGTGTGGTATCGCAAAGAACCTAAGTATATTTGGTCTTAGTGTGTTTTCTTGACAGCCACCTTACCTAACCTAATCTATTTGATTACGGATATCGTCATTTGTCGTTGTTGATTTTCGTTCATTTTTCGGAGAGTCGTAGATGTTGATAAAATGTGTCTAAGTATTAAGTTTTACGACTATAGCGGCTTTAGATGCCAAGATAGAAGGATTTTAGTTTTGTTGGTCATACTGGCTGTGCCACGCCCCTAAATCTGAAAAATTTTGTAAAACACTAGGCAACTACGAATTCAATGAAAAGCTGAATAGAAAAAAGCTCCAGAAGGAGGTCTATATATGACCCTGAGTCTAGCTTCTTGCCAACGACTCACCTATGTGAGCAGATCTTTATAGCAAAACCGAGTGCCGCTCTGACCGTCGTAATATCTTCGCAACTTATCATGGGCTCAAAATATCTCCCTCTTTTATACCTGACAGCGAGTGAAAGTATTCAGACAACTGGTCAGTGGTCACCATTCCGGACTGCAGTATTGGTGTCACAACAGAGGTTTCTAGCAGCCCGTCTTAAGCTCCATAGAGCCACAATATGGTACGGCCTTAAAATCGACAAAATAGATTTTCTTTTTTATTTCCTCAACAATACTACTTGGTCGAGAGTGAAATAATTTGGGTCTTGAGAAGCTTTGAGAATATTCGAGTAGAATATTGCCGCCTTTAAAAATTCTCTGAAATATGTTACAGGATACATGAGGACATGCAAAGTCTGCCATTCCTTTCGTAAAAAGGAAATGAAAAACCCCTCTTGAAGGAATGGAGCAGTGAACTTATTAATCCAAAAGATTACTACAGTCTCATCTGAAATACGCTTTGCTAAAAAATTCGGTTAACATAATTGTTAAAAATAATTGTTTTTTTTTTCCAAAGACAGAAAGCGCGTGTTCATAGTAGTGTCAGATGACTAAAAACACCACCCTTCGAAAGATTGTTAGATACTGCAACTAAGATATAACTTATCCTGCAATTTTTCTTTAACGAAACAACAACTTTTGACAGGCTACCTTCCAATGAAAGATCCTGCATGTTCCGCAATTTAGACGCGGTTAATCCTATCTTGCCAAGTCGAACGGTTTCGTTCTTTGTAGCCGGCGCAATAAACTGCCCTCGTCCTAAATTTGTCGGACTGTATTGTTGACATGTCCGATTAGTCGGTTTCTATGCTCCCTCGCGAAGCTTCTAGTTTCAGATTCGATTTTCCCTGTGGATATCATCGTTTCTAATATACCACGGTGCTTGTAAAATTTCTCTAAGCGCTTTTTTTTTGAAAAACTTGTAGAATATTGACATTTGTTTTCTTGGTACAACCCCAGAGTTGTATACCGTAGGTCCACACCGTCTTTAGCACTTGCTTGTATAGAAGCAGTTTTTTTTTTCTGTACTGAGCTGGGAATGTTTTTCGAGTAACCAGTATATTTCTCTATATTTGATATTTGAAAAAAAAAAAAAATAATAATTCTGACAAATTGGTCATTCAGTTAGGCAGAGTCGACTGTGTATAGGACCGGAAATATGTTACTTCCATTAGTGATATAGACGCTGCAACTTTTCCATTCTTTAACCTATATGGTAATAGAAAATAAACATATATGTCGCTTCCTCTAGTACGACGTTAAAAAAGGAATAAGAGGGAAATACTAGAAAAAACATCCTAGGTGCATATGTTCGTCATGGTCATAGCAGGTCTAATAATAACGTGTATGACCATGATCCGAATTCCCATGAACGATTGCAGTTAGGTACCAAACAAGCAGCAACTTCGCTGAAGCTCAATAATATGACTTTCATAGAGGTTCAAACCCTTCCTATAGCAGCTTCGTTATAATGGGGAAATAGTTTAAACTAGGCACTGTCTAGCCTTTTTGCTGTCACTGTCAAACCATGCACCCTTGTCAAGCTTCCTGTGATATCAGCTCTTTGTTCGGCGCTTGAATAGGCCTTTTTTAGGGTTCCGTAGCCAAATGGCAAAAATCGGAACCCTATTAGATTCGTCATGTCTGTCTGTCTGTCCGTCCGTATGTCACAGCCACTTTTCTCCGAAACTATAAGAGCTATACCGTTGAAACTTGGTAAGTAGATGTATTCTGTGAACCGCATTAAGATTTTACACAAAAATAAAAAAAAAAACAGTAAATTTTGGGGGTCCCCATACATAGAACTGAAACTCAAAAAAATTTTTTTCATCAAACCCATACGTGTGGGGAATCTATGGATAGGTCTTCAAAAATGATATTTAGGTTTCTAATATCATTTTTTTCTAAAGTTAATAGTTTGCGCGAGAGACACTTCCAAAGTGGTAAAATGTTGGTCCCCCCCCCCTAACTTCTAAAATAAGCGAACGATAAAACTTAAAAAAATATATGATATACATTACCATGTAAACTACAAACGATAATTTTTTGAACGAGATCTATCGAGTAGTTTTTAAAATATCGATCAAAGTTACAACGAACTACAAGAACTTTTATGTTATGTTACTTGCTGTTTCGGAACCCTTCATGAGCGAGTCCGACTCGCACTTGTCTTACTTTTTATATTATTTCATTGGAAAAGTCCGCACCGCACTGATGAGATTTAAGCTTAAGTGAATTTCCTTTCTTTCCATCGCACATTCCATTTCCACTTATTCCTCTGAATAGAAAAACCGCTCTCCACTATAATGTTAGTCATGCAAAATACAATACCAATTGGCAATGTTTTTTTTTTTCACGTGACTGCAAGTGATAATAAAGGAGAACACTTTATCCAAAGGACGAAGTTAAGACTCATTTCGCGATACCAATAATCATACGAACTCATCTTGCTGCCTAATATGCCGAACGGTGTTACATGTATTCCATGCCTGTCTCTGGATATTGTTTCAGAAGTAGTTATTTAAAGAAAAGAGCCCGAAGTTGTCCTAATAAGTTTTAGCTGTAGATACGAGTTGTTATGATACAACGTTATGTCTCACCTTTTTTACTTGCGTAAGAGAGCCAGGAGGAAGAACTCTCTGGAATTGTGGACCCACCTCCATTGGTGACTCTGACTACGGTCAAAAGACAACCACCGTTGGTGACTAAGCCACTTCCTTACTTCATAATTAAAATAAAAATAAAAAATAAATAAATAGTTGGCGCAACAGGTCCGGAGAGACCCTAGGCCTAGCTTCTCACAACCATTCGTTTTGTGTGAGTTTTTCATTTTTGGAACGAATGGAAGGGATCTACAGTTTTATGCCGACTCCAAACGGCTAATTGAGAAGCTCTTACAAGACATTTATACTCTCGGATGTTTGTCAGACGTTCGCGAGAGGTAGCGCAGCGGAAGAAACCCTACAAAGGCGGAATTGGGTTTTTGCGGGATTCGAACCTTGAACCCCCGCATAGCAGTCCAACACACTAACCACTAAGCTACTGCGACTACACTTCATAATTAGTCACCCCTTATGTAACGAGGTCATACCAAAATTATGCCCTGGGAAGAACGGATCTATTCCCTCCTGACCTAACATTGGTCACCACCAACTAAGCTTTCGTTAAAAGTAATACTTTCCGTGGTGGATAAGCTTCGGTTATCCGAATCCAAACTAGGTTTGTGTCAGCGCTTAGTACACTGCAACGATAACTGCAGTTTCTGTACCTGACATGATTACCGGGAATTGAGTGCGATATTACCAACGTTTCGGCCATATGCAGGGCGTTTCCCAGAAATAATTAGTGTGTAGTGTGTAAGGTTAAAAATTATTATTATAGAGGCCCATGGAACTTTCATGTATGTTTTAAGAGAATGAGAATGTTTCTGGCGAAAAGTGGTGTTGCCAAAGTGAGTTTTTACCTTTAATCCGTCTCAGACCCGAAGCTCAATTTAAACGTACAAATTTAGTGAATCTTATAAGAGTTTATCGAGTTTATCGACTCTTATGAGATTCGTTTCGTAACAGTTGGCGTTGACAAAAAAATTGACACATTTGACAGGTAGGTAGTTATACATTTTGAATCACACTCGCGTCCAAAGTTCACAATCGCCCATGCGACGCAATCAAAATCAGCCATTCAACCCAATAACAGACAAATCAATATTTGTCAGACAAATTTGGTAAAAAAGAAATTTTGCTGCGCTTTAATTTCATTATAGCGTTCAATCAAAATTGTACGCATACCGACAATCTAATTAACTCCAATCCATCTGCTGCCTCGACCTTGTATCCACATTACTACGCAGTTAATATCGTGAAAAGCACTTACCTACAATCCCTACAGCCAAAGTCTAATCAGGTCTGATTCAATCAACAGACATAACTCAAACATTCCACGTGACTGAGCAGACATAATATTAATGTGGCTGAATCGAATTTAATTATAGCACCAGCCAACTCCTACTCATGCGTCATTGTTCCAAATTAAATCCGATTACGAAAATAAAAACCCACCATGCCGTCAGCAAATTCTTACACAAATCACAATCACAAATCGAAGCAAAAGCACTCTCTCATTACATCGTCAACACCGCCCCGATGAACTCCGCCTTAGCGTTAGCATGCAGCTTTTGTCAATAAACACTCGTATACCGCTGGTGTGGAGCATACAACTCAAGCCTGGCTGAAAATACAGAACGGCCCGTGTGCCACCCTATCAACACGGTTGTTGTATCACTTTTGTTTATCCACACCTAATTGTTTTCCGCCCGTAGGGTTTCCCCTTTCAATATAATGAGACAATCTCTGTTCGGGACAATCCCATATCGGGGTGGCCGGGGAGAACATACATTTGAACACGATAGAAGGAAATTACCGTTAAGCAATTATCAGGTATTGTCATGGGTTAATTATTTTCCGATTACATCCTGATATCCGTGCCAGGACGAAGGACAAAAATCCAAAAAAGCAATTGACTCCGTTCGTGGACCTTCGGTTGGGTTGGATTTTTTCGTTTGCTCTGCAGCGCATATGGAAAAACAAATACAAACAAATCGAATATTAGCGATCGACAATGGGGATGCGAGAGGGTAGCGAGGTAGCATTTAGTTCGTCCTTCATGTACTGGGGACAAATTGTTTTGTTAAGTTCGCCGGAATCAGAATCGCAATGAAGGGAACATGTCCACTGGATAATATCGCAATAGGCAGGTAGTTATGTGCTGTGCGAATTACCCGCATGTACCTACATGCGTTTGTGGTGGACAATGTAAGTAAAAGCTCGTCCGGGTGGATCGGGTTCGGGACATTTGAACGGTGCTTTGTTGTCAACTAGTCTATTTTCCAGTAAATAGGATCCATACCATAATTGCGGAGTTGGAACAAACAAGTTTGTTAGGTTAGATATTTAGATAGTTTTATATTTCAATTATAGCGACCACTTTTATGCTTTGAGAGCAGAAATGCAAATGTTACGTTTACGCCAGAGTTCTTCCTTTTTTAATTCGGTCGAATTCAAAGTTCAACCGCATGAAAACCCCAAGTTGGTTTCACCATTTAAAGTCTGACAAATACAAGTGTATCGCTACCGTATATATCTCAGCTATTTCGGGAATAGATTTAAAATTAAATGTCAAGCAATTCGACAGAGGACTCTCATGTGGGGTCACTAGATTGGAAAATGAGAAAAGGGTGACTTTATACGATTTTAGGGGGACATTTTTTACATTGGGCGGACAAAAGCTTTAACGACGATCAAAATGCTCTTAGTTTCAGTTTCAGATTTAAGATATCAAAAGTAACGAAATAATTTCAAATATTTTATTTAATAAATTCGTGCATCACACGTGGATTGCCCCAGAAATGTAGATTCTGCTTATTGACATAACCGCTTAAGTGGAAATGCGCTTCGTCGTTCATGAT
Source organism: Cheilosia urbana (assembly GCA_946477585.1). Classification (NCBI taxonomy): domain Eukaryota; kingdom Metazoa; phylum Arthropoda; class Insecta; order Diptera; family Syrphidae; genus Cheilosia; species Cheilosia urbana. The sequence goes on along the minus strand of OX297855.1, from coordinate 17,482,286 downwards.
GATTTTCGACACAAAATCGTCCTCTTCGTTGTTGAGATTTTTATTCCGTACGCTCTTGTGGAGTATAGCGCTCCACTGCTTGTCTGTTTTATACTGCAGCTCAGAGTTGCGTCGAAAAATTGCAAAAAGGGGACTAAAAAGGGGCCTCCACATAAAATATTACAAGGTAAAAATAAAAGTGCAACAAAGACATTTCTTTTTTAACAAAAAACAATATTGTTCATTACGAAACACTTCTTTTCATATGTTTGCAGTTTTTTTCTTTTAATAAAGAATAAAATCTTACACTGAAAAAGGGACCTTTTTGATAATTTTTTTAAAAAGTGTGGGTCAAGTTAACAAATGTCAAATATGATTGACGTATGACGCCATTCGCAAAAATTATAACATCTTCCGGTAGGGTGATTCATTTTGTATGCATTAAGTAAGTGACCTCGCTAATCAAAACATTGAAAGAGAAGAGAATAGGCAAAGTGGAAGTTGTTTTTCTGTTTAGTGAAAAGTTGTATCAAAAAGGGGCCTTTTCTGTTCCCCTTTTGTAGTTTGAATTTTGAGTTAAAAATCCATTTTTAAGACAAAAAAGGGGCAGACATGGTAACACTATACTCTTGGTTATTTGATTTCTTTAGCAAATCGCATATTGAACATCCTACTAATATTATAAACGCGAAAGTTTGTAAGGATGGATGAAATGCCAACTATTTCCCGTTCAAGAACAAAACAACTCCTTAACCTAACAAGGAGTCAGATCAGAACAGTCACAGGGTTCCTCACGGGGCACTGCCAAGTCAAAAAACACCTCATGACTATGGGAATAATACAGAACAACACTTGCAGACTATGCAACGAGGACGAAGAATCAGCAGAACACATACTGTGTCACTGTGAATGTCTAGTCAGATTACGTCAACACCACCTAGGTAAACCTTACCTTGGGGCAGAGGACATTTCTGACAGCGCGCTCAAAGATCTACTAGGATTCATAACCAAGTCCAGTATCATGAGCGAGCTCTAAGTGGAGGAAATCACAATTGGCCCACTCGTGGCCGCAGTGATATGACAACTTTATTCCACCTCCCTCAAACAATCTAAATCTAAAGGATGGATGTTTGTAACTCTTTCACGTAAAAACTACTGAATGGATTTTAATGAAACTTTACAATAATATAGCTTATACATCAGAATAAGACATAGGCTACAGTTTATAAAGATATTGTGTGAATTGTCAAAAAAATCAAGTAAGTAGGAAAAAATCTACCATCTGCGAGCTATTCTGGCGTGCGCTGCCAAAATCGCTAGAGTTACACATATGTAATGTATGATGGAAATGTTTATCTTAAATAGTTCTACAAAAAAGGCCGCCACAGTAGGTATATATCTAATTCTTATGTGTAAGCCATTATAGCCAAAATAGTGAACTATAACTACAATAAAAATCACGTGTCACAGGTTGCTCCGCGATGGAAACCTAAGCTAGGTACAAAATTTGATAAAAATCAGTTCATTTTTATCAAATTTTGCACACTGTGTGCAGTTTGATCTAACTTGAGATATAGAATTGTTTATAACTAAATTTATAGTCGCACTATTTTTTTATTGCAAATTATTTCTTCATTATTTAACAAAGAGTTATAATAATACGAGTAGGTATAAATAATTCTTTCGGGGTGAAATTTGATGACGTTAGAGCTCGAAAACCGCTGGATCGATTTTCATCATTATTTTTTTTTCTTAATATTGATGTATTTCAGGCCTCCTTCCTTTCACTAAAGGCCTGTGAAGGGAACAATCTTTATGATTGACAATGATTACTCACCTTGCCGTGGTGTGGAGGCTTAAGTAGAGCAACTCATGGTAGGTCGGCTTTGATGGCATCGCCATCTGCCATACAACCTGCCAGCTCTACGAACTAAGTGGTAATCGAACCCGTCCCAATCCATCCCTCCTTTTCATCCTTTCACTCCCCCTGGGCTGGATCAATGACGTCATACGTACCGTGTCGAGGATCAGCCAGGCCGTGGGCCCAGGTCTCAATAAAAATAGCACTGGTCGATAACGGTGTATCCAGATACCGGGCGCCCTCTGGATTAAGTAGCCTTATCTGCATGATGCGGGGCTCTGTGCAGATCGAATTTCCATTCCCTAGCTACTCGTGGGATCAAAATTTCTAACAAAAACACAAACACAAAAACAAACAAAACAACTTCGGCAGCCAGCGGCGCCATTCCCATGCAACGCGTGGAAGAGCATCTGCAGGAACTCTGCTTAAATGATGCTGCAAGTGATTGCTCGTTGCTTTCAGACGAGATCATGTAGGAGCACTGTCAATATTTACGGACGGCTCCAAAACATTAGAGGGAGTCGGGGCTGGTGTATTCTCAGAAGAACTGAGCTTGCGCCTCTCCTTCTCCCTTCCGAAACACTGTAGTGTCTTCCAAGCCGAAATCACAGCTATTCGTCAAGCCGCGGCGTGGCTGTCGATTAATAGTATATCACACAGAGATATTGTTATTTATATTGACAGTCAGGCTGCAATCAGATCCTTAGTCTCCAGCGAAATAAGATCTAAGGCGGTGGAAGATTGCCGCGTATCTCTTAACGAGATAGCTGCACAGTACAACCTTACCCTCTGCTGGGTTCCGGGACACTGTGATATCCCAGGGAACTGTGCAGCTGACGAACTTGCAAGATTAGGCTCCTCCGGTGTTGATAGGCACCGCTATCGTACGCTGAACAAATCATTAACGCGGACGCAACAAGAATTGCAAACCATAGATGGAAACATCTGGGATATTGCGACGTTGCCAAGCTTACCTGGCCGACCCTGGATACTAAAATATCCAATTAGCTTTTGCGACTAAACAGAACTAGCATCTCGCTGGTTGCTAATGTCATTACCGGTCATTGTATTCTGGGCAGACACGCGCAAAGACTTGGATTGCCATACAATGACTTTTGCAGAAGCTGCAGGGATGAGGAAGAGGATGAGTCCGTCACTCACCTTCTCTGCAGCTGCCCAGCTCTATCCAATCTAAGAATGGCGTACTTAGGAAACTACTTCCTCAATGATCTTAGTGATCTATGCGACACCAGCGCTGCTAACATTCTTAGCTTTATCAATGGAAGCAAATGGTTCACATGAGTAACCAGATAAGGAACCCCTAAACACCAGTGGTACGCACAATGGGCCGATTAACGGCCTAAGTGTTTCTCTCATCGAGAGCCACTTTAACATAACATAACATAACATCAGGCAGACTTTTAAAAGATAAGATACTTTTGGACCAGATAGGTGGCACTGTTTTCGATCTCCGAAACCACTTCCCGTTTGAAAGATAGACTGCTTTTGGACCCGATAGTTGGAGCTGTTGGCGACTGGCTGTACGTATGTATGTGGTTGGTTTCAGTTTGAAAGATAGGATAGTTTAGGACCTTATAGGTGACACTTTACAAAAGATAAGGGGATAGGATAGGTTGGGGCATCTGCCAATCAAAAAAAAAATTTAAACGACCTTAGCCACAGTAACGCGTGGCTGAGTTTTCTAATATTTTATGTATTTATATATTTCCATCATAATAAATGTTGCTCAAAATTCCCAATTTACCATGAGGCGGTTTTTCAAAACTAGCATGAAAATATAAATTTCCCACGAACTAGCAACCCTGTTTATGGTTACTTGTCACTTTTGCAGTCCTTTTACCATGACTTTGTTTTTAATTATTACAACCAGTGCTCCCAGGCTTTGAAGACTGTTTTATTAAAATATACAGTTTTCGAACAAAACACAGGAAACGCTTTAGTTTTTCCCCAAAGTTCGAATAAATGCCCCTTTTTTCTTCCATTATGCTTATGCCTCTTTTTTTTTTCGTTTTTTTATTCAAAAGGCGCTTTTCACCTCAATCTAGGACCACTGTTCAAATCCTCAGCATAACCTAGATACCTACGCAAATAAGACAGCGTTTTCTCCAACAACATAAAGCTTTAAGAAACCACCTCCAATTGGGCCTAAGTTCTTCTACAGCAAACTTTAAGTGTATGCAATTTCGCAGCGAATTCTGTTTGCATTTGCAAAGCGGCATTAAAATCAAACACACGAAAAACACGCCAAAAATAAAAAAAATAAAATAAAAAATACGAGTAGAGCCGTCAATTTGACGTGTCACTGCACATCAACCGCAGAGAGTCAAAAAGAAATTCGCATTTCAATCAATTCTGACACGTATTCACATCGGGCTGAATTTAAATTTTTAATTACACATGTGTGCGCTCCGTTCCCCGTCCCGGCAGCCGGCACCCGTCCTCTTGCATTATACCAGCTGGCTGTAGATATATATGGATGGGTTCATCATGTCACACTTCAATTTCATTCATTAACACTATCTCGACTGTTCATCGTCGTCGCCGTCTACTGCTTCACCGCAAGTGTGCAAAAGTGCAATTCTTTTTAATTTCATTCCTCGCTCTGTTAAAATTCAGCGAAAAGAGTAGACGATCCCCCCGCGCTCAGCACCATGCATATGCACAGGGTGGTGCCATGGTGGCTGGGGGTAGAACTAAATAAACAAACTTTCACATTTGAATAAATAAAACATTTTTGCGAAAACTGTTGAGGGGTAAACTTAATGAAGTACACACACGATAAGGATGCATGTTTTCCGGGAATTCACACACAGGGCTAGGGTGTTGCGCGTGTAGGTACCTACTACTTGTCCTCTCATTTCCATGCTCATTAGGCATGGTCTCTTAATTAGTTTGGCATTATTAATGCAGTCGAAGGGATGGAGGTTTTCAAAAGTTTGCCACACTGTAGTACGTATATTGTGCGACATGCACTTTCTTCCTTGTCCTGCATTATTTGGTAGCGGAAATGCATGTTTATCCTCGCCAGGTTCGTTGTACGAGCAGCATGATTGCCAGTTGCTTTTAATACAAACCTACTAATGTCAGTTGCAGCAAGGACTAAATGGGTGCATATTTGTTCTCGCCGTGGAAAAGTCAATAGAAAATGTCAGATTGTCCTGTTACTGTTTTGCAACTGAATTTATGAATGCTAAATTGGACGTGTTCAAGAGTGGCTGGTCAGTACTGTCAATGCAAGATGACATTTGACATAAATGGCCCTTAAGCAACAATCACCGGTAGTCGCTTGCAGCTGTTGTAAGCTAAATAGAATTAACCGAGTCAATTGCTTTTTAAATCGCACTTACTTACAGCTGAGAGATGACTCTGGCATTTCAAGTAAGTACTAGAACGCAGAAGGTACTTTTTTACATCTTACATGGCCTTAAAAGACCATCAATGGGAATGATGAATGATCTTAACTGCTGGATGGTAAACAAATAACCCCGCCACTGGCAACAGTTACCTGGTGGTGGTGGTCTCATTTAAAACATTTAAAACCTCCATCTGCTATGAAAGTAAAAAGCAGGTCGAAAGGAGATTGTATAATGAACACTCCTACCGCATTCACTTAAACGTCAGAGAGTTATAACTTCCGACAAAAAAAAAAAAAAAAAAAAAACAACGCAAATGACGCTAATGCGTTCCTTTATATACGTCGCGTGAAGCACCGACATTATACCAACACCGCTGTTGACGACAAAATAATTTGAGCAATTGTCAACACGTGCTGTCATTGCGCTGATAACACTGATGGGGTACTCAACGAGTTTGTCAGCTGCAGAGCTGATGTCTACGAAATATTAAGTTCCGTCAATCTGGGTGCATTGTTTTGGTTTTATGGTAACTGACTGTTTTGACAGTCGGAAAACCAATTTCGAGTGTCACCCGCCGATGGGGTTTTTCTGTCAGTGTTTTGTTGGAGTCCTGATTGTGGGATAGCTGGAATTTGCTGCAAATGGGAATTGTTCGGCTCTTGGACGAATTTAAAATGTTTGTTGGCAATTTTTTTTTATATTGTGAATCTCACTTTTTATAAGGAATAGGAACTGGATAGAGAAATGCACTTGGGGCAGTTTCTACATGTGGTTAAGAAATACCACAGAGCTAAAGCAGGGACGATTCGTCCATTGAAACATAAAGGGGCGTAAGTAACAAAAATCCCATTTTGAGAATTATTACATAAAACAAATTGTTAAAGCAAGTTTTGGCATCACAAAAGGTCGTTTGAACCCATTGTTGAGATTTCGTTTTTTTTTTGTTGTTCTGGGGCGTAAGTGATATTTTGTTATTGTTTCGGAGCACGAATAGGCGTATGTGAGCTTACGCCTCTTTGAGTTTCCAAAACTCACTTACGACACTTTGTGTTTCAATGGACGAATTGATATCCGTCCCTATTCACACCGAGCCGAAAACACTCGAAAACTTAATCGAAAACAGAAGTTTTCCCATTCATATTTCAGTTTTTAAAACAAACCGTTTGAAGTCGTTTTCCACGAAAACACCACGAAAACGTCTTGCAATCGTTGGGTTGTTGAATGTTAGGTTAGGAAGGTGGCTATCTAGAAAGACACACCTAGACCTAAATTGTTGCAGCAAAGAAATCTTTTGTAATATAAAGCAAATTCAGCAGATCAGCTGACCGAACAAATGTTAAAACTCACAACTTAAACTTATTTTGCACACTTAGTTGAGCTAATGCTATTTTTAAATGCTCTTAATTAATTTTATTTGTTAATTCAGTGCGACCGAAATTTGAAAGCAAAGTAGTTTACACAGAAGTTTCACAACTAGTGGCTCACAGCTCATTGAAAGGTCAAACGAAAACTAGTTTTGGGGTTCGGTGTGAATGCATCTTCGAGTTTTTGAAGAAAACAAGGTTTTCGGTGCGATGTAAGCAGAGTATTAGTAATGAGGGCAGGAACTGGACAGATATATCTGAAGGTGGGCTCACTGCTTAGTGAGCTGCCCAACTGAGCTATAGGTTAGCTTAGATTCAACCACCACCTATACAAACGGACTCCCTGAACTTTTTCTTGCAACTGATCAACTTGCTTGCTAACCTCAGACAACTGTCTGGTGAATGCGCCTTACATAAAATATATTAGCACGGAATAAAGGTCCTTTTAATTCATCCCAAACCTGTACCCACATTTAAAAACGTTTGGGAACGTGTGTGCTAGGGATTCGTTAATTATTTTAATAAGTTAGACGTTTCTATTTTTGAAAGAGAATTTTTAAATCTCATTCTCATTCCGTAAATACTTTGATCCGCCCCCTGCAAATACCTGCGTGCGTCTATGTAGAAAGCATTTTTTTTAATAAAAATCACAAAACCACAGCTCGCCCCACTAACACTGCTGCCTCACCTCAGTGGTTTTATTAATTTAAATTCGGATTCGCTTTCACAAGCAAACTTTTTTCACCAGAAAAAACCCGTAGCATTTTTATATACGCGTACGGCTTTTCTCCTGGCTCATAATGTGATTGCAAAACTCAAGGATACAAGGATACACCCAGAGAGTGAATGTGTTTTGATTATTCGCATCCTTCGAGTGCGGTTCTTGGCTGTAAAGAATCCACTTGCTACTCACTTTCGTTTTCGCTTTTACTGCAAAAGATAAACAAGTTGTTGGCGGTGGTGTTTTTCCTACCGTTGCAGAACTTTTACCATTGCTTGACGTGATGTGTATTTTTTTCTCAGGATTAGAGGACCTTTCCAGCAATAATGGACTATAAAAGCTGCTCTAAGAAGAGTTTTATTGCTCGCATATTGAAATGATTGAAGGTCATTCGTGTTATGCAAATGAGCGAGGGAATTACGCGAGCGCACATACTCACAGTGTAAATCTAACACATAAAGGACGATCTGGAAATAGCAGAAGGAGACGCTTTTTTTTTTTAAATTTTTTACAACCTAGGTCATGAATAAGAAATGAATGCTTTTATTTGAATCGTCTACTGGGTGAATAAATTTAGCTGTTAAAAAAAAAGAACCACTTTGAAGCGATGTGGATCTGTTAAAAGTGAACGAAGAGTCCTGCCTGTTCAATTTCATTTTGACAATCTTCAAAATGGATTCGGATTAAAAGGCTGTCGCAGGGTGACATTATAGACATCACCGTTTTTGGTAACTGAATTTCCTTATAAAATATTTTTTTTTCCTGCGCTCATTCCTACGGGGATTTTATTTCTGGTTGTTATCCCTGTTAAATGTATTTCGCATAAGTTATCCTTAGTAGTTAGGTATGTAACTTGTAACGTGCCACTGTGGCGCAGAGGACCATTACGGCATTTTTGCTGTTGTGCTCGGCAAAGTTCTTGGACTGAATATGAAAATTTCCTTTTTTTTCCCCATTTTTCGTGGAGAGGATATGCACACTGAAATCTGAAATCTGAAACTCGTATCCCCAGTGGATACTGTTGATCATGAAAATGCAAAAGAAAATGGAATTGTTTCCTTTTGTTTCTGTCCTTAATCGAGCTCTGTCTGAGTCGTTATTTTGGGTTTCTACTTCTCTGCTGCCGTCACTGGAGGACCATAAAATTTGAAGAAAACTTTACCAGTGCTATGATGATCCTTGTTGAGGTGATGTACGTTTTGATGCGCTTTTGCTGTTCGGGTACTTTCTTGTTCTCCCTTAGGTGGGCAGTGTAAGTGGTATTACATTTCGAATGAATTAAAAAGATTTTTTTTTGCCTGAGCGGGAGGGTTTTCACGAGAAGTCGGTCCTTAGTCTGAAGGACGCAGTTCTTGCTTTGACTTTTATATGAAATATGGTCTTCTGGTAAGCGGACATTAATTGTGAGGGATTTTTACCACATGTGTGTTTTGTCAACAGTTTAAATTCAAATGAAGGATAGAGCGTTGCATCGATTATTTATGTAGGTAGGCATGTACGAGACGACCCTGCTCTGAATATATGAAAACTTTGGTAGTTGTCGAATTGTCTGCAATTTTAATAAACTAAACAGTCTTTTATAGTGTGATAGAAATTGTAGTCCCCCACCATTGCTTTTGGAGAACGATCATAGTTCTTTGCAGGAGAGACAAGATTTAAAAAAAAAGGATAAAGGCTACTTCTAGGTAAAAGAGGTATAAATGTAGTTGTTTTTACTCCTCCTCCTTAGTTAGACTGCAAACAAAACTACTAATGGCAGGAATTCCTTTAACAACGCCGATAAAAGCTTCAAAGTATTCTGTGTTAGCATCTAGAAAGCTTTATATTCAGCTCTGACCTAGCCTTGACCATGACAATCTCGAGTGGTTGCAAGTGTCAATATTGAATATTGGTCCACGAGGTAATTTTCATCCTACTAGCAAAGTTTGCTTTTGCCCCCGTTATCAAACACATTTCGGTAGCCTTTTGAAGTTAGAACGCGGAGGTAAATTTCCCCGTTGAAGACTTTAATATGACGCGAGGTGTATTTATATTTTCTATGATTGTGCCTACGCATTTACGAATACGATGTTTAAAAAAAACGGGACCAGGTTCCCATATCTTCTTTTACCGAATGCCAAATATTTAAAAAATAAGCAAAAAGTGGCCAAAACAAGTCCATATAGGTACCCAAGGTCTAGCTTCTCACGATCTCCCTTAACAGTGCACCACACTAACCACTTAGCCACTGGGTTCAGTTTTCGTTTTAAAATAGCGAACATGCATTAAATGGTTTTGTTTAAGGATTACCAGGTTTGACACAACTCAATATGGGTCTCCGGAGCTTATCCATTTTGGATATGTAAAGATTTTGATTTCAGGTGGAGTTGATTTGAAGATTTTGTGGATCCGTCATGTCGAGACTCAAACGACACCGACAGTTTCAATGGGTCGACGTATAATTTCAGACGGTTTAATATTATTACAGGATTATTATTAATTGTTTAATAGGCTCTTACCTCTGTAGTTTTTGATGGTGAGGCGATTCGTTCCAGTCGCCAAACAGCGATGAGCACTAGTTTGTTTAAATGCTGCACATTTGTTTGTCGAATGAAAGGCGATTCTCCATAGAATTCCCGCAGGACAATATTTATTCGCTTGCTTTTTCTAGTTTAAATAAATTCGAACAATTTTAGCTTGTATAAACCAACTTCAAAGAAAGTTATTGCAATATCTTCTATACACTTCAATATTAAATTAAATTTTTAAATATTAAGTGTACCTATATATAAAATATATTTTTTTATTAATTTTTCTTGTTATTTTGGTGAAATGTCTAATCCGAGAGACTATATAAAATGTCATGTCTATGTAAATTCATCACATTGATTTTAATGGTTGTTAATAAAAAAGTTTAAAAATTAATAATAAACTTAAAAAATAATTGTAATTGTAAAATGCGAAATACTCGCAAAATAGGAAATTTCCAACGATCTGGAATTACTTATGAATAATATTCGATGATATTGCTCTGGTCTAACTTTAGCTTCAACCTAAAAGACGCGGGTGTGATGCTGTGATCCACCGTCGAAGTATTTTAATTATGTAAAACAATTAGTTAAAAGAAAATTTAAAGAAAAACAAATTTCAGAAGAAAGTATAATTAAAAAAAATCCGAATTTTGAGGAGGTTTGTAACTTTAAAGAAAACATAGCTAAAAAAAAAGTAAAAACCTGATAAAACACTGAACTAAATAAAGCAGAATCTTGTACACAGAATGTTCGTTTTATTATTATTTATTTATTTATTATTATTTGGTTATATTTATTGTCCTTGGTAGAACACAAGTTTTCATAAGCTCCCCTCTTGGTTAACATAAGCATGTGTATTGCATATGTGTAGAAAGAACCTGTTCACATTGCATACACCCACTTTGACCACATGTGGTGCTCAGCAATCCTTTAAAATTACCGCTACTTTTTTGAATCTCAGCCAGCAATTTTACCACGGCCTTTTATCTACAACAAAAAAAAAAATTTGCAATAAATCGCATACAGATCTACCCCTAGTCCTTATGGGCTAATTTTTAATGAAATAAATCAAATTAAATATTAAATTGAATATAAAATCAATAGCAAACGAACGAGCGCTAAATAAATAACGTTATGTATATATTGGACGTGTGTGCGAAACGTATATAAAACTAACTGTTGTTGGGTTAAACTAATTTCGCCGGACCAGAAAGTTGAATTTCATTTCGCAATTGTAGTTGCGCACGAAACCGAATAACCGCAATAACAAATTAAATTTCGATACTGGGCAACCAACCTAGTAGAGGGTACGGGTTCTGTTCGCACACACCAACACGCTCATTCAATTAGGATGATCGTAATATACTATTGCGTTCAATTAAGTAATAATACGTAGTAGAACTGCTCGCTTGCATGGAGCCATCGGAACCGGAAGCCTGTTATCATTTCGACACAATGAATTAAATCTGCCCAAATGTTGGTAGGTTTGGTAATTGTTTTTGTATTTGTATACGTGTGTGTCCAAATAGTGTAGTATCAAGTTGTGTGTACTGTAAAGCATGCTCAAATTTGGGTTATTCCCGGACACAAATCGAGTTTGAATTAAATTGAAATAGAAAGCAATGTAACTATTTGCTGGGGAACTTGTTTTCCAGCAAATGGAATAAGCTAATAACGACAAGTAGTGTTGAGTATTATCCTAGTGACTGATGCAGCACAATTTTGTGAAATTAACTCCTTCCGAATGAATTTCTTGGGCTCTGTGACATCGATTTCAGAATTTGCCCATCTGTTTTCGTGGAAAATTATGCTACACATATCAAGCCTATTGGGATATTGCTGCCCCTCACAGATTTTAGTTAAAGGACCCTAGTAAGTATTTCCGGGTATACTTTTCAACCTAAGTATGTACTTACTATTTGTCATGAAAATTGGTTTTTAAAATCAGTCTCCAGCATATAGCATCACATACCTATACTGCTGAGCTAAGTTAGAGAACACATCGAAGACCTATCCATCAGCCATATTTTTCTATACCTACATCATTAAGATACTGAGCGCCGTACTAACAAAAAATTTAAGTCTCGACTTTAAATTCACGCAAGCTCACAATTGCGAAATTTGTGTGGAAATTATAACCACTGTGAACTATTAAAACTTATAGTCGACATTAAAAATGGTTATTGGTAAGGCTCTGAGTGTTTTTATTATGAAAAGAAGAAGCAGCTGCAATAAATTCCAATATGTGAGCAATCTAAATATTGCTGATTTCCTTGTGTACACTTATGTCCTGGTTTATCGGAAAACAATTCTATTTTTGGAGCCTTATTTTTATTATAATACTCAAATGGCGCATTTTATTTTCGCACATTCATCTTTTACGAATCTATTAAAAATGAAAAATAAAACACATGCGAGTGCTTGTACCAATTTGATTTTATTATTAAAACAGTAGGTATCAATCTTTCATGTTTACAGGTCCTTGTGCTTCCGTAAACAAGATTGTTATTTGCGGAAATGCGCGTTTCCGCAAGTAGTCATGTACAATCTTCTTTATTGCTAATGATTTCCACACTGATTTAATATTAAGTGTGTTTGTGAAAACGAAACGTGGACGCAGTTGCTCAGTAGCTGGACGCACAAAGGAGTGGTTGTGGAGGGTGTGGATACTAGGGTTCCATATGGACCTGTTGCGGCATCTATTCTTTGTTTAAAAATAAGGGCGAGTCTGCAAACGTGTAAATTATTCTGGGTCACTCGTTGTTCCGAAGAAATTTTAAAGTTGACCCTTCCACACAAGTTTGAGCAGTATCTCATATCCAGTTTCTGGGCACTAGTTGATTTTAAAAACCACCTTATACTAGTCCACACATACATATCTACAGCGGTACAAAAGTAAGCATCTTTATTCTGTCTGACAGAAATTAAATTCATTTTTTGTTAACCAGGTCGATGTTGCTTTGGATGTCCGTCAACGTAAACGTCACCGATTATTTTACGACGAATTGACGAAGAATCTTCCTCTAAAAGCGACCGAATACATCTTCACCTTTAACTTTTAGTGGCGCTTCCAGTCTAATAGGGGGCATACACGACTCAGACATGTCGTTGCAAATTAATATATTTGTCTCTATTAGTGGCGTGTGTATCCTATGTCTATCCTTTGCAACGACCGTCTGCGTTAATTCAAAACTTTTTGAATTTTCCTTGGTCTGCAACGACATGTCTGTGTCGTGTATGGCCCCTATAAGGTAGACCAAGGGGACAACGGATGTCTTCATCTAGTATAAGCAAATTCGAAGTTTCACCGCCATAAAGCACAACTGGGACTATCAGTTTCTTAGGGCTCTACTCCTCCATCTGTGGCCAGAGAAACAGTGATTTGCTAAATTTAATTCGCTGTTTAACTTCTGCCAAGATGCTATTGCCTGACTTTATAGCAGAGACGATTTAAGCAAAGTCCCTTACAACCTCAAAGTTCTAGCTATTGATTGTGATGTTCTGTCTAATTCGTCAATGTTGGGTGGCCCTTCTTGTCGATAGTTCCTACGTACATCGTTTTGCCCTCGTTAACAGCTAAACCTATCTCCTCCCGCTTCCGTTCCTATACCTTTTCTGGCATCCGGCAAACTCCCAGTGACGGCTCTCGTTGTGTTCTGCCAATTATCTCGATTTTATCATCATAAGCAGTGCTGCCACTTTAGGACTTTTTTTTTAGCCGTAGATTCTCTAAAAAAATGCAGTAGATTGATTTTTTTCAGACAGAACCAAGGTAAAATAACAAAAAATAACATAAAAAATACAAAATTAATAAAAATGAGTATTTAAACAAAACAAAAAATTTCAGTAATATTACCAAAACAAAAAAACATACACGCATGATTCATTCGATTTTTTTGGGAAATTTTCCACCAGTATCCATCATTTTCTCGATCTAGATGTGCATACATACAAGTGTTCTACAAAAATGCAGTAGATTTAAATAAAAAACTAAAAAAAAAAAAAATGCAGTAGAACGACAGAAAAGTGGCAACTCTGATCATCAGCATATGCAACTACAGACCTTTGAAATATCTACCTGCACTACTCTCTCGACCCAGCGTCACCACAAGTGCAGATTTGTCTGCATTTTGTAGATTTTGAACCAAGCTGCAGACTTTTATCAACCAGAAATCTGCGCTTCAGATTTTGTCTGCATTTGCAATAATATATTTTGGCTGTTTTTGATGTGTAAACATCTAAGCGCGCGTTATTGGAATCTGGTGGAGTAATTCCACACATTTAACTTGTGGGGACGGAAATGAGTCACTGCGTTTTATCATTGTATACATTTTATCATTGCATACGTTTTTATCATTGCATACATTTATGAGCTGGGGTAAATTAATTTCAGCTTTTTGTTGATGTGAAATAAAATTTCTCCGTTTCGTCCTTGCACCGTACTCAGAAGAAATTTCAAGAATTCTGCAGGGAGATTATCATTTTTTAGCAATGATCATAAGCTGAGACTTCAATATCAATTTTGCAACTCCAGAAGCTTAGATTCTGTCGTAGGCGGCTTGAAATCTATAAAAGGTTAGTATGTAACAGATTTGGACTTCTTAGGATTTTTCCAAGAATTTTAAATAAAACAACAAATTTATCGGCTATCCTGATACAGGCCAATCAGGTTGCTTACGAAGGGTTTTATGGAGCTTAGATGTTAGATATGGAGCTGTATGGCATATTAAGGTGACTTATACATACCTCTATAATTGGCGCAGTTGAACGGGTCTTCTTTCTTGTGAACCGGGCAGGCATACATACATCTGATCAAATCTTAGAAGTTAGTCAAGCACACTCTCTACCAATCCATCATTAGCTGCTTTAAAAAGCTCGGTGGGTCCTTGGCTTTATTTGTCTTCGGCTTGCTACCTATACTATCCTTTCTTCGGTTTGGTCACGTAGACGGATGTTTTGTCTATCGTTTTCTGTTTTGAATGGTAGGGCCTGCTTTACAGAGGGATTTTGTCGCCTTTAAATAGAACCTTCAAAAATATTTTTTCATTTTGGAAAAATTCGAGGTGGGAAACTTGAGCCATTTTAAATGTATCTACCTATACTCTTCGTGTCAGATTAGTTATTGTTTGACATTTTTTATCAACGCTGGCAATAGTCGTAAGTAATCTTTTGAGAGTCCTGGTTAGTATCCCGTATTGAAATAAGAGATTGCAGCAGATAAAGCAAGTTGTAAAGGGTACATCGCTCCAAAGATTTGAGCCAACTCGAAGCGCCATCACAAGGTATTCCGAATGGAAACTCACGACAAAGCCGCATGCCATCTTTAATAAATTATAAAAAAAAAAAAATTACCATAAGAAGCTTGGTCCTTTAGACCTGTTGCGGGATGAACATTTTTATTTAGATCACCTTTTTTTAAAGTAAAAAAAAAGACTGCGTATTCCTTTCAAATTTAAAATGCTCCAATAGAATATCTAATCAGACATCATTTTGTAGCTCGTTTCATAGAGGACTTTGTTGCTACTCATCGTACCTATATACCTATAAGAAATTCAAAAACACGCCCCACCTTTTGCATTAATTTGCCAACTTGTCGGCCCATTTTTTCATATTTCTCAATCGAATCTCTAAAAAAAAAAAGGAAAACCAATTCCATCATCTTTCTCCTGCTACACATTTATTTCACTTTCGACTGATGCTCTACAGCCATTGTCCTGATGGCTATTTAATATTAAAGGATCCGCATGTATAATTCAAACACTCGTGTCTGTTTTTGTTTTTTGTTGGCCTCTCATTCAAAGTATTCGCCGTGATATTTTTGTTCGCTTTTTACATTGTCGCTCATCCATGGAATGTGAAGGATCTTATGCTGATTTCAAGCAATTGAAATGCGTTTCATATGGTTCGAGGATAACGCTACAGCGTACTTGAATGATAATTCACTAAGTTCTGCTTTGTCTGCTTTCCATCTCTGTCGTTGTGTCATTAATAACTCAGACGCAGATAAATAAATGAAAATTCTACACTTTGAGTAAAGGGAGAGACACTTAAAATGGCGGTCCCTATAAAATAATACCCGCCAGGAGGACGAAATTGGAGTAAGTTAGGTGCTTCCAATCTGCTTGCCTTTCCTTTGGCACCTTTTCATTTTGTCGTTCGTTCTTCGGCCTCTTACACTCAGCCAGACAGACTGGAAAAAAAAAAAAAATGCGAAATAAAGAAATTCCTCAATAAATATGTCAGCGGCTACACAAGGACACTTCATTCGCCTTTTATTTTTTTGTGTGTCACTGGCTTTGTCACATTTGTTTGAACGATATATTGTGGGGTTGTGTGCCACCTTTTGTTTTTTTTTTGTATAATAAAAGTGGCACACGGTTCGAAAGAAACGAAAAAAAAAAAAAAAAATATATATATATATACAAAACACAAAAGATACACATGTTGTTCGAAAAGTTTACAAGGGGGAAACTCCGACTACATACTGGGATGGATGGGTCTGTAAGCAAACACAAGGTGAGATGTCCTTTTGTTACGAGCGCGCCTCAATAAAAGGAGTGCTAAACAAAAGCAACGATTCCTTGTGTGCGTAATTACTTTGGCTTTGCGTTTGGCTTAGAAAATCTGAGCTTATCCTTAAGTAGGAGGTGTTATAATAAATTGCTTTGAATAGGGAGCGTTTAGCGATTCATTGTTAAGCGGATTGACTTGAACAGTCAATGGTGGAGCTGCCGGCGATATGACAACACTTCGTGACTGCAGGCCATAACTTAGCAACTAATTTGCGACACCCTCGCAGGCACGTTGATGACTTATTTTTGCTAGGAGCATAATGGACTTTTCCTAGGACTTACTTATGATGAAGTATTTCCACGCGAGCATGTGCTGTAGCTGTATATAATTATAACGACAAAGGGGGTCTGTATTAGTAGCGACATGGTAAGTGAAAAAAATGTCGCTGGCCGGCTTGATGAAAAATTAAAAGTCCCACTCGGCTTGATGGGTTACATTTATGAGCTCGGCGAGTTATGCTAAGTTGAGCGTATGGTCTCAATCATTTCGCAACATTCTTCCGATAGGAAGAATTTGATAGGGAAAATTTGTTTTTAAATTGACTAACGACGTCGTATGAAAGAGTTGCTGAGTGCGAAAGATTTCTGGTTTGATAGCGAGACCCTACAATTGAGGAGCTTCCTTGATCAATTTTATTAATTCACCCGAAAAAGATAGCACTTCACCCGAAAAAGATAGCAGTCCTGCCAGGTGCGTCGATATCAGCTCAAAAATAACTTTTTACCAACAGTTTTAGAGCTTCATTGTAAACAACTACTAGTTTGGGATCTTGAATGGACGACCTGAGGTGGAAAAAAAAAACGCAAGTTCGCCGTCTAAATTACTTCAGTTCAGCAGGCGAAGCAGTGAACTAGACTACTAGAGTATAAAAGATCAAATTTATGAAAATGAAGGTAGATTCGGAGAGAAGACGACGCCTTGGGGAATAACACCAGCATTTATAGTGAGTGTCGGACTTACACCCTTTCAAACAACTTGAATTAAACGGCCAGAGAGGTAGTTACCAATTTTGTTAATGGGATATGCATCAATGTCATATAAGGTCGCATTTTTTGGCAAGAGATGTTGACGCCAAACTCTGTTAAAAACCTTTAAAATATCAAGCGCAGCAATCTTCTTTCCATCGTAGGAATAAAAATAGGTACTCGAAAAGCCTTTGACAAAGTATTCGTCTTTCGGTTTTACTGATTTGGGTTTTTTTTTTTTTTCTAGTTAATATCGACCTTATGCCGACAATCCTGCATCAATTTGTTGAGCTATTGATGAAGCTTTCAACCAACGAAACATGTTGGGCTACCACAAATCCAGCTGAAGCAGTCGTTCGAATCAAACTATAGTTCATAACTAACCTGAAGGCTTATGGCTGTCGTCCACTAAATGTGCAATCCATCAACCATTTTCTGGAACAAGTTAATTGAACTCCTAGTTGAACAAACAAATTTTCAAACCCGTACACTAATTCATGAACTCACTTTGTTCATGTTTAGCAACGTTGTTGCAATTAAATTAAAAAAAAAAAATAGTGATAAACGCGTTTGAGGCCTTTTAGGTTAAGTTTATCAACATCTATGATTTTGACTAAAATTAAGCTGACAAAAAAAAAAACAAAGGCTGAACTATGTTTTCATTCTTGTTGCTCAAGGAGATGATATATACGCCTGATCCCCTTGTAAACTGAAAGCATCAGTTGTTGAGCAACCCTTTGAGCATGCTTGATAAGAAAAAAAAAAAAAGAAAGCCAACTGCCGATATAAATGGAAAATTAAACAAAAAAGTTGTTTTTGTTGTTAAGAGTTGTTTCTCTCAAAACAATAATTCACAAACTGAAATTCGACATAATTTCCCTACAGAAATTGTCCCCATGCTTCCCCACTCAGTAATTAAAAAAAAAAATTGTTTGGATGAGTATTTTGTGAGTCGCGAAGACAGTTGATAAATATTTGAAAAATCAAAATCGGTTGATCCCACTGCGCATATGAACTGGAATTTTTCAAATCTGTCTGTATAGGCCGGGTTACTGACGTTCCACAGATTGTCCTCTTCTTTTACGGCCAAAATCAATTGTGTGGCCATTTTCGCTGTTTAAACTGTTTCAACATCCACTATCTGACGTTTGTCGAGGAAAGTATTGCATAATGCGCAAACAGCTGTGAGTTGATTGATTTCAACGGCTTAAATAGAACAAAAATTTCGTCGAGCCCATCTCAAGTCAATAAAAATTTCATGAAGTTGATCAACGGGTTGAACAGATAATGCGAAGTGGAACGCCACACACAAGGGTGTTCAACGAGTAGCGCGAACTCGTACCTACACATATTGGGCAATGCGTTGAGCAACAATCTCCACCGAGATAAAATATATTTGTTGCATAGAATTGAGACCATCGTACAAAAGAGTTGAACGCTGTAAGCTCAAAATAGATGCACTGCACGCACAGAGTGGACGACGGGCATTACTTTTCTACAAGCAATAAAGCAACAAAATTTGAAAAATATGAAACGACGTTTAAATTTTAAAATGAGACCTAGTCCGCCCTTCTTAAAGTCCATCATTTACAACAATTCGGTAGATTTCCTTATTTGCCATGCTTATTCTACACATATTTCAGCCGCCAGTCCAACTATAGATCGTGTAATCCTGCCATTTTTGAAACTCCCCCAAAGTCAAAACTAAATCCCATCCAGCAGTTTTAGCTGATGCAAACAAAAAAATATCTACCTGCGGTGTGTCCAACTTTACTTGTTTGCCGTTCTTCCCGGCTGATGCTAATTATTCTCCTATCTTAACCGAAGCGAATTTGAAACTTAAATGCACTCTCGCTTTTGCTTACAAACCACTCGACGAGCTAGTCCATTCTGTGCGCAAAAGAAAACAACACAGATAAGAGATTAAGCCGTTTAGCGAATGCCTTCGTAATCCCCGGAAATCCCTATCTTATATCCGTACACCTGTAGGAAAAAGCATCGTCAGCAAACAATTTTCCAGGTGTTTCTTAACTAATCTTCTCGCAGATGAGCCTGCTATATATAGGTACCATCTCTGTGCATTTGTGTGATGAATAAAATATTCCATCGCATAAAATCAGCCAGTAATCCACCAAAGTACACCAGCCGGCAGGAATAATCCCCAATTTCTATTAAATTAGTCTGCTTATTTATGTTTTAAGGATAAATCCATCGCCTACCAGGCGTTATCTTCATTGTTGGTGGTGCGTGTGTTTTTGTTTACAACAATCATATATATACCGCACCACTAATTAGCAAAATAATAATTAAGCTTGGCGATTAATTAATTCCGGCAGTATTTTCCAATTCCAGAGTACGTGCCAGTGAGGATTGGTCGGTCTCATTTCGACGAATCCTTTTTGGAATTCCAGACAACATAATTGGATCAGAGGCGAACAACGTGTCAGGTAAATTGCAATTTTCTTTTTTAACGTATATAATGTCGTAATCTAGTCACCACAGTTTCAAAGTGGGATGTAGAAATAAACTAGGCATTCCATGGAATAATTTCATTAAGTTGCCTAATGAAGCGCACATAAATATTACAACAGATTAAGTGCTTATTCCTTTGGCAGTAAATAGGTTGATTGTTAGGAGTGGAAGTTGGGAGTACTTTTCATAAACAAATGGAAAGAGTAAGCTCATACAGCTAAAATGGCTGTTGGTGTTTTTTGTACGGCTTCAGCAACTGTTGCCAGAAAAATGTAGGTACTTTACTGCTTTTTAACGATGGTATTGGAAGTTTAGGGCTCTCCGAAAAAAAAAAAAAAATTGGTGGACTCATGAAAACTCAAAACGTATTTACATCGCTAAGGCCCGTTTGCTGATACTACCTACTCATAGCGATTTAAGTTCCCCTTGAAATCTTATGTGACAGTTTATGACATAGAAAAAGGTGACCATTAGGTATTTAAGTAGAATTTAAATCACTATGAGTAGTATCAGCAAACGGGGCTAGGACATTATTTGGCTTCGGAATTCTGAATAAAAAAATAAGTTAACTTTAAAAATATTGTGCCGAAGGACGGGATTGAATTTTGGTCGTTTAAAGCCGGTCGTCAGAAAAGTTAGACAGTC
Source organism: Cheilosia urbana (assembly GCA_946477585.1). NCBI lineage: Eukaryota > Metazoa > Arthropoda > Insecta > Diptera > Syrphidae > Cheilosia > Cheilosia urbana. Next base: position 17,461,819 of record OX297855.1, on the reverse strand, counting down.
CTCTTCCTTGCAATGTCTTGCAATGTAAGTAAGGAAATTATGTTTTTAACTTTCACGTAAACGTGGTTAGAGAAAGTGATTTTGTATTCGTACACAATTTCGAACTCGAGATGTTAATCAATTCTGACGTTACGATGACAGAGGAACTCAAAAAAGTGGGTCTCGCAATTTCGCCCGTTTGTCCGTCGGCGCCTGAGGTCTACAGTCTAAATAGCTAAAAGGATTTTGTTCAAACTTCCGATTTGGAGCAGGGTTGCCAGTTTGTGTGGAATTCCCCTTTTGTCGGGGATTTCAATCAAAAATGTGATGAAAGGGGAAAAGGGGAATCTTTCCTCTTCTAGAACGAAATATGGGTAATGTAAAAAAGAACAATATTAAATGTATTAAATGTGAATACTTAACTCCTATAATCCCATTTAAATGAAACCAGGGTTTTGCTGGAGTACCCAATTGGGAAATTTATGACTCAAATATTTTAGCTTTGACTCAATGCTCCGAGGCACATGTGTCTCAATACTTAAACATAACTTTTATAAAAAAAAAATGTTGAAAAATAAAAAAACGTAATCAGGAAAATTGCAATTTACTCGACTTAACGCCGTCACAAAAACAAAAGCTGGTTAAAAGTTTGAACCAAGAGAACGCACCCAATAATTTTTTTTTTTTTTTTTAGAAATTAAAAGAATTTCTCTTGTCCCGGAAAATGGTTCAACTCAAACAAATTTTCGGAACACAACCTTTTTGCGCATGTGTGCACACCCGCTCAAAGGAAAAAGGGGAATTTTAAGGTCTGTGATGGTGAATTTCATTTACTGCGCCTGTCAAGTCTGATTTGGAGTTTGTGGGCTTAGAGTTTGAGGCTATTTTTTTTTAGGACGTAAACCCCAAGTAAAGAAGTTTGATTTTTTCGAAAACGACCCTCAAAATCAATCAAAAATTGATATTTGAAGTTATGTAGGTGGAGTTAATGTCGCTGCGTACCCAGTCTTTCGCTAAAAAATCGAATAATGGTACTTTTGAAAATTGGACTTGTATTAAAAACGGTCCATAAGATTTCAAGAAACATGATCATTTCTAACTTGATTAGCAAAATCAGTTTTTCTCTAAATTATCGTCTAATGGATTTTTGAAAAATGCATTTTTCCAAAATTTGGTTTGCTCAGTTTACCTGAAAACGACTCTAACTATTTTGACCAAAATACATACTTAGAGTAAAATTGATGCCTTCAAAATTATTCCGTCGTTAATAATAATAATAATAATAACATAGAGTGGGTATATTGCACTGCGACCTTGTGGTCTATTTTGCCCCCTGCTTATACCTTGGAAAGGTTCATGCACTTTTCCAGATCAGTGCTCCACAGGATTCCAGTATGTGGTCTGGGGTTTCAGCGTTCGCAGAATCTGCAGAGACCTTCTTCTGATGAGCCTATTTTCCTCAGGTGTTCCCTTAGTCTACAATGTCCCGTCCGGAGACCTGTTAGGATTCTTAGGTTGTTTTTGCTTAGACCAATACATGTCTTGAATCTTTTTAGGTTATAGTTCCCTTGAAGTTCCTTAGCTTGCCTTAGGCCTTGGGTATTTTTAAAGAATGAGGTTCTTTTTTCTTCTTCCATTCTCCTGAAATCTTCGCATATGCCGCAGAATAATTCAGGCCCTATGATTCCATCGTTAATTTTTGTTTTAATCCTTTTAAATCTTTTTTACAGTCAGTCGGTTTCTTTTTTGTTTTTTTTTTTAAATTAACTTTTTTATTTTGGGTTTTTTTCTTTTTAAATCTATATTTTTATATTTATTTATTTAGTCTATGACGCCTCACCCTTAAAAATCGTTTAAGCTGTTTAGGCTACAGGGCGTCACGTAGGAACGTACATACATAGGATACGCGCGAAACACATAACCCTCCCTGTGTATAGTCGGGTAAAAAACAAACTCAGAAATATTTATAGCTATTTATATCGGTTTAAAGATTTCGGTATATCGTGAGCCTAAATTTCCAGCATCACCAATCTAATCAAACACAAGAACTTGCCCTAATAGATCAGAAACTTCTTGTACTCAAAAAGACCAAAAACGGTACTTAAGTTTTACATGAAATGTTTTTGCTGAGGCATGAAAATGACTATTAAATGAGTGGCCATAAGAAGGAAAGCCTCAAATAGAAGCTGAAGACATTGAGTGGAAAAAAGGAAGAAAAAAGGAAGAACAAAAAAATGATTCATGTGGCATATACGTCTAAAAAATATTGTGGACAATTTTTAAAAATTAAAAAAACTAAAACTGACTTTGTTTTTCTAATTCCATCAGTACAAATTAGAACTCAGTTGAACCGCAAACCTTACCTTTGAACAATGATGGCAGTAGAACCACCAAGAAAGTGCACATAAACACAGCTGGTGTTGCCAACACGGGATAGAGCCAACTACATAGAGCTGGTCTTGTAAATAGCAATTAAGTTCCACCTTGAGCTTTCAAAATTGTGGCTCCTATTCCTGAAACCCCTCAATGATGTTCAAACTTTTCCCCAATCTGGTTCTGTTAATGATGTTAACGCCTTAAATGCAGAAAGGCATTGGGGTAGTTCCGCTCCATCTACAGTTTGCAATAAAAAATCTATGTTGCTGTTTCTCACGTACGTATTTATAAACTTAAGTACTTTGAACATTTTCTAAAATAAAAACCAATGTGAAATGAAAAACCACACAAGCTGTGGCAAATTCTCTAGCAAAAACATGTACGGATCTTAATCGCCCATGTAGTGAAGTATTTCTGTTTCCATTTCACCCGAAAGCCGCAGAGAAAACTCTCTCCTAATTACTGATATTTCCCAGCAGAAAGTAATCCAATCCTATTTTCCATTACAAAAGTCGTTTAAAACACATCACCACCCGATTTAAAGTCGCATCACTCTGACTGACCAACATAACCATGCCCACGTCCAAACATGTCTCGCAAATAAATAGAATTCAACACAAATAGCTATTTTCCTGTGATGAGACTGGTCCGGCTTTAAGTCCTTCCAAAGCTATTACATCACTGCATTTGCTCTTGACCCACTTTCTGGTCGTGATGATAAGCATGGACATTAATCCGTAGTATTATCCCCATTGTGGAGAATTTCCTCTTTATTTTCGATCTTTTTTTGTTTTCCTGATTCCGACATCCCATCGGTGTGCGGGCATTACGGGTATTTTACCTTCCTACCACCGCCCCAAAGGAATTGCGGTTGATTCTAGAAACTTGAATCAATTTTGCTACCTACTCTTGCCTTTGCCGAGACTCTGATGCTTTTAACAATTTATTTCACTAGTAATTCTTGAAAATCCGGATGCAGGACAATAACAACTGAAAGTAGGAAAATGTGTCGTTCATAAAGAGGGAACGCTGATGGTAAAAGCGACAGAGTGAAGTTGTCGTATTTAAATTATGTTTACCGTTCCACCAAGTCGTGTGTTACTTCAGTTTATTTTCCTTTTCTATTTCTTCAACAGCAAAAGGCAACAAATTAAAAGTTTATTTCGTCCTTACAGCAGATAAATCAAAGAGCGGTTGGGACGTTGAAACATTTTCTTACAAAAAAAAAAAAAAAAAAAATCCTTCCAGAGGTACACAGTACACACTCAGCCATAATTATTTAGATTGATGTGGTGTCATTCCTTAACGTCACACGGATGGAACATATTTACGCGCAAACATCTACCAACACCAGTTACTTACATTCAAGCCGACAAATCACAGAGATTGAGAAAATGTTTATATTTATCTGTGTGGAACGCGTGTTTTAGGCGGATGTGTAGGTACTTTTGCGCTAGGATACTTGCAAAAAAAAGGAAAACTGTTTCTGATGTTTAGACGACTGGGTGTCCTTTATGTCAAACACCAGCAAGAAAAAAAACTCAAATCTGTGCCTGATTGATATGCGCACGTATGGTATGTGACGAGGCGTGAACAATATTGTATTGAAGGATGCTTCACGAGAGAAAGTGTGATAAACAGAACCGAAATATTGTTGAAGAGTTTTGTCAAGCACAAGCACTACGGAGCGAGGGGGGGACTGTTTTCAAGTTCGTACTTGGGGCTGTTGAAATGCTGCTTAATTACTTCTGAATGTGCGAAGTTATTCGGGGCAAATGTTTTTTTTTTGTTTAGTCAAGTTGATGGATGGATGCGAACATGAGAAGCAAGATAAACTTGTGTTGTATCTATAATAAGGCGTGTTGACATTCGATCAACGAAAACGAAACGAAACGATTAATTAACGAAAGCCAAGGTCATAATTCTACAACCAAATTGGTTGTTAAAATCATAATCCCACCGACAAACGTAAGTTTAAATAGATTTGGGCTCATAGCAAGTCTTAAATCGTGCGAGAGGTCTTACGATTTTTTTATCATTTTCTAAATATTTAACTCAAATGTAAATGTGTAAATATAGGTCTTCTTAACCATGTGGTTGTTATTTTTTCCAATTATAGTTCAAATTTCGAAGCTTATGTGTATACGCGAAAAATCACTAATTTAAAATCAATAAAAAACAAAAAAGAAATAGTTGGTGCAACCGTAGCCCTAGCTTTCTCAAAAGTTTTTTTTATTTTTGTAACGAGTGGAAGGCAGTGTTGCCAGAATTTCAAAAAAGAAAATGCTTGATTTGAAAAAAAAAAAAAAAAAAAAAAAAAAAAAAAATGAATGTATCGAGACAAAAAATAAAAATGCTAGACAAAAAAAAAAAAGTGTTTTCACCAGCTTTTTAAAAAAAATATATTATTTTGTCTTTTTAGCTTCAATTTCATCTGAATTAATTTTTTTACTTATCTATATATTGAGTTAGGAATTTCGACCCTAAAAATATCTCAAAAAATAAAAAAATATAAAAATCATGTTTTTTTTAAACATTAAAGTATCAGTCTTCAGAAAAAAAAAAATAAAACAAAAAAATATCAACAGTAACTACAGCGGGTGAGTTTTTTTTGGTGTTTGAGGTCCACCATAGAATAATAAATCAATCACCACATGTCTCAATTAATAAGCCCATGTATCAAAAGGCATGGTAGTACCCAGCGAAGTTCTAGCACTACACCCTTTTTACAGGAACAAACGCAGACGATTTTTGACCCTTCTCTATCTCCAGTATCAATGAAGTCAGAATATTCAAATTCGGAATATTTGCTAAGTTGATTAAGCACAAGCGTTCCAGTAAACTTTTTAGCATAAGTGGTTCCTGAAATGTAGGGCTTCAAAAATCACAAAAACCGTAACTGACTGACTGACAGATCATCAAAATTATGGAGTAGGTACTCCCCGACATCGTGAAATCTTCTTATTTTGCACAGCGGTATGTCTTGTGGTGCAATCAAAGGAATAATAGAGGTTTCTTTATAAGGGGACGTGGTATCCATCCACTTTCTCAGAATTGTTGTCAATTATATGGAGGACTTCCGATGGCTGTAGAATAATGAAATTTGGTTGATCGGTAGAGCTCAAAAATCTAAGATTTTTCATTTGAACTGTCTGCCTCTTGTCATTTTGAAAATATACATGCGACTTCATGACTTTTCTAAGAACTTATTGCTGACTTAAATTTGGTGGGCTTACTTGGGATGTTTCCTTTTCATGAAAGTTAATTATGATTAAATAAAAAAATGTCTCTCTTAATTTGTAGTTATTTCAGTATTGTTCTACTTCAAATATTTCGTATTAAACCTTAATAAAGTAAGAACTTAGTGTATTTTTATATGTCGGTACTTTGCACGACTGACTTTGTTACATAGAGTTTTTTTTTTATAGAAGAACTCTCTGGTTCTTTTTTAACATTTATGTTTTTGGTCTGATACTTATCTCCACGTACCCAATAGACACAATTAATCGTACCTACTCACACATTATCCGTTCGAACGCTTCCCATTTCATATGCGTGGGAAAGTGGTGGAAACATTTTAAACTTCTATCACTAAGCCACTGCGCTAATCAACCAACTTTTGAATAAAAACTACCGAGTGATACTGTTTATATAGCTCCTACAGTGTGAGTCGATGAAAAATGATCGAGTAACCTTGTTTAAAGAAACTCGGTTTGAAATAACCGATTTATTAGTTTCCTCCAAATTTTCTCGTTCGGAAATAACTCTGTAGAGTTTAACCAACTGGTTGATGAAAGTGTATTTTTTTTAACAGTATATATTTAAGCTTTTTACCTCGGTAGTTTTTAACAACGTGTGCTCGTTTTTCTCAACAGAGACTTATACCCTTTTCACACCGCAGCGAAAGCCTTGTTTTCGTCGAAAACTCAAGATTGCATTCACACCGAACAATAACCAGTTTTCGTTTGACGTTTCAATCAGCTGTGAGACATTAGTCGTGAAACTTTTGTGTAAACTATTTTGTTTTCCAATTTCGATCGCACTAAATTAACAAATAAAATAAATTCAGAGTATTTTAAAATAATATTAGCCCATCAATTAGTGTGGAAAATTAATTTTAAGTTGTGAGTTGTGATATTCGTTTGGTCAGCTGCTCTGCTGAATTTAGCAAAAGGTGTGTTTGTTTCAACAACGCAACGATTGGAAGTCGTTTTTGTGGTGTTTTCGTGGAAAACGACTTTAAACGACTCGTTTAGAAAATTGAAATATGTATTGGAAAGGTGTTTTCGCGAAAACCAGGTTTTCGGCTCGGTGTGAATGAATGAATGAATGAAGCTTTTTTGAGCGTGTTTGAAAAACTTGCTCGTTATCGGACCCTTGTTACTACCTTTTTTATTGCGAACCTATAACGCTTCAACAGCGCCCCGAGATGCCTGCAGATGTATGTTTGCTCTGCACTTAAATTGCTGCAAATTGTAGTCTTCTGGAAATTATATCCCCAGGAAGTGAGTTCCAAAGTTTGCTTGTCCTGTCACAGAAGGAGTTTTTGAAAGTTGATGTCCTCGCGGTTGTCAAGTGTAGGTACTGTATGGTCATGAGCATTAGCAGCCTGTCTTGTTGGGTGCCCAAAAGTTGCATTTCGAGGGATAATGTCTTTAAGTTCCTCAGAACATCTACCATGGAAGTACCTATAGAACAAGCATAGGTCAGCGACTTGTCTTCTGTGCACCAACGGTTGTAGATTGCACATAATCAATGTCTAGCCCAATATGCACTTCAAAATTAGCACACTAATTAGCACGATACGAAAATCAACGACCACCGGACAAGATGAAAAACACGAGAAAACTGAACGTCAGATGTGCAACGTGCAAGAACGTTGTAAAGCATGCTATCTCTCTCTAGCGCATTGAAGTTGCAAGCAGATTACTCATGTTCCGAATCCGGTAATTTATTATGGCCGAATTAGAAAAGCGGGATCGTAAGCTTTTGAAGATATAATGTAATACCGTCCAGCGTTACCTCTGAAAATTTGTATAAAGAGTCAAAAAAGAGTCCCATTTCGATCTAGGCTTTCTTAATGCGCGCTCAGTGGACTTCCACCTTCGAGTTTCAATACCCTTATTATGATAACAAAAAACGCCATTATTTTTATACGTTACTAATAATTATATTGCAAATTCAGGTAAAGAAGTTTATAAATCTATATATATAAAAAGAAAACCTTAAAATTGTGTTCGTTAGTCGTCGATTCACGTCTTAACGCATTTACCGATTTGAACCAAACTTTCACACATATTTGCTATTGGTCTGTATATCATTTGTGTGAAGTTTTGTCGCGAAAACTAAACTTTGAGGGGATGAAAAAGGCTATGAAAGTTTGTATGGGGAAATGCACTTTGTAACAACAAAAAAATGGATAGAAATCGAGTAGTGACATTTCAAATACAAAAAAAAAAAAAAAATTAATTTTAAAAGCAATTGTTGTTGTCAATTATTTCAATTATTTTCCGAGCAAATTGTTATTGTGAACAATTTTGAATTTTTTTGTAAATATAGGTACCTACCTACAACAAACTGTTCTTTTAAATTATGTTTACTATGTTACATTAAGTAACATTTTAAAGTGGAGTAGATACTTTGATATTATTAGTTTTCACGTAGGGGTATATTGATACTCTGCTCATTCGTGAGTAGGGTTATGGCACCTGCAACAACATTAAACAATTTTTTGACACTTGCCGAAGCCACGAGTTTGCGCGAACACTTTCTTATTGCGAAATGCCCCGATATTGGAATGCGTCGTCGAAGAAGTTCAAGCGGCGGAAACAAGGTGAAGTAGTTCCCGCATTTCGTGGTGTTTATGCAAGTGATGCAATTGGTAGAATTAACACAGTTCACCCTTTTCTTGCTTCTATTTGAGAATGCTTTTGGTCAATGTTTGTGGCCCTACTTCGTTCGAAGTAATAATTAGGCATTAGTTATAATTGAAGATATGTGCTTAGCAATTGCAAATAAAACATTGTCACAATTAGGTTTGCCAGGTCCTAATTGACCATTGCATGACGTATTTAATCAAGAAATGCAACGTGAACAACAATACGATATAAATGAACTGAACACATTTATAAATTTGAATCTGCCGAATTTGAACCGATATAACAAAGAAATGTATATGATACAATAATTCAAGCTATACAAAACGAAAGCGGAGGAATGTTTTTTTGTATACGCGCCAGGTGGTACCGGAAAAAACGTTTTTGATTTTCATGCTACTAGCTACTATAAGATCACCGAAGAATATAGCATTAGCACTTGCATCGTCTGGAATAGCTGCTACATTGGATGGTGGTCGTACAGCGCACTCTGCACTTAAATTACCTACCATTGAATATGCAAATTAATGAAAATCCAACGTGTAATATTTCTAAAAATTATGGAATGGGAAGAGTTTTGCAACAATGCAAATTAATAGTATGGGATGAATGTACAATGTCGCATAAGAGATCGGTGGAAGCTTTGGATAGGACTTTGAAAGATTCACGTAATAATCAAGAAATATTTGGTGGCGCTTTAATATTATTGGTTTGTGATTTCAAACACTGCCAGTGATACCCCGTGCAACTCCAGCAGATGAATTAAAGGCATATTTAAAGTCATCAAATTTATGGAGAAATTACAAACACTCACTTTAACAACAAATGTGAGAGTACAAATACAAAATGACTCATCGGCTGAAGAATTTTCAAATTCCTATTGATTAACACTGGATAATTCACTTTGCCAGATAATTTTTCTAAGTTCGCACAAACAAAACAACAATTGGTTTCAAGTGTTTTTCCAAACATTGCGCAAAATTACAAAAATCACAATTGGTTAGCTGAAAGAGCAATATTGGCTGCCAAAAATAAGGACGTCGGCCAATTGAATGCGGATATTTTAACTGATGTGCCTGGTGAGATTGTAACGTATCAATCAGTAGACACGGTCACAAATCAAGATGACGCTGTCAATTATCCGACGGAATTTCTGAAATCATTGGATTTACCTGGATTGCCGCCTCATCGTTTACCTACAATTGAAAGTTGGTGCACCAATTATTCTTCTTCGGAATATAAATCAGCCTCGATGGTACAACTGAACAAGATTAGCAGTGAAAAAGGTTATGAACAATCTTATTGAAGCAACGATTTTAAAAGGAAAATTTAAAGGTGAAGATGTATTGATTCCGCGTATTCCAATGATTCCGCCAGATTTAACTTTTGAATTCAAAAGATTCAATTTCCGATACGTCTTGCGTTCGCTATGGCAATAAATAAGGCGCAAGGACAATCGTTGGAATTATGTGGAATCGACCTAGAGTATCCATGCTTCTCCCACGGACAATTATATGTATCATGTTCACGTGTAGGAAAGCCATCAGTTCTGTTTATTTATACTACTACTCAGGGCAAAACAAAAAATGTAGTTTATGAAAAGGCTCTGCGATAGTTAAAAAAACACATACTTTAAATAAAAATAATAGTGATTAAGTTGTCCACAACATTTTAGCTTTTTATTTTTGACGAAACATTTTTTTTTTTTAGTTTTTTAGATTTGGCATCAAAATTTATTTTTAACACCAAATCTTCAACGAACCGAGATCTATTCCCGAGTTATGAGTGCACATACGGACGTCAGTCTCTTTTACATATAGCCGTACCCACCATACCAAAATAGTATCCTCTTTTTCAAACTGTAACCAACCATACACAGCCCCGAAATTTCATTGAAATCGGTTAAGTGGCTTAGGAGATTGAACACAGCGCCACCTATCGTGCCCAAAGTAGTCATATCTTTCAAACTGTAACCAACCAAACACAGCCACAAAATTCCATTGAAATTGGTTGAGTGGTTTAGGAGATCTACAACAGCGCCACAAATATATTTTTTTTTGCGCATTTTTTGTAAACAAATTACACAAACATACGTTTACCATTTGCAACCATACTTCACAAAAATCATATAAAGACCAATACCAAAGATGTATGGAAGTTTGGTTAAAATGGGTAAATGCGTTAAGACGTGTATTGGCGACAAACGAACACAATTTTAAGGCTCAATTTTTATATATATAGATTTGGGCGGAACGAAGTTCGCCGGGTCAGCTAGTAGTACAAATAAAAATCAGTTCATTTAAAATAAATAAATAAACTAAGTAGCCAGCTATCTGTTCTTAGTTAACTTATATATTAACTTATACTTATAATTTAATTCATTAATTCATAAACAATCATCGTTTAAAACGACAACACAGAAATATAGCTAATCCGATCAATGCAGTAATTTCCAGTTTCCATTTCTCATTCCCATATCCATAATGTTTCATACATTTTGTCTTTGTAATTTCACACATATCGTAGAATGTAGGTTTTTTTGCACAAAGCCATTGACAAAATGAATGAAGCTATCCAAATACAAGTAGGTAGTAAAATAAATTTTACAAAATGACTCTACGAATGGGGCATCATTTTATGATTAAGTTACAGAAAAGGAGTCCGATTGCACTGATTTTCAAAAAGATGAGTGCTGGAGCCTGGGCGTTCAAAAAGAGTCAAAAGGACGCTAAAGCGTCCCCGAAGGTGACGCTGGTCTAGTAGTGTGTCTTTCAGTGTTGTTATATCGTGGGATTTATCCCGTTTTGTGGGAATTTCGATGTCCGAAAAGCCTTTCGTGGGATAAAGGGTAAAAGCACCAAATCGTGGGATTTTGAGGAATCAAACAAAAAGCATTCAAACCATAAAATTTTGCTGAAATTTCATGAAAACTCCTACATTTCAGCATGATTATCAACACTCTGAATGTGCATAAAAAACTGCTCACAAAAATTGTCTTTTATCAAAATTTTCTAGTACCAAAAAATATTCGTAATAATGTTACAAACTGTGATTTTTTATACTAAAGGTTAGATAAGGAGTCGATATCGATCCTGTGGTAACACAATGGGCCTAATTTGGCCTAAGTGAGGCTGCACTTGAGGCGGCCTGCCACTCTAACCTAACCTCACCTAACCATACTAAAGGTTAATAAACCGTGATTTTCTTTCCTTCTAATGCATATTTTACTTTTAAAAACTGTATTTTGAGGCAAAAAAGTATCGTGGGTTTTTAAAAGGGAATTTGATTACGGTGAAAGGTAAAAAAGGGAAAAATTACCACGCTTCGTGGGATAAATAAAGAGAGAGTGCTGTTGTTAGCACTGTGTGTGTTCATGTTTGTTGGAATTAATTATAAATCTTAATGTAAGAATACATGTACACAAACTCAACATAAAAAAAAGGTTCATTGACCCTGGAAGGCGCGATCAGCTGGGCGAAACAAATTGAAAACAGAGATTTCTTGGTAGGACGCATCCTAATCTCGATCAACCAGCCTAAATCCACTTATTGTAAACTCATTTTAGAGTGAAAAATAAAATAATTTGTTTATAACGTTTTGTAAACGTTCATTATCTTTTCCTTGTCCTTTGCTTCAACAAAGCAAGGACGTAATTCGCTTTGGGCAACAACTTAGCCCAAAACACTTATAGTGAGGTCTTCTCCCAATCCTCTCGTGTACTCACTAAAAATCCAACTTAAGCTACTTTTAAATTGACGCCACCCGAAACCCTTTTCGCAGTACCTATATATAGTGTTGTATCGTTGCAGTCTATGTCTTTAGCCAGGGTAGAGTTGTGTTAAAGACCAATAAAAATGCGCCTTTTCATTTTCTGCCGCTTTAATTTCCTACAAGTTATTTATTGAATTTTATTTTTTTTTTTTTTTAAATTTAACTTACTTTTAGTGCTTCGTTATTACAATAAATTTACTTTAACATTGGGTACTTTTATTTCACCTTTTACAATAAAAATTAAGTTTTTAGCAACGTGGTGCTTGATAGTTCAGATCAAAAAAAAAGAAAGCAGCGGGAAGTATCTATATGGATTTTACTTCTCTTTTGCGCTGTCAGACCGGTGACACACTGTCTCCTTATTTTATGTCACTGTCAGACTCGGCAACATATAGGGATAGGTATGTGATATATATTTTTTCTCCATCCGTCCTTTCATATTCTTTCTTCCTCGTGAAGCTTTCCCGGATACTGTGGGTGTATGTTTAAAAACCCTTGAACATGCCTATATTGATATTTGTAGCTCTCTTTGGTTTGAAGTGTGTTGGTCTAGCTTGGGCAGGTTTGGCTCTGCGATTTAGCTGGATCCATCTAAGGTTTGATAAGTGGGCAAGGTTCCCTGTTCTTTAAAAAGAAATCATACTTTCCGGGGCTTTCCCTTCGTAGACGAGCAACACTTCCGATTCCTGGGTTTCAAAAATGATACACATAGTAGCACTTCATTATAAGTGTTGCCATTTTTTTTGTTAAAATATATTTTTTTTTTCAAGATTTTTTTTTTTCAAGATTTTTTTTTAATTTACCCCTCCGGCCTAAACGGAGTAATACGTGCTTGTATTTAACCCATCTACAAAAACCGTTATCATTCTTTGGAGTATAAGGTGTCGTTCTCTCCTCAACCATCTCACCGTGAACCCACCTAGAGCGACGCTTAGCTGATGACACGTCTTTTGACCGCACCGTTGCAAAACTTCCAATAAACATGTACGGATAAGCCAATAGATTCACCATACGCAACTGCCAAATATATGCCTCCGTTTTGAAACCATCAACGCCATAAGCCTCCACACCTCTTCGACAAACCCAAAGCGACAACATAATTCTTTTGTCAACCCTGACAAACACAAATCACTCCTAAATTTCGTCGTCATATTAAAATCCAACAACAGGAAAAAAAAAAAAAAAAAAAAAAAAAAAATCCGTTTGGTTCGAATTCAAGGTATATTTCCAACTTTCCCATAGGCAACACCGTAACCGTAAACACCCTTTAACGACACCAATACACATGCTCAGCCAGGGGCGAAAAATTGTCCCCATCCAGTGTTCACAAAACAATATTGAAAGGAAAATTTAATTTCCGTTTTCCTGCCGTCACAATTGCACACGGATTATCCACGGTCCTCTGGTTTTCATTTCATTGTGCTTCACTAAAGTGGGTAATCCAGATCCAGCCTTCAGCAGTTCAAATCAAAAAGCACAGAGATCCTTGCCTTGAAACAATCAGGCGAGGCGTTTGAAAAAAAAAAAAACAATTCCAGTCAACAAATCCGTTGAAAAGAACACGGCTTCTTTTTTTCTTTGCACTCTTCTCCTGTCGAAAGGACTAAGGCTATAATAATTGTCAAAAAAAAAAAGAGAGTAGGTAGGTACGCAACTGACGGGAGGAGAAAACCCATCTTGCGATACCTTTTGAGGGTTTAATTTGTCACTAATGAGAGGGAAGTTCGTTTTGAAATTAAAGCTTGACCAAGTACGAAAAAAGGGATATAGAAAAATCCGAGAATGAAGTGAGCGTAGCAATAACACAAAAAGGGACATTCATTCGAATGGGTTTTTTGTTTTTTATTTAACTTTGCTTCATAAAAAAATATATAACAAAACAGACTTTAATGACACCAGACTGGGGGTATAATTAAAAGTGTAATAAAAAATGGAATTAGAAATAATAACAACAGGCCGGCTGTTGCACGCTGACTGCCAAGTGCCAAATCGCGCCTCCAACTATTTGCATCGATTTTAATTTTTACCTCTGCAGTTTTTCTTTTTCTTTGTGTGTAAGTGAATTACAGGTAGTTGTTAGATAGCTGGTGTATTTGGACATACCTCTTTGTGTTTTCGTAGTTAATAGTTACAGGGTTACAAACAATGTTATAGTTACATTTTTTAGTAAAATTTAGTTCTAAATCAGAGTTTGGGGCCAACATGCTTTGCAGGATCTTCCAGGCTGACAGCTGTATTTGTGTCGACGACTATGATAATATTCGACCAGCTCTGAGCCTCAAAAACAACAAAAATTGACAACTAGAAAAGTGGTTGACCAAAATATATACATATTCCTTTGTTTAAGTGTGCTGTTGCATGAGTTGTCTCTGTCTCCATGGCACATGTTCAACTTACCAACTAGAAATATTTTATCAAACTTGCTAGGCAAATATTTGACATCCACAGACAATCACCGTCCCCCACCAGCTCCGCTTCAAAAGGGATATCTAATTTAGCGTCTCCATTTCATTTGAAACCCAATAATAATCTCTTGAATTCGAAACGACCCAAATCGCATAAAACGATTTGGCCTTAGTAGTTTAAAAACTAACTCAACTTGTTATCTAATTCCGACAATGGCCCACAGAATAACAAAATCGAATGAGCGGCAAAAGTCTTTTGAAGTGAAAGTCACAATCCAAATCGGAGAAGGTCTCCGACACTTGGGCAAACTTTTAAGTGTTTAAGAATGAGATTCTGTATCCTGTCGTCGATGGTGCCTGTCCCCAGCATCAGCAACCCGCACTGCCGATCGTATAGAAACCGAGGGAAATCTTTGATATGTTAAACCCAAAAAGGAAGAAACTAAAACTCAAAGCATTCAGCATTCGACATAAAAGGATCACAGGCAATTTCCAACTTCAATGATTTATATCACCAAAGGAGATTGTCTTCTGTGGCATCAGTTTTCGTTCGCTCCTCATCAACACGAATGCTACCAGCCACTGTTGCCACCACCACCACCACCACCTACACCACCACCATCAGCACTACAGCACCGCCATCATCAGGACAACCGAACATCTCTCAGCAACTTTATCATTCACTTGATCCCATCATTGGATTTCAAGTGTACCCAGTTTATCCTTTTTCCTCAAATCCAATTCATTCACTTTGTAACTTAGACAAAATGATGACGATAAAGACAAAGACCAAGGACAAGACGTCGAGGATGACGATGACGAGGACGGCGACAGTGGCAAGGGGGTGAGAAGAAGAATAAAATAAGTTTTCATTTTGAAATCTCCATTGAAAAAGTTTCATGGACACTCAGGGAGCGGAACATCATCATAGAATATCAAATTGTAATGAAACTTTGTCACTTCAATCGTCAGCTCATGAAATGTGAGCCGCCCCATCATGAGCGGATGGCATAGGTACAGCAAACAGTACTGTAATTTCATTTCTGGGTCATCCTGCAGGTGTACCCAAATCTGGGTTGAGTCGTCGTCCGAAATCAAGATGTCTCTCTTGGCCTGTAACCCTTCAAGTTAATTTGATATTCGTCCTTTTTTATTTTGATCTTTTTGCACAGTCGGTGAGAGATGACATCTGACTATTGGAGTTCAGTCTTCAGCTAACCAAAGTCCCTTTGAAGGCGCGACTATGAAATGATTTTTGTCATTATGTCCAAGGATATACAAGGCTTAGAACTTGTGTGTCAAAGATTTTCATTATAACTTGGTAATTGCTTTGGCCGAAAGGTGCGACAACTTTCAAATTGAATTGAGATGAGAGTTTATTTTTGAATAACACAACTTTGTGAAACTGAATAAGGACTTTTGACGCTGGCTCTATATGCATAGAGTAGCGGAGCTCTGCGAGGGTTGCATTTTCTACAACCAAATTGTAATCGCGGAGCTATTTTAATGAAGCAAATAGCTTCTGGGGAAAATAAGGTTATCTCGATGTTAATGGAAACGGTACGTCTGCAGAAGTTCCCCAATTTTTGTATTTAATCAGACAAACTTAAGCAGGGACTTGGCGGAGGGTTGTTATTTTTACCTGAATGGTAGAGATTGTGCCTATTTTAAACAGAACTAGGCGATCAGGTGCATTTAATTTTACGATCAATTTTAAATGGGCAAGAACAAAGTCTGAGTAGTTATGATAGCTCAAGGAACTGAAGCAGAAACAGCTGCGTGTAAGGTAAATGCGATGAGGAATGTTTCTTGGTAGCTTAATTTATTTGTTGTTTAAACTTCTATAAATAATCAAACATATTCGCTTCTATCTGGAAGATTTTAGCTGATAAAGACGTGGTTAATGAAGCAAGCGTTTTTGATTAAATGTTAAGTTGGGACATTGTAAAAGCCTGCCAAATGGAGGCCCCCTTTGGCGGCACATCTATGAGTTTCAGCTGAAGGCGAAATGTAATCCGAAAGAAACGGCTTCGAGCTTTCCTTCCGTCAATGGTCTGCGAACCATGCCCATAATTGGGCTTGCAGCCGATTGACAAAGCCATCAACTAAGGAAGTATAGATGCGAAATTTCTTCGCTTATATTAGGCTTCTTGACAATCTAAGCTTTTTTTTCAAAAAGAATATACCTATGGGTCCAAATGTTAGAACAGAGTTTTTTGTTTCAACTCTACCCTATGGTTACAAAATTTGGGTATACTGATCAAAAGAATACAAGCTGTCGTAATGAGACTTCTTCGTCGTATAGTTGGCTTGGATTCCTGGTAGGCCTGCTTTAGACTGGCCTAGGATGACATAGTTAGATCAAGCTTTGATGATTTAAAGTTGGTGGCAAAAGAACGCAAGTTGCGAGGGGTCTACTTGAGCATACCTTACCCGCGGTCCTCACAATGGATAGGCAGGAGATTGGAAATGAGTGAGTGAATCAAAAGAACGATTTGAGTTTGTTTTATTTACTGGATTTTGAATGAGGGCAAGAGCAAGTACAGGCTTTTAACAAGAAACACCATCGACAAATTGGACTAAACGTCATAATAGACGTTTCTTCCTTCATTTGCTTCTATGTCCAAAATTGAAATAGATATTCAGTTTCCGAGCGGAAGAACAATCGTTTCCGCATTAAAACTTTCATCTCCTATTTCATCCCCTTTAGGTTAGCCTATGTCCTTCTCAGAGGTCCACGGTATCTCCTTACCAAAGTTCATACAAATTAGTTTAGCGATTTAGGCGTGAAAAGTTAACAGACAGAGTTACTTTCGCATTTATAATTATTAAATATGGATTTATCTGAAAGTGCAGCGCAGTGGTTGAGGTGAGTGTGGTCATTCGAAGATCAGAAAAGCAAATAACAGATTACATCTTATGGTCTTATGCACAGCGCCACCTCTTGCGATCGTCTGACAAACATCTAAGAGCATACAGATTGTCCGTTGGGACTTGTCATACAATTGCAGAATGCAGATTCCTTCATTCGTCCCCAGAAATAGAAACTCAAAATAATTTAAGATTACAAGGAGTTAGGCAAAGGGTACATATACGTCTAAGCCTACTAATAAACAGCTAATAAAGATTGTTGACAATCTCCTTCGTCAAACCCTTTCAAAACTCACTCGAAGAATTTGTAGAACGACCATAAGAATTTATTCTTTTGATTTTGGGAAAACCAAACGTATAGCAAGACTCGGATGATAAGAGTCCTTTAAAAAGTCTCCCAAGTGTCTCCTACAAGACAACTCAACTGCCTAATTCGACCATAAAAGCACCAAACGGCAAGTGAAGGTCTTTGACTGATTTCTGACGAGTTCATATCTTACTTACTTACTTAAGGTGGCGCTACAGTCCGGGGTGGACCTGGGCCTCAACCAACAAGCGTCTCCATCCAGCACGATCTTTAGGCATCTGTCTCCAGTTTCTGAGTGGGGAAGCGAGGTAACAACGTAACATAGATTCTCGCTTGTTTGGGGGTTACCCTGACAATTTCTGTTGGGAAATTATGTCGAATTTCTCCAGTCTCCAGTTTCGCACGCTAAATTGGTTAAAGTCCCCTTCCACTTGCGTGTGCCACTTGAGTCCCGGGGTGGGATTCTGTAAAAAACGAAACGAAAAACGCTTTCGTTTGCACGAAGAATTTGCTTGTGTAACATAGGGCAAAATATTCCTGCGCACGAAAACGTTTGATCGTTTCGCCTTACAGAATCTGGCCCCCGGTCTTCCTCTACTGCGCCGTCCCTCGGGTGTGGATTCGAAGAGAGAACTAGGTCGATGTCGCTGTACATCCCGTACATTTAGTCGTTGTATCTCCTCCTCCATTCACCGTCTATGAAGACGGGACCAAATATCACTCGAAGAATTTTCCACTCCGAACAACCAAGTGTAACCTCATCCGCTTTTGAGAGAGTCCATGCCCCTGCGTCATAGTGCAGGACTGGGGTGAAAACGGTCTTATAAAGGCTCACTTTAGTTGTTCGAGAGAGCGCTTTGCAACTCAACTACCTTCTTAGCCGAAAGAAACAGCGATTGGCAAGAGTTATTCTCCGTTTAATCTCAGTGCTGGTGTTATTGTCTTAGCTCATATGTAGCATAGCCCAGGCATAGATAAAATCCCTAACTGTTCGGACATCCATAATACTGAAGGAGTGCCTTGCGTCGCAATATGGTCAATCTGGTTGACGGTTGATTGGTCCGGAGATTTCCATGTGTCTTTATGAATATCGAGATGCGGGAACCGCGTACTTGCTACGACAACATTTCGCCCCGCCGCGAAATGGATCCGTTATCGGAGGTGGTATCGTAATAGCTTTACTTTCCGATGGTACTACCAAAGATGCCCTCTCTTCGAGCTCTTAGAACCTCTCTTTGGTAACGTCGTCTTCCTCCTCCGTGGGAGTATGCGGATTGTCGTGATGCGCTCGTTCGCATTTTTAAAACAAAAGTTTTTATGCCTAAGTCTGCTGTCAACGACAAATTCACATCCGAATAATCGCTGTGTTTGTTACCGATAGCAGTCGCCGTTATAAATATCGCAATTTTTCATCGTCTTTTTGCCCGGCCCATCCCATCGCTATTCTTGGATGGCGGTTAGATCCGCGTTATAGTCGTTCAAGGCCTCCGCTATGGTCGGCTGCAAGCAGTCTGTTAAGGGACATAATATTCCATGCACAAATCCGAAATTAGTTGTATTTGTTGCGTTTGTCAGGTTCGTCAACAGTAAAATCGTCCGTATCCGAGGCTTGTTGTCGCTTCGTAACTTTGTTCTTTTTCTGTAGTTGGGCAGTTACCCCGGCGTACAACCCCCAACCTGGAGGGCCAGAGTTCATTACTTCATTTTGGATCTGCTGCTGTAGCAAAGTTAATGCGGATGTCTAGCATTTTTTAGGGCCTTGAACTCATTATGAGCGTTTCGTCTTCTTTTCTTTTCAGAGTTCTGTCCACCAACTCAGTAACTTCAAGGTCCATTGTAACAGTGGTCAACAGTTGTCCATTGTAGTATTTCGCCCAGTATTTTTTTATAAGGAAACTAGTTCTCTTGGAAATCCCTAACCGTGGTTTGAATCCCACTTGATACTGAAGTTTCCGGTGTACATTTGCTCATTCGAAATTAAATTATAAAAAAATTATCATTTTTGTCGTACCGAATACGGCGTCATTTAGAAACCGATTTTTATACGACATGATACAATTGAAAGGTGAATTGTGTAGGTCAATTCTCACAAGTAAAATTTTGTCACACACCATAGAAAAGAACATCATTGCGATTTGGTGAAAGTGTTTTTTTAATTGATAACGATTTATATTGCCTTGTTTTGTTATCAAAGCGCAAAGTAAATGGACCTTCATTAACTGAGCTTCATGCGGTCAAAATTTTAGCGGCAAATTCCAAATTCAAACTTTTCCTAGTAGGTAAATATTAAAAAACAATAAAAAAATATAAAGAAATGACGTTTGAAAATCTTTTGGATCTCCCCGGGCAGTGGCTGTTCTTTTGGGTACTTCAAAACTTAAATCGACGCTAAGAGTTTAAAAGAACTTTGTGCGTTTCACTACAACCTTTCCATATAGCATATAGACATAGACAGTGCGCGGTACTAATAACAAATTTAAGTCTCGACTTTAAACGTAAGGAAGATCTCATATGCGATTTTTGTATGGACTACACTGTAAAGGTGAACTACTAAAATTTAAAATCGAAACTGAAAATGTTTATTGGTAAGGCCCAGCGACTGCAATTTTTTCCATGCTTTTTAAAAATCCAGTTGATATTTTTCGGCCATCCTGTTCAATATTCATCCCCATCGGAATTCATTTTTTTTTGTATTGTCTGTGTGAGAAGTGAATTACAGAGCTGGCTTTTTTTTAATTAATGGTAAATTGGAAACACAATAGCCCAGCTATATAATGTAATCCACATACAACGTCCTTAGTTTTATAGTATTTTTCTCTGAAAAATAATGATGAAAACTAAATTTAATAATATTTTAAACCCCGGACCATTTGGTGTGCTTTTGTTTTTGGTTTATTGGTTTCATGCAAATCTTATACCTTTAAACGAGCTAATCTTGTATGTATTTATTTATTTATGTATTTATATAAATTTATTTCTGTGATCTCGGAAACGGCTCTAACGATTTCGCTGAAATTTGGTATATGGGGGTTTTCGGGGGTAAGCAATTGATCTAGATTAGTCTTATGTTTGGGAAAACGCGTGTTTTCGAGTTTTCATGCGTTTTGAGCTTATTTTTCTGACTTTACTGCCTTTTACTCGCCATTACACAAACAATTCTTAATCTATGCAAACAAAAAAAAATACGTAGGAGAGCCAACACTTTAATAGTTATTTCAAGCCATCAATCAGCTTTCTACGTCCTCTAGAAGCTGAGCTACAACCTAAAATCTAACACGAAAAAAATAAATTTATTTTCTCAAATCGAATATTATCAGCAGCCGCGGTTCTTGATCGTTGTTCTGCTTTGGGGTGGTTTTGTGGCGCACATCGCACAAGCACGTTCATATGAAAAAAAAAACAGCGACAATGTCTTTCTGAGGAAATGCGCAGATGGATGATGACGTGTGGTGTGGTGATGGACGGATGGTGGATGGTGGTGTATAAGTTAACACGACGGACCTATCTGCTGATGCAGCGGATTCCACCGACAAGTAATCGTCGCCAGATATCTCAGACGTGAGCTCGCAACATGAGATCTTGCACAAGCTGCAAGATCAGCACATCGTTCGAGTGTCACGATGCCAGCGCGTGGAGAGATACTCTTCTATTTTGAATTTTTATTAGGATGTAAGTCAGTCTTAAGCTAGATTCGAACCGAGCAAGTCTCGTTTTATAAATTCAAGTCAATAAAATTTATAATTGTTCATACGAACAAAATGAACCCACAACAGAGATTCATTCTTAGATGCAAAAAGAAACGAAGCATACAACTTTACTTCAAGCAGCAAAACAACAAAGATCGACACCAGCAACACGGGACGACACCAACAGCAGCTATCAGCAGATTATTTATAAGGAATTTGAGAAAATGTAAGTGACTTGCTCATCATATCTAATAATAATAAATAAATAAATACATAAATATGTAAAGTCAAGAAGCCAAGAATTGTTTGAACAAGTATTATACAACAGTGTGATAGTGAAATATTGGTGTAAATTCGGATTAGGAATTATTAATAGAACTAGATCCAAAATTGCGGTGTCTATTAACCCAGTGCTTAGAAATTGATGAGTGTTAGTGATAGTAATAGTGATAGTGATTCAGATTTGAGTCAAGTGCTCGAAAACCTTAGGTGTTTGCGTATTTACGAAAGAGATAACGAAAAAGAAATAAATATGAACGCCGAAAGTTTGAAAGTTGTAATAGAATCCGCAGTGCATAGCGCACTCGAGACTCAGAGGGAGGAATTCGATGAGAAATTAGATGAGATAGTTAAACAATTTTCAAGCACAAAATTAAATAAATTAGAAGTGGAAGTGTATAAAGATACAGAAATAGTAGAGGGTGTTGAATGCGATGAGACTCTTGACATAGTTAAATCTTTACCAGAGTTTGATGGCAAGCAGGAAAATTATATGTCCTGGCGACAGGCAGCACATTCCGCATATAAAGTCTTTGAGAAATATAATGGCAGCTCAAGACACTACCAAGCAATAGGTATAATCAGAAATAGGATTAGGGGGTCAGCCGACGCCGTTTTGTCCTCGTTCAATACAGTTTTAAATTTTAAAGCTATTATAGCTAGATTAGATTTTACATACGCCGACAAACGGCCAATATACTTGATCGAGTAGGAACTGAGCACTCTCAGACAGGGTAATCTTACAATTTTACAGTACTATGATGAAGTTGAGAGGAAACTCACGCTTCTGACAAATAAAACTATAATGACATTCGACAGCGTTTTAGCTGGCTCTATTAACGAGAAATACAGAAATGATGCGCTTCGCGTGTTCATATCTGGTTTGAAAAAATCACTCAGCGACGTCCTATTTTCAGCCCGTCCGTCCGATTTACCCGCCGCTCTGGCATTGGCTCAAGAAGTTGAGTCAAACCATGAAAGGTACATGTTCGCAACTAACTATGCCAAGAATTCTGAAGAGAAAGCACAAAGGTCTGAGAGTCAGCGATCGCAAAACCGATCGCAAAATAAAGCCAATTTATATAATAGGAACAATAGTAATAATTACAACAATAGTAATAATTACAACAACCAAACTAATAACCCAACCATTCAGGGAAAGAACCCCTATTATAGTAGGCAAAACAGTTATGGTAACCAGGGTCCTCATAGGCCCGAACCGGTTGAAAGAATGGATGTCGATCCCACATCGTCGCGCTTCCGACAGTCGACCAACTATCCAATGCAAAACTTTGGTAATAATACCAATAACCAAGGGCAGGGATATGGATTTAAGAGGTCGAATACCTCTGAAAGACAGTCTGGGCAGAGACGGCAAAGGTTTAACCATATGTCTCAGGAAAATCTCCCACAAAGTCAGGTAGGGTATGAAACCTTAGCTGAATCGGAAACAGCCGAAGTAGAAGCGGAAGCAACCGATTCCGATTACGTTAATTTTTTAGGGGGACCTCCCTGCTGCCGTTCATACAACGAACAATGGCAGGGAGACCTATGAAATTTTTAATTGATACTGGGGCGTCGAAAAATTACATAAAACCTCTGCAGGAGATAAGAAATGTCTTGTCGGTTAACGCCCCTTTTCTAGTAAAATCAATTCATGGTTTTGACAATATTAAATATAAATGTTTAATAAAAATGTTTGGAATTAGCAGTCCCTTTTTTATACTTCCTAGTCTTACGACCTTCGATGGTATAATTGGTCTTGATCTGCTAACGCAGGTCAATGCCACAATTTGTTTGAGAGAAAACGTAATTTGCTTTGATTCTGGATCAGAAGCAATTAAATTCTACAAATGCGAAAATGTTAATTTTGTAAAAGTAGATGATATACAGATTCCCCTTTCTGTGAGGGCTGACTTCCAAAAAATGATGAAGAAGCGAGTTAAGGTATTTGCAGACTCTAACGAGTTGCTGCCGTTTAACACAAACATTGTCGCTACTATTCGAACTGAAAGTAACGACCCTATTTACTCAAAACTGTACCCATACCCTATGGGTGTAGCTAATTTTGTTAACAACGAAATAAAGGATCTTTTAAGGAATGGCATCATCAGGCCTTCCAAATCCCCTTTCAATAACCCTGTCTGGGTTGTTGATAAGAAAGGTACTGACGAGTTGGGCAATAAAAAGAAACGTCTAGTAATAGACTTTCGAAAACTCAACCAAAAAACAATTGACGATAAATATCCCATACCTAACGTTATGGTTATTTTATCAAATTTGGGTAAGGCAAAGTATTTTACAACCCTCGACTTAAAGTCAGGGTTTCACCAAATCGAACTCGCGGATCGAGATCGAGAAAAAACCGCGTTTTCCGTAAATGGCGGAAAATACGAGTTCTGCCGGCTCCCATTCGGCTTGAAAAATGCTCCTAGTATTTTTCAGCGGGCCATAGACGATGTCCTTCGCGAACAAATTGGAAAGACTTGCTATGTTTACGTCGATGACGTTATCATCTACTCTGAAACGGAGGCAGACCATGTAAAGCACATTGACTGGGTTTTACAAGCTTTATACGAGGCCAACATGAGGGTCTCACGGGAGAAGTCCAACTTCTTTAAGGAAAGTGTGGAATATCTCGGTTTCACGGTGTCAAGAGGGGGTATCAGAACGAGCCCGTCCAAAGTGGAGGCAATCCAAAACTACACCGAGCCCTCGACATTGTTTGGAGTTAGATCATTTTTAGGCCTAGCCAGCTATTACAGATGCTTTATTAAAGATTTCGCATCCATAGCTAGGCCCCTGTCTGACATCTTAAAAGGCGAAAATGGCAGGGTGAGTGCTCAACAGTCCAAAAATATTAAGGTCAAATTGAATAATAAAGAACTACAAGCTTTCAACAAATTGAGAGAAATTTTGATATCGGAAGATGTCACATTATTGTACCCAGACTTTGAGAAGCCGTTCGACTTAACGACGGATGCTTCGTCACATGGACTGGGAGCGGTTCTGTCTCAAGACGGAAAACCAATAACAATGATTTCGAGGACACTCAAAGATAGGGAAATGCACTTTGCAACAAATGAGAGAGAACCCCTGGCCATTGTATGGGCCTTAAAAAATCTTCGCAACTACCTATATGGGGTAAAAACGCTTAACATTTTTACGGACCATCAACCTCTCACGTTTGCGGTTTCAGACCGAAACCCAAATGCAAAGATAAAGCGCTGGAAAGCGTTTATTGACGAGCACAACGCTCACATATTCTACAAACCAGGAAAGGAAAATCATGTCGCTGACGCACTGTCGCGACAAAACGTTCACGTTCTGGAGGACGAAGCAGCCTCTGACGTGGCCACAATTCACAGTGAACAATCTCTGACCTACACGATCAAGACGACACAAAAACCCATAAACTGTTTTAGAAATCAAATAATTATAGAGGAGGCACCATTAGCCTCAACCCGTACTTTCATTATTTTTGGTGCGAAAAGCAGACACTTCATATATTTCTCAGATAGGGACACACTTATAGAAACAGTGAAAGATATGGTAAAACCAGATGTGGTTAATGCAATTCATTGTGAACTACCAGTTTTGGCCCACATTCAGCATAGGCTCGTTGAGCTGTTCCCAACAACAAAGTTTTGGTATTCTAAAGAATTCGTGGTGGATATTTTCGACAAAGTTGAACAAAAAGAAATTGCAATTACAGAACATAACCGGGCACACAGAGCTGCTCAGGAGAACGTGAAACAAATTTTACGTGACTATTTTTTCCCAAAAATGACCAAGCTGGCAAACGAGGTTATTGCAAATTGTAAAATTTGCTCAAAGGCCAAGTATGACCGACACCCAACGAAACAACTAATCGGCGAGACGCCAATCCCATCATACGCAGGCGAAATACTTCACATTGACATATTCTCTACAGACAAAACATATTTCCTAACATGCGTCGACAAGTTTTCTAAATTTGCGGTAGTCCAACCGATACTGTCCCGTACAATTGCGGACGTGAAAACGCCGATCCTGCAGCTAATGAACATTTTTCCTCAGACAAAAACAATTTTCTGCGACAATGAGGCATCGTTAAATTCCGAAACTATAAGGTCAATTCTGCTTAACCATTTTAACGTCCACATAGTTAACGCACCACCTTTACACAGCACGTCTAATGGCCAAGTAGAG
Organism: Cheilosia urbana; assembly: GCA_946477585.1. Classification (NCBI taxonomy): domain Eukaryota; kingdom Metazoa; phylum Arthropoda; class Insecta; order Diptera; family Syrphidae; genus Cheilosia; species Cheilosia urbana. The sequence goes on along the minus strand of OX297855.1, from coordinate 17,436,078 downwards.
AGACTGCACAGCACTCTACTAGAAATTGCAAGATGTCTCAAACTCGAAAGAAAAGTAGAAGACACGGTCGACCTAATACTTCAAGCTACCATAGAATACAACAGAACTATCCATTCAGTTACTAACCAAAAACCACTTGATATAATTCACTCGGCCCCTGCCGAGTTTAGGGAAGAAATAAAGAATAAAATTCAAAAAGCACAGGAAATGTTATTACATAGACAAAATGAATCAAGGCAGAACAGGACTTTTCGAGTCGGAGAAAAAGTATTGGTGAAAACCAATAGAAGATTAGGTAATAAGCTCACACCACTGTACGTGGAGGAAAAGGTTGAAGCAGATTTGGGGACAACAGTTCTCATTAGAGGGAGGGTGGTCCACAAGGACAACCTAAGGTAGAATAGAATAGAATAGGATAGAGTAAGAGAACTTTGCCATTTTGTACCTTTAAGGTTTGTTTTATCCTTTTTATAAGAAAAACAAGACATCTTTTTCAGGCTTATTATACTGCTTCTAACCATGACAACAGTAGCCGCGAGGCTAACGGATTACACTCATTCGAACTATATCCCAATCGTAGACGGAAACGTCGTCATCTGGCAGGACCATGGCTACCTCAGACACACAACTAACCTGACTGCGTACTCTGAAATGAGGGATGAAATGGTCAGCATGTTTGAACTTTTCCCGCAAACTCATATGAGGAAAATCTTGGAAATAGACGCCGGACATTTGGAGACACTCCTTAACACCCTAAACGTACATCATAGGCATGCCAGAAGTTTAAACTTTTTGGGCACAGCTTTAAAGGTAATAGCTGGAACCCCTGATTTCGACGACTTTGAACAGATAAAATTCACACAGGCTCAACTCACAGAATCAAATAATAGGCAGATATTAATAAATACAAGAACACAAGAGCAAATCAATAAGTTAACAGACACCGTAAATAGTATCCTATCAAGTTCTAAAAAGAAGCATGTTGAAACTGCTCACCTTTATGAAATCTTATTAGCTAGAAATAGAATTATGATCACTGAGGTAGAAAATTTAATGTTGTCTTTAACACTTGCTAAAATTAACGTAATAAATCCAACAATTCTTGACGACAATGACTTAAAGTCAATAATTAATGAGCAATTCACAAATATTAGCGTAACAGAACTAATGGAAGTAGCTAGTGTTAAGATTTTACAAAATAATGATGTCTTGCATTTTCTTATAAAATACCCTAGACCTAAGTTAGTTTGTAAGAAAGTTAGTATTTTCCCCGTCTCGCATGGCGGAACGACTCTTCATCTAACTGACAACATGGTAGCAGAATGCGGTAACCAAGTGCTGGCGATTGGTAATTGTAGCCCAACAACGACATCAACATTCTGTAAAGAGGTACCTGGTAGAACTTGCGCCCAACAACTGCACTCTGGAGGCATGGCACATTGCAACACTCAACCTAATCATCTGGATCCTGTGGTGGTAGTCGATGATGGCATCATAATAATCAATGAGAGACCAGCCAAGGTGAGAGAGGCAAATGATGTCGAGGAAACCATCAATGGGACATACTTAATCACTTTCGACGATAGGGTTTGGGTCAACGGCTCCATATTTGTTAATCGCAACAACATCCAGAAGAGACGGCCAGGCACCGCAGCGTTAGCGTTACTTAATATCACTGGTCACCACGAGATACTGAGCCTTCCATTTCTGCATAGAATGAATGAAGAAAACTTGCGCCACATTAAAGAGATGAATACGAGAATAACAACGCATCCAGTGCTGGCCTGCTGCGTGACTTCCGCCTTCTTTGCTGTCTGTTATGCCATCCTCAAACTGAAACAGCACCAGAGGAAAAAATGTAAACAACTTGAACTTCAGAATATGATTGGAACTCTGGGAAAGACCGAGGACGGTCTTAACTTAAGGAAGGGAGGAGTTAACACGACGGACCTATCTGCTGATGCAGCGGATTCCACCGACAAGTAATCGTCGCCAGATATCTCAGACGTGAGCTCGCAACATGAGATCTTGCACAAGCTGCAAGATCAGCACATCGTTCGAGTGTCACGATGCCAGCGCGTGGAGAGATACTCTTCTATTTTGAATTTTTATTAGGATGTAAGTCAATCTTAAGCTAGATTCGAACCGAGCAAGTCTCGTTTTATAAATTCAAGTCAATAAAATTTATAATTGTTCATACGAACAAAATGGAACCAAGTCTTGTTTAATTAAATTTATTATTGTTCAAACGAACTAATAAAACTTATAAATTGAGTTCAAGATTTTTCATTTAATGGTTGTTATAGTGAATACGTGGCACTCGAACGCATGGGCGTAGTATACCTGTTACAGGCCAGCGCGACCGTTAGCAAAGAGTAGCGTCCTCATTATTTCATTTACTTGTTTTAGTTTGATTTGATAATAGGTACACATATAATTTAATAGGGTAGTATTTTTGAAGTGAAACTTCTAATGCGACTTCCAACATTTCGTATCATACTTTAGTTATCAGTACCTGGGCGACCAATTCTAATTTCGAAAACAATACAAATTAAAAAAAAATATATGTAAACTTGAACATATAAAAAAAAAAGAAAAGTAAGTCACCGAGCGGGATTCGAACTCGTAACACTCGTTTCTTGCCGTCCGCGTCATAGTAAAAGGAAAGAAGTAAGACATCTACCGACATTTAGGCGACATACATTTTTTTATACCTATGTTCATGTTTAAATATATATATTTTTTAATTTGTATTGTTTTTAAAACTACAATAAATAGTAATAACCGAGCAAAGCTCGGTCACCCAGATATTATCGTATTAACTCTGCAATTTGTTTCCCACAGCTTGAACATGATTATGTTTCTATGTCCAACCCCCACCTATAGTTAGTTAGTTTGAGTGTTTTTTTCTCCCCTGTCCATGAAACCACAAAAATGCAAATTTTGATGTACATGCAAAACAATACGTACTTGAAAATATTTTTAATTTATTTCCACCACTACGTTTTACAACAACCCCCCGTCTCGTTATGCGGATACAATTTTGCTAAAATATTTTACCAACACAAAACCTTTACAAAAACAGCAATCCCTTTGTGCACTTGGTTGCTGTTAATACAAAGAGTTGCTGGTTGCTTTTGTGGTTAAAAAAAAATCTAATAGCAACCGAGTTCAGTGCATAGGGCCATAGATATGGTTGGTAAATTCACATGATACTCTGTGTTTGCTAATGAGAATGACTGTGCATTTCTATTTTCATTTCCATTTTATTATTGATTTGGTTTGGTTCAAACGCCAATCAGAACTTCATTGGCAAATGGCAAGAAGTGCGATTCGGCAAAAACCATTGACCAACAAATTGATTTCATTTGATATAGGAATCGAGCCAATAACCTCTTGGTCCTGTGTACTTGTATCTACGTTGTACTTTCGCCCAAATAACAAACAGTTGCAATTTGTTCGATTCTATATTTGAATGGGGATGTCCAATCCATGACCATCATGGGTACAGTGACCATTTTTTCAAGCACATAAAAGTGGATTTTTTTTTTTAAACTAAAAATACAGTTGGAAAATGTTAAAAATATATATAAAGGTTTGTTGTTGTTAATCATTGTCCTTTTTCCATATTTCAGTTGGTTTTTCATTAGCATATTTTTGACATACCTAAGTTACTTCGTCGAATAATTCCTCATCGTTAATTTCTTTTCCATTTCTAAATGTCAATACATCGGAAAAACTATTTTCAGTAGAATGGAAAGATGATACTTACTTTATGCAAAAGGACCAAATTAAAATGATCCATATCCTTAGGGCCCGTTTTCTGATACAACTCACAATGATTTAAGTTCCACTTAAAATCGCATGTGATAAAGGGTGGTTAAGTTTTAAGGGCCGATGTTGAATTTGAATAAAACACAAATTGTTTAAGAAATTATAATCATTTCTTTTGTGTAAGATAATATTGGTACGGTTCAATTATTATTGGAATAAAATATAGGCCAAATGGCCGCCGCGACCTCGGCGACACACCTCCATCCGATGGTCCAAATTTTCGATGACGCTGAGGCATAATTGAGGTTCTATACCGTTAATGTGCCGAATTATCTTATCCTTTAGCTCTTGAATTGTTGCTGGCTTATCGACGTATACCTTTTCTTTCAAATAACCCCAAAGAAAGAAGTCCAACGGTGTCAAATCACATGATCTTGGCGGCCAATTGACATCGCCACCACGTGAGATAACACGGCCATTGAATTTGTCTCGCCAAAGGACCATTGTTTCGTTGGCTGTGTGGCAAGTGTGGCACCGTCCTGTTGAAACCACATATCGTCCACATCCATATCTTCCTATTCGGGCCATAAAAAGTTCGTTATCATCTCACTTGAGAGGTGCAATTGTTGGGCACGACGACAAGTTGAGCTGGACGACTCTTCAGCCACACTATCGCGAACAGCAGCAATATTTTCTGCAGTACGAGCTGTACGAGCATGCACTGGTGTTTCCACATCTCCTACAGACCCGGATTGCTCAAATTTTTGCACGATTTTTCCGATTGTACGCACATTTGGACGATTAAAATGACCGAAAAAATCACGAAGTGCACGATATGCATTTTGATTTGAACGCCCATTTTCATAATAAGCCTGAATAACTTTAACCTTCACATGGACAGTATCTACCCGGGTAGATATTTCATTTTTCATCTCTTTTTCATCTCTTCGATTCGTCAGTGGATTCTGGTATGGGTCCGACTCAGTGACTAACTTTATGATTTATTTCAGATTATTAGCATGTTAATACTTTAAAAACATTTTTTTGTATAATTTTTGAAGTTTAGTGTTTTTTTTGGCTTACATGGACAGTATCTACCCAGGTAGATATTCACCGAATTTGGATGAAATATGCTGGTTGGCTTGGATATAACATGTATCTTTTACCTGTTACAGCTGAAAAGTCCACACTTTTGTGTATATGCAAATAGACATAGCAAATAATAAAATGAATAAAACAGTTTTTGTACTATTACTTAGGCAAATAATAAAAATTTATTCATTTTTTCAAGTAACACTTTTCACATTTTGTCTGGGTGAGACTATGTTCAACGCATATAGGTTTTTTGCAGCTGACACAGGCTTGACGCGTAGCACGCTTTTTTTTGTTTAGTTGGTAGCACATAAAGCACCCACCTTTTTGCCGTAAACGACCGCTAGAATCCCGCTCTTCTGGATCGTCAGGAGTAAACTCGTCATTAGAATTGTTTGTATTTACTGTGTGACCTAACAAACACTCCATAGCGTTTCTTATGGTGAAAATACCTGTCACTCTATGATTTTGTGCCCGAGAGCTGATATGTGGAATGCATAGGTTCTCGCCCAATCTTTCCAGAAAATTTCGCCTTTGGCTTTGCTTCACAGCTGCAGGACCCAGCGAATTGTTCTTTGAAAAAATGATATAGGCCCGGAAACAGTCTCGTAATTAGATCGGTGGCAGCCCATGACCAACAAAATACCCAGGTAGGCACAAAATTCTTGTTCGTTGATAGCTTTCCATTCTAGAGGAGCCTTTTCGGGATGTTTTTCATTCCACTTAGCGAAATCCCTGAGAGCTTTTTTGTTAGTGTGTCGACAAATTATGTCTTGAACGGAAGGGCTCATTATACGGAAGAAAGTTTCCACATCTGTTAGAACTTTGGTAGCTGGATATGGACCCACAAATGTTGTTTCCCGGAATATGTTATGCGCCCCTTCACGACGCAAATTTGGTGCACTTTTTATCCACTTTGTACCATCCTTACCAATCCAAAAATTGTCTTCTGCTTCCGGCATAGCTTCTTCTTCGTTATCAGCAACATCGCCTGATATATCCTGCTCTTCATCTTCCTCATCATCGTCTATCTCCACTTCTATTTGTTGACTGCTTCCTGGAACGTCTGCAAGCTCAGGCAGAAAGCCGTCTTCAGGATCACCATCTGCATCACCTTCATCTAGTTCTCCCTCTGAATCGGAGCCGATTAGGTACTTCAAGAAGTCGCCTAAAATATATCTGCTTGTAATCATTAGCCAATCTGTCGAAAGAATCGTTATACACTGAAAAAAAAAGTCGGCATCATATTGATGAACGGCGTTCATCAACATGGTATTCATTGATATGACGTACTTTTCATAAATATGATGAACAAATTCATGAAAACTTTTTGACAATTGATGAACAGTTTTTCAATATGATGAAAATGAATTCATCAATTTTTTCAACAGGATTCTGAAGAGAATTTAGCGTATGTTTTTATGAACTACGTTCATAATTTAATCAAAACATTTCATCAATATGACGAAAATACTTATTTTGATGAATTTAGTCATTTGTTCACCCAGTTGATGATTTATTTGTCTTATTGATGAATGGAATCATCATATTCAAGTACGACTGCCAAGTTTTGAACTTTTATCATATTGATAACGACGTTCATCGTTTTGATGACGGCTTTTATTATATTGATGACCGCGTTCGTCAAAAAACAGACAATCATTTTTATTAAGGAGAACGTTGATGTAAGCCTTCATCATATAGATGAACTAATTGGTTATATTGATGAAAAAAGTTAAATTCACCGTTATATTCATCATATTGATGAATGGAATCATCATATTGATCAACTTCTTTCATCGGTTTCTTCAATGTGATGCACAGATTGTTAATATGATGTATGCTGTAGGTGTACACACACGATGTTGGAACAGCATTTATACTCACACACGCAAGATGCATCTTTTAATGTATATATGCGTAGATAATTATATGTCATTTCTCATCAAGCGTAAAGTATCTACACAGGGTGGCATAGAAGAAAATTGTGAATGGTTTTACGATGAACGATGAATATCTTAAAAGATTCGATATATGTGATTTAGAAATTTCATCACATAATTATTTGTTTATCTTTTAATTATATTCCCCCAAAAGTATCCATTTGCATTTTAAACAATGTATTGGCAAAAACTGCAGTATATACAATTTAAAACAATTAATGAAGTGTGAAAAATTCAATGTTAGTGTAAGAATGGTGGAAATATAAAAAAGCTATAGTCTAACTTCGATTATTCACATTATATAAAATGTTATAAATTTTGCATAAATAGCTTTAATACATTAATATATTTTAAGTATTTATTATGTTATCAGTATAATGAAACTTATATAATTAGAACCCATTATCTTCGATGGAGCGCCTCATTTACCCTAAAAAGAATGCAATTTACCTAGCCTTAATTAAAGGTATGCAATTAATGTATAACTTTAATTCAATTGCATTGATACCTATATCTGGGAGGTGTTGACCAAGTGATTTCGTTTCAATGATTTTATGATGAACAAATGAACAAAAAACAAACGTTTTTCGGCATAAATTGTTTGCTCTAAATGTTCATAGCGACGTTTTAAAAGCTAAATCATGAGTAAGACTATCTAATTTTCAAAGGGTTTATTTTTCCGATATCTTGATATAGCTTTTTCATTTGTAAAAAGTAAAACGTAAATATCGAAAAATGTTGTTGTACGTGTTTTAGAATACATACTTCTAAAAGGTAGGTTAAGCTACGTTTCCACCGAACACAAATACCAAGATTTAGTACAAGAGGTTTAGAATTAATCCCGAAGTGTTTCCACCAAATAAAAGAAGATTAAATTGACGTATTCTCTCTGGCTCTGTCCATTTGAGAGAAAATGACATTTCACGAGAGAGAGAGAGAGAGAGAGACATTTTTCCATTTTTGATGTCTTTTCTTCCATTTTTTTTTTTTTCACTTTTGACATATCGAGCTGTGAAAAGTGTGTTTGTTTTATTTCTAATCTCCCTTTTTATGAGATTACTTTCGTATGATAAATTCGGAGATTTATGCGGGATTTCCGGAAATTTTTCTAAATCTCGCAGTTATTCTCCGGTGGAAACTTAGCAGTAGGGTCGTTTTTTGACGTTAAATATATATGTCATTAAAATAAAATTACAATCATCATGCATTTTCTGCAACGATTTTCCTTTGGTAAAAAAAAAGAGCTCGCTATATAATTATAACGTTGTGATTTCATTACAGACATAAATGTAAATAAATATTTACTTTTTAAAAATATTTTCAAAATCAATGTAATATTGTTATTTAACCAAACTTTTCGCGTAAATTGTTCTCTCACGCCTCAACATTATAAAATTCACCAGAATGGATCAATAAAATTATAACTAAATAACAAAAAACGGAAAAACACATTTCAAACACAAATGTATGCACATGCACCCTGTGACTCTATGCATATGGCAGGCAAATGGCCGTTCTCTGATTCTCATTGGGATCCATTGTGAAAAAAAAAAAAAAAAAAAAAAAAAATGGCCCAGGAGTGATAAAAGTAGCTCAGAAATAAAATTTATTTATATAAATCTTCAATATTTCTTGAGCGCGTGAGTTCTTGCCACTACACTTTATTGACTTTCGTGGTAAAACTGATCTTCGTTTGAATATTTTCCTTCCGGATGCGAAGAAATCCAATTGTTAAATTCACATAATATTTACCATTACCATTTTCATGACATTATGCTCGTTTGAGTATTTTAGCATCCTCATGAAAGTGGGAAGGCTATATCTTTACGATTTATATTGGTGTCGCAGTATTTTTATTTCATGTTTTTATTTGTGTGAATAATCTTACAACTACATGAAAACAAATTTGACAGCACAGAAAGTGTGCATCATATTGATGAACAAATTTGTCAATATGATGAATACATTCATCACATTATGAAATTAAAGGGGAATTTGGGTTCATCATATTGATGAATTTTTCATAATATTGATGAACAAAGTTGATGAATGATGAACAACATCATATTGACGAAATCGGTTTCATCATACTAATGAAAAAGTTCACTGGACTAAAATTGTTGATTTTTTCATCACATTGATGAACTTTTTCATTACTATGGTGTACCTTTTTTTTTCAGTGTAGGTAGTCCTTTTTTTAAATTCACTTATAAGCCCTGATAAAACTTGATTACCTAGAAACAGCTGCTGCTGAAAGATACTCAAAATCACTTTCGTAGTTATCCATTTTGCAAACATTTTTTTTAGCACACAACTATTCACTGAAAAAATACCACGTATAGTGTTTTACCAAAATCAACTTTGCGTGGAAATTTTAAATAGGAGTGACTGTACATTTGCGGTAAAAACCTAGCTTCAATCAGTAACGCATTCAAAACAAAGAGAAAGAGTGGCAGTAAAGAAAAATAGAAGAAAAAAAAAAAAAAAAAAAAAAAGGCAGCAAACAAATTGAGCGAAAAAGCTAACTTTAAATGACACAAAAAGAGAGATGCACTCAAAACCTTGGAAAAACCGTTATCTAGAGAAAAAAACATTATAGGTAGTAGTCGAATAAAGAGAACGAGTGAAAAATGACAGTTTAGCAAGTAAATCAGCTGTCAAGCAGAAATAACTCATACGAAATGCATGTAATATTCTGTTATCTACCACGGTAGATACTGTCCATGTAGGTACATTAAAATTTCTGTTCATGTGAGGGTTAACGCGTTACTCGATTGTGTATCTTTCCATGGTTCAAATTGAGTTCGTCTGAAATTGAGAAATGTCACATTAAATGCAGAAAAAAAAAAAAAATGTACGCTTAGGTGTTGTTCACATTCAACATCGGCCCTTGAAATTTAACCACCCCTTAGTTTATGACACAGAACAAGTACCTATCCCATAAGGTAACTAGAACTTTAATTACTATGAGTATTATCAGAAAACGGGCCTAAATGCTTTACCCCATTGACTTAAGTAATAAATGTGGGTTTAATAAAATGAATTGACTTGATTTTAAAAATGATTACACCAAGATTACCATCTACCTCTAGCTTTGGAAAATATTTTTAACAGCGCCTACTGGTTAAGAATCATCTGGCCTTTCCCAGTGCTGCAAACTTTATTTTCAATTGAGAAAGTACCTCCGTGCATATTTTCTTATCATATTTATTTTTATGAGAAAGAGAGAACATTTGGTGGTCAGCTTAGTAAAAAGAGGACAACATATTGTCTTATTTTCGTAAAAAAATAATAGTAGGGAAAAAGAGGAGAGGATGATCAGGAGAGCCGCTACCGAAGTGCTGGGTTTCACCAGGTGACCACAACGAAACCCCTGGTTCGATGAGGAATGCCGCCAGGCACATGCAGCCAAGAACGATGCCTAAGCCTATCAATTAATGCTGCAGACAAGAACCAGAGCGCGCTGAAAGAGCTGCCCGCGAGCTCTACCCTCTACGGGCAAAAAAGAAGGGAGGAACACCGACTTCTCAGAAGGAAAAGGAAAGAGCATGAGAAGCGAGCGGTCAAATTAATTGAGGGACGCTACTGCAGAGGCAATGTTCGAAAATTCTACCCAAGGGTAAAAGGATCCACCCAAGGATACAAGGCCCGAACAGAAGCCTGCAGAGATGAGCATGGGAATACAGTAGAAGATTCACAGTCGGTGCTGAGGATTTGGAAAGAACACTTCTGCCGACTGTTAAACGGCGGAGACAGCCAACAACCCGCTGTCAGGCAGAATGACATGTTCAGCTTAGACGATGATAGCCAAAACTTCCGTCCACCCGACCTACACGAAGTGAGGACAGCGATATCCAAACTTAAGTGCAACAAAGCTCCTGGAGCGGACGGAGTTCCGTCCGAGCTTTTCAAAGCAGCGGGAGATGGCTTGGTAAGGAGCATGCACCAACTCATATGTAAAATTTGGTCGGATGAAAGCATGCCCGACGAATGCAACCGCAGCATCGTGTGCCCCATCCATAAGAAACGAGATACTCTGAACTGCGCCAACTACAGAGGAATAAGTCTCCCGAATATCGCGTATATCTTGTCGGCTGTATTGTGTGAACGCCTAAAACCAATCGCCAACAATCTGATCGGCCCATATCAGTGTGGTCTTAGACCAGGAAAGTCAACTGCCGACCAAATTTTCACACTCCGACAGATCTTGGAAAAAACCCAGGAATTCCAGATTGATACACACCACCTATTTATCGACTTTAAAGTCGCCTATGATAGCGTATATAGGGACGAATTACACAAAGCCATGTCGAATTTTGGCATCCCCGCCTAACTCGTCCGTTTGTGCAGGATGACTATGGAGAAATCTCGCTGCTCCGTCAAAGACGGCAAGAACACCACCGACCACCGAGCCATTTGATGTCGAAAAAGGTTTGAGACAAGGCGACGCGCTATCATCATTCTTGAACATCGTTCTTGAAGCAATTTTACGAAACCCACAAGCCAACACCAGAGGTACAATTTTTCAAAAGTCCGTTCAACTACTTGCCTACGTTGATGATATTGACATTATTGGGAGAACGCGGTGAGCTGTCAGTGGCGCATTTGCAAGCATCGAAGGCGGCGAAAATGGGTTTGGCTGTTAATGTGGACAAAACGAAGTATATGCTGTCAACGAGAAAGGACTCTCAACATCGGCGACTCGGACAAAACGTCACGATGGACACATATAACTTCGAAGTAGTTAAAGACTTTGTATACCTGGGATCCATTATCACTTCGCAAAGTGACATCGGCGCAGAGATCAAGCGAAGAATCACTCCTGCCAATCGCTATTTCTTCGGGCTAAGAAGGCATCTAAGAAGTAAAGCCCTCTCTCATAGAACGAAGGAGATATTGTATAAGACCTTAATAATCCCGGTCCTGCTTTAAGGTGCAGAAGCATGGACCCTGTCAAAAGCGGATGAAAATCTTCTGAGATGCTTTCAGAGAAAGATTCTTCGAGTGATATTCGGTCCAGTTTATGAAGATGGAGTATGGAGAAGAAGATTCAACGACGAACTATACGGGCTATACAGCGACGCTGACCTGGTCAAAAAGCTTAAAATACAACGGCTGAGATGGCTAGGACACGTGGAGCGTATGAACACCAACGCACCAGCCCGACGAGTCTTCGAATCCATTCCTGAGGGACAACGCAGCAGAGGAAGACCCCACCTTAGGTGGCGCGCACAAGTGGAGAACGACCTCAACCAACTTGGTGTGCGTAACTGGAGGCAGCTAGCGAGGGACCGAGCTGGCTGGAGGGGCTTGTTGGTTGAGGCCGTGGTCCACCCCGGACTGTGAGCGCCACCAAAAGTAAAGTAAAGTAGGGGCAAAAGAGGACTGTCCTCTCAAAATGAGAACGAATGGTCACCGTAATCGTGGGGGATGGCATAATTCAGGAATAATTCAAAAATTCCCTGAGAAACGACAAAAAAAAAAGTTAAACTATGTTAAAATCGTGCTCCGTTTTTCTCTCGCTGCGTTTCCGACCAATAAGTTTCTAAATACAAATTGATCAAGCTTTAAGGTACCTAATCCTACATAACTGCAAATTGTCGTACCTCTTATTTGTGCACATTCAAGCCAAATTGCGTATCCACCTCCACTCCACATGTAGTCAGATTTAAAAATTTTGTTGGGTGCTTCTAAAATTTATTACACTCTTTGCTATAATAAAATAATTGCTTTTGCCTGCCGGCAATAGCGGTCATTAATTTTGAACATGGAAATTTCAGCTCCTTTGTAATAAAAGCTACCCTTACCCGGGCCAAATGTCGAACATAAAAAATTAAAACATAAAACACCAGAACATTTTGTGTAAAAACGTTTTTATTATGTGTTTACTGCCATCACGCGGGAGCCTCTTTATTATTCAGGCATACCTTGATCTCCCTCAAAATTAGATCTAATTTTTCGTTCGAAATTCATTTATTCATAAATCAGGACAAATACGAAAAAGTCGCCTAATCGATACAAAATAGAACTTGACGGGCCCCAAATTTCATCTAATTATAGCCTCGCCCCGAAACACCGCCTACCAACCACTTATAGACCTTAATTATCTGCATTCAAATATTTAATATTTAAATTAGAACATCTAACCAGAGACGCAAACGTTTCCCAGCTCATTAAATATTTTTCGCCCGTAATTATATCGACTGGGAGCAAGCCTTAATTATGTCCTCTTCCACTGTCTCGTTCTGCAGCATTGTATGTTGTGTTTTCCCCCCGCAACAAGGCTTTCTAAATTGCACATATGCCCTACTTACCCAACTACGAATATTATACCCCCAAGGGGTAGCAAACCACGTCCCCACATTAGGACATAAAGAAGACCGAAGGGGAAAAAAAAATGGAAAATAATAAAATATCCCCGGTCTCGTCCGTTTGCCATTTTTTTAATTATACGAGTATTTTATGCCTGGACATGGCGCGAAAATTCCACTTACAGCCGTAATGACTTTTATTAATATTTATGTACAAGAACAACTTTTATTCCTTGCAGGCCCATAAAAATTTGTTTTTATAATACACTCAACCTCAGCCTCAGACCCCATAGGCAAACAACGAATCCCACACACAAGGCAAATAATGAAAACCACTTCCTGTTGAAAATACTTCGCCTTGCGCGTGAAAAAGGGACAAATCACTCTAATAACAAAAGAGAAAAAGAAAAAGCCGAACTGTACACTTGAACGGTAAGAAGCTGAATTAATAAACTTGGCGAAGGTCACAAGGACCTGGGCTAAAGTGCCACTGTGAGCCATTCATCTGATGACATCTGGCGCGAAGGAGAATGTCCTTGCAATTCAATGTCTTCTCGTCGTTGTTGCTCCTAAGCCAGAGCGATTTAATGCTCTCGAGAGTGAAAGACTTTGTTGTCGGCATTGGCATTGCGAAACCAAATTAAACGGAATTTCATGATTTGTGGGCTTTTAGCCGAAGCCAGCGAGCGCCATTAGAGCCGCTACCAGACCGGACTAAGACGACAACGGGCCGCTGCAGACTGTCAAAGCGGTGAAATTAAATTAAAATATTTCCGACATAACTCATATATCCTGCTGCAGGACAATCTGTTAGACTGCGACCATAATCATAAGATATCGTGTCGTTCAATTTCATCAGATGAAGTGGTTGCCCCGCCGCCGTCGCGCCGTCAAAGGAGGAAGGTGCGGATGGAAGCACATTCAAGTGAATATGTATTACCACAAAAAGTTGTAAATCCGGCTTTTGGAGATTATCGTTTTCTTCTGCTGTGGTGACCTACATTGATGTTGGGAGCCATAAAGACGTCAATGCCGCACTTGGCAACTTTGTTGAAGGTTCTTCATACCATAACTATTAAGGTGAAAAATGATTTCGATATTATACCGCTGATGGACTGTCTTTTATATGGGATTTGCTGCTTTTTGAAGGCTACAATGGATGTATGATAAAATGCTGCCGAGTTTTAAATGGGCATGCCTTGACATTTTGACATAGTCGTTAGCGTGCGGGCCTATACTGGTTGGATAGTTGATCAATCCAAAGTTGACGACAGAAGATGCACGCATGTGAAAACGATGCTACATCTAAAAAAAGCGAAGAAAGTGTAAGATTCAGGAGAAGGAAATAGAAAAGGCACACGAAAATTTGACACATATCGATATCGAAGGTTTTCAAAGGCTTTCGGAGGTTTTCAAAGGCTTTAGAAGGTTTTCAAAGTTTTTCAAAGGTTTTCGCAGATTTTTAAAGACAAAAATGAAGGATATTCAAAACGAAGAAGGGCACCCAGCCACCCAGGGGCACTTACGCATGTACTACGGCAGCTTTTGTAGCAGTAGGTAAGTGTGCATCCCATGCTTAGGAAGTTAAAGGGTGAGAAATGATGAATAGACCCACTTACAGTCAATGAAAAACCCATTGAACTCGAAATATGAAAGAGATTTTCTTACCCAAAAAACCGCAGGTCCGCTAGAAATATCCAACGCTTTGCAATAAATAGGAAAAGCTTGCACAAAAGGTCAATTAGGACGCTGAAAGAAGTTACCTTAACTTTTGAGACACAAGTTTTGCATTTAAGTACTTCAACGTACCGAATGAACTTCTAAAAGATGGCAAATTCTGGAAAGTGCAGGGCACTTCAAGTCAATATTCGGCACCTTTTTATTGACTTCAAAGTCGCAAGCTCAAAAGGTATAGGGAATGCTCAAAAATGAAGAGTTCCCAAAACTGATCGAGCTGCGACAGTAAAAAATACTCTCTCTGAAAACTGCAATGTGCTATTTTTAAGCAGCCCCTAAAAATTCGAATAACATTAGCGGAGAGGGGGGGGGGGGGGTATTGAAAACCAAAAAGTATTTATCTTGTCAAGGGGCTTCACAAAAACACACTATTATTAATTTTGAATATACATTGGACACTTTGGACACTCTTTATTAGATTAATATAAATAACACTCTTCATGAATCACTCCGCTCCACGTGAGCACGTCTGATCTGTTCAGTGGTCGAACTTCGTCTGTCTTTACAATTATACCTACAGCCGGCAATCCCATCGCAGTCAGCAAAACGTGTTTCAACATGTTGGCTTTATTTGTCGCCTATCTTTCTTTTGCTTATGTACATATATAAAATTATCTTCGGGTTTGTGCTCTTACATAACCTACATTTTTTTTGTAAGAAGATGCGCTTTAACATCGGTACAGGGAAATAAATCCCCGGGAACAAACTAGTCCACTGAGGGACTTAGTTCCCGGGGACTTATTTCCCCGCGCACCTTTAATTTCGATACTTGTCTCCATTTGAGCCGATCATCTTCTTTGGGTTAAGTGTCTTAACTCCTGCAGCTTCTGACAAAAATTTGGGATGTACAAAATTTCGTCAGCCTTGAAATCGTCAAAACTTATTGGTAAAAACAACTTCTTACTAGTTGAGGATTTCAACTGTATGTACGACTGAACAAACATCAAGCTCCCGGTTCCCTAGTTGAGATCTTGCGAAGACTTATTCTAGGGAGCCGTAGCTTTTTCATTTTGCAGGTGGAAAACTGCTGACGCGATGAATGATTGCAGAATGCCTATCCAACTAGGTCGTGCAGATCGTCACTAGGGCATCTTAAAAAAAAGGAGACCAAGACACAAGGCATAGGAAGATATTTGCTCAAGTACAGAAGGACGAGGGCATCCACTATGATCAACTGGTTTTTGGCGCTTCTCGATGGAAAAAAAATCTCAGTTCCTTACCGCCATTTTCGGGACGATGAGAGAGGTCGAATATTTGTTATAAATATCATGCTGTCGGAGCTGCAACAGTTGAGTTCTTATTATTGCAATCCTCTCCATAAATAGAAACAGACGCAATCGGAAGCCTCTTTTAAGCCAGGTTCCTTGGATCATATGATGAAACAGTTGCGCCATCTATAAAAAAAAAAATAATGCGTCACATAATGGGATATTCATTCACACGCACGTCGCTAATCCCTACAAAAAGATACCTAGTCCTAATGAAACAACTTGCAATCCCTTCGACCATTTCCTACCTCCCGCATCGGCGGCTACTTTGCTGCATAATTTATCACACATGCATTACCTGCATAATTCCCATTGTCTGTCCTTAAACAATTGCCAAAAGATTTATCTCCAGACATAATCGTTCTCCCCCACTATTGCAAATAAGTATACAGCTTTGATCACAAAGGACTCCCAAGTCCCACCGCCAAATGAGACAAGCAACAATTTTCTTTCGCCTTCCATCTCTGTCCAACTGTACGTATATGCTATTTGCATTGCCATAATACATCTTCCCCTGCCTCGTTATTCGCTGACGACTGCAGGATAACAATCCATTCTATACTCGTAGACCATAGTTCCTCCTTTTCCTTTCTCTATATCGGAAATCACAAAACGAAACAGGAAAACCCATCAAGCGGCATCTGATTGCATCGATTGGGTTCACTGAACCGAATAACTACTGAAGCAATAATGCGGGATCCTTCTAAAAATCCAAACACACACACACACACAATCATGCATACTGGAATACATTCTCAGATATCCGCCCACAACTTAACATCCCTCTGGCAGTATGGGCGCGAAATAATCGAAACAACATTTGGACGCCATCATGAATAATCTAAAGGATTTTTCCTTCTTTTCCTGCAATTGAAAAATAAGCAAAATTGCTTTGTCCTACAGCCGGAGTGACGGGGAGCCGCTTAAACTATGTTTCGCACGATGAAGCGCCCAGTAAAAAGGGCAAGCGTTTGCCACAGAGTTGCTGTACATTGTTGCAATAGTTGTTGCAGCATTTTTTCTATGCCTTCATTCATCTACTGCATCCAGGTGGCGGGAGAAGAAAAACATCCAAGAAATACAGTTTTGAACAAAATCCTTGGCAGAAAAAAAAAAAAACGAAACCTGCCGAGGAAGGAAACACTGCAAATCTTCTATTAAATATAAACTCCTAAGGCAAATACAGTCGAGAACGGCTAAGTGGAAAACGGATAAGTGGAAAAATCACCTAAGTGCAACGCGTTTAAATATCCCGAGTCTTTTCACGTGATTTCTATACAAATTTGTTCGTGTAAGTGCAAAACGTATAAGTGCAAATTTCTCATAAGAGAACAATTTTTCAAACCACGAAATATAATTTTATACTGTTTTTAAAACCTATAAGTGCACATGTAAAATTATTTTTATTTTTAAATTTGTTTATACAAATTGAATTTGACTGCACTTATCACATACCTGTACAATAAATGACATAAATCACTATGACAATCCGACTAACATTAGATTTCAAACTCATCTGTCATTTCACCTAACTTCTGGCAGTAAAATATTCACGCGTCAATTTAAACACTAAAGCTATACAAATATATAGTATTTAGCCTAGATTGTATTACCAATGTGATATTGGATATAATACATAACTACATAGACTTGAGTACAAATGTACAAATACTTAATCCCAAATTGAAATGTGATATTTTTGTTTTTGTTAATTTTTGTTCGTTTAATAAATGAATTCCAAATGCATATGTGCATAATACATATGTAGGTAGTATAGTCTTTTTTTGTGAATACTGTTTTGTGACTTTAATACATATTTAGAGTAGGTAACGTCATGTGAACTCGAAATAGCACGTATAAGTGCAATAAATGTGCACTTACGGATAAGTGCAAAGTTCGTATAAGTGCACACACAATTCAAGTCCCGACGTTGTGCACTTATCCGTTCTCGACTGTACCTTAGCAGAAGAACTACAAAGTGCAGGAGGCAAATATTAAACCAGAAAGAACAAACTGTAATAAAAAAAATAAAAAAAACAGGAAGCGCTATGAATGGGCTCACGATATGGTGCGGTGAATGTTCAGGGGAAAAAGAAGCGAACAGCAGCCTCCTGCGGACTGCAGTGGGTGGCTTTTTGAATGCATTCCATTAGCCAAAGGGATGCATCGTATAGCTGGTTGTGAGAGCTCCTTTCTCCCGTCCTCCCCTGCGAGCAGTTTTTAATGCTCATCAGTCTTTTGTACATTTTCCTTGTTCGGTGTCTCTTTTCGGCTGCCATTCGATTCGGATTGAGACCGAAAATCTAACGACGGAACAGGACCTCGCTTCTTCGTTTTGGTCCTTTTTTCAACGTTTCAACAGCAGAGTGAGTGTGACGATGGATGAAATTGGTCGCCATCGTAAAAATGAAGTGCAAACGAAATGTTAGTTCTCCTTGTTTGCATTGCCTCGTGTCCTTTTTTTGCGCAAATTCTCCTCCCACCAGCTGTATGCATCGTTTAGACATTTCCGTCGAAAGAACCGACATTTAACCACTTAACGAGAGCGCACCATATACGAGGATGTACCTATATACGTCCACCTTCCGTCGCTTCCTTGCGCCATGCCTAGGCAAGTCACCAAAAATCCTTATAAAGTGCAAAAACTTTAATTAAAACAAAAATGTGAGAGGATTTTTCACACCGTTCACTTGTCGTTCAGATAAATAGACTTGGAGGGTACGAAATAACAAAGCGACAGACAAGGATAACACTGGAAGAATGACACTATCCAGTGCAAGTTGACGAGAGGTGCATAATGATGTCCTTCGACCAATGTTGCCGAAGAAGAATGAATAATTTTGCTTTCTATGTGCGGTTGGTTAATTAAATCCCCTCCCCACACGAATGTCTCTGCAACCAAGATGAATAGCATAAAGAGGATCGAGGACACGGGACCGAAACCAAAAAAAGGACTCTTTCTCGAAAAAAAAATAAAAAAAAAACAAAAAAAACTGGTATCTCTAAAAACCATCGACTCTGCGTTTATAGCATTTAGCCAGAGTTGAAGAGCTTCCTAACAAGAACCCCACAAGCTGACGGCAGGATTCAATTAAATTGTGGCAAGAAGAACTGCGAAAGAATGGATAAAATAAAAAAAATAAAAAAAACTGGTTCACCCAGATGCAGTTTTATGTGATGGTCCAATGACGCGTGCTGCATAATAATATTAGAGACGGTGTGGCGTGTGGACCGGGGAGGAGGTTCAACATTTAAATTTATTTGCGGACTGTATTGGTGGGGACCTTTGCGGGTCGTGATTCACAAATCGCCTGCAAATTGGCGACATCCGACATCCCCCATTGCTAAGTACGAAGGATTATTGATTTTACCAAGAGAGGGAGCAATCACGGATTTATTAGATAATACGGACTGGTACGGTTGTTGGATAAAAATAAAAGAAGCCCGCTACGTGCCTTTGCAGTAAGGACGAAAAATATTTTCTTTAAAAATGACTAAGAGTTGCGTTTTATTGCGGATGGACATGGGCCACGGGATACCATTTGGGGGATACTGCTTTTTATGCTGATGTACGATTTATTGGGCGAATACGATGAGAAAAATATTCACAATATGCGTGCCTAAGAATATGACATTGGAATTGGACATTAATGTTAATGGATATACGCGCATGGCTTCGGATGGGGATTATTAATGACCGAACAGTGAAATAATGGGGTCGACAGTGAAACAAATTAATGAGAATAATGCTGGCCCATAATGTTAGTGGACGATACTGTGAAGGTCTTGGAGGGTTCTGATGTCAAATGTGGTGGTGTGCGTCGCAGAGGCAATGCCAGACAGAGGCTGCCTTGGACATTATTAGCCTTTCGTAAAACCTTGAAGAGCCAAATACGACTTCAAATAAATACTTACGGCTGAAAATGACATCGTAGGAGATATAGAGAAATTTGTTGTACATTTAAAAAAGGCTTTTATTGTATTAGATCCGGAGGAAATCGCTGCTAGAACGGACGTTAGTTAGCCCAGTCAAACTGTAAAACATTTTGCAGTCAATCCTTTTGAGTAGTAACACTACAAATAGATGTACACATTCCTTGTCTGACAGCTTTGCCGTGCATTGAGATTGACGCAACGCCATGTTTTTTGTGTATACCTATTCTATATATAATGATTGTAGTCGATTTTTACGATGAGTGCGTCCAGGGTTGGAGTCGGCTAAGTTGATAGTTGATACTTGATAATCATAATTCACGTTTTGGCTTCACGTGAGATGATTATCAAATTGACTATCGCATTTTTGCCGCTGCTTGATTGTGGCAGCTATTTAGTCATTTTCATACAGCATTTTGTGTCATTTTTCGCATTTCTCGTGAGCAATGTAGCTTAGGTCAGCTTCAACTCCACCAAAAATTTAAATTTTTGTGAAAAAAATGTTCAAAGTTCAAAGTTTTAAAAAAAAGTTTCATATTCGCAATTATGCAAGACGAGTTCCATCGGATCGTGAATAGGTACCGCTATTGTAATTTTCACAATAAAACAGAAACACATAGGTCCCAATCAGTGCGGTTTTAGGCCCGGTAAGTCCACGACCGATCAAATATTCACACTACGGCAGATCCTGGAAAAAACCCAAGAATACCAGATCGATACTCACCATCTTTTTATCGATTTTAAGGCCGCATATGACAGCGTTTATAGAGACGAGCTATACAGAGCAGAATCGGGCAGAACGTCACGATAGACAGCTATAACTTTGAGGTAGTTAGGGACTTTGTCTACCTCGGCTCCGCTATAAACTCTGATAACGACATCACATCAGAAATCAAACGAAGAATCACACTTGCCAACCGCTGTTTCTTTGGCCTAAGACGGCAACTGATAAGTAAGGCCTTGTCGAGAAATACTAAGGAAACTCTGTATAAGACCCTCATCATCCCAGTCCTGCTTTGTGGTGCAGAAGCATGGGCGCTATCAAAGGCGGATGAAGATCTCCTTGGTCGTTTCGAACGCAAAATTCTTCGAGTGATTTTTGGTCCCGTTTGCGTTGACGGGCTTTGGAGGAGAAGATTTAACAGCGAACTCTACGAGCTGTACAGCGACATCGACCTAGTCAGAAAAGTACGCATCAGTCGTCTAAGATGGCTGGGACATGTAGAGCGAATGGACACCAACGCTCCGGCCCGAAGAGTCTTCGATTCTAACCCGGAGGGACAACGCAGTAGAGGAACCCCTCGCCATAGGTGGCGCGCGCAAGTGGAAGGGGACCTCAACCAACTTGGAGTGCGCAACTGGAGGCAGTTAGCCAAAGATCGCGCTAACTGAAAAGGCGTATTGGTTGAGGCCCAGGTCCACCCCGGACTGTAGCGCCGCCTAAGTAAGTTAATCTTTAAGGGCCGATGTTGATTTTGAATAAAACACAAATTGTTTAGAAAATTATTGTCATTTCTTTTTTGTAAGATAATATTGGTATAGTTCACTTATTAATGGAACGAAATATCGGCCAAATAGCCGCCGCGACCTCGGCAGCACATCTCCATTCGATGGTCAAAATTTTCGATGACGCTGAGGCATAATTGAAGTTCTATGCCGTTAATGTGCCGAATTATCTCATCCTTTAGCTCTTGAATTATTGCTGGCTTAACGACGTACACCTCTTTTTTCAAAAAACCCCAAAGAAAGAAGTCCAACGGTGTCAAATCACATCATATTGGCGGCCAATTGACATCGCCACAACGTGAGATAACACGGCCATTGAATTTGTCGCGCCAAAGGAACATTGTTTCGTTGGCTATGTGGCAAGTGGCACCGTCCTGTTGAAACCTAATATCGTCCACATCCATATCTTCCAATTCGGGCCATAAAAAGTTCGTTATCATCTCACGATAGCGAACACCATTCACAGTAACTGCCTGACCGGCCTCATTTTGGAAAAAAATACAGCTCGATGATCCCGCCAGCACATAAACCGCACCAGACAGTCACTCTTTGTAGGTGCATTGGTTTTTCGACAATCACTCTTGGATTATCATTCGCCCAAATGCGGCAATTCTGCTTATTGACGAATCCAGTGAGGTGAAAATGTGCCTCATCACTGAAGATGATTTTCTTCGAAAATTGATCATCCACTGTTGCCATTTCTTGCCACCATTCTGACCACTGACGACGCTTGAAATGGTCAAGAGGCTGTAGTTCTTGAGTCAATTGCATCTTGTTAGCGCGTAAATGCAAGTCTTAATGCATAATGTTCAAGTTCATCAACGACGAGCGTGAGAGGTGCAATTGTTGAGCACGACGACGAGTTGAGGTGGACGGCTCTTCAGCCACACTATCGCGAACAGCAGCAATATTTTCTGCAGTACGAGCTGTACGAGTATGCACTGGTATTTTCACATCTCCTACAGACCCGGTTTGCTCAAATTTTTGCACGATTTTTCCGATTGTACGCATATTTGGACGATTAAATTGACCGAACAAATCAAGAACGATAGAACGATATGCATTTTGATTTGAACGCCCATTTTCATAATAAGCCTGAATAACTTTAACGCGTTGCTCGAGTGTGTATCTTTCCATGGTTCAAATTGAGTTAGTCTGGAATTGAGAAATGTCGGATTAAATGCAGAAAAAAACTTGACATTTAGGTGTGGTTCACATTCAACATCGGCCCTTAAAATTTAACCACTCTCTATATTTACACTTCAACATTTCAGGCCAAGTGTCCAGCATTTCGCCATATATTTTCCAACATTTCCAAATGTTGAATTTCAGCGAAATGTTGAATTTCATCATTTGCTGCATTTGTAAGTTTGTCAAATTGAACAAACCTCTTTACAAATTCCGCAAGTCATTTAATGACTTTTCAGTCCCCTGAAAAAAAGAAAAAAAAAAAAAAATTGCTTTGAACAGATCAATAAATCAGTCACTCAATCAAAATGAGTCAGAAATATATTTTAATATGTTGAAGTTGCAGTGGGAAAGCAAAATTGGATTTCGAAATTTTTTCCCAAAATGTTTAATTTAGGTGCGGTGTAAATGTATTATAAGATAAAAATAAGTTAAACGACATAGAAACAAGTTGCTACGTATCAGATGAATAAACAAAATTTATGCAATGATAAAACACAGTGACGCATATCCGTCCCCGCAAGTTAAATGTGTGGAATTACTCTACCAGATTCCAATAACGCGCGCTTAGATGTTTACACATCAATAAATAAATGTAGCTAATCCAGTAAATAGGAAATAAATTCTCATCTCGGTCAACGCTCCCTATTCATTTTGTGCGCATTAACTCTATGATATCAAACAAGCTCAGGCTGTATACCTGTAGGCGAACCTTGAACCTATATGCAAGTTTGAATTTAATTTAATTTATGAGTTCCACAAACTGTACCAATTTTCATCGATTGTTCTAACGAACGAAGCTTAAGTGTTGCTTCTGTCACACATTGTCCCCTCTGCTTTAAAATAATACGTTTGGTTATTTTACCCCTCAAATAATGGCCTCAGTTCCTGGAGACTTTGGTGAAGGCGGCATTCTATCAAAATTATAAACAATTGTGTTAAGATGATGCCAGTCTATTTTCAATTTAAATACCAACTCGATTGCAAGTACTTGTTTTCATGGAAAAACATTTTCATTCAAGGTACCTCTTTGACTCGACTTAGTAAGAGCAAAGTGCCACCACATCACATCCTGCGGAGACACTTGAAGATGAGAATGCACATCAGTTATCATACAAGCCTTACACAAATACGGACAACCACTTGTCCTTATATCTCTGATTGTTATTTCCATGCAACTGGAAAATATTTATTTACAAAAAGAGTTTGTGTAGAAATATGCGTATATAGAGTGCATTCTGAATTCCAATTAAAGTATTGTCTTTTGTAGTTCTTTGGGGCTGGGAAAATAAATATTTGCCCATGGTACTCGGTACAGAGAAGACTAAGGAGTAAATGGACTCCTGGTCACATTCTGGTAATGGTCGCATTGCTGTGGTTATACGGGCTTACAACAGTGGACTAAGTGTGCCCTGGCATTCTATGCAGAATGCATAACAAACACCAGGATACTCCCCTCCTTCTCACTCTGATGAGAAGAACAAAGAGAATTCTCTCATTTGGAAAAGTGTTTATTTTATCATCATTTGAAATTGATTGGATTGGAGTTGGAGTGGTTTTACTGCGGATCCTGACTCAGGACATTTGTGCTGTTTCGTTGGTGTTATGCGTTCGGTTTATTCTTGGTTTTTAATTGAAATCTGACCATGAGATTAGTGGGTTTTCATGAACAAGAATAAAAAAAAGCACCACAAGATGGGTACGTGGAAGAATAAAAAATCACATACCTATACAAAAATAGGCGAAGTGAAATAGGTAAGAACGACTTTCACTGCCTTAATTTTTTTAACTTGATTTTTCAACTTTCTCCATTACGTAGTAATCGTATTCGTACAAAATTTCGAACTCGACATGTTAATAAATTCTGACATTAGGTTGATGGATGAGGAACTGCAACAACTGGGTGGCAAAATTATGTCCGTCTATCCGTCTGTGCCGAGGCCTACAGTCTCTTAACGGCTACCTGGATTTCGTTCAAAGTTTCAATTTGGAGTTTAAGGGCTTACAGTTCGTAGATGATTTTGTTTTTGCACGGAAACCTCAATATTAATGGTACATCCCATACAAAATTTGCATACCAGTTTGATTTGTTCGAAAACGGCTCCAACGATTTCGAAAAAAATTGATATTCAAGCTTAAGTAGGTGAGGTTACCATGACTCAGTTTTTGGCTAAAAATTCTAATAATGGTAGGTACTGTTGAAATTTCGACATATCTCGAAAACGGTCCATACGATTGTAACAAAAATTCATTTCTAATGTGGTCATTTCCAAAATAACAGCAAACTCAGATTTTCTCTGTATTATCGTTCAATAGATTTTTAAAAATAGTCGTTTTTTAAAAATGTTCTTTACCTGAAAGCAGCAATATGGATTTTGACCCAAAATGCTAACTTACTATCATAAAATTGATATTTTCAAAACTATAGCGTCCTCAATTTTCAATTCGAATCACCGAAAAGTCTAATTTTAAAATCTGCTCATATCTTGAAAAACCCATTTTCGATTTCGATAAAACTTTAAAAACTAAGTAATGCTTACATCCCGAACAATAACTGAGGTAAACTCGGTTTTCTGCTAAAAAGTTAACCAATATATTGTTTTCAAATAGATAGATATCAGTATTCTTAATAAGATCTCGTATACTTAGCTTTTCTCAAGAAATTCGTTCTTTAATTATTTCTCAAAAATTACTACCCAAAAGCCGGTCTTTGATCAAATATATTTTAACACTCAATATCGCACTTTTAAATTAAAATTGCAATAGCCATTAAAAATGTAATAACAGCAACGCAAAACTTATTTTTAGCATTTATTTTATTATTTTATTTTTTACATATTTTTAACCCACTTCTTCTTTTTTTTTTCAAAAATATTGAATACCTATGCACCTTAAAATAATTCCAACCACTTTCAGATTACACAACCAGAAAATCTCACTTAATTTGCACCTCCATTGCGATTATTCAGTTTGTAACTGCTAATGCAAATTCAAAAAACAAATCTCTGAATTTTCCTAATGTGATCATTGACACCTTTGTGATGCCAATTTCAAATTTATTTAGATGACCAATGAAAAAAACCATACAAAAAAAAACATTTAACTTGAACACGTCTTGTTCCAACGACAGCTTTATTCAGACTGACTTACTTTCGCCAAAATACTTAACAAGCATACATACCTAAACATCATGCAACAAAGAGCTTACGGTTTAAAACAAAGTCGATAGTTTACATAAAAACTGTGTTCAATCGAATGATATTACAACTATCCATTCTTAATGTAAATGAAATGTACATACATAAGTCATTATATATTTGAACATTGGCAAATAAGATCACAGGGTGGCCGAGCGACATTTATTGACTGAAAATAATAATCGCATGTAATATTAGAAATGTCTTACACCTTAAACATGCGTCACTAATCTATTCCAGTCAAAAATAAACGCATGCCCTAACAGTTCAGAAAACAGAAACTTCTAGTATATACGCTTCTTATATACCTAAACCCAATAATCTGGTAAAGTATAAAAGCTTATAAAATGGTATATAATAGGCGCTTAAAACTCTCTAATCAGAAGTTGCGACAAATGCATTTTACTAGAGCTTTGCTGATAACTCCTTCGCGCACCGATACCTCTTACTTTACCTAACTACCGAACTTCTCTATCGGTCCTTTTCTCCCTCAAACAGTAGACCCTTCTCTTATTGAAATTAAGTTACAAAAGCTTAATGACGAATTCTTACCCGGCCCAGATGGCCTTCCACCCGTTTTTCTTAAGAAGAGTTCTTCAAATCTCTCGCTCCCACTTTCTGATCTCTTTCTTCTTTCTCTCTCAAACGGAGAATTTCCCCAGATTTGGAAGACCTCGTTCAATACCCCGATACACAAAAAAAGACAAAAAAATGAAGTTACCAATTACCGCCCAATTGCCAAACTCTCGAAAATACCCAAACTTTTTGAAAGTACATATTTCATACGGAGTCTTAAGTTTTCGAAGCAAGTCCCTTATTTCACCCTACCAACATGGCTTCCTGAAAGGTAGATCGACTACTACAAATCTCGTCGAATTTGTATCCTTTGGCGTCTTAACCTTAGAGAATGGCAACGAAGTCGACGTCATTGCAACTGACTTTAGCAAGGCCTTCGATAAGATTTCACACCAGTTAATACTCTTCAAATTGTCTGCCCTCCGATTTGAACCTATATTGATAAAATGGATATCTTCCTACCTTGAAAACAGGTATTATAGCGTTCGCTTTAGGTCCATACTTTCGTCCTCCTTCTTAGCTACATGTGGTGTCCCACAAGGCAGCCATTTAGGCCCCATTCTCTTTATCCTAAAGGTAAATGATCTTGGGAAGGTCATCAAACACTCGTCCCTCTCTCTCTACGCAGATGATACTTAATTATTCAAAAGCATCTCTTCACCTCAAGACTCCTGTCTCCTTCAAGAAGACCTCGATCGTTATTTGAAATAGAAAAAAGATGCCTTTTTGGAAAAAAAAGCCTTAAGGCCTTAGCTAATGAAATAATTCCTAAAAGGCATGAAAAAGCTGCCCCTCACCGACTTTACCTTCTCCACGGTCAACCAATCTCTCTCGTTCATTCTCTTTGCGACCTTGGCATATTGTACGACAGGGAGCTAAATTTTCGTTCGCATATTGACGAAATAATTCGTAAGGCCAATTCATCACTCGGCTTTGTTAAACGATGGTCTAAAGAATTCTCCGACCATTACGTGACTAGATCTCTCTATATCACCTTAGTTCGTCCCCTTCTTGAATACGATAGTCAAGTGTGGTCAAGAACATCCAACGTCGCTTTCTTCGATTTGCCCTCCGAGGTCTGCCTTGGGACGATCCTTTTATCTTGCCACCGTACATAGACCGGCTCAATCTCATTAACCTGAATACCCTTGAGGAACGCAGAGACGCTTCGGACATACTTTTCATGTATCGTCTTCTCTCAAGCTCCGTCGATTGCGCGTCTCTTTACAACTCTATTTTCCTCAACACAAACCCCCGTAATTTACGTTGCCCTCGACTCTTTTACCCATCAAACCACCGTACCTTATGGCTCCAATGAACCAATCTCCCGTATGCTGCGAAAGGTTAATTCCAACCTTTCAATTTTCGATTTCAACCGCAGCTCTGCCCACCTCAAACTTGATCTCCTTCACCACTCTCCTTATCTTTAAGTCTAAGTTTTAAGGCTTTTCATGTCTTAGTTTTAAGTATCTTAGTTTAAAGTTGTTACTTTAAGCCTAAATGTTAGTTTTAGCTTGTATTAAGCCAAAAAAATGGGGGTATTGCCCCCACTGAAATTAAATGAACTTATAAAATCTCGCAATGCCAGATGAATAACTCAAAAATGGATTTTATTTAACACTATGCCTAGCATAGCTTCACAGATTCGTACCTACCTACCCATTAAAATAAGAAATCAACTAATCAAACTTTTGATCAGTCAGAAAGTTTCGTTCGACCCAGTCGTGCCCTTTTTTTGTTTTAAAGATTGTGCAGAAATGCAATTCTTTGTAAAATTTGTTTTCCTATATGTTGTGTATGAGCCAGGTCAATGAAATGGTAGAATTCCTATCAGTGGACGAACTCTAGTTCTAACTGGGATCAGAAAAATCGTTTTTTTTTCACAAGTCTTTTAATGAAAAAGAAAAAGTCGTCCAGTTTACTTATTTTTGTTCTCTTTGAACGTTTTTTAGGTGCGATGCCGTTGTGCTTGTGACTACTTTCACACATGAATACATCCATTCAACGAATTGATTAATTTATTTAGTAAAATATTTCAATATTTCCGAACTAACAGAATTTTTATGTTGGTTAAAGTTATTTTTAAGATTCGTCAAAGTTTTATCAAAATGTCGTAAAAACTGCCCCAAAAAAATATAAAATCGTAATTTTTCATAATCGATAATTATCTCTGATATACAATTTTACACAATGAAATTTATTACTCGAATCCGTAGACATCGTAGTTTTTTTTGAGAAGAATTTTTCAAAGCTCTAATTGACAGTCGGAAAGTGTCTTGTATTAATCTTTTTAAATCCTTTTTACAGTCAGTCGGGATTTTTGTTTATTTTTTAATTAACTTTCCTATCTTTTTTTTCTTAAATTTACATATTTATATTTATTTTCTTAGCCTATGACACGCCGGGAAAGAATACCAATTTAATGACACAAAATCGGTCAAACCGTTTGGGCTACATGTCGTAACGTAGGAAGGTACATAGGATACGCGCGAAACATATAACCCTCCCTGTGTTTAGTCGGGTAATAAGATCTCCATCGATGCTGTTAAACGAAGTTTCAACACTATAGGCATCATGGTTAACAATTGTTTCTTACTTAGACAGCTCTAAAGATCGGGTGAACGATCAACTAAGAAGCCTTTTCTACTAGCCCGGTACTATAAGCCAACTGCCTCTCCCTCACGTCCCAGCAATTGCGTAGCGCCTCATCTTGTTTAAAATCATTTTCTCAGTTAATTTGCGAACGGCAAACTAAGCCAGTCAGCAATTTGTGAATTATTAATCATTTCACGTCCCTCACTGGCAGTAGGTAGAGATGGATACATCAAAAAGATGTAATGAAAGAGTTAAACAAAATGAAAGGATCCTACAGCCTCATTAACACAGTTCTATACACCAACGGCGAATCCCTCATTCAATCCTCGCTATGCAATCCCCCATAAAATGATTGCAAGTGAAACGCTCTGCAAATATAGATGCACAACTATGTACGGCCATTGCGTTTTCATTGTACCTCCAGGAATAGAAGCCAAAGCATCCTTTTTCTATCGGCCAACTCGGCATGAATTAATGATCCTAATTAATATTTTAAATAATTGTGTGCGCTTTCAGCGCAGACCCATACAACCAATACCCACAGTGGTGGTGAGTGCATTTCCCTTTCGGGCATAATAAAATTACCCATAAGTTTTCCACGGAATGACCTAATTAAGCGCAATTGTATTTCTATTCCACGAGGACACTATGGGGGCAGTACACCAGTCCTGCCGTGGTACAGTTAATGCAAAACTTAGAAGAATACATTGGGTTGGCCATTGCCGCAAAACCGTACTACAGTGGTGTATATGAATTTGTCGTCCTTGCCGCTGGTAGAGTTGCACATATACGACTCTGACTGTCTGTGCATATTGAAGCAGTCATCTAATTATTATCACGAGTAATAAAAAATAAAACGCACCCATTCATACACAGACACACTCACAGTTGTGAATAAAACAAACGTTAAATTATGCCTTCGAGTGTGACCAGAAGAACTGTTTGGAATGGTAAATCTACCCCTCCACTCGGATGTCCTTTATTACAGGCTTGCGGCGTCAAAACGCCCGGCTTGGAGCTTGAACCTTTCTATATTTATACACATTTTTGTTTTCATTAAGTATTCTGCAATCGTTTCGCTGTACAGTAGCTCTCGCATAAGGACTTCATTTTAAATTTATTTTAATTTCGTATGCAAAGAGCGTATCAACGGTAAAGCTTTGATTAGCAAGAGTACACTCGAATGTACTTACAGAGCTAGGATAATAGATAATGGGTATATCAAGAGCGCCGTCTTTTTTTATGGGCAGCCCATCCTGGAGCTCGTTTATTTCATAACTTTTCACTTGACGGGGCACAGTCGATATTTATCCGGAATTAAATGGTTGAGCGGAAATGGCCTGTCGTGGCGGGGGACCACCACAAATCTCAGCTACTTATCAATCGATAAACGCGTGGATTTTACCGACTCTGGCTTTAGCTATTCGGTTCTACCATCAGCACCTAAGTAAATGCACAAGTATGAATTATATAGGACCCAGACCCAGACCGATGAACTGTCAGAGAGTGTCAGTACTGAGTACTCATTAAAAAAAAATAAAAAAAAAGAAAATCGCTTTTTTAAAAAAAATCGACAATGCTCTCGCTTTAATTTAATGAGTGAGAATGACCATGATTGACGGCACACAGCTACTTTATATGCAGAACTCGTTGGTCGTAAATTACCACCAAATCAATTTATTCTGGGCGAGCGATTGATGCGCGTTAATGCGTTGGCTTTTCGAATACCTACCGATAATGATGGACAATCTGCAATTTGTTGATACAGGCACTTGAAATCAACCAATCGATTCCTAATTTCTGACATAATTAGGATCGGGATACGCAATTGATTACGTACATTGTACACCCAAGTACCTATACCTTGTGTATTCATGTATTGACTGTTATTTTTTCAACATGCAGTTAGCAAATAACTCGTATAATTTGTTTGCGCGCTAATTTATTATAATTAGCGCAAAATTTTAACCGTCCGATACTATTATTTTGAAGGCAAATAAAAAAACTAAAAACCGATTTGTGGTGGCCAGCTGTCAAAAAGTCAAACACATTTTTTGTTCTCCTTTGGCAATAACATTCAATAAACATTTTCCAGCTGCGATTTATTATAGTTGTTGATATAGTGTAGTGATTGAATGAGTTTGAGCATGAGTCTTAGGTGTCGTAATTTATTTTTGTATAGGTATAAATATTGATTTTGACATTTTGTGTGAAAAAGTAAATTACGTGGGTTACACCTACCCACGTATAAATAGTTTAGTAAGTTTGACAGCTGAACTTTAATCGATTTTTATTTAACATTTATGGTCAAGTGAGCATTTTTTTTCAGCCGACGTTTAAGGAGGGGCAACCGACAAGCAAAGAATTGGGGACCTTCATGTATTTAGTTTAGTAAGTCTGACAGCTGGCTGACTTGGTGTGTCTCAGTTTTGATTGGCTTGAACAGCTATTTTAGTTGACGTTTATGGAGGGATAGCCGACGGATAGCTGACAGTTGGCATATGTGGCTGACGTAGGAAAAGTGACGTTCCCGACCGATCTAGTTCCAGAGAAATCTAGTACACTTAAGTGGAAGATATACTTTTGGTTGTGCTCAGGGAGGATGTTTTTCGGATCCCATACTTTCTGGGCAAACAGTGGCTAAATTTCACATTTGTTTTCAATTCGAATGAATACTTTCAACATTATAATATAAAATACACGAAAAATAGTGACCCGCACACATTTTCGAAGAAGGAAAATTTGGAAGATTCAATGCGAAATATCAGTAGAACAAAGAACAGATTTTAAATACTTATCGGAATTTCCGAGCTTTTTTCCTTTTGTCGTGGGTGGCATATATGTATTTTATTGATAGACTCGCACAAAAAGTAGATGAAAATAAATAAAACTGTCAGTTATAAACTTTTGGAAACGATTTGGAAACCATCTGCAATCTGTCAGCTAAAAGAACTCAGTCTCAGACCAAGGAACTCAGAATTTTTGTGGAGTAGAAGAGAGCATTCTGTCTACTTGTGCCTTAAACTGGGCCCATCCGTAAAAAATTAGGCTAGCATTTATTTGATGTATAACTTTTATCGAATGAAATTTTCGAGATCGCCTCTAGGATAAGGATAATCTTTTGTCGCCCGCTAATTTTTTCCATCGACGTAAATAGGTCTACGAATGGTGGACATAGTCACATAGTAGAACATTAGATTGGTGATACCACATGGATATGCTACCCAAAGGGGAAGAACTAATCTGAGCTAGTCGGATCGGAACCCTAGACAATAAACAAAGCTTCGGAGGCAGTGAAGTTTTATGATTAACTAGGGCACGACTCCCACAGATCTTATTCGAGTGAAAGACTAGTATTTCTTTTAAAGTTGCAGTCGGTCTTGAGGTTGTACGAAAGATCCATTTTCAATGCCTGATGGTAGACATGGAGCACTTTTACGATCCACTGTCAAAAAGAACGAACCATTCAACATGGACATGGAAAATCAATATTTCCGTGCAACGAAGTATTTTTTTAAACTGAAGTTCCAGTGGGGTGGCGGGATCACATGGCGGGATTATTTATGTGAAACTATTTACTGCAGTAACCAGAAAAATACGGATTGGGATTGGGATACGGATTGTTCTCTAAGTAATCTCCAAGATTTTATCTGTGCCTGCGAAGCTACAAGAAAAAAGCCGCTCAACTGCGGGGTACGGACTTCAACAATCGAGTAATGCAATCGATTTTTTCGAAAAAATGGAGTAAGTCCGAATTTTGCGGAGTAGATTTTGTTCTTTATTTTTGTATTTATTAACAAATAAGAACAAATAAAGTTTAAACTGCACAATTCAAAATAAATCAAACAAATCACAAATCTTTAATTTTAGATTTCTTAAATTATTTTATTTTATTTTTATTTTTATTTTTATTTTTATTTATTAAATCAACTTTTTTGAAATTCCCACAGTAAGCGATAAATCCCACGATATAAAAACACTGACTCAGTCTAGTCTAGTGAAAAAGAGGGGGCATGCTCATTTTGATTCGAAGCTCATTGCGTCTGTACAAGCTGCTACCTAAACCTACTACGACTGAAAATGATTTTTCGAGTGCTGCCAGTTGTAGCCGATTGCTTATTGCGAGCTAAAATCGGAGTAGATCTACTGCAATTGCAGTAAAGTCCGAACACTGGCGGCGACTACAGATAAATTAAGCTAAGCACTCGAAGGCATTCTCCGTTTTTAATGTGAAGAGTTGCCATTGCTAAGTGTTTACATTTATAGTTATTTGTTCCATTTTCTACAAAAGAATGTATGAAAAGTTGGTACAGTGGCACAGATGTAGTGTTAGGGGCCACAGTTTCAATATTGAGAATAACACAAACTATACCTTAGGCTATTTCCACCTCTCGCGGACGTCTGTCAAACATCCCGCAGGGTGTAAGGTGTAACTCTCATAAGAAAGCTCCTTAATTTCGTTAAATATCATACGCCCCTTTTATTTGTCCCGAAATTAAAGAAATGCGGTCGCGTGATGAAAATCAAAGGTTAGCACCCTTAGCCTTAATCGCGATCAAGGTCTTTGTGAGCTATATTGTCTACAAACTTACTTATGTCTTGAGCCAGAAATATTCAGCGTCGACAATGAACGATGCTCACTATCTGTTTATCGATTTTAAGGCTGAAGAAGTCATCGCCGAAGGAATCGATTGGTTGTGTTTTTTGTGCTCAATTGGAAGTAGCTACATAATAACCGTGCTAACCTAAAAGGCGAATTTTTCGCGACCCGTGAAACGTTTGAGAGAAAATGCAGATGGGATCCGTGAAGGTCTTTCGGGCTCACTAGAACCAGCAGCTTGAGTCTTAGCTACACATTTTTGGGAACTGAGAGTCGAAAAACTTGGCAGCTGTCGTTTATAATCATAATGTTGTTCTTCCACCTCCACCCCCCGTAAAGTGCGCACATTCCAATCATCCGCATAAATTTCTTTCGCCTTTTCACCCCAGATGGACGACTGACAGTTGTTTGAATTCATCCTCAACACTACCATCCTGTGTAGTTGCTCAAACAATGCAAAACAATTTAAAGAATTCAAAGTTTCCGCTGCCAAAAAGAAAAACGACTCAACCTTAATTATATCAAGGCGTTGACTCATCTGCCTCCCTCGCGAGAAGTAGTTCAAAATGGTTGCCGCACTTCAGTTGAACCTTCCCACACTTCTATTAGTGAATTCCCTTCTCCAGCTGTAGTCAAATTAAACTTTGAAATATCAACTGCTATACGCGTCTGGAACAAGTTTCGAGCAATCTTTGCGGTCCGCGGAGAGAATATTCATTTTCATCGGAATGTGATTTCCTCTCAACTGTTTGATGGGTCTCCTCGGACATGAGAACTGTTCCCCGACTCAAATTCAGTGATTTCGGGATCGGCGCTCAAGTCGCAAGACTCATCAGTCAAAGTACGGAACCAACCGAATTTCTAGTTGTCTATGTGTTGGTTGAATGGCTTTCGCCTTTGAACTACAAATGGTTCGCCGCACCAATAACGATGTACGGCTCTATAGGTTTGTGTGGCGCTCATCAAATATGTACTCAAGACGTCATGCTTTTTTGACATCTTATGCAAACATTTACCCGGCTGTTCTTTGATGTTATTTCAGCACCACCACCACCACCACCACCACCATCATCCATAGCCGTCGTCGTCCCGTTCATCATTGTTTCGTCATCCTCGCTACTTAGGGTTGGGCGAAATTCAAAACGAACGAAACTTTCCAACCAGAGAGCTGACTTGTGATGATGCTGATGAAGTGATGATGATGGCGGCGCGCGGTGGGAGACTTTTTAAAGGCTGGGCGCTCCGGAATGTGCGAGTATGATAGTTGGAATATTCGACGGGAGAAAGGAAAATATTTCCCTTTTGTTGTTACACGTATGCAGGAATTCGCCAGAAATGTTGCCTGGAAGAGACGGAGATGAATATTTTATCAAAATAGCTTTTGGCAAAGCAGAAAGTAACAAGGAATGGTATAGCCGATGAGCATAAGTCGGTATATTGCATGAGGTACTTTTTTGTTACCGAGAAAAAGGAAACACGGAAAATTAACTACCATACTCATGCACGATCTATAGTGAGGCACAGAACTCATGTACATATACACTCGAGCGGGTAGAAGGAGACTAATTCCAGATGGATTTGTACGCTAAAAGTTTTATAATTAGGCAATCATGTCAGAAATTATGATGATAAGACTTGTGGTCCAACTAAAAAAAAAAAAAAAGAAGATAATAAGTGCAGGATGATGTGATGCTGAAACGGGGTCGGCATAGTTACTCAACAAACAGATTCCTTCGTACAAAAAGGGAAGCGCAACAAACTGTTTGTTTTTTGCTTTAGAAAAGAACTCTACGAGTTCCGGAAAATTTTATGTTCTGGTAGATAATTAATTTCGTTACCTAGCTACATGCAGGGAGATTTTTAGAGGCACCATTAAAAAACCAAGCGGGGTTGATAAGTTCCAGTTAACAAATAGAAGACATTGCATGTTTAGAAATGCGCGAATTAAAATTCGAAACAGGGTGAGCATGAACAAAGTTTGGTAAGGACAAACCTTCAACAACTGAACGAGTGGAGAATGGGTGCACTGGTTAGCTTTGGGTTCGCTGCACCTGCATTTAGGTTTTTAGGTTTATTGAGGCCGAGAGATTTGCGACATGAATTTTAGTCTCTGTGACTTGATCCCTTACAATGGACTAAGTTTTACTTTTGTAGATGCTTACACATGTCTGTGGGGGGAGATAAATTAGAGGTTTTGGTTTTATCATGGATTTGGATAGTCGGTGATGCATCATTCATTTATGAGCTTTTTATTAGACTTTGGAAATCATATGCCTTTGAAAACATAAAAACGCTCCTAACCAAAACTCGATATGAAAAGCAGCATCTTCGAAATGGACCGTCAAATAAAGTCGGCCAACTGCTGTCGAAAATTGCATAAGGGGCGTTGTGTACTCTTCACCGTTTTTTGTAAATATTACATTATGGAGCACATATATTCACCAAATAACTTCATAATAGGTAAGACCAGGCTTGGAATATTGTTCCCATATATGGAGCTCGGCCCCAAAGCATTCACTTAACCTGCTTGATAGCATACAGAGACGAGCAGTTCGACTCATTGGAGACCCTACACTCACATCGAATCTACAACCGTTGGTGCACAGAAGACAAGTCGCTGACCTATGCTTGTTCTATAGGTACTTCCATGGTAGATGTTCTGAGGAACTCAAAGACATTATCCCTCGAAATGCAACTTTTGGGCGCCCAACAAGACAGGCTGCTAATGCTCATGACCATACAGTACACTTGACAACCGCGAGGACATTAACTTTCAAAAACTCCTTCTGTTACAGGACAAGCAAACTTTGGAACTCGCTTCCTGGGGATATATTTCCAGAAGACTACAATTTGCAGCAATTTAAGTGCAGAACAAACATATATTTGCAGGCATCTCGGGGCGCTGTTGAAGCGTTCGCCTTTCCCGGGAGAAGTATATAAAAAAAATATAAGCGAGGCACAAATCAAACCCAATACTTACTTTTGCTGGCGCTTCCAGTCCGGGGGTGGACCACGGCTTCAACCAACAAGCCCCTCCAGCCAGCTCGGTCCCTCGCTAGCTGCCTCCGGTTACGCACACCAAGATCGTTGAGGTCGTTCTCCACTTGTGCGCGCCACCTAAAGTGGGGTCTTCCTCTGCGGCGTTGTCCCTCAGGGATGGATTCGAAGACTCGTCGGGCTGGTGCGTTGTTGTCCATACGCTCCACGTGTTTAAGCCATCTCAGCCGGTGTATTTTAAGCTTTTTGACCAGGTCAGCGTCGCTGTATAGCCCGTATAGTTCGTCGTTGAATCTTCTTCTCCATACTCCATCGTCACAAACTGGACCTAATATCACTCGAAGAATCTTTCTCTCAAAGCATCTCAGAAGATTTTCATCCGCTTTTGACAGGGTCCATGCTTCTGCACCATAAAGCAGGACCGGGATGATTAAGGTCTTATACAATATCTCCTTGGTTCTATGAGAGAGGGCTTTACTTCTTAGATACCTTCTTAGCCCGAAGAAATAGCGATTGGCAGGAGTGATTCTTCGCTTGATCTCGGCGCCGATGTCATTTTGCGAACACTCAGAGAAAAATACCATGAAAATAATAGGATTTATGATTAAATCAATAATTTTTTACCATTGTTTTTAGTCAATGGGAGTGGTACTATTGAAACAAATATTTGTAAACTATTATTTTAATGGTATAGTTTTACTATAGATTTAGTGGTGTATGACTATTGGTTTAATAGTTTGTCTTATTAATAGGTTAATAGTTTGTACCATTGTTTCTGTTTTCAATAGGAATAATACCATTAAATCCACAATTATTTCATGTTAAACATACAAGTCACACACTATTAATTCAATAGGATTCCTATTGACTTAAAACTGTACATCCTATTTAAATAATAGTATTTACTAATAAATCTATTCTATCATACTATTATTTCAATAACCGAAAAACTATTATTTCAATGGGATAACTATTAATTTAATGTGGCTGGCCCTATCGAAATTAATAGTATTTACTATTAAATCTATTCTATCATACTATTGTTTTAATAACCTAAAAACCATTATTTCAATGGGATAACTATTGATTTAATGTGGCTGGCCCTATCGAAATTAATAGTATTTACTATTAAATCTATTCTTTCATACTATTGTTTTAATAACCTATAAACCATTATTTCAATGGGATAACTATTGATTTAATGTGGCTGGCCCTATCGAAATTAATAGTATTTACTATTAAATCTATTCTATCATACTATTGTTTTAATAACCTAAAAACCATTATTTCAATGGGATAACTATTGATTTAATGTGGCTGGCCCTATCGAAATTAATAGTATTTACTATTAAATCTATTCTATCATACTATTGTTTTAATAACCTAAAAACCATTATTTCAATGGGATAACTATTGATTTAATGTGGCTGGCCCTATCGAAATTAATAGTATTTACTATTAAATCTATTCGTTCATACTATTGTTTTAATAACCTATAAACCATTATTTCAATGGGATAACTATTGATTTAATGTGGCTGGCCCTATCGAAATTAATAGTATTTACTATTAAATCTATTCTTTCATACTATTGTTTTAATAACCTATAAATCATTATTTCAATGGGATAACTATTGATTTAATGTGGCTGGCCCTATCGAAATTAATAGTATTTACTATTAAATCTATTCTTTCATACTATTGTTTTAATAACCTATAAACCATTATTTCAATGTGGCTGCTCTTATTGAAATGTATAGTATCTATTTACTATAAAAATAACAGGACCAAATTAAAAAAACTAAGGTATAAATTATACAAGATAGGAGGATATTTAATGCAAAATATATACAAATCTCTATTTTCGTACGCTTATGTACCACGCTCTTTCGGTATGGAAAAAGCTATAACTTCGTTTTCCAAAACAATGTTCACACAAAAGTGAATTTTAAAACAGCGGATTCACATACCTAAATCTGAAAATCCGTCAGTAGAAAACAAAAAGGATTGCGTTTTTTAAAACAAAGATACATTTTTATTGATATACTTTTATGTTTTACATCAAAGCAACTATTACTAAACACAGTTCTTAAATAATACAATTATTTATCTTAACATTGTTGTAATACTTCTTAAAATAATTATTAAAAAAAAAAACTAGTCTGGAAAATAAAAATTAAAAATAAGAAAATATTTTGTGTGGTAGGTTTAAATATGCGTTCAAATTGTTTTTAACCGGACAGCTCTTTTTCCATCATTCAAAGTGTGAATGTGAATTGGAGGGCTGTCGAACTCACTAACTGAGTGCAAAGAAAAAGAGTTTTTGCCGTTGCCTACAACTAAAGCTTGTAAGTGTTCACTAAAATACTTTATATTCCACTCTGTGCACAAGAAATAAAGCTTTGATTCAATTATAAAACATTGTTGGATTTCGAAAAGTGAAACAGACTCTTTAGTTTTACTCAAAAAAAAATGGGGTTTATATAATTTCCCTTTAAATGTTACTTTTTCCACACAATTTACTTCGGATAGATTTGTACTTATATTGTTGTGAAGAATTTTTTTGTAAAGCTGGTTAAAATTGCAAATAAACATGAATTTCTCATCAAATATTAAATCTTGTTCGAAAAAGCTCTGAGTAATAAGTGTATGGGAAAACTTAAGTCCGGCCTTAACACTCAGTGTGTATGAAATATTAATCCTTGAATTCGTAGCTCTTGCTGCATGCTTGTTTTGTTTATGCAGCGCTTCGAAACGCATACACCACAAGTGCCTCAGTGGTCCACACTTTCGAATCGCAGAGGGATAATGAACCAAAAAGTGAAACTTTGGTTTCAGTGGCTCGTTGAACAGCTTGATAAATAAAGAGTTATGTTTTGTTACTAAATGCTCCAAGGAATTGAGGTGAAACTCCCTTATATGAGGTAAGAGAACTATATCAATGATTTTAACCAATGTAATGAGAAGCTCCCACACTTTATTATTTTCTGGTATTAAGTCTCCTATTATTAACGGTAAATAGTGTATTAAAGTCATGGTTTCACGGGCAGTCATTTTCAAATTATTAACTTTTAACAATGATAATATAAACGGTGGAGAAATGTTACCTATTTCAGTTTCTCCGTAGCTGAACATTTGCTTACGGTTGTTAAGAACCTCGATTGAAAAAAATTTGGAATCTTCCATGAAATGAACTAAAATTTTTGATATATCATACCTGCAAACACCTTCGAAAATATCATGCATTATGTCAAAATAAAAATTATTCGTTACATGAAATGATTTTATATCATTGAAAACACACTTCTCTTTAATACCAGTTAGTTTTTCATTGCAAGTCTCAAGATCGGTTTTGTAGTTGTCAACATTCCGTAAAAAACTAGCGTGTTCAGTGACATCAGATTGCATTTGGCTTCTACTTCTTTTGCAAGCTCTACAGTAGAAGTTTGAATTAAAACTACTAGAAAACCCCAAATAAGTGTTAAGACCTAGGTTATCCCCAACAACGAATGCTAAGATGAAATGCACATGATAGCTCTCCTTATTTACATCTATTCGCAATCCATTGTTTTCTAGGCTTTTTATCCGATCAACAAATGGTTTAATTGAAAATATATTACCATATGAAGATCTATCTTTTGTTTTAAAGAAACCGGCAGCAAATATGTTTCGCAGTTTCGATGAGTGATGCGCAGGAATAGTCGGAAAAGAATAATACACACCACAAACTGACTGATCTTTTGCATGAGAACCCAGAGGGTTGTCTATGCAAAAGTCATCGAAAAATAAAATAAAGGGTATTGTTATTTTATTTTCAAAGTGTTTAGTCTTTTCTTTCCAAACCTCTGCATTTATTAAGCTTTGGTAGTTATCTGGGGCACAATTGTTTAATGTTTTTGTATTCTCTAATGTTTCATATAAAACATTTTTGGATTGAAAAAATTGTTGTATTTGAAATTCAATAGGCATTATTACTCCTGTTACTTTATTAGAATCTAAAGTGGGAGTGTTGTTAATAATAACGTCGCAAACTTCTTCATTAATAGTGTAATATAAAGGTTTTTTAAATAAACCTTTACTTTCTAGTTCTTGAAAAAGCTTATATTCTGTACTGATTGACTTGAATGGAAGCAAAATTTGATTAAGAATATTAATAGCAGCAGTTTTATTTGTATTGCTTTCAATTAAAGTAATAACGTTATTAAGAACAGCCTTATGAAGTGGATCAATGACATCCGTTTGAACTTGTTCAATTATACTTGAAACGTTTTTCCTATTAAAATTATCATTTTGGTGGAGAGATAATGCAAAAGTAATTGCATTCATGTTATTAACATAATCATTGGATTTTAATGTTGACTCTAAGTCATTTCGAATTACGTTTTGAGACCTGGGGTCTGAGATTTTATAAGGAGACAAGTTGATTTGGCTAATGCTATTTTGGTTGGGAATTAAAATATTCTGAGCAGTTGTTTCGTCGGAACTCTGCTTTCTCATTTTTGTTTTTTCATGAACTCTTTCAATATGCCTTTTAAAGGAGTAAATATTTTGGAATTTTTGAAAACAACCTTCCTCCGAACATAAAAAAAAACTCAATTTTTTCAGATCATGCTCTGATTTTAAATGAATAACTAAAGTCTTGGATGAAAAACATGATTTTGATTTTATACCACACAAAAAACACCTCATTTTTAAGCTTAACAAATATAATTTCGGCTTTTATAATTTTACTTATGCAAGTAGCTTAATAGACTTGATATATTAGTGTTTTGTTCCAGACAAAAATTGTAAAAGTAATTTTCAACAAACAAATAAAAATTTCTACCCTCTTTAGGATACACAAAATTCATTACATGAAACAACTTAAATGTGACGTCAAAACATTTAAGAAATGACGAAAATTTATATAATATCCCGTCATAAAATGTGAAAAACTGTTCCAGCTGATGTAATTCTGGGCCTATTGCTATTATAATCGGCTGAAGTGTAAGCCCCTTTGAAATATATTTTTGGCGTAATAACTCTACCTTATCTCCATATTGCGCTACTGTGGAGCAGTAAACAAAGCATGAGTCCTGTGCGTCTTTGATGCTCGGCTTCCATTTAGCTTTTTTTGCACCCTTTTTCCCAATTGACAACATGGGCGGCTTCAGCAAAGAATGCAGCAAGTTGAATATAATGAAGTCTCTGGAATCTAAAAAAAAAATATCAGAAACAAATAATTAGTAACTTGATGGTAGTGGTTGTGGAATTAAAAAAAAAGTTTAAAAAGGAAAAACGTTAAGAAATGTTTTTTTATAAAACACATATGATCTTACTTGTATCAATTTCTTTTTCCAGTTTACTTAGAAGGCTTATTGAAGCTTTATCTCTTATTTTGCGTTTATAGTATGGGACTATTTTTTCTACAAAAGATGGCCAGAATTCAAAAATGTGGGATTTATTGTGTGGCTTGATGATATCGTAGTCTATTTCAATCTGGAATATTACATGAATAGTATTTTATTCGAAGGGCATGTTTTCGTATTTAAATTTTAACTATTATAAGTGGAATTTATGTACAATGTAAATTCTGATAAAATTATATTAGATATTGAAGTTTTTTTGTTTAACTTACAAAAAATTAATAAACTTACCAATGTATGTCCAAGAGCATGTTTAAAAAGGGGCCATTTCGTAAGGATATTTACATTCCCGATCTTTATGTCTTTTTGCCTTTGCGTTAGGACTATGCTCCATTTTTCTTGAACATCACTCCATGGCTCATTATTATGCATCAGCCATATGATGGTCTGCTCAATATCTGAATCAAGCGGTTCCTGGGATTCGGCACATATCCCGATACCATCAGGGATAGGAGTTTCTACCAACATATTACGAAAATTAACTAAAAATTATGAAAAGCAAACCCTTTCTAACCTTGTTCTACCAATTCTTGTCTTCCCACTCCTTTTCTTTTCAAATTTCTTAGCTTGATTCTTGCATTGACCGCTTTGTCATGCAGCTTTCCAGTTGGGTTCAAGCCGTGTCCTCGCTTATGCAAATAATATTGCTAAAAAGCAAAATCAACATAAAAGGGATACAAATGATTTATAATAAAAAATTATGTTAAATACTGTTTTGTTCGGGTTCCATATTTTGTTTATATAACACGTGGTATGGAACAAGGTCTGCTTGGGTACTATATTTACGCTCAAGGAAGATTGAACCCACTTTCATAAAGTGAGGCTCTTTATAAGTATGTCATGAACTTAGTTTTAAAAATGGAATTGGCTTGAGCTTCCGTTCTGCTACAATCATAGGTACATGGAGTATACATATAAGAGCGAAATAAAATGAAAGAAGCGAGGAAACTTATGGTAACAGACTTTTTAAAAGAAAAGCTCACAAATCATTTGTATTTTTGATCATTTGAGTCTCCCAAACAAAATTGTGTCGACAAGAAGGCACGATTGTACAATTCTGTGGGTTGGATACTTGAAAGAAGATCATATTAACTGTAGGTAAATTGTTTAAAAGTGACCCAATTCTCATTATGTGACAACTGACCCCCTCAATGGATTTAGTTCAGAGGCACTAACCTCTATGCTCTATGTAAAACTCTCACTAATAAAGCATTGTTTCAGATTTTTACATAAAGTATAAATAAAAAAAAAATAGCAGACTAGTTCTAATTCAAAACTTCATATTATATACATACAGCCATATGAAAATCTTACTTTATCTTCAGTGGGGAAAATGCTTTGGATTGCACTTGTCGCAGATTCAATGTCTTTCATTGACATCTCTTTTACGTTTGATGAATAGCTTTCAACTATTATTGAAACTAGCATTGTCTTATTGTTTTCGTCCAAGTATTGTTCTTTTTTATAAAACTCCAGTATGCCAAGTCCCTTCTCAGTTCCATTTAGTAAATCTCGAAGTGAATTACTGTTTAAATGGTTTTTCTCATCTCCGATACTAACTTGGGACGATGAAGGTGACATTGTACAGCTGCGAGTCTCAGTCGAGACTTTGTTTTCGGACAGAGTAATAGATTGAATCCATTCCCTACAGTTGGTTGAAACTTGACTTGAGGCCTTAATTAGAACGGAAAAAGAACACTTAGTTCAGATAATCAATTCAAAATTAAAATAACCTACGTTTTTTCTCCATACGTTTAACTGAAATTTAAATTTAGCTCTTGTGCCCAAAAGCGGAGCAGGAAACAAATCGTTTATCTCTGAATCCGTCGCAAGTAGAAGGCTTTCAATGTCGAAACCATTTTCTATTGTACACGATTAATACAAAAAAAAATATGTACACTATAAAATACTTAAGAGGTGCAAAAATTCTTACCAATGACTCGTTGGCAAACTATTTCATCAAACCCAAACCGGTTGCAAATAAGATCTCTTATTTTAAAATGCTCATCATTATTTTCAATCAAGAAAGTCATTGTTCCATCGACATCATTAGCCAGAATAATATTTCCATCTGTATTATCGCCCCCTTCTGCCAATATACAATCCTGTATAATTTGACCAATTTGACTTTCCATCTATTATTTTAAAAAAAATTGCAATAGTCATCGAAATATCGATTGAAAGAGTAAAATAAAACAAAATTTATTTTGATATGTGCTATAAATAAAAGTAAGTGTAAAAGTACCCGCCCACCTAACACATTTTCCTACTTTGCTGCTGGATAACAATTAAAAAACCATTGATCAAATACCTAGGTATTCCTACATTACTACCTACTGCTTTCGATCACGACACTGAAACTTATGACGAGATTTTTGAAGCTTGGATGGTTGGACATTAGTCCGATGTAGATTAATGGTACATACTATTAAAACAATGGGATTCCTATTGAAAAAAATACATTTCAATGGGAT
Source organism: Cheilosia urbana (assembly GCA_946477585.1). NCBI lineage: Eukaryota > Metazoa > Arthropoda > Insecta > Diptera > Syrphidae > Cheilosia > Cheilosia urbana. The sequence goes on along the minus strand of OX297855.1, from coordinate 17,391,483 downwards.
GTACCATTAAATACACTAGAAATCAGATCGAATCAATAGGATGCCTACCATAAAGCAAACATTTACCGTTAAACCAAATGAACGAACAAATTAATTTTTGTTTGTATACTTTACTTTTAAAAAAGCAAACTATAGACACCGTGATATGTTAATGTATTAGATTAATAATAATATCTTGATAACGTACCTTGTTTGCTATTAATATTTGAAATATTTTTTTTCAAGTACTTTTGAATAAACGTTTTTAATTGATTTCACTGACTACTTACTGCTTCGATCACGACACTGAAACTTATGACGAGATTTTTTAAGCTTGGATGGTTGGACATTAGTCCGATGTAGATTAATGGTACATACTATTAAAACAATGGGATTCCTATTGAAAAAAATACATTTCAATGGGATGTACCATTAAATACACTAGAAATCAGATCGAATCAATAGGATGCCTACCATAAAGCAAACATTTACCGTTAAACCAAATGAACGAACAAATTAATTTTTGTTTGTATACTTTACTTTTAAAAAAGCAAACTATAGACACCGTGATATGTTAATGTATTAGATTAATAATAATATCTTGATAACGTACCTTGTTTGCTATTAATATTTGAAATATTTTTTTTCAAGTACTTTTGAATAAACGTTTTTAATTGATTTCACTGACTACTTACTGCTTCGATCACGACACTGAAACTTATGACGAGATTTTTGAAGCTTGGATGGTTGGACATTAGTCCGATGTAGATTAATGGTACATACTATGAAAACAATGGGATTCCTATTGAAAAAAATACATTTCAATGGGATGTACCATTAAATACACTAGAAATCAGATCGAATCAATAGGATGCCTACCATAAAGCAAACATTTACCGTTAAACCAAATGAATTAGCAAATTAATTTTTTTTCGTATATGACACTTCGAAAAAAAAAAACAGATTATAAAAACCGTAATATATTAACATATATTTAATAATTAGTAATTTGTTGTTGATGTGTGGGTAGTGGCTGTATGGTTAGTGTGCTGGACTATTGAGCGATGGGTCTCAGGTTCAACCCCCGGAAAACACAAATTAAACCTAAAGGTTTTTACCACTGCCCAACCTCTCGCGAACGTCTAAAAAACATTGGAGAGTATAATTGCCCTGAAAATGCTTCTTAATTAAGCCGTTCGGATATGGCATACAAATTACAGGTCCATTCTATTGGTTCCAAAAAGAGAAAAACTCATACAAACAAATGGTTGAGAAAAGCTATACCTAGGGCCTATATAGACCTGTTATGCGAAATATTTAATTATTTTATTTTTAACTTGTTCTTGATAACTTACCTCGTTTGGTATATGGACCTGTTCTGCGAAATATTTATTTATTTTATTTTTAACTTGTTCTTGATAACTTACCTCGTTTGCTATTTATGTTGAAAATGTTTGGTTGCATTTATACTCTTTAAATAAGTGTTTTTAATTAATGTCACTTTCACTCCGCTTTTCTATCACTACACTGAAACTTACATGGATAATGTGAGCATAAATTGTAAAAAAAAAATGAAAACGGTGAAATTAGTATGCTCTGGAATGAAATAAATGCGTTTAAAATTGATGACAGCACTCATTTTTATTTATTAATTTCACTAATATTCACAAAATTCACTGATTTATTTATTGTTGTAAGAATTTAATTTTAACAAATATTTCATCAAAAGCAAACAGCCTTGCTAAATGCAAATGTTAAATAGGTATTTTTATGCAAGCCCGTGTAAATCTCGATTGAAATCAAGATTTCGTGATTTTGATCTAGTTCAAAAAGTGGTTGCCAGTGGAAAATTATGGTTGAAAATCGCAAATCATGATGCGAGTTGAACTATCTCGCACTTTTTAATGAACTAGGTTAATTTTCGTACGGATTCCCCTAAATATATTCAATTTTGTATCGAATTTAATGTTTGTTTACGAATTTCTTATTAAAATCAGGACGACTTCAATCAAAAAATTATCGACGCATACTGCAGTAGATTAATATTTGGTGTTAAACAGCTCCATCCAGTTTGCAATCCCAATTTCGTCGAAATGAGGTAAACATAATGCTGCGTTTATACCTGCACGTATTTACTGGCGCTATTGCTTCTTTCGTAAAGCAAAAAAACAACTTGAAAAAAGATGTAAGCTTGAAACTTGCATTCCAGAAAACAGAATTTGATTTCGGTGCGAGCAAATTCACTTGGATGTAATACACTGATACAACCTAGCCACTTGAAAGGTGATATTTAAAAGTAAAAAAAAAAAAACTATCAAATTTAAGTCAATGGAAAAGAGTCAACGTGTAAATTAGAAATAAACTAATTTAGAAATGCTTAACGAAATATCCTCATTTGCTCCAACAAAAACGTTGTATGCTTTTATAATTTGTTTATACCATCATCAAAAACTTCATGAACTGTAATTTTACACGAAATATCTTGGAGCACCTTGTTATAAAACTGTATTAAATATACAAGGACAATGGTCCATACTATTATTATTCTATGTAAAATCTTATAAAATCAATAGTATGTCTAGTTAAAGAATACTGCCTACTATAAATATTTGTATCAATACTATAAGATTAACAGTATAACATTATTAAAGCTATGAGACGCACCTAAACACATATAAAATTACTTGTACTGTTACAGGGGGTATCGCATAAATTTCTACAACATGCTGGCTGAGTCACTAGAGACCCAAAAAAAACTAACTGCGCGACTGAACTTAGTTTTAAGTTTTAGAAATCCATTAAAATCTGTAGTTAGAGAGAAAACATAAACGAAACTATGAAATATTATTCTAAATGGCGAATTCCTAATTTAGAGAGTTTTAAACTTCAATCAATGCTTATCTACTACTACATTTTTTTTTTTTTTTTTTTTTTTATAATATACTCGCGCTAATGGGATTATGACTACCCTTTTTATGTATTATGTGATACACAGCGTGAGCATTAGGGAAATTGGGGTTAGAGAGAAAGGAGGTACCGATGCACATTGGTCTTAAATGACTGTAGATTGTAATGGAGAGGAAAAACAGAGTTTGGAAGAGCATTTCACATTCGCGTAGAGCGGCTCATGAAGGAATCTCTATATTTCACTACATTTATTCAATAAAAATCGTACCACATGGTATCTACCATCTTTTATGATTTCGGAAGATTTTTTTAAATAACTTGTCGTTTTTCAGAAAAAAAAAAAAAATCTTAAACTCAAATTGAAAAAATATCTGACCCGAACGGCGATATTCCCGTTCCTATTTGATTTTAAGAACCCCACTATTGTCAGGAATCGCAATTCAAATTTGAATACTCAGAAAGTCAAACTGATCCCCCAATTTCAATTTTAACATTGTCATGTCTTAAAATTATAAGTAGCACCTTTTCATTAGAGGTAAAATGAGCTAATTTCTAAATTCAGGGAAAAAGTGCTTTAATGTATGTTGCATTTACATGGCAGGCGGGACTCACTGATTTTATTATATATTATATTATTGTATTATATTTTATACTAATGTAATGTTAACCGCATGCAAAACACTATTCATTTTTTTATTTGTCTGGTATCAAAAATGTTTAATATTTGGAACTATTAAAACAATAGTCCGTGTTTTTAATAATAAACGTTAAAAACGTTGTAACATGAATAATATTTCTTGTTAAATTAACGGCGTTTTTAATATTTGGAACAATAGTGACAAATACTATTGTATTTGGGAATCAACATATTGATTTAATGGGATACACTATTCAGTTCATATATTTTTGGGATCGAACATTTTTAAGTACATGAAACTATTAATTCAATAGTCCGTATTATTAATATTTAATAGTAAAATCCCCATTAGTTCAATAGTTTTATCTGGTTGAATAAATGTTGGGTACTTCATTTTGAATAATGGTATCAATGTTATTGAATTAATATCAAAAACTATTTAATTAATAGTCCTACTCATTGAACTAATGAGACGCACTATTAATATGATGTCTTTTTAATGGTATCACAACTATTAACAAAATAATAGTATTTAATAATGGGACAATAGTATTCGGTACGAATTTTTAATGGTGAAATACTATTAAGTCAATAGTATTTCCCATTAAATTAATAACGTATATACTATTATTAATAATAGTTTCAATACCATAGTATTAATAACCCGGATACCTTTGATTTCATTAGAAAACTATTGTTTTAATGGGAAAATCTTATTAAAACACGTCTTATTAAACCAATGGTCGTACCATTGACGATTTAATGGGATACATTTCTCTGAGTGAAGTGATAGTGGATCCCAGGTATACAAAGTCTTTAACTACTTCGAAGTTATATGTGTCCATCGTGACGTTTTGTCCGAGTCGCCGATGTTGAGGGTCCTTTCTCGTTGACAGCATACACTTCGTTTTGTCCTCATTAACAGCCAAACCCATTTTCGCCGCCTCTGTTTCGATGCTTGCAAATGCACCACTGACAGCTCACCGCGTTCTCCCAATAATGTCAAAATCATCAGCGTAGGCAAGTAGTTGAACGGACTTTTGAAAAATTGTACCTCTGAACGATGTTAAAGAACGATGATAGCGCGTCGCCTTGTCTCAAACCCTTTTCGACATCAAATGGCTCGGTGGTGTTCTTGCCGACTTTGACGGAGCAGCGAGATTTTTACTTAGTCATCCTGCACAAACGGACGAGACGGACTTAATATCTTCTTTTAAAAAAACCCACTCGAAAGAAACGACATAAATTTACTTGGAGATGTGAAAAATACTTTTGTTCATTGCTATTAGGTCCAAACCGACAACTGAACAGTGATGTCAACCAAATATGTTTCTTCGTTCATGGACATGTTGAGCTGTATGCTTCGTTGAGTGGCCTGATGGGGGTTGCTCTTTCAAAAAGCCTATTCTATCTATGTGCCCCATGTATCAATATGCCCCATCTCCCCCTGTATTGAATTTTAAGTCAGACGTACATTCGATCAGCTTTGTTTCCCTTTCAATTCAATATCATGTTGAGCGCAAAAAGAAAAAAAAAAAAAAAAAAAAAAAAATATTATAATACAGCCCTTGCATAACGGTCCTCTGTTATTTCACGTAATTACTTTATAAAACATTAATTTTACTCCTCTGTATTTTTCCAGAGAAACTCATCACCCGCCATAGGTAAATATACTCTCGATAAAATCCGTTGTCCTATACGTACACAATGATAGTAAAAATTCGATTGATAAAAAAAAATCCAAAATAAAACGCATCCCGCGAGAAAAAATACAATTTTTTCACTGGGTGTTTAAATAATTAATCATCATTTGCAAAATCATCGCTTGAGTGCGAGTTTAAATGACGCACAAAAAATTAATGATGAGGAACCAAAACCAACCAAAACCCGAGAGCGAGAAAGACAAACAGTGTATTTTTATGTATGATTTTTTATTTTTGCAACATCAAATTGTAGTATTCCGATTTCCTTTGCGTCCGTGAATTAATCTCCCAATCACATCCTGAGCCTGATGCAGATGCTTTTTATTAATACGCTCCATTGCCTCCCACAATTTTTTTGAGCGCAAGTAGTAAATTATTTCTGTAGGTGTACAGTGGTTGGAAAGAGTGGCCACATTTATTTTTTATTTTTTTATATTATTGAATTCATTTGTAAATTATTAACAATCACATTATTTAAAATTAAGATCATTCGCAAATAATAAATTATCCCCGTATAACAGTGTTAATTCGAATAAATACAAGAATCACATGATGTTCGCATGCAAACACACAAAAAGGATACCCTTGTCGATGTTGGCCACACCGCGAGAGAGTGTACAATGCTGTTGGGTTGTACGAGGTCTGCGGTTATTTTCAATTCGATATTGTAAAATTGGCACAATTAAATTTATCGAAAGTGTACTCTGGGTCTGGGTGTATATATTTTATTCAACTGAGTTATTCGATACCAGAAAAAAAAAATTGGAAGGGTGACTGCACCGCGACAACATAAAAACAGTTTGCAACACTACGAGTGGGTATATACTGGAGAGAGTGCAAAAAAAACTGCAGGAACCAATAAAATCAAAATTAAATTCATTCCTTCCTCCGACACCACATAATGTGCGGTGTCTGTGTGGTTTTTTAATGCACAAAAAATATGAAAGTGCATTTTTGTGTATTAAATTGAAGTGAACTGCAACTGCTGTGGTGGATCAGGATCAGATTCGGGTTGTCTATGGGACACGCACTCTTTGTAAAATGATTTTAATTGAGTGATTCCGGGACGACTTCGCTTTTATGCTTCTGTCTGACAAGAACATACCACAATTTAGTGTCAATCGAATTTGGAACTGTTTTTAAAGACTCTTAGTGGGTTGGCGAGACAGGGGGAACGTGCACCTGCCACACATTTAGATCAATGTAGATCCATTGTGATGTCATCGGGTTTCTAATAACCCCCATACTGTGGAAACCTATGAAACCGAGTAGTCAAGCCATTCCGAGGATAGTACAAATTTATGTAAGTCTTTTATCGACTTCTCAGAGAGGTCTTCTAAGTCTTCGAAAAAGTTACGTCCAAGAATTCTGTATCTGAGGTGACAGAGTGCCGGGCAGTGGCAAAGAAAGTGTGGAGTGTCCTCATGCACATCCTCGTCACCGCATCCTCTGCACAGGGCGTCAGTATTGCTTCCCATTTTCTTGATGTGATATTTCAGCATGTTTAAAGACTTTAACATAATAACTGCTTCTTGAAATCCTGACTCGTATGAGTTTTTTTTAAACCACTTGGCCTACTTCCATATGCAAATCTGGAAAAGGTGTAGCAGTGAAACATCAGTTAGTTACTATTCCAAATCGGACTGTATCTTGATGGGTTTTGGGTGATTTTTTTCAGTCTCACGTTTAATAGATGACTCACGACTTTAAGGTCTCCAAGGGAACGTGATAATTTTTTTTTTCCATTATATACCCCTTCAAAAGCTAACCTAACTTCTGCTATGGTAGCCAGCAGTAGCAACACAAAAACCATTCAGGACTTTGTCGTCATTTATATTCATAAAAGACTTTGTGTATTGCTTCGGTTTCTGGCAAAGAACTTTTAAGCAGAAAACAATTTTTACTTCATTAAGATTTTAAGATTAGAGTTGGATGACCAAAGCACTTGTTCCCTCCGTCTACTGGCTAAAAAACGACTGTGAAATATCAATCGCCATCGACTTTGATTCGATTTTACGCTGCCCTTTTAAACACAGACCAGCGTTGCCACTTTAGGAATATTTTTTGACAGTAGTTTCTCTAAAAAAATTCAGTGGATTACTTTTTTTTTGTAGTAGATAACAAAAATAATGTAAACAATATAAAATGAACAAAAACGAGTATTTAAACAAAACAGAAAAAAATTAATTATTTTGTTGTTTATTTGTATATTTGTCTCTGCTAAATTTGATACATTTTCTTGATCAAGATGTGCATACAAAGATACTACAAAATGCAATAGACTTAATTTTTTGACAGTAGATTTAAATTTTGGAAAACATGCAGTAGATCTACTGCAATTGCAGAAAAGTGACAACGATGTCCAGATTTGTTACGCTTTAATTCTGACCTTTTTTTATTTTCAATTCTGTGTAGGCACATGCATAATGCAAATGCACTGGCTAACATCAGTGCTGCCAGGTAGTTATAACCACAGGGAGATGTAAACCTGAACAAAAAACGCTAAATTACACAAAAAAAAAAAAAACATCATTGGTACATTTCGCACCAGTATACTGATATTCTGACATATTTTAATAAGTTATAAAGTACTTTTTATGTTAAATCTTATCTTATACCTTTAAACGAGCTAATCTTGTATGTATATATATTTCCGTGATCTTGAAAACGGCTCTAACGATTTCGCTGAAATTTGGTATATGGGGGTTTTCGGGGGTAAGCAATTGATCTAGATTAGTCTTATGTTTGGGAAAACGCGTGTTTTCGAGTTTTCATGCGTTTTGAGCTTATTTTTCTGACTTTACTGCCTTTTACTCGCCATTACACAAACAATTCTTAATCAATGCAAACAAAAAAAATACGTAGGAGAGCCAACGCTTTAATAGTTATTTCAAGCCATCAATCAGCTTTCTATGTCCTCTAGAAGCTGAGCTACAACCTAAAATCTAACACGAAAAAAATAAATTTATTTTCTCAAATCGAATATTATCAGCAGCCGCGGTTCTTGATCGTTGTTCTGCTTTGGGGTGGTTTTGTGGCGCACATCGCACAAGCACGTTCATATGAAAAAAAAAAACAGCGACAATGTCTTTCTGAGGAAATGCGCAGATGGATGATGACGTGTGGTGTGGTGATGGACGGATGGTGGATGGTGGTGTATAAATTGAGTTCAAGATTTTTCATTTAATGGTTGTTATAGTGAATACGTGGCACTCGAACGCATGGGCGTAGTATACCTGTTACAGGCCAGCGCGACCGTTAGCAAAGAGTAGCGTCCTCATTATTTCATTTACTTGTTTTAGTTTGATTTGATAATACACATATAATTTAATAGGGTAGTATTTTTGAAGTGAAACTTCTAATGCGACTTCCAACATTTCGTATCATACTTTAGTTATCAGTACCTGGGCGACCAATTGTAATTTCAAAAACAATACAAATTAAAAAAAATAAATAAACTTGAACATATAAAAAAAAAAAAGAAAAGTAAGTCACCGAGCGGGATTCGAACTCGTAACACTCGTTTCTTGCCGTCCGCGTCATAGTAAAAGGAAAGAAGTAAGACATCTACCGGCATTTAGGCGACATACATTTTTTTATACCTATGTTCATGTTTAAATATATATAGGTATTTTTTAATTTGTATTGTTTTTAAAACTACAATAAATAGTAATAACCGAGCAAAGCTCGGTCACCCAGATATTAAATAAATAAATAAATAAATAGTTGGCGCAACAGGTCCGGAGGGACCCTAGGCCTAGCTTCTCACAACCATTCGTTTTGTGTGAGTTTTTAATTTTTGGAACGAATGAAAGGGATCTACAATTTTTATGCCGACTCCAAACGGCTAATTGAGAAGCTCTTTGAAGACATTTATACCTCAGTTTGTCAGACGTTCGCGAGAGGTAGCGCAGTGGAAAAAAAACATAAGTTGGAAGTTTGGGTTTTTGCGGGATTCGAACCTTATACCCCTCGCTTAGTAGTCCAACACACTAACACTAAGCCACTGCTACTACTTTTTATGCTAGGAAATTTTAAAAGATTCAACTCTCAAAATTTATATGCTTAGACTTGGTGAAAAATCAATCAAACAGTGCGTCTATATCATAGGGAAATGCATTTTGTTCGTCTTTTTACAAATAATCTTCCATTTTTTGCAAAAGGCTACAAAATTTGCACCCTAACCAGAGTTTCAGATGAATTTTACGACGCTGCTTGGTCAAAGTGTAACACCAATGTCCAATATATTGAAATAAATTATCACCAAAAATTGTTTATGCACGCTAAACTGTTAAAAAAACACCAAATCTAGCTCTGAAAGGGCTACACTGGCAGCACTGGCTAACATTACAGTTGCATGTGTGTAGCACGTTTGAAGTTACAAACAAAATATGTGATTTGTACAGAATGATGAATAAATCCAATACGATATTTTGTGGGTTTATATATAGATTTCGAGAGATATTCGAATCAGATCAACATTGTCGGTTCTCTTTTCGTCTCTCTACCACTATAAATCTTACCCAGAGAGACTTTCTGGATTTCTCCAGAGTTCTTTTCTGAGCTCAATTCGTAGTGTTAATGCTAGCATCTATTTATGGGATATCTGTTTCATCGATTGGGTCTCGACCCAATGATGTCCCAAGATCCTCATTCTCTTGCCAGCCAACGCCGGACATTGACACAGTATATGTACCGCTGTCTCAGGTTCCTCCAGGCATAGTTTACAGGTATCATCCTCTCTAAGGCCCATCTTCCTTAAGTGATGCCCGAAATTACCATGTCCTGTTAACAAAGCCACCACTCATTTCAATGTTCCTCGACTCATGCTTAGAACCCTTCTTTGAGTGGAGCAGGTCGGCCACTTAGTTGCCATTTTAGCCTGTCTACATTGTTCCACTTTGTCAGGTGTTCTGCCGTGATCCATTTGTGAATCAGCTGTTCTACCATTCCTTTGAAAAAAAATTTTTGTGGGTAAGAATGTAAGTAATTATTGTATGCATTGGGATGGCTGTAACAGTTTCGTATTCATGCCAAAAATGTGGGAGAAAAGTCAGCTCTAAAATAAATGGGCGGAACTTCATATTTCGGTCCGATTTTTGGTAGTCGTTTGAGCGCCTAAATTTGTTTTGAACGGATTTTGTAGATTGTGTACTTTCAGTGTATGGGGACGTAAAGGTACCTATCTAATTCAGTAAGTCTGACAGCTTGCTGACTTGATGTCTCACCGTTTAGATTTTCCTAGATCGGTCAACATGAACGTGAATAGCCTTTTCATTTGACGTTTATTGAGGGGTACTACCCGACGAATCTAGTCAAGAAATCCGTGACTCAGTACTAAGTTGCGGTTCGCGTATGTTGTTGACGTGAAAAGTGATGTTACCTATCAATCTAGTTTTTTTCGTTCAAGTTAGTCCAGAAGAATCTGTAGTCGGTTTTTGTAGTACATTTACACGTCACACCGCACCTAATTTCATCGTTTCGGCTAAATTCAACACTTCAGGCAAAATGTCAAGAATTTCGCCATTTATTTTCCAACATTTCCATGAACTCAGCGAAATGTTGAATTTCATCGCAGCATTGTAAGTCTGTCAAATCGAACTCGCATTCCGCACGTCATTTGACAAAACAAAAAAAAAACAAAAAAAAAACAGCTGTCAACAAATCATCGATAACTTTTTTCCGTTTATGGACGGGAAGCCGACAAATCTAGTCGAGAAAATCCTGTTTGCATACTCAGTTGACATTTCGAAGAGTCAAATTTAAAATAAACAGAGAATTCTGAAGAGTCGAAAAAAGGGCCGGTGAGAGAAAAAGGTGTCATTTCTAAAGCTTCTGCTACTTTCGAATTTTCGAACGATATTTAACAACCATTAGTTCGCATAACAGTGTAATAGTGTTGTGGCAACCGTGTTACATTTTAAATGTATACTTATTTGAAAATAACAGTTTTTGAAAAAAAAAATTGAAGGGCTTTTCGGAATAAAAAAGGGCAAAATCAAACAAAGGTAACGCTGACCGCGAGAATACAAAAACAATTCAAGTTGCTGAGTCAACGCTTTCGGATTCTTAGTCATGACGAACTAAGTTGACGTTTTACATAAACTAGGTATCCGAACGTCCCCATTATTTCATTCTTTAGGTTCAACCACATCTGATATCTAAACAGAAAAAAAGATCAGTAATCAATTCTGAAACTAGCTGTCATTTGAAATGTTAAAGTTTGTGGAAACGCAAAAGTGGATTTCGAATTTCGAATTTTGTCCCGAAATGTTGAATTTAGGTGCGGCGTAAATCTAAATACCTACGATTAAGTTAACTAGATTTTTTAATGTGCCCTATCTCATATCATATACGACATTTTGTGAAATATCGTCTCCTGTCGTTGTGATTGTTCACAGTTGTAGTTGATAGCGGTTGACGCATATTCTCAACTAGCTAACCCGTGCTCGCCCTGCAAAAATGTTCTCCACTGAACGCTGGGAAAATCCAACGATCTAGCTTGAATCGAACATTTTACTTTTTTGAATTATTCTATACAGTTTATAGTATATTGCTTATTATTCGACTTCAGGATAACATATAAAGATGATTTTTCGCTTAAAGTCTTTACACATAATTGAAAAAAAAAATCTTATTTCATTTGAATGCGTCATTCCAAAGCTAGGAGCTATAAGTCATTCAAGAATTACAACTTTTCTTAGATATCAACTTAGATTTCCGGTTCCGGACAGCGGATAGTTGTAATACATATTCTGTAATCTAATCTCGACAATTTTCAATGCAACTGTGAACACCGGAATCAATTTCGTGCAGTACTTTTTTAATATATTCCGAACAAACACCTTACAGCCGAATAAAAGTTACAGTTTTACAATAGTAAGGTAGAGGTAACAATCCTCCCTAAATCCCTTATACACCCATTCTCACCTTTTAACATTTTCTTTCAAAACAACATTTTGCTCCAAACTCCATTAACAAATACCATTTCCTCAGCATTCACTTTTTTGTTGTTTTGCTGTAAATCTGTGTTTTTCTTTTTAAACATCTGTCGTAAGCCGAATTATCCTCTTAAAATCCTTTTCAAAAAAAACACTCTTCCATATTTTTTCCACAGAAAAGAAGAAAACTAAAACGACTGCCTAATTGTCACCTCCCTATGACAACAAAAAAATAAATCCGATAAGAAAAAAATTCCAAAGCCTTAAAGACTTACAATTACAAAAAACAAGGACACATCAAGGGTTTGTAAGCAGCGCGCTTCTGAAGTAAACATACCATCGGCAAAATCACGATACCATCAACAGAATTATCTGTTACATGGAAAAGCCACAATACCCTAGTCAGCTTTTCGTCCCGTGTCGCAATTCAATTAATTGTGGTTCTCCAACTTATTTCAAGGACACTTCATGGATCCTAACGAGAATCGTCCCCAAAAAGAAATACAAAAAAATAATAATAATAATAATAATCCCGTCAACAAGAGGAGAAGAAAACAAATAGAGAAAAATCGTTTCCTTTTTGAAATCTATTTTCCGCCTTGATATCTCTCGCACTCTAATCGCAAGATCTTTGTTTTTGGTCCTCAAGCCCATAGAGAAGGACTACCGGTCCCTATTTTGCCGCGGGGTGTTTTTTTTAAAGAGGATTTTTTTCCTGACATCTAGTTGTTTACGATGAATTACAACCCTGCAGAACGAATTTATGGTCCTTTTCTTGTCCTAAATATTCGCTGTTTAATTTTTTGTTCGTGTTGTCTTTTATATTATTGTTGTAAGAATATCTCAAATGAATTGCCTATTGTGCTTATTTGTTGTGTTTCCTTTTTTTGTTCTGTTAACCTGGCTATATTATGTATAATTGCTGGCAAGTTATTTTTATTGTGCATCTCTCTATTTAGATAAACATTTGGAGGATTTATTCATCCAAGGATGAGGGTGTTTCTTTTCCTCGCAGTTTTTGTTGCCGGTAGTGTAATTTTTTTCGAAATTAGGTCGAAATTGTAGCCCTTGTCCCAGCCAGATACTTGACCATGGCGATGCAAAAATCATCATCATACCATCCCCTAAGGTAGGCAGGTAATGATGCGAACGCAACGCTTTTCTCGGCGGCAATAATGAAAAACTTAACATTGAGAATGAAGAGATGTAGCAGAGATGGTATGTGGTACACTTCTGCATGAGTGCAGATTGTGCTTATTCGTGTTAAATGAAGCGTTAGCAACTCCAAGGTAATGGGACTTGCACGAAGGGGAGATTCGAAGCAATTAGCAAATTTATTTTGGGGGGAACTCGAAAGCACAAGAGCCCTAGGGTAGGCATGCATTTTTTTTTGGTTTCTTGCTATACAAATGATGGAACCTATTTGCCTTAGGCTCTGCAGGTGGTCAGCAATTAGCGATGCGCATGAACCGTACTGCGGGAATTCGTTTACATGACTCTCTTACAAAAAATGCACATTTTGTGGGAATCTCTCATTCGTATGTGCGGGTGGCGTTCAGGTGGGGAGAAGGGAGACGTTCGGCTTTCAAAAGGAATTCTGAGAGGTGGAATGCCAAATATGGTCCTCTTTTGGTATACCATAAACGGACCTAAAATGTCGAACACACAACTTAAATTATAATTTCCTTCACTTACTTCCAGCTATTCTGATGTTTCTCCAACTAACATGATTGTTTGTTATGGCTGCGGGCTGCCACTCAAAAAACGACAACCTCTTTGACAAGCTTGGGTAGCAATTGCTTCGGTGTCATATGAGGAGTGAAAGTTGCGACCGAATCAGTTCTCTAAGTTGAATATTTTTATGATATTTGGAGCTCGGCGCCAAAATATTCACCCATTTTAGACATTCAGTTCGATTCATAGGGAACTCTGCATAAACTTTGATCGCACAACAGCTGACACTCATTAATCAAGTCGCTGACTTATGCTTTTTCTATAGATTACTTTTTTTCTCAAATATTTAGAGAGAAATTACCAGAACACCCTAAAAGACAGGCACTCGATGCTCAGCGCCTGTAAGAAAAATTCGAACTAGATCGCTAAATAATCAGCGTCATTAAAAAGTAAAAACCTGTTTATGCTTCTATTTAGTTCTCCGTAAAATTGGAAATTTGTTTGGATAATGTTAGTTTTTGGATCTCGAATTTGAGAAGTGGCAATAATAAAGCTTATACCTGACGTGGACTTGGATTGCAATAGGTGAGCCAACCAGTTTTGACAGAGTACTGAACTTGCACTGATAACTGAAACCTATCTTCCAGCGACTATCAATCTTACACGGTTAACAATATGGAGGTGTTTTTTATACTTCCGCATTATTACAGGTTTATTTGCAATACAAAAAAAAATTATTTTCTATATTTCCAATTTAATAAAGTTTTTTTTTTTGTATTATTTTTACATTCAAATTTAATAAGTGTTTCATTAAAATGCTCATCTTAATACACATTTTCTAAACTTCAATCCTGACAAATTAAAATCCAGTATTTTGTCCGGTATGCAGTATGCCTAGTAGAAAAGGAAATCATTGCCATATTTACCTATGTTATTGTTTATTTTATGCTTGTTAATAAAAACGGCTTAGATTTTTTAATCTTTTCATACGAAAATAAAGCAAAATTTCACTCAATTTAGGGAAAAACTAATACTTTTGCTTTTAAATTAATGGAAAAAAAGGTCAACAAACACTGGGTGAAAGCATTATATTTTAATCTGCAGTTTATTTCATTCGAATACAAATGTATTAAAAATTTAATTTTCCATATAAATAAGGGTTTAGTTTAAATAATTTTGCATTGAAACCCATCTCTATCTTTATTAAAATGTAATATTTCAGACATATTTTGTAATGGTAGACATTATTTAAAATTAATAAACCTGTTATTAGTTGCATTTGAAAGTATGCAAAATATTAAACTTTAATTTCTTCTCGGCGTTGACTTATATTAAACCCCAAAAATATAAATTTAACGCCAGCTGAAGTAGGCGCAGTGGCTTAGTGGTTAGTGTGTTGGACTACTACGCTAGGGGTCGAGGTTCGAATCCCGCAAAAACCCAATTTCCAACTTTTGGTTTTTTTTGCCACCTCTCGCGAACGTCTGACAAACATCCGAGAGTATGACTGTCTTGAAAGAGCTTCTCAATTAGCCGTTTGGAGTCGGCATAAAATTGTAGATCCCTTCCATTCGTTCCAAAAATGAAAACTCACACAAAACGAATGGTTGTGAGAAGCTAGGCCTAGGGTCCCTCCGGACCTGTTGCGCCAACTATTTATTTTTTTTATTTTATTTTTAATCGTCATTTTGCTGGCCCAAGGTTTTTTTTTTTTCAAAGTCAGAACTAGGAAATAATTTAATAAATGAAACGACAACACTATCACTGTCGGAGCGATATTGACAGCGCTATCCTGACGATTCGGGACTATAACTATAAATAAAATATTCAGCCCTATTGCGAAGATCAACTATCAATCGGTTGACGATTGACAAATTTATCAATTAAAATTGACGAAAAACGATTGATAAAAATATAACCTATTGTGAACATAACGCCAAAAGTAAAGTTATTGTGAATGAAAACTCAACTTTGACAGTTCTAAAATATTTTTTATTTGAAGAGTGAGTGTTAAGATTTTTGCAAACAATTTAATTAAACAATAATTACGAGTGTTAAATCTGTGAATTTTATTGAAAACCATGTCATCGGTGGAATTATTTTTTGATGATGACGAAGACGAGACAGAGTACGCGGAATTGGCTGCAATACGGAGGAGTTAATTTCAGCTCAGTAGCTAATTTCATTTCCAAAGAATGCTTTTGAGTTGCATTCGTTGATTTTTGGAAGATATTGAACACAAACTTAAACCGATTAATAATTAATTGCAGCTCTGCTTGGTCTTGCGCAGTCCACAGCAACAACAGTGTCCCTTATTCTAAGTGAACTGCTAAACGCGTTATGGAAAATTACATGTGCCCAAAATAGATAAAATTCAATAGGATCATTACACATAGGAAGGAAAACGAATGGCAATATGTATATCTATGTATATATACTCAGCCCTTAAAAAATAACAACAATAACAATTAAAAACGTTTATGTTCAACATTTTCTTTTAAGAGTCGTACTTATCAACACCGAAATTGCGATTGATAGAAAAATTGACAACTACCAATAAAATTGTTCAAGATTGACATTCACAATACCGATTTGTCAACCGACAATTGCTGCACGTTCACAGTCGATCAACACTTAATTGATAATTGATCTTCGCAATACCATTTAAAGAAATTTATTGATAAGTATCAACTATCAATTATTGATAGTTGATCTTCGCAATAGGGGTGATTACTATACAAAAGAAGGTCATTCCATTTATTTATTTTCTCAAAACAAATCAGTTTAATGTTATCGCAAGTGTTAAATATGTATTTTTTAAGGGACAGTCCGAGGTCTTAACCTTCCTGTTCGACAAGAAATCAAATTTCCGCGTCCCCCTTGGTATGAAAATTCACTTGCACTACTTCATTGCCGTTTGGTCCCTTTTTGAGTCTCAAGACCCTTGGCCCCCACTTTCTTAAAAATGATCAAAATGTTCCATTTTTCAGTTTAAGTAAGATTTTATTTTTATTGAACAAAAACATATGAAAATAAGTGTTTCGTAATGAATATATTTTTTTCTAAATAAACGCCTTTGCTGCTCTGTATTTTTTTTGTTGTCATATTAGTATTTTGTGTGGAAGCCTCTTTTTTTGGCTTTGGCCCCTTTTTAGTCCTCTTTCAGACATTTTCCAGCGGCAACACCTTCTCAGTAGGCACAAGGGCTGACCACTCAATGTTCCAAGTCTTATCGTTTCATAGCAGCAAGTGTTAGTTACTTATCTAAATAGTAAAACCCAATCAGTTACATATTAAACAATAGAAACATCCGCAAAATGCACATTTTCCAGCCGATTACACAACCATTTAGTAGGAAGGCCCTTTATCTATATAAAACACTCCTACTTCAGCTCATTGTAATCCAATAACAATGGGTACCAAGAAGATTCAACGTCGACACAACACACCGATCGATGAGATAATTTCTTATCCTTTATTAGGAAATTGATGCTCCTGCATCCCTTCGACAAACTTTGCGCTTCAAAATTCATCAAACAATACAATAGAATCTCTTCTGCACGAGTCAGGCAAACATTCACACAAATTCACACAAACACCAGCCACATAAAATTGGAAAACGGATATACTCGAATGGATCCTTTATTGAATGGTGTGAGATCTGATTGATAGATGTGATGAGTGAGACACTTTTTTGCTACTGCTTCTGCAGCAAAAAGAAAAAATTCTAAAGCAAATATTTTGATATGCTATGATTCAAAGAGGATATAAAGTATCCTACATTACGCTTCGCTATATCCTTTTGCTTGTGTGCGCCGAAAATGCTCATTCTCTGAACCGCGCACTACTCACTGCTCCGCAGTCCGCACACCGCACTCCTTGCGCGTCGTTTCTTTTATTATACTCTCAATTGCAATGGCAAGAAAAGATTGAGATACCTTTGGGAGTTCATTTCGAGGAGTGGATCATGGATGATGATACAGCTACTACTATAAACTCGCCTACACACTGGTATATTCGCTTTGATATCGCCTTGCTTCCGACGTCGACGTCGTTGGTATAATATACCGTATAATACATTTCTACTTCTTTTGCTGTTGCTGGTGCTGGCAAATCCTTTGTGTGCCATTGTTGAAAATTGAATTTCAAATAATTTCGTATTCTTCTTGGATGAATTGGAAGCAAGCAGAGAAAAAGCGAAAAATAAAATCCGCAGCGCGATAAAGGATCTCAGCGAAAGAGGAACCATTGATATGGGAGGCTTTTGGTATAGGGCAACAACAAACATAAGAAAAGAAGAGGAAAAACATTTTAATCGTTTATTTATTAATATTTTATTAGCCACATTGAGCGTATTTGGGTTCGCTAGCTGGCTATACAAATGGAGAGGCTGCGGGAAATGAAATAAAACGAAACAACACAATGAGTAGAGAGTTTGTAGTCACTTGAGACTTGCAATTGAACCAGGGATGCAAGGAAAGCATTCTGTTTTGTTTATGCGCGGTAAGGACCACCGCTATTGGGAATAAATAACTGAATTCATATTGAATGAGGCTACATGATTCGACTTCATTTATGCTTTCGAACAACACAGTCGGTTGGACTTTGAAAAGAGCAAATCAAGAAAAGGCGGCCAGGAGAGGGCAAGTGATCAAGTGTATCCTGCAGACTTCACCAGATACCGATAGTGATTCCAGATCGATTTTGGCGCTTTTTCAATGAAAAATTGGAAAACGAGGGAGACGAGGGAAAAGCGAAAAGCGAAAAAAGTCGGAAAATTTCTGTAACACATAAATTGCTTAGAAGTAAAATTAAACGCGCTTTCAGGAGAAAAAAAAAATTCCAAAGTTACTTTCATACTAAATACAAAGACAACAGTCAATCGAACGTCTACAGAAGAATGTTTGTCTATCCGAATGTAGTCACCTATCCTTACTATAATAAAACTGTAACTTTTATTAAGACTGTATGGTGTTTGTTTCATTGTGAGCGCATACGCAGACGATGTCGCCATCCTCGTTCCAGGTAAATTCACTCCAGTTCTCAGCGAAAGACTTAGTTACGCACTCCTACTTGTTAATAACTGGGTTACGGGCCGTGGACTTGGAGTGAACCCATCGAAGACGGAAATACTACTGT
Source organism: Cheilosia urbana (assembly GCA_946477585.1). NCBI lineage: Eukaryota > Metazoa > Arthropoda > Insecta > Diptera > Syrphidae > Cheilosia > Cheilosia urbana. Next base: position 17,372,503 of record OX297855.1, on the reverse strand, counting down.
TTACGAGAAGAAGGTCGGTCCCCGCCTTCAATCCCCCAAGGATGGGGGGGGTCGATCTGAAAATCTCAAAGACAGCAAGATATCTGGGCGTAATCTTAGATTCCAAGCTCAGCTGGAAGGAAAATATAGAGGATCGCATCAAGAAAGCATACGTGGCACTTTATGCCTGTAGAAGAGCATTCGGTAATACATGGGGATTCAGGCCGCAAGTGGTGCACTGGCTATACACAGCTATAGTGCGGCCCATCCTAACATATGGTACAGCAGTGTGGTGGAAGGCCACAGAAAAGAAATACCATCTTTTGAGCCTCACCAAAATACAAAGGGCGGCATGCATTGGGATAACGGGTTCTTTAAGGACCACTCCCACAGCAGCTATGGAGGTGATGCTAAACCTCACCCCTCTGGACATCTACTGCAGCAGCAAGGCGGTTAAAACCGCGATCAGGCTTAGAGAGTCTGGATTATGGTCATCCAAACCCTACGGGCATGCCTCCATTGAGTTCCAATGGAGTGCGGCAAAAGAGAGGGGGACTACTGACTACCTACCCCCCACTCTCGTTTTTGACAGGAGATTCTCTACTAGAATTCCAAACAGAAGCGACTGGGACAACAAAGTAGTGACAATAGAAGATGAGCTAGCCCTATATACTGACGGTTCAAAGATGGATATCGGTGCAGGCGCGGGAATCTTCAGCGAAGCACTGGACTTGCGAGAATCTTTCAGAATCAGCGATGATTGCAGTGTATTCCAAGCAGAGGTAGCCGCTATCACCCAAGCGGCGAAGAACCTAAAGAGACGACACGTCGTCGGCAAACAAATCACCATCTACTCTGACAGCCAAGCGGCCATAAAAGCCATGGAGTCAGTCGTGGTGAAGTCAAGAGCAGTAAGTCACTGCAAGATTAATCTGGACGAAATATCACGAGCCAACGAGGTGACCCTATGCTGGGTACCAGGGCATATGGATATTCCGGGTAATGAACAGGCGGATGAGCTTGCAAGAAACGGGTCGAAAATGCATGCATCTATGGCCCTCAAATCAGTAAGAACTCCGCTAAGTACGCTTGTAAGGAAGATTGACATTGAATCCTGGAGTAGAACTAACCTACGATGGACCAATCTCATTACCTGCAGGCATACTAAAGAACTATGGCCAGAGGTGAACAAAAAGAGATCTAAACATATGATCGGACTAAGCCGCAAAGACATTCGCATACTCACGGGGGTCATTACTGGACACTGTGCGATAGGCGTACATGCGGAACGGCTGGGGATACTGCATAATGACTTTTGCAGAAGCTGTAGGGACGTAGAAGAAATAGAATCTGTTCGCCACCTACTTTGCGAATGCCCAGCCCTTAAAAACAGTAGACACAGAATTCTCAATAGTTACTTCTTCGATGACCTAGAGGATCTGAAGAATGTTGATCTCAAAGTACTCCTGAGATTCATACTTAAATCTGGGTGGTTCTAGGAGATAGACAGACTTCTTATCAGTAGTCACTAACTCGTAGGAAGAACTAGAGGATCAGGTTACAACGGAGCTTTAAGAACCCATGAGATTCATACTAAATCTATGTGTCACCAATACAAATTGGTATATTTCTTTTTTCTCGACAGGCTACACTGGATGGTTCCCGTAATTGGACACAATGGACCCAACTGATGGTCTAAGTGAAGTTGTGGCAACCGCCTCAAGAGCATCCATTTACCTACCATGGTGTTTGTTCGGAATAGCTTATAAAAGTGCTGCACGAAATTGATTCCGGTTTTTACAGTTGCATTTAAAATTGTCGAGATTAGATTACAGGATATGTTTTACCATTATCCGCTGTCCGGAAGCGGAAATATAAGCTGATATTTAAGAAAAGTTGTAATTCTCGAATGCCTTCTAGCTCCTAGCTTTGGAATGACTCATCCAAATTAAATAGGATTTCTTTCAATATAAAGTTCAATTATGTACAAAGATTTTAAAACATACATCATCCTTGTACGTTATCCTGAAGTGGAACAAAATGCAATAAATAATAAATATTATACAATTCAAAAAAGTAAAATCTTCGATTGATGCTAGATCGTTGGATTTTCCCAGCGTTCAGTGGAGGAAGTTTTGTGTGTGTGTGTGTGTGCGAAGTGGAACTCTGGCGAAGCAAGGCGAGCATGGGTTATCTGAATCGAATAAATAGAAAAGGAAAAGGAAATCATTGTATCTGTATTTAAAATAAAGCTGCATCCGTAAGAACGCCTATAACTCGAGAACGGATCGTCCGATTTGAACTATCTTTTCTTTGTTGTGTTTGTCTACGCCTAAGGAAGGTTTATACGGTGAGAAAATTGGTAAATTTTAACAGGAAATTGGAAAATTCATAATAATTTATTTTCCTTACCTTTTGTACCTACTGGTTATTTTTTATTTTTTGATCCCAATATACCTACAGTGAGATCGTGTTTGTTAAAAGTTCTGATGGATTTCAAAGTTTTCTTTACGGAAACAATTGCTTGTGCTAATGCAAATGCATTTTGAATAATTTGGAAAACGTTGATTATTTAATTTTGATATCGCCAGTACTAAACTGTTAGGTACTACCGGCAAAATCAGACTAAAATTCGACAGGTAACAGTCTGCACTGTCAAAACGAAGCACTCTTGCTGATCGGGACTTTAGACAAGAAAGTTCCTTAGCACGGGCAAAACTGGGCTAGTTATATTTATATTTTTATGTTATCGGTTTGTTTCAAGCTTGTTTATAAAAATGGCTCACATTTGTTAATTTTTTTTATATGAAAATAAATGCAAACTTCACTTAGGGGACATTTTTTCCCAATTTTCTATTGCTTTTGCTCACTAAAAAGGGGAAAACAGTCTTCAAATTCTGGGATTACCGTGATCCCAAGTCGAATTTTGCAACTGCGCCCATTGAGAAATTATCGCTACATCTGTCAAGTACGCGAGAGTATTACTGAAAGAAAGCTTATGGACTCAACCGAAGATATAGCATAAATGTTTGATACCTTCCAACTTGCACAAAAATGTACCCTTATTTGCTACACAAAGGCCACTGCTATAACTGCTCATCGGGCTGTGATCCGTATCTAAGCTGTGCCTAGTCTTGGGGAGTTGCTTTCCGAAACATTAAGTGTAGATATAAATACAAGCGGCTCCACTGACCTGATCTTGAGGCTATTTTTACCGAGGATGACTTTCAGATGAAGTTCGGTCATAGTACGATATCAAAGGAGCACAAGTTTTTACCACAAAATGGACTAAGCACAGCCTCCACAAAATGTCAATAGACCGGGACCAAGTATGCACACATTCCAATTGAAAATATCGACTATGACCACTTTATTGTTCTTGCAGGGTCGGCATTCTGTGAGGCGAAAAGGTTCAAAGGTTTTCGTGCCCACGAGCGAATCCCCTTCTATAACAGAGAAAATCATCCATCCGCACGAAAACGTTTGAACTTTCAGAATGTTAATCCACGTTTCGATGTCCGTCGCAATGTGAAGATCTTTCAAACCAAGTGCGACCAGAAGAAAAGTTAGAATAAGGACTCTTTAGAACACCAGGAGTTGAAACAGTCTCTCGTCTAGGTAGATCCACCTACAACAGACGCTACCAAACTGTACTCCAAATATCAAAATTAAAGAGGTAGTTAAATCAAAGAGGTAACTTAATAAAGATGAAAATTCTGTTGTTTGAAAGCTTTACCGTATATTGGAAAAATACAGATAGCCAAAAGATGTGAACCTTACATGCAAAATCTCTCAAATACAAAACAACGACGAATGAGTGGTGAATGAGGTAAACCTATGGTTCTGCAAGCAGAAGAAGGCTCACACAGTTTTAAAGGTTAAAATTGTCAAAGAGTGCAATGATCTAATAAAGGTATAACTATGCAGATTTTAAGGGAAAGCCAAACGACTGGCGTTAAGACCCAAACGATTACAAAAATCAAAGTCACTGAAGCACAGGAATAAATAGATGTGTTTAAGGAACATTTTCATAAAGTGGTTAATGGCCGTAATGGCTTAGTGATGTTGGAGGAAGGGAACTAACGTCCCGTCAATGAGAAAATAGCTTTACAATATATATTGGCTTAACAAAATAAGTAAAAGAAATATAAGACCGGCGGTTCTGATGGTCTACCGACGTGGCGGGCTGTTCAACTCTATAGAGGTTATTTTTTGTATGGCCTACTAAGGCTCATGCACATAGTCAGCTAGTAGGTAGGGGTTGAGAAAGAGGCTATACCATCATATCTCCCCATCTAAAAATTACGAAACAATGTCTTGCAAGAACTTTCGAGGGAAATCAAAATAAACACATAAGTCGGTGCAGTAGGGCAATATAGAAACCTAGCTATAGCTGCTAAATTTCGAGGCATATCTCGGCTTAAGATCACATAATATAAGGTATCGTCCAACACCTTTCAGCATTCAGGAGTAGACCCACTTGTATGACTGAAACCTATCTATGAAGCTGGAAAATATCAACGATATTTTTTTTGAGTCAAGACCCATTCCATTTTATAGTCTTCAAGCTATTCATTCAGCTGAAATAGGAATCTTGGCAACTCGTATCCAGTGTTTGGGCGTTGATATAAAGCTCGGCGATGCAAGGTACATGAGATCCCGCAGGGTAGGTGTTAACCCAGAAGAAACTAGGTTTAATTAACTACTGATGTCTGCCGGCAAACCACTGCCACTGCCAATTCTACGCGATATGGACTTTTTTGGCTTTTAAAAAAAGGGCGACCTACCGCCATTAAAGTGGGAGACGACTAAGCGGGTACAATATTCTGTCTACAGAACACGTCGTTGCTGTGAAGAACTACCTTTAGAAACCGCTCTTACGCGGAATCGCAGATCATCATCTGCAGCAACTTGATCAGCTAGTTCTGCTTTATGGCTCCTAAGCATGAAGAGAGACTTGATACAACTAGGAGCTCCTTTGAAAGAAAAAATAGTTCAATGAATTTTGTCTCCACTTTGTGAAGGCGAATGAAAGACGCCGGTTTAAAACCAGCTGTGCGAAAATCTGGAAACAGTCTCAAAAGCTAAAAAACGGGGACTTTCATCTTCCACCTAAGATGGCCCCTTCCAGCGAATGTCCGCACTCAAGAGGATCTTCCATCAAATATGTAAAGCTGTTTCTAAAGTACGAAAGTCTGTAGGTTTAAACTCCACTCTACCCCATGAAAATGCACCGCGGTTTCGACGCATTAATGGATTCTAGCAACAATACACCTACGAAAAAGACCAACGGATAACTTTCTGTCAACACTGTACCCGGTCCGTATTACATGGCCATTTCCAACCCCCTCGAGTGTATATATGAATAGGTAATGCGGTTTGGATAAATTTTCATTTCGTGCATCCCATTTGAGACCATTTTCGTGTTTTTTTCCCCATCGATTCCGCTCGCACTGTTCTACCAAATAAATAATCCACAAATATATTATGTATTTCCAATTTGTTTTGCTCAATTTAACCGAAATGGCTGCAGCTCGCCGAAACCTTTTATCTTCAAATGAAACCATGTTTCAGGTTGGTTGGCGTATTCTTTTTTTTTTTTTTTTATTTATTATTTCAACATCACCCTCACTTAAAACCTCTTTGTAAGCCAATTAGTTGGCTCTTTTTATCAGGACCATCCTTAGGGCCCAGCCGAAAAAAAAAAAAAAAAAAAACAGAACCAACAACCACGGAACGTTTGTCTCGAGAAAACTTATCGAGGGATGAAATATTTCACAAAGAGGTTGTTGGTCAGGAGCACGTTATGGTCGAGGGAGACACGAAAAGAGATTGAAAACTTTTAATAGACCTTTTAGAAGTCTGCCATATAATGGGAACCAGAAAATTCTTCAGCCTCCAGGTTTACATAGTTATGCCAACGATGAATATCAAAGTGTGTTTGTTTACGGATACGGTCGGTTGTATTGTGTATGGGTGGGAAAGTTTACAAACCGTTTTTAAAGGTTCCAAAGTGATTTTGCAACAAATTTTGTCGTTCCAATAGTTATTGCCTAAAAAGGTCTCTGATGGTCTCCGATGGTAACAGCAACACCTGCAAAAGGTATTTATTTCATTAATGGTGGCGTGTAAGACAATGTTGGGGAGGATACATGCAAACTGACCCGAGAAAATTAGATAAGGTCATGCGTTATTGTTTGGGAATTTATTTTCGGGGCTTTAAAGTTGTTTCCGGTATCTTTGTTGGAGATGACCCGCATTGGGGGTTTTTTTTGGGGCGGGTGCGATTTTGTTGAGGTGTTCATAGAGGTGGGAGTATGGTCCCTTTTAAGGGTTTTAATTGAAAAAAATGGTTTCGGGGTTGTGGTGGTGTGGAGTGATTATGGTCTGAATTTGGAAACTAAAAACCGGTTCCTTATGAAACGATGGGTCTTTTATTTTTTGTTGTTTGGTGTATAGCTTCTTTAATTGTAAACTTTTATTGGAAGTTTCTAGCTTTCTATTACGACGTGGTTACGAATGTCTTTTTCGAAATGTGTTTGAACGTCTTCCTGCGAAACTATACAACTCTTCGAAAGCGTCCAAGATGCGGACAGATAGATGTTGCACTTAGGTTGTTGTTGTATATAGATCCCCTTAATTGTGTCCCAAGAAGAGCCCTCGTTTGCGTCAATGAGCAGTGGAGAAGAAGGTTCAACGAAGAACTACACGAATTGTTCTCATATACTCATATGTTGTCTTAGATGGCTACATGATTTATATGAACGGACACAAATGCTTCGGCCCAAAGTGTCTTGAGTTGAATTCAGTAGAAAAAGACTTCCCTTTAAGTGACGCGCACAAGTGGAATCACCAGGGAGTGCGCTACGCCTAAACCGATGGGAGGCTTTTTCGATGGTTGAGGTCCAGATTCACATTTAGTGAGTAAATAACTGGACTGTTCTTGCAGGATCTTTGATATCCATCTTATCTACACATTCTAGCCGTTTCACGTGCGACTGGTTCGCACTTTTGGATACAGATCAATGCCGCTGTAACAGTAAGACAAGGCCTTCAACTCCTTCCAATTTATATCTGTCCAACGACACATTTTGTCTTTGGCGAATATGTTGATGATATCCTTTTCTCGATGCAAGCGTATTATACACTTCGTAAGCAGTCAAATTAATATTTGTAATAACGCCACTCACAGTTCGCCGCGTTTTTTTTTTTATTTTGAATTCATTTTTACAGTCCGTAAAGTCAATATCATCGGCATGTTCAAAGAGTTGAGGGGACCTCCGAAACGAATTACCTCTAATGTAAGCTTGGGAGCTTCGCATAATTGATTCAACCCTGATATTGAGGTGGTTACATGATAGCGCCTTGTCTTTATTACTTTTCCACATCAAATAGCTCTTTGTATACGAAACAGCGAAATCGTTCCATCATCATTACACGATAGCATTTTCCAGAGCTGCTGAAACGTGTCGTGGCTTATTATAATAAATCGTCCTGCCGACTTTTAAACAATTTTAGTTTCGACATCAATTTTTAGCAGTTCAAAATGGCTGCATTTTCCATCTAAATTTTGCAAATGTTAGCTAATGTAAATTTTAAGTCGAGACTAAAATTTGTTATTAGTACGACCAAGGCCGTCTGAGACCATCCCGGGGCCCTTGAACGCACCATAATTTGGCGCCCTATTTGAAAGTAAAAAAAAAGGAATGATAAAACCGTTTTTACTGACTGTGTAATTGTCATTTTTGAGTTTTATTTCATCTAGTGGTTAGAGAGTCAAAAGGTCTGTTCCTTTACTTTTGTAGTAAGAATGGAAGAGACTGTCAAAATGGCAGTGGTGGGGATAAATTCTCTCACAGAGAGATATATTTACTTACGAAAATGTTAGGGAACGTTTTTGTAGTAATCTATGAGAAATGACAGAAACATAATTCAAATATTAAAAAAAGTGATACGAAAAGTCTTTAAAATATCTGATAAACTCGAGTAATTTGCTAATTTACTACGAAATGAGTTAATCGAATTTATTTTTGATGAATCCAAGTATCCTACGTATCCGTCGGAATGAAAAATTCTCCGCAACGCATACTCTTTCGGAGGCTCCCGCAACCAATTTCTGTCGAAGGATATCGGAACCTATAGCTGTCAAAAATTTAACCAAAAAATGCCCTTCATTGCACTTCAGCGTAATTCGCCGATATGCGTTACAAATTGTCGGAACAATTCTCCGAACAGTTATTCCGAAGAATACATCGCAGAAAAAATCCTCCGAATTATATAAAATCGGAGAATTTTCCGTTCCGACAGATACCTCGCTAGGGCCGTGTCCTTATTACAGCGAGGAAGAATTTCGTCGTCACTTTCAAAATGAATCTTGAGAAGAACATTTGATTTTATTTTTCCGCCTGTCTTAATACGCAACAAATCAAGATAAATGCAAGCATTTACATATGTCAAATAGAACGACAAATTTCAAATCAGCTTTTAATTGTAAGATGACTGACAGTTTTTTCACTTCTTACACCAAGAATTTTGTTGAGTAAAAATTCGTAAGATTCTCACTGGAGGGGAAATATCTTGCTCTCTTGATGACGCTCTCTTTTACGAATTTTTTGAGTTAAGGAACGACACTGACTAAAAATTCGTAAGAATTTGTAAGAATTAGTAAAAATTCGTAAGATTTAAAAGTAGAGGAACAGACCTAAACATAAATTAAAGTTAAAACAAGCAAACCATCATTTTGGTGTGAAACTTCTATTGGCCTGACTTGGGAGTAAAATCGACTCAAATGAGATAGAAATTCCGGGCCGACGGCAGAAATTGGCCTGTCGCAATTACTGCGCCAGCCGCGCCGCTCTCGACTCTTAAACGTTCTTAACCAATCAACCGATTTGAATGAAATTTTGTGAGTGTGTATGGTTGGTGGCAACTTGAAAGAAAATTGAAATTGAAATTAGGAATGTTGACGGTAATGCTTATTACAGCCCGACACAAAAGTTTAAGTGGTGGCGAAGTGCGGAACTGCATATTTCCTACATCACAATATCACAACTTCTGTTGAACTCGCCGTCGACAATGTCATGGCCGTAAAGTCGGTAACAAACCTTCCCATTTCAATTTTAGTTTTAGTTTAACTTAAGGGCCCGTGTGCCCTTATATGGTAAAGACGGTATAAGGGTGATGTGTATGGAGTTTCTGTGTTTTTACTAAGATTTTCCGAAGTGTGAAACGTTGATCTACAGTTGGCTTTTCGGGCCTTAATCTGCACAGGGTTACTGGCGAAAAGCTTTAGGCAACACACAAGTCCGACAAAATCTTACACACGACAGTCAGGATACTTATTTCCCTGATAGCTGAGTTTGATGGATGGGGTACCTTAAACTGAAAATACGTTCAATGAAAATACATATTTTACTTCCAACTACAAAATTTTAAAGATAAGCTGGTGCGTGCAAGTTTCTTACCAAACTCTAGCAGGCTAGTCGGACTCTAGTTTGGATATCACTATCCTCACTTCACGTGGGTCAAGTAAGCATTGATGTGCATCCTTTTGGAGTCCTCGTCTGATTTCCTTCATTTTTAGTTTTCATTTTTATTCATTTTTGAAAATTTAAAATGAAGATAATCAGGGATGAGGTCCTCGAGATCTTTTCCCGCTTTTTCAGATACTTTGGCTATTATTTCAGATATCACCCAAAAAGTTGTTATAATGTTGCTATTATCTGATGACGACAGAAACTTTCTTCGATTTAAATCTGCAGGCCTTGCCACTTCAAAATCGCAATTACTCAAATGGGCTTATCCAGAATACACCATTTAGTCCATAAAACTAAAGCATCCCAATCACAATAAAGGCCTCGATAAAACCTTTTACACTCCATATGGTTTTATATGGGTATTATGGCTCGCAGCGATTTTAAAACCCGTCCGCACTCCACTAAACGTCCGACGGATCCGGAAAATAAATTAAGTAGTAACCGAGCTCATGCATACTCATAATATCCATCAGATCTTAATACTTACTTCTTCGCCATAAATCCCAGGGTAATCGCGCTAATAATCATAAACCCTATGACCGTTGCAATCAAATCAAAATTAATAAAATCGCGCGCTCACTTCCCACTTGGATCCGTTCGGTACAATGGAATCAAATTTAGTTCCGCAAATTTATAGCAATATTCTTTATCGTCCGCAGTGTAGTTAAAACAAATCCTGTACACAATCTCGCAGGATTTTGATACATATATATATTTCAAAGGTCATTCGAACAGAAGCATAACCAAGGACGAGCGAGAAGCCCTTATTAACCCAAACTGCCCAGGCCGTTTTAATGGTTAACTATAATCCACATTAATTGTGTTTTATGTCCTCGCACGAGAGAGCATCCTGCGTGTGTACGAGGGTGATAACAAGCGGCACACACTATATATGCGGATAGTGACTAGAGGGTAGGTGGATAAACCAACAAAGGGAAGTCAAACACAAACTCGGCGTTAAACGCAACCGCCTGACATAACTCAACCGACGGGCGACGACTACGACGAAGGATAATAAAGGCGAGCACCTTAGTGCCAATAAAAATGGAAGATTTAATTCAATTAAATAGGTTTCCTTGCCGCTGGCCACCCTCGTTTAACTTTTATATCTGTTTATCTGTGGATCGGCAGGCATTGCCTCATAAGGCAATTTGACTAACCGCGCGATACCGTTCTCTGTATATCCTTTGGACCGCACCATCTATCCATATAGAGCAGCGACTCTATGCCATATAACTCAACTAGTTTAGTGCTGGCTTGTTCGACCAAATGGTGGTGGTGTGGTGGTGGTGGTGCGTTGTACGGATGTTAATGGCCTTTTACCTTCGCAATGAGTAGGTACCTATGCCTGTCCTGCTTCTTTCCTGAACCTTTGCCCGGAAAAGGGTCTGCCCTGCTCGGTGGTCTCTTGTTTCTGCTGGTTTAAGAATGTTTTCTGCTATATCCTCTGTGACGACGATGACCCTCTTTCTATTCAATTCCAGGAACGGCAACTCCCATTTCCCATATCTCAGGCTAGAGTGCGGGTGTGTGCAACTCCGTAATAAGGATATAAGACTCAATTTGAACATTTATTGCTGCTGAATCGTCCCGCATCCCCTTGGCACATGGTGCGTTGTTCATCTGATAAACAACTGGCTGCGTGCAATTATAGGTAAATATCGGATGCGGATGCCCCGATCCGATTAAGATACACAAATCCTGTCCGGTTTCAGTGCACCGCATGACTGCTAGGGCTAGTGGAGTGCACATATATTTTTTTGTGTTTAGCAATACATCCTTGTGCGCATCTGTTGCACATTGTTGTGCCAGGGGCCGGTGCGTACCATCAAGTGTGGTGAGGATATTATGTCAGAATCGCTTGGTCCTGGAACCCAGACGCTGAAGTAAACAAAATCATGAGGGTAGCAGAGAGATACTCGTTCTATGCGCTGTGAGGGAGGATTTTATTAATTCAGTGCAAAACAGGTGTCCCTGTAGAAGCGAGGGGAATGGAATCCCATGCAACATAATGTCTGGCCATTAGATCGGATTTACGGCTCCGTCAGCGGTGCTATATGTGAGCAAGAACACCCAGGCAGAAGGTCGTAGGTACATATTGAGTCCCTTTTGGTGATATTTCCTTTCTTTATTGCTGTTTGTTCAAGTCTAGAAGCTCCTTAGGTGAATAAAAGTCTCGCATACAGGTGTGCAAGCGAATTGGTCTTATGAATGAGCATTTTCGACGGATGTGGATGTGGATTTTTGGCGGCCGTTATAGTATGTGTGACAAGAAAACTGATGGTGGGTAATATGCACATGGAGGGATTTATTGGGTCATAAAAAAACGAGCATTTGCTTTGAGCAAAAGGTTGTAGCAGAGTAAGGGCCATTGCCAATTGCTGAATTGAAATTTTCGAAATTTTTGAAATTGAAAATTCGAACATAGCATTTACTTCGCTGTATACGTGTTCTTGCCTTGGACTTTACTTGTCAAACCTGACCAGTAAATTTGATTTTTTGACTTTTCCTTGAGATTCTAAAGATTTTTGTGGAAATTGAAATTACAAAAATTAAATTTGGAAATATGAATGCAATCTTTAAGCTGAATTGAACTTGGAAATATGATTTTTATCTGCCTAATAGGTTGTTGATGTTTTATTTCTTCTTCAGGTGCCGGGAATTGTATCAGATAGGCATGTTCGAAATATCTGTTGACACGCCAGCCAATTGGATAAAGAAGAACTATGATTTACCCAGAGGTTTTTGAACTGTCAACCTACATAGAAGCCTGGATCTCCTATATACTTTAGAAATGATTCTCTCTAAACATTTTCATCTGAACGAAATACTAGCCAAATATTCCACACTCAATACGAAATTATTGCTCCTGTTTTCATACATATATTGTTGGTTTACCTAAACAAACAGAATTTAACTGAAATATTTATAAAAAAACTATTGAAAACTCACATTGCTTGGATTGTTTTATGGTAAAAATGTGCATACAAAATATTAAGCAAAAGGCTTGAGCCTGGTAAATAGCAGACTTGGATTTTCGTAGCAATTGCTACGTTTTATTCATACGGATCTGAGTAAAAGTTAAGTGGCGCCGCTTTTCGAACATGCCCAAAGTTATAGTATTGGCTCCAATCAGGGTCGGCATTCTGTAAGGCGAAACGTTCAAACGTTTTCGTGTACACGAAGAAATTTGCTTGGGTAACATATGGCAAATCATTCGTGCGCACGAGTAAAAACAATTGCTACGTTTTATTCATACCACCCATTGTTTTATTGGGAAATATGACGAAAAAGTAGAGGTGGGAGACGGTATTGAATTTTTTATTTTTATTTTACCACGATTTGCCGGAATATACAAATTTGGTCGATGGTTGACTTGCCGCCTTAAGACTTCGATATGATGCCAATATTTATAACCTACTGGCAAAATACTTTAGGCGCCACTGACGTTAGTATAATGTAAGTATCATCGGCATATTCAAAGAGTTGAATTGACTTTCGAAACGAAGTACCTCTAATGTTAGTTTCGGAGCGTCGCACAATTGCTTCAAGCCTGATGTTAAGGAGGTTGTATGTTAGTGTCTTGTCTTTGTCCTTTATATGGGGCTTTGGGAACACCTTTTCCTCTCCCGAAGGCCCCGCAGAAGTTCAGATTAATTTGCCATAAGGAGGCTCATAGTTCAATCATCGTTCGTACCGCAAACATCATCATTCGACCCAAACTTTGCCGGTGAGTTGGTGCACGTTTCTTCCCACGCCATCTTCGAATACTTTAAAAAGCTCGGCTGGTAGTTAGGCCAGCCTCTCCCTCAAGCTTTGTCTTAAATTTAGCTCAGATGCAGCTCACTTTCTATCAGTCATATATATGGATAGGAATATTAACTAATTTACAAGCTTAACAGACCTCCCGCTGCAGCACTGATTCATTAGCCAAATGGTGGTCTTCCTATATAATATATCAGCCGGCACGCCCGAACCATTGCACTCGCTGATGTAACGAATAGTGGCTCATGAGTGGTTGGTACTTTGACAGTCTTGCTATACTGATGATTTGCCCAATATGGATTCTATATTGGCTAAAGTTCCGGTGGTCTCTTGCATTCTTTAGCTACCTCCACTTTATGGTTCGACTACATGTTGGCCGCTTGAAACTTTCGGCACTGTAGGCCGGCTCGGTTTATTTTGACTTAACGAACGATTTTGGGGGCAAATTTATTTAAGCCTGAGCTTTTGCAGAGGTCAAGAGGTAGAGGAATATCAAGTCGGGCTTCGTTTCAGTAGACATATCTACCTAGAGATGATTTTCTGGTATGCTTAAACCAGTGGCAGATTAACCAGTAAATAAAAGAGTTCTCACTGCCGGGGCGGCCATACCCGATTACCCATCACCTTTCGATGTTAGCCCATTCAAATTAAGATTCCTGGATAGCATAAAATGGGGGCGGTAAACATTGAGTGTGCCTCTGGGCAACAAGAAGGTTAATCCTCCACTGGCCTAAATGTTCAGCTTCAGTTCGATGGTCTAATCCATTTCAAAACCTTTTGTATACTTATAATACAAAGGCCTTCATTTGAGGCTGCTGGGCAAGCACTAAAGTGAAAACAAGACCCCTAGTATTCTTTTTATTTATTTCAAGAGCGCTTAGCAATTCTGTGGCCGATTTTCGTCCACCATGAACGAGTAATACGGAACTCAGTTTGTTTCGCATGCTAACTCGGATTCACTCCGTGAATGTGTAGCTCGTTATCCTATGGGTTAGCTTTGGTGTTCGATGCGTTTCTACCTAGGAAGAACAAGGAAGAACTGCGAGGAAATCCGGACATATCGGCGACTTTTTGTCTCTCAACCGAAACACAAATTTAGAGGTGAGTCTAGTACAATTCTGGTTATCTTTTTTAGCAGTCGGGCCAAGCGGACGATTCAGACATTTTTATAACTTCTCTACTTGTTTTTATAATAAAAATTTTAATATGTATAATGAAGTGTAATTGTTGTTTATTAAAATTCAAAGTCAAAGTGATCGAACCGTGATAAGGTGACAGTCTTGTAGCTTAATGATTGTTGCCTTGAAACTGACATTGGGGTCATCTTCGTTGTCAATATTTAAGGATAAATGTAAAATGTATACGATTTCGCGTTTTAATTTATTTTGCTTGTGCTTTGAGCGCTTCCATCCAAAGGAGTGAGGGTGGAGAGACTTTCTGAGAACTTCGATAATATGTTCAATAATACCCCGGATGGATGCTGCCAGTTGACAGTTTAATTGCAACTCAAACCGATAACCACTTTTTCGATAAAACTTAACCTCCTTCGAAGCAAACGATTAGATCTGCAACCTCTCCATGCATATGCGCATCGTAAGGTCATTGCTTGTGTAACCTTTCTTGTTCAATCCACTGTGACAGTTCATACATCTACTTACCATTCGAATTCATATGGAATGTTTATGGATTTTCGATTTTTCGCCCTTTCTGCTCGCCGATTGAACATCAATATATGAATACATTTTATTGAATTGAAAATTCCTTAAGGATTTCCACAAGGAATCTCTCTGATTTCCTTCTTCATTGCGTCACTGATAGTTTCCTTGGGTATATTTGCATTTTTATGGTCGGTCGGGCAACTGAACCGTTCTGCCGGATATCGTGGGGCGTTCTATATGAAAAGTTGTTTGTTTGTTCTTTATCGTGATGTTGTTGTTGTGCGATTTTTCCTTAAAGTTTGTACAGATTAAGTCGTTGCCAGCACTTGGTGGTGTCTGAAGGTACTTTGTACTGCAACTAGGTATACATAGCAAATGTGTTGGTATATGGTTCCGAAAGAAAATTGAAAGCGAACAAAAGGATTTAATCAAACGCCACCGTATAGTTTTGCCTTCATGGTGTCCCTTTTTGAAAAGCCAACGCTGGTGGTGCGGAGAAAGTTACTGCAAAAAGTTTTCTTATTCAAACACAGCCCGAAGATAGTGAATCAGCGTACAAATCGCAGATATGGCCGTTTACTTTCACAGATTAGAAAGTGAATGCATAAGGGGTAGAACAAGATAAAAAAAAAAGTTTCAAAATCTGTTGGCCTTTTAAAGTTCCTAGAAGGTCTTCGAAAATTATTGTTTTTCATTAGGAAAAGTAGGTTTAACTGAGGGTTTATTGGGGAAACTTTAAAGTGGACTGAAATGTTGACAGCGAAGTGGAGAATCTAACGGGTGTATTTTGAGTAGCAAGGTGACAAAGAGTAGCATTCGGTGCCGAGGAAAATGAAATGAAAGCAATGAGATGTGAAGAAGAAGGATTGAGTTCGACGTGACGAGTTTTTCCAATTTGAGCCGGATAGGGAAGTGTAATCAGGTTTAACCCAGGCATAACCGAAATTTCGGTTTTTGACCCGGATCTTAAACAGTTTTTGGACATGAGACTGAAATCAATGGAACTTTCTTGCCACCTGCTGCAAGTACAGTGGGAAAGTTTATCAAATAAATTAACTTTTCGAGACACTTTGAAAATTTTGAGCGGTATTAAAAAAAAAACGCGTGGCCGCACAAAGTTATTAAGAATACTAAATCTTGATAGTGATTACCGCATTTGCTTTGAAATTTCTTTGAATCGAAGTGGAGACTGCGTTGCAAGCATTTGAATAAATGTAGGCGATCTTGGAAAACAGCAAACTCAAAAAGCCTGTTTTTGACACTCATGGGGGCTAAGTTGTAAAATTTGGAACTCAGATGCACTTTGTCTGACTGCAGCACTTCGCAAAATGAGGGCCGGCTTTAGAAATGCGTTGCGCGGGACCTTCGGTATAGCATATTTATTTTGAGTCCATATACTTTGTTATTTATTGCAGCTTCGAGACTTGTCAATTTATAGTTTCTTATCTGTAGGAAGGAATTTGTAAAATTTGGGCCTAGCTTGTCCTTTTCAACAAAAATGTTTTAACTCGTATATAAGAGTTTGGGGGCAATGGCTTAGGGGTTGGTGTATTGACTACTAAGCGAGGGGTCCCAGGTTCGATCCCGGGAAAAAAATTGCATCATAAGATTGTTTGTCCACTGCGGCACCTCTTGCGAATGTCTGACAAACATCCGAGGTCATAACTCTCATGAAAGAGCTTCCCAATTGGCCGTTCGGACCGGCATATGTAGATCCCCTCCATTCGTTCCAAAAGTGAAAAACTCACACAAAACGAATCGTTGTGCGAAGCTAGGCGTAGAGTCCTTCCTAACCCTTGACGGCGAATATTTATTTTTCTTATTTATATGGGTGTTTAAATTGAAAGAATTTGGAAAACGGAAGTTTATTAACTAAGAATCACTTCACAAATTGTGGACGGCACTTAATAAGAGATCGGTACCTTTTATAGAGCAAAAACGGTTCATCCGAAATAGCATCCGATGGTCCAAGCTGGGAAACTCTTCACCTTGAATGTGGAAAAACAGTTTTTTGAGCCGGAAATTTTTCTTTAAACCTCGAGGCTCAGATGCTCCCGTCTACAGTACCTATAAGAAATAGCTCCGATAGTTTTAAAGCTCTTAAGGCTTGGGTTTGTTGGTTTTGAGCAATAATTAAGGATTGTTCTAAAAAATCTGTTTATGTAACGGCTACTTATCTATCCACAAATGTACCAAACAAGTTTCTCCAGCCAAAAACGAATCTTACACAATCTCAAAGCTCTTTTAATGACATATGGAGCTCCCTTCAAAAATTAATGATACGGACTTCCGAACTTACGATTGAAATTGATTTAAAAAAAAAAACAACCCTATAAACCTTAACGCGTATTGATCTCCTACTGAACCCGATAAACATTTTCCAAGTTTAAGTGCTGTCTATGCTAATTTTATTTACAAGTCCTCGACCGTGACATCGGTGCCAAAAAAACAATTTCGCCGTTGCTATAAGTCGTCTCAATGGAAAGTTTACTTAATAATCATAAAATTTGATATTCTAATGCCAAAAATTCAACAACACCCATTGCCACCTAATCTAAAGTCTTCCCAGAAATTAGTCCTTTCGGTTTAGTTCTGTCTATTTGTGAGAGTTTTCCCTACATACAGGATTGAATTTTTGAACAAATTTACCCATCGGTTGGTTGATTTTTAAGTATCGCACACACAGAAAAGATGCCCTATTCCATAGTGTGGAACAAAGATCTTCTGAAAAAGAGCAAAGGATACCCAGAACTGTGAGTGTCCCTGATGATTTTCATTCTCGTTCTATTCATTTTGATAACGATATTCGTTTGAGAGTTAATTGAATGGAATTCAAATAATCATTTCGGGAATGGCGATGGCGAGTAGAGTCTATAGGTGGTAGATTGGTGATTATTCTAATGCCTACAATTTAGGGGGGTAGCTATAGAGATACGCCTTGTAGACTGAACCGATTGACAAGGACAAATGTTTGCTCTCAAACGATACTCCGATTGGAATTCAATTTTGTGAACGATCAAAAAGGCGGAAAGGGTAGATATGGGGATAGGAAATGATTGCCTTTTCAATGGCCAAATGGTTATGCTTATGGTGATGTATGTTTTGAATGGGCTGCCTATGAGCTGTTGGAGAGCGGGACCCACATCCAGTTAATATTGACGTAATAATTAATTGTTTGCTGTGCGGTTGAACTGTTTCGATACTTAATAAATGAATGCAGAGTTTGGAGCGGTTTTGTGATGACTGACGTTCGAGTGATGATGCGTTCGTTTAACTCGCGGTGCGACTTGGTCAAGTTCGTTCATACTTTTTGCATGGTTTGCTTTGGAACTGTGGCAGTCTGTGGCCAACACAGACGTCTTCAAGCTACATACTTTTATTCGGTTCCATATAAACTATGCAGACGGAAGGACTAGAGCACTCTTCCTCTTGAGATGGTATTCTTTGTAATTCGATCTGAACATGGGGTGCTACTAATTTGAATCCGTAAAAAGCCAGTTTCAATTACTGGTTTGCCCTTTATACAAGGTGGGCCAAAAGAAGTCATCCGATTTTGTTTGGCTCTCACTTCGATTCTGTTTTTTGATTATGTTTATTTGAATTTTATTGGTCAAGTAGAGAAGATGATATCGGCCGACACAATTGATTGCCATACGGGCTCGTTTTATGGCATTTTTCATCACTTCGGCGAGAACTTCGGGCGACATATTCTCGCACTCGTGTCGAATGTTGTCCTTGAGGGCTTCTAGGGTCTCGGGCTTGTTCACGTAAACACGGGACTTCAAAAAATCACACACAAAAAATGTCTGGATCGGTTAAATCGGGCGATCTTGCGGGCCATTGCAAATCGCCAAAACGAGAGATGAGGCGACCCGAGAACGCCGCCTTCAAAATATCGGCCGTGGCTCGCGCAGTGTGTTCCGTAGCTCCGTCCTGTTAGAACCACATGTCCTCCAGTCCTAATGCGTCCAATTGCGGCGGTTAACATGGCCCTATAGCGCGCACCGTCCACTGTTGTCGTTTGACCAGCGGCGTTCTCGAAAAAAAAATGGCCTGATGACTCCACCAGCGTAAACAGCGCACTCGTACATTGCTCGTGCATTTTCGGTGCCCCAGAAGCGATAGCTTTGCTTGTTCACGTACCCGCTCGGGTGGAAATGAGCCTCAACGCTCAATATGATTTTGGTCGAAAAATCGAAAATTCGAAAATATTCCGCGTTCTTGGGGAGTGTATCGCCCATAGCTTGTTCACTTGTATTCTACATCTGTCTAGTCCATAAATGTCAAAACAGATTTGACATTGGCGGCCATTTGCAAAAATAAGAGCATCTTCCAATAGGGTGATTTTTTTGGCCCATCTTGTATTACCGAAGCAGGTCAACATGTCGAAATTTCGTACTGAGGTGAGTCCCGAAAACCTTTGTCAATCATTGCTGACTTCTGGAACCTCCTATTCACGTGACCAAACAAAATCCTTATAAACAGCGGCTACTTCTCTCTGCTGTTTCGCATCAATCTCAACATCGTTAAATATCTACAAATCAGGAGAACAACCCCAAGAAAAATATTTCCCAACGCGATCGTCTTTGCATTCTATTAAATTGTCTGCAATTTATTTTCAATAAACACCATTAAGCAGAACTGAATCACACGCAAGACACGGCTGTGTACACGCACCCCCTTATGCCGCCCTATGTCCTCGTCCCAGTCCCAGTGCCAGTCCCAGACCGTGCTTTCTCATTCCTCATATCTTTATGACCGCTAAACAGTCTCAACCAACAACAGGAAACAAAATCTATTATCAAATGACTCTCACAAAAGAATACACACAAGCAAAATAAAAAATAAAAAAAGGAAAAAAAAAAAATCAGAACAATATTCCTTCCTATTCAGGACGTCAATAAAAATTATGAACGCTCTCCCGACCCAGCTATCGCTTTCCATCCACTTCACTTAACGCCCCATATATTGAAAAATATAAATAAAATTAATGTTCCGCTTTTATTACACCCAATCGCACACATGTTCCGCTTTCGTGGAGACCACCAAAAGGATTCAACGAAAAATTTAACTGAGCGCATTAAAACTAAACGTTCTGCGAGAAAAATGCACTCCTCCACAATAGAGAATCGGGAGCGAATTCTATGTTGAAAGGGATCGAGGACGAGAACGACTTTGGTGCGCTATACGATTTCGAAAAGTAGTTACGATTGCGGAGCCACACACTGGCACAGAGACAGAGCAAGACCGACTGGGCGACTTCTCAACCCGCAACCAACGACTTGTCGTTAAAGGGAGAATGAACATGAACATTTAAGGAACAAAAAAATGGAGCAGGGAAATGAGGAGTGAAAGGACTTACCTACCACTTCAAATCCAATTCCATTAGTAAGCAACTTATAACGCTCAGGATAGCGCAACATAATTTCTTTTTTGAATTCTAAAAGAAATTCTTTTTCTTTTTTTCGATTTTATGAGGCTGACCCTGGCGGCATATCCTATTCGCAGCTCCTTTTATCCAGTTTCATATTGAAAGTGAAATCACTTTTCAGAAATAAATGAAACATACACAAAAAAAAAAGAAAAAAAAAAAAAGGCAAGTCCTTGTTCATTGTTTGACTTTGTGGAGCCTGCACGCACTAGGCACTGAATGTAAAGCATGTTGCCCTTGCCTTTTAATAGAAATCCTTTTTTGCTGTCTGTGCGCTTGTGTCTCCTTTTTTTTTGTGTGCAAAATTGTCACAAACAAAAAACATACGCAGTCATTTCCTAAATGAAAAGGTTTCGCACTGAAGTGAACACAAACGCTTAGTCCTTTTGGGGACCTACGTCCAACCAATGATTGTCCTTTCGCATAGCCAGTGTTTGGAATATTTTAGATTCGAAAGCAAATAGCACAACAAAAAAAAAATCTATCGGCTCTTGTTTTTCACTAAAGGGTTCAAACGAAAGGATTGTGCTGTCGAATAAAAGATACTATCCGTTGAAAGGAGCGTTGACAGTATTTCATTATTATCTTGTTGTCGAAATTACTTTGCGTGTTTCGAATAAGTTCCACGGGGGTGAAATTTCCCTTTTTGTTTTCTGTAGCCAGCAACACAAAAGGGTAACCAATTTGTATGGCACTACGTTCCTGGAGCAATGTACGTGCCTCGTCTGTCAATCGATAGTTACGGTACGAATATAAACCTAAAAATGGTATTCGTCAGCCGGAAAGAGTGGTTGGGTTGGGGCCTTAAAGGACCTGTCAGGTGATTTCCTCAATTCAATTTCCATCATTTATTCCAAGTGCTTGTGGTGGCCGATGGACTCATTTTGAGGCGGGGGCGTCTGTCATTTATATGACGACAGTTTAGCAACATTGCAAACGAAAAAGCCTCTACAGGAAGGAGGAGAGAGGGCAAAACAAACATAGCGTGTTAATGTGTAGTTGCCAATGTTTTTTTTTTTTTTTTTTGATGGCTAAGTGGGAAAAGCATGTGAAGGGAGGTTTTGGTATTTTTGGATTTCCGTGGAAAGTACTCTGTTTTCATTTAACAAAGGTACTGTACAAGTTTGTACTTTGAGTGCAAAATGATGGCTCAAGAAAACCGTAATCGAGTTTGATGAAATTGACAGAAAGACAGATACGAGTCATGTGAGTAGAGGTTGGCGATTCAATCAAGCCTTAAGCTGTCAAAATTAATTTTTGAATACCCCAAAAAAGCTGTCAGGAAATGGTTTAAGTGAGAAGAGTTGAACCGAATAATATAAAATAAATAAATAAGACTGCGGAAATGGGAGGGAGTGCTGTATTAGAGTTTTTCAAAGAGTCCGTTTTATGTTGTTGGAATAGGAAAAAGTTGTAGCTGAATCCTACTCTACCTTGGTGTTCTCGCCACCACAAGATCTCCATCACGCGTTTATCCCAAGGTTCGGTTTTTTAATGGCTGCCACATTTTTTTTTTACTCATAACCTCATGTGGTTCGAGATGCATTTGGGGCTCAAAATCAGTCCTCCTTCAATCTACGTATATTAGATTAGGACCAATAAATAATGATCTAGCTAGACATTTGCGGTTGACAAGTAAAAGTCACTGTGCGGTTAAAGCTAACTGCGCAAGTAAGGGAGTTTTTATGATTTTTTCCTGTGGCAAAAACTTAAAAACCTGCAGTTAATAAAATTCAGAAATCTGAAACTGAAATTTGGAATCACTTAGCGGACTTACTGAGTTTTTCTTGCCGACCCACGTTTGGGTCCTGTTCTTGATATTCCTTGACTGTCCATTCAGTATTTCTATTTTTTTTTAGTTCTTTCCACAATTTTATAAAATCTTTCGTTGGCTCAAATATATTTTTGTTGAACATACCCACGATTCGTTTACATTTACATAGATTTAAAAGGTTTCGTTAGCAGAAGGCCTCACCAATAAACATTTTTATTTTCGACTCTAAATTTTAGTAGTTCACAGTGGATATAATTTTTCATACAAATTTCGCCATTGTGAGCTCCCGTAAATTTAAAGTCGACAACAAAATTTGTTATTAGTACGGCACAATGCTTATTCTGGTGTTGGCGATTTGAAAACTAAGATGTCCCGTTTTGTGAGAAAAACATTATGTTACCTATAACTTTGTAAATCTGTTTGCCTTCGAGGGGGGTAATCCAATGAATAAAAGTTACATAGCTATTATCTAATTTGTTCGAAATTTCCCAACATGCAAAAAGTTTTTTTTTTTTTTTTCAAATGTAAGGGAGAGCGGGGTTAGAAGTAAAATTTTCGAGTAAATTTGATACTGCTTCTACGATTTTGAATATGAGTGAGACAAACGTATTTTTAAACAAAAAGCAGTATTCAAGCTTCAAAATTCAAAAAGGTAATAAAGTTGTTGTTGTCAAAATGTCGTCTTTTTTTATTACAAAAAAAAAAAAAAATTGTGGCATCTGTTTTTAAGAAAATCTAATAAGAAAAATCACAATTTACCTGCTGAAAAAAACTAAAAAAAACACCTTTTCCTTCACCTGCTTTTTGATTTGATATTGGTGATCTTTTTGGTTATGCTTTTATTTTATTTTTTTCTGACCGAGAAACGCATTAGCATTATATACACAAAATTCACCAAAAGATAAACGCATAGCTCTAAAAAAAACCGGTGCTGTATTTTGAGAAAGGGAAAAGCTATACCAAAAATACAAAAAATAAGTAAAATAACAAGTTCAAGAACCTGACAGAGTAGGTACGATTTCAACTTACGATGAATGCAAAACTCATGTTATCACGTCGTTTGCTTTGGAGAAGAACAACATTTTTCTCTTTCACACGATTCTAAATTTTAAAGAGAACTGTTTACCCCGTCTTCCCCTACATATTGAAATTTTCTCAAATTTGTCCGAAGCGTTGATTCATTTTCACCGAATTATTAGATATTTAATTTTAATTATTTTTTTCAATCTTATTTATTTAATGGACAATATTTTGTTTATTGGTTTAATTTTTTCAAGTCTTATCTCTTATTATGTAGGTACGGTTTTTACAGAAGATCTATAAAGATAAAGTCACATAAAAGCTACAACCCTTGTTACCTAATTTTAACCACCGTGAATTTAACTTGCAACACTGAAAATAATTTTCGTAGTCAGGCTTGACGTTAACAGTGTCTCAGATGTCAAATCCCGATCTCCTAAAGGATTTTTCATAATTGTTCATCTACGAGTTTCTCACCTAGGGCTGTAAGTCTGGCTGACCTAATAGGGCAAAAAAAAAAGTCGTCGATAGTCTGCACTACACTATTTCCAATCGTATACCTACATCAGCGCCGTTATTGGTGTCTGAGGAACACTGAAATAATGTCAGAGAATAAACCTTGAGTCAGTGATTTTTATAGGAATTGCTTTAATGAAAAGGAGGGCAACACTTCTCTTCATTAATTCCGTAACTTTCCAGCCTTATTTGAAGTGGAATGCTCGTCTTCAGATCCTCACCTAGCCATTATCCATGAATGGAACTCACATCGACGAAACCGAAAGACTTTCCATACTCGGCATGCGAGTCAACGATAAACCCCGTTGGAATGACCAGGACCACATTATATGAAGTTGCTAAAAGTGCTGTTTTTTTTTCTAAATCGATGCACGAATTACTTTACACCCTCTGATTTAGCCTCAATATACAAGGCCTTTTAGTGCAACGCTCATGTTTGTCATAGGTGCACCAAAAACTAAATTACACATACTGGATAGTTCTCAAAAGCGTGCGTTAAAACTCATAAGCGATAGAAATATAGCGGAGTCAATTGACCCGCTTGAACATCGCAGAAACGTCCTTGTCTTATCGTTATTTTCACCACCAATCACCAATGTTCTGACGACATAGCCAACTGCATTCCGTCCCTTTAAAAATGCTCTCGCAACACTCGTCACTCATCGAATGCGCATCAGTTTACCCTTAAGCCTACCCTCGCACGTACTGTAAAATATAGATAATCTTTTATAAGTCGGACAACCCGCAACAAACGATTTTCACCTCTCATTAAAACCCACAATTGTTCAAAACTATAATGTGCACCAGTACCTCTTCTCTATCCTTCCTATTCGTCCTTAAACTCGTGCTGTGCATTAGCATTAGAATTATGAAAAAAAAAAAAATAGTGCGTGGGGTCCCTCCGCGCGGAAGAAGTGAAACTTCGTAATGTGGAAATGAAAATAGGAAGGGGTAGAAATTGATTTTTAGTGAAATCATATTGTTTCTTTAAGCCTAGTATCCTGTTCGCGCTAAATTTTAGCGCCCCTAGTCTCCACTTCGTGTTTCCACAGCAAAGATAAATGGTCGCTAAATTATTATTAAACACTAGCTGCCCGGCGAACTTCGTCCCGCCCAATATTGACTTTTTGACTGAAATTATTTGAATTTGGAGCATTCACTATTCCACCAGAAATACATTTTTTCGATCCAAAATATGTATCTTTTGACAAATGCAGTCTCACTGTATATACTACGATCAAATCAAAAAAAAAAATTAAAAATAACACTCCCCTTACCAAATATTCGAATTTTCCATTTTTTTCGACAAACATAACAAAGAAAAGATAGCTCAAATCCAAAGAGTATCCAATACTCTTTTCTCAAATCGGAAGTTTCGTTCTCGAGTTCCCTCATATGAAAAATTTTGTGGTAGGTGTTACCATCTCTGAGATTGAAAAGGAGACGCACGGAAAATTCAAGACGCTTAAATACGAATGGCAAATCTTTCTGAATAAGGGGAATCCGAGCAATGAGAATGTTTGCCTTTAAAATTTCCCCTCGAAACCGTCGCTTGGATGACATTTGATTTGATCTTTCACCATCAAATCAAACGCGTTCCTTTACAAATTTTCGGTGCATTGACGTTGCGCAGCAAAATTATAACTGCCCGAAACATCCGAAGAATTCAAAAATTCAACTAATCCCCATAAAGTTTTGTTTTCACGACAAAGAGTAGCATAGTATGTCCTTCCTAGCGTTAAGTTTTATTTTTGAATGAGAAGTGCCGCAAACCGTTTTCCTATCCCGCCTGTTTTTTGTAAAATACCAACAATAGGGTCCACAACTATCCTCTCTGTCAAACTTTAAGCAACCATACCCGTCCCAAAAATTTCGATCGTCTCAATAAAACTGTTTCGGAAAACGACAACACCGCCACCTATCGAAAAGTATCCTATCTTTCAAGCTGGAATCAACCGTACACATCCACAAATTTTCATTGAAATCGATTTAGCGGTTTCGGAGATCGATGACAGCGCCACCTATCGGGTCCAAATTTTGACAAAAGCTTTCTATTTTTTTAAGTGATATATTATGTAAATTTGAGCTAAATCGGTCCATAAATAAGAATTTTCAAAAAAGCGACCCCAGCGCCCCCTATAGGGTCTAAAATAAACATAAACCATCCGGAGCACCACACAAACATATGGTGTGAATATAAGGGAGATAGCTTCAGTGGTTCAGCCGTTATCGTCGGTCATACATACGCACGAACGTTTTTATATATTAAGATGATATGGATGGGACAAAACCCATATGCTTATGAACCATGAGTACCATGACAGATATCAGTAAACGTAATTTTGATAGAATTTTCGAATTTCAAACTTAAAAGACGTAAGAAACCTAGAAATTATAAGAAGAATTTCGACATGTGTCCTCCTCAAACTTTCCACAATCTCCTTACCATAGTGGAACACTTGTTATTACCCAATAGACGACGCCAAATGAGAGCATAAGTCCCCCTGAAAATCGATTCGCTTTATTTATATTTATATGTATCTCTGTTTTGGCTCTGTTGTTTGGCTTTGCGTTTTCTTTTATTTACCACGCAAACATTGTCTGCGTTTTCCGCCAAAAAAATCATTGCAAACACAACACAAACACTTTCCTCCGTTTTTTATGTAAAAATTTATCTTCGATTTAATGCACCGGACATTTATTTCGCGAGCTAAATGAGTGGAGACTTTTCATCGGCCCATCTATATGAAGTTAAGGATTTAGCGTGCTAACAGGATACTGATGCTTTGCTAAACTGCCTCGCTCAATTTTATCTTTGTAGACATTTTTGTATGGGAGATAAAATTTAGAGCGAGCAGGATACTAGGATTTAAGACAAACTTTATTAACATTGCTTACAATTCACAATTGATCGCATCTTTTATTTATCATTTTCGAGTGGAGAAATATTGAAATCCATAACATTTACAATGGGATAATGACAACTAAAGTAAGATACGATATGTTGGAAGTTGCATTAGAAGTTTCACTTCAAAAATACTACCCTATTAAATTATAGGTATCAAATCAAACTAAAACAAGTAAATTAAATAATGAGGACGCTACTTGTTGCTAACGCTCGCGCTGGCCTGTAACAGGTATACAGGCGCATGCGTTCGAGTGCCACGCATTCACTCTCGCTCTGTCTCCTTCTATTCCCCCTCCCCAGGAGCGTTGAACGTTTAACGCAACCTTGTTGGAAGTCGCATTAGAAGTTTCACTTCAATAAGACATTAATTGCCAATTTAGTCATTATTTTTGGAAATTAATCTTCACCACAGAATATTCTTCTCCCAGCATTTGGTCCCAATAAACTCACTCACCATTGCATACTCTGAAGCGTGAGCGGTAGGTACCCTCACACCTTTGAGTATGCTTATAGTAGCATTAAGCATTTAAGAAGTTTCACTTCAATAAATCAAACAACATAATTCACCTAGGTATATCGTCTTTACTTCTTGAATTCTTCAATTCTTTACTGTACATATTAACGTATGTAGTGTTAACCAACAGTGTGATCGACTTCACTTCCCTACTGTAATGAGTGGTGAAATCCCAGCCATTCATGTTTGAACTAAGTATTATTTAGAGTAGGTCCTGCACATGCAGCTCGACTGGGTGAAGTTGGTGGATGGAGTAGACATATTCATTCGATATCGACGGTGATGGGCGCTCGGTCGAGTTCGCGAGGTGTGCGGGGCATAAAACGTGTGCGGTTTATAAAGGGAATAAAACGTGTGCGGTTTATAAATCAGAAGTGGGATTCGTAATCCATATACGCATGCAATCTATGTATTTTAGTTAAGCTTGCAAAATTGCGTCGTGTTCGATCTGTTGGTTGTGTTTATCTTTTATGTGAAATAAAGATCAGTGACGTGAAAATGCACAAAAAGAAAATTAAGCACCCCAATGCGATGTAAAAAAAAAAAAAAAAAGTCATAGTCATTTATTGTGCAGTGTTTATCTCTTGTTTTTGTAAGTGGTACCTGCGCTCTGCGTATGGCGTAGTGTTGTGTTGTGTTCGGTGGCAAAACTGTAAAATTCAAGGGTACGCGCGACGTAGAAAAATCAAATAGAGGCACACATTGCTGTTCATCTTTTGACGGCATGAGGACACCATATCGGCCTACGGCGCAAATTAAAGGGATAAGTATTTATTTTGTTTTCAGTAATACCTTTTTTTTTTTTGTTGTGCGGTTCATTGCCGTCGGCTGCAATGCGGTAGGTTAAGATATGCAGTGGCGATAAGGAAGAATAACATGGGTATGAGTGTTGTGTTAGGGGTGGGTACGTAGAGTTATCAGTTATAGTTGACTGAATGCTGGTTCGTTGGGATATGTTCGCTGCCTGTTTAGGTCCCTTGACTGCGTCATAGAGATTTGTGCACCTAGCGTATCTGGGTGTCGGCATACTATATAACTTGATCTTTTTTTTTTCCCGTGTAGATATGGATTAGAATTTGGGTTCATGAATTGCATCCAGATGTAGGCTTAAAGCTAGGCTACTGCGTATTTGCGTCTTTGGTTTTTTTGGTTTCTTATTTAAAGAGTGGCGTTTTTTGGCGTAGATGGTCAGTTGTTGTTCAGTGCCTGTCGTGAGATATTTCGTCCGAATTTTGTTTTTAAAAGGAAAACGTGAATACCTATTAGTTGAACTTTAAGTGAATATAATAAATATGAATCAGCTACGAAAAGAGTTGAAGGAATTGAAAGAGCGTAATGAGGTTCTGGAAAGGGAGGTAGCTTCTTGTCGACGTAGACAAAGTGCGGAGGTGCAATTGGCGGGAAATTCTTCGGCAAGTTATTCGGGTACCTCGGTAATGCGGATGGGTAACGACGAGTTACAAAAGATTTTACCCAGTTTTAATCCTTCGTCGAGTTCTGGGTTAAACGCGAGTGAGTGGGTGAAAGCGATAGACAATATTAGCCATTTATATGAATGGGACGATCGGTCCACGTTACATTATGCGTCCCTGAGATTGGACGAAGCGGCGGAGCAATGGTTGAAGGCTCAAGGAGGTCTTATAACCAGTTGGACTCAGTTTAAAACCAATTTGATGACAGATTTCCCATCGTTTTCGGATGAATCCGACGCTTTGATCAGCATGATGGAAAGGAAAAAAGATCCAAATGAAAGCTACGAGCAATATGTATATACCATGTTAGCTTTAGGCAGACGGGGTAAGTTTGGAGTAAAACCAATTTTAAATTTCATCATTTCTGGGTTGGGAGATCAAGCATTGATGGATAATGTAATTATGGCCAAGTGCGAGTCTGTTGGTGAACTGCTGGGGTTGCTTAAATCCTTAACAAAAATTCGCGCGCAAGCAGCCACTCGGGAAAAATTTAGCAGCGGAGTTTATAAGACAGCAACACGAACACCGCAAACCAAATTAAATGCGAGACCGTATTTGGTACCAGTTCGAGCTAGTCCAGGAAATCCAAGG
This sequence comes from Cheilosia urbana, assembly GCA_946477585.1. Lineage (NCBI taxonomy): Eukaryota > Metazoa > Arthropoda > Insecta > Diptera > Syrphidae > Cheilosia > Cheilosia urbana. The sequence goes on along the minus strand of OX297855.1, from coordinate 17,343,339 downwards.
GAACGATTGATTGTATGCTATAAGTGTAAAACACATGGTCACTACGCATGTGACTGCAAGAATAACAATCAAATAACGACGTCCAAAATTAACTCCAACCCTATCGCGCCTCCAAGAATATGCTTTAATTGTGAAGAACCTGGTCACTTCGCTCGAAATTGTAAAAGGCCAAAAGGGTACTCTGTTATCTCTCCATCACCACGCGGGCCACCAAGTAAGATACGGCGATTGATACACAATGGAGATGATGGAGGATTGATGAAGCTGGTGAAGGTTGGTGATTTCACTGTCACTGCTTTCTTAGATCTTGGGGCGGATTGTTCCACCTTGAGGCTTGAGGAAGCAAATTTAAATCGTTGTAGTCGAGAACATTGCAACATAACACTTAATGGGTTCGGAGGAGGATATGCTCGTTCAGTGGCGAAAACCAACCAACCTGTAACAGTTGGGGATGTCACCATGAACATCGACATATATATCGTGGACAATGACACCCAGGATGTCTCAATGATTCTAGGCAGAAATTTTCTTGACTCCCCGCGGGTTCGAGTTATTAAGGAATTCGGGTCGCTTGAAATTAAGAGTGTTGAGTCTCCAATCTGACCACCATCTTCTGCAATATCTCCTTCAGAGAAATTGCCAATACTAAGTACAGACGTAGAAATTGATGAAAATACGAATGGTGAGATTGTTGGAAAACTGGTAGGGCTATTAAATAAATATCGGAACTGTTTCGCGGCTAAACTAAGTGAATTAGGAAAAACTGATTTAACTAAAATGCAAATTCATTTAAAAGATGACACCGTTATTAGATATAAGCCTTATCGCGTCGCGTGCAATGAACTAGTGGAGCTGAAAAATATTATAAGTGAATTACTTGCGAATAATATTATAGAAGATTCTTCTTCCGAATATGCTAGCCCTGCGTTACTCGTAAAAAAGAAAAACGGTACTTTTAGAATGTGCGTGGACTATCGACGTTTAAATAGCATAACGGTGCGTGAGAATTTCCCCACTCCTAATATTGAGGAGCAAATTAATCTAATGTCTGACGGTAAGATTTTTGTTGTACTTGATATGATGAGTGGATACTATCAAATACCAGTCAGTGAAGAATGTAAACATTTAACAGCGTTTGTCACTCCGCAAGGTCATTACCAATTCAAACGTGTACCCTTTGGTTTGACCAATGCCCCTGCAACGTTCATGAGACTTTTAGATTTAGTAATGCGGCGCGTGAAATCAGAGAACATCTTGGTATATATGGACGATATTGTTCTATTTGGCAAAGATGTTGACACAATTTTTTTAATACTTGAAAAACTATTAAGTGTACTAGGAGAATTCAACCTAACCCTAAACCTATCTAAATGTAAATTTTTTGTGAAAAAAATTACCTATTTAGGCCATGAAATCAGTAGTGAAGGTATTAGCCCGGGAAGTTACAAGGTAGACGCTGTTATTTCATTCCCTATTCCCACCGAAATAAGACACGTGAGGCAATTCCTAGGTCTATCTGGTTATTTTAGACGTTTTGTTGCGAATTACGCCCGGATAGCCGAACCTTTGCATAGGTTGTTAAAGAAGAATTCGAAATTCGCTTGGACGGAGGTTGAACAAGGCGCGTTTGAAACTTTAAAATCTAAGTTTAGTGAGACGCCAATTCTCGTGATGTATAACCCAGCTCTTGAACATGAACTTCATACCGATGCTTGTTCTCTAGGACTCGCTGGAGTTTTATTACAGATCAGTATGTCGGGCGAAAAGCAGGCAGTATCTTTCTATAGCAGATCGACCACAGAATTGGAAAGGAAGTACCATAGCTACGAGTTGGAAGCTTTAGCTGTGGTGGAAAGTCTCCAACGCTTCCGGTATTATTTAATTGGTAAACGTTTTACTATTTTCACTGATTGTAACTCCTTGAGAATGACCCAGAATAAAAAAGACCTTGTGCCCAGAATAGCTCGCTGGTGGCTTAAAATACAAGAGTTCGATTTCGATCTGCAGTATCGGACAGCAAGTCAAATGCAGCACGCAGACGCTTTGAGTCGCAATCCAACAGGAAAGGCAGTTGAGATGGACGAAGTTGGAGTAAACATCAATATAATTGGAATGCAGGATGCGGATTGGGTTGCCACATTGCAGTTTAAGGACAAGCAACTTGACGACATTAAGCAAATTTTAACCACTTGCGACAAAAAGAATCCAAAGAGGAAATCGCTCGAGAAAGAATATTCTCTGAAGGCTGGTCGCCTTTTTAAAATAACGGCAGAGGGACTTCGTTTTGTCGTCCCACGTGGTGTTCGCTGGAGAATCATTAAAACCTCGCACGATGACATAGGACATTGTGGTATAGATCGAACAATAGAGCACATCAAAAAACAATATTGGTTTCCCAAAATGCGTACTATCGTTGGCAAATATCTCAGCAGTTGTGTCCCCTGTTTATATAACCAACGTTCGACGGACGAAACCAGATACCACATTCACCCGATCGAGAAACATCCAGTTCCATTCTTCACCATACATATTGATCATCTTGGGCCCTACGTAAAAAGTTTGAAAGGGAATCAGTATGTATTAGGGATTGTCGATTCTTTCAGCAAATTCGTTGTTCTAAGAGCTGTACGAGATACTACATCAAAAGCAGTTGTACGAACTTTAATAGATTTAACACAATTTTTTGGAACGCCATCTCGAGTAATTTCGGACAAGGGAACTTCGTACTCATCTCGATTATTTAACAATTATTGCAGTGCTAATGGGATTAAACATATATCTACTGCGGTTTGTACTCCACGTGCTAATGGGCAAATTGAGAGGTATTTTCGCACTGTAGGAACGGCTATATCAACGATGACTGCTAGACCAGATGGACGAGATTGGGATGTCCACCTTTCCGCAATACAATGGGGATTAAATTGCTTAAAGCATCGTATCACCAATCAAACGCCACAGGAAATACTGTTTGCTTTTACACCTAAAAATTCGCTCAGTAATGAGTTGAACATAATGCTACGAGGGGAAGACTCCGAAGATGAAGAAGAGAATGTTCCACTGGCTGAGTTGCGGGAGAATGTTAAGCGTAGAATTGATATGTTGCAAGCTCAGCAAGCTGAAAAATTTAATGCTGTGCACAGAGAGCCTCAAAAATACCAAGTTGGAGATATGGTTTTGATTCGCGCCGCATATACAGCTACTGGTCAGTCGAGAAAGCTCTTGCCACGTTATAAAGGGCCATATGAAGTGAGATGTGTGCTTCCTAACGACCGGTATCTGATTGGGGATTCCCCGTCGACCCAAGTGTCAGCAAGACCATATGAAGCCGTACATTCCGCAGATCGTTTAAAACGGTGGTGCTCGTTAGATGACTTTTCTTTTGATGATGTGGACGAGGCGGAAGATCTCGAAGAAGATTGCGAGAATGACGAGCAGATCAGCACTTAACTGAATTTCTTTTGTTTTTCTTTATTTCCTCTTTAATTTTACATGAATTGAGTAAATTAATTTGTTTGAATTAACTTTATTTTAGTTCGTTTTTTTTTTGTTTTTCAAAGTCAACGTTTTATTTAATTTTTTTGTTTTTTTTTGTTCTCACTATTAAACTTTAATTTGTCTTGTTATATTGTTATGTGATCGTGTTTTTATTCGTATGTAAATTTAAATGAATTGACTTAACAAAAATAATAATAAAATAAAAATGTATATATGTAGGTATACATATATGTATATCTATTTTCATAAATTAAATGATTTTACTTATTCAGGAGTATTATTAAACACAATGATGGTGGCACAGGTGAGGTACCAGGCCTTGGAGTACCGATACGTTGGTTAGTATTTGTGGGTATTAGTTTTTGAGTTTTGAGAAAGGGCTGTGATCATGCGATTATAAGTAGAAAAGCTGTGACCATGCCGCAGAAAAGCTGTGATCATGCGGTTATGAATAGGAAGGGCTATAATCATGCCGTCGGAAAGGCTGTGACCATATGCCGTAGAAAAGCTGTGATCATGCGGTTATGAATAGGAAGGGCTATAATCATGCCGTCGGAAAGGCTGTGACCATGCCGTAGAAAAGCTGTGATCATGCGGTTATGAATAGGAAGGGCTATAACCATGCCGTCGGAAAGGCTGTGACCATGTCGTAGAAAAGCTGTGATCATGCGGTTATGAGTAGGAAGGGCTGTGACCATGCCGTCGGAAAGGCTGTGACCATGTCGTAGAAAAGCTGTGATCACGCGATTATGAGTAGAAAAGGCTGTGAACATGCGAGTTATTAAAATAGGAATTAATACATTTTCAGATAAAGAGAAAGATAGACAGGTATTTTTATTCACTGAGGGCAGTGAAGCGTCGGATGGCCGAACTGTTAACCAACAGTGTGATCGACTTCACTTCCCTACTGTAATGAGTGGTGAAATCCCAGCCATTCATGTTTGAACTAAGTATTATTTAGAGTAGGTCCTGCACATGCAGCTCGACTGGGTGAAGTTGGTGGATGGAGTAGACATATTCATTCGATATCGACGGTGATGGGCGCTCGGTCGAGTTCGCGAGGTGTGCGGGGCATAAAACGTGTGCGGTTTATAAAGGGAATAAAACGTGTGCGGTTTATAGTAGGTATGTACTATAACAACCATTAAAACAAAAACCTTGAACTCAATTTCTATATACACCACCATAAGTCCATCAGCGCACATCAACAGCCATCTGCGTATTTCCTCAGAAACAACCACCACTTTTCTTTTTTCTTTTTTTCATATGAACGTGCTTGTGCTGTGCAATGTGCGCCACACTCACCCTCGCTCACACCTTTGAGCATCCAATTATTAGCGTTAAACGTTTAACGCGACCTTGAGTTGGAAGTCGCATAAGAAGTTTCACTTCAAAAAAAAAAAAAAAAAATACTTGCCTTCGCCTATTTACATACGAATAAGATAAGCACCATCAACTGATTTACGTATTTGCTGGCGTAACCACCTTTTAATAGATGAGCTTAGTTTACATCGCACATTTTTGTTCATATGACCATCATATTTTGTCATACTTCTTGTTCTTGTTAGATATACAAAATTAGTCGAGTAAATTTGTCAGATAATCAGGTAGATGGGTACGCTTTCGGTGATCTTGTACTATGCACTTGACCCGACGATAATCCTTCTCATTTGCCTTGCAACAGCTCTCCTTTATGGTATAAGGCACAATACAACCCCCGTGCTGTTATTCCCCCAAATTTAACCGGAATCTCTGCGGACTCATCTCCATAGAAAACAAAATTTTACAGACACCTTTTCTATCTGGAAACGGGAAATCCATTTTTTGCAAACAAAATTCCCTGAAAAAATGTTACACAAATCCTCAACTGCTACGCACCATGTAAACGATGATTTTCCCCCACTGTTTGTTTGCTATTTTCCGTGAAAACACATCTGTGTGTATTTTGCAGTTCTCATGTAACATTCCGGGTACCTATTTCTGGTAACCATTATTTGGGTTACTACCGCATTCCACTTGCAAAATTTACGCCCGCAAATGTTACCATAAGATATTCCAAGAATCCACTAATGCTCTCATATTTCTTCGCTTCCACCCATGCAAAGGGTTTCCTATATATATTCAAACGCCATCCACACACATACCTAGCAGAGTCTTTAATAATTGTTTCAATTATTATTTCCCTTCCACATCCTTTAGTCTATAGGTGTGTTTAGAGACCGACTCGGTGTATATACTGAAGCGTGTGAGTTTAATTGCTTATGCAATTGTCAAAAACTGAAAGTCCTTGTAAATCCGACTGGATTACATATTTCCCTCATAAGGTGTGCTTTTGACAGCCACCATATAACACATGGGTTATTGTTTAAGCCTCGTTGTTCCTTCGTTATCCCTCTGTGTTATTCTTTGGCATGTTGTTTCACTTGTGCGATGCCTTTGCAAAGCGCTTTGCGCTAACCACCTGCACTTGGTTGTCATGTTCCTGTTTCATGTCCTGGAAAACAACTAAATTACCAACTTGCTGTGTTCTCCTGTGGGGGGACGAGATACAACTCGAGACTGTTCCTTGGCTGCTGAAATTGTTCTAGCTCACATCAAACACAAAACCACTAGCGCCATTTAGCAAGGTTTAATATTTTCGCTGCCGCGTATTGATTCCGAATGAAATATGACGCAGAAAGGATGCACGTTGCATTTTCATAATTTCCCAAACCCCTCAGGACAAATAAAAAAAAAAAGGAAGAAAAACCCTCAACAGCCCGATCCGGTAGTTTGCGAAACCACAATCCGCCCAGTGTCGAACAACATTTCAATTTAGTTTTTCGCTCGTTTACTGTTTGTTGTTCTTGTTAGTTGCTGGTGGTCCTGGGTATATATATTTTGTTGTCATATTAGTATTATTTTTGCTTCTTTCCCCGTTTGATTTATTGTTAAAAATGCCATCGAAGGAGGAATGTTTTTCCCGGTTCGTGGTATGCTATCGTATCACGTACCAACTGAATGGTATAGATAGATGGTACTTTATTTGCGTTGTTGCAGTATTGGGTGGAGGAACAGTGTGTTTAGCAAGTCTTTTTTGATGGGAACATCCTTCAATGCTGGCCTTAATACAAAGAATCAATCTGCTGATGATGATATTTTTTTCATTGTCCGTTGTAAGCTGTAAGCTGTAAGCTGTAGGTCGATGAATGGCATTTCGGTCAAGGGGTATCTGTACTCAATGTGTATCAATAATTGAACTCCAACAGTATCCGGTCGAAGCTGTAGGGTGTTTACAAAAATCATAGATGCCATTCAGTGGAAAAGGGGCTTTTGTCTGCGTAGTATCCTGTGGGTGGTTACCAAGAACGCAGTTCTTCCCAGACGAATTTGTGTTTAACTCTTCAATCGAATGAGAGATTTTTTTTTTTGGAACTGTTGGGATTATGGGTGCGAAAAGTAAACGCAATTGGGCTCTCAGCATGCAACCGTAAGCAAGAAATCCTTCAAAAAAATAATTTTTGTCTGCTCGTATACAAATTACCTACCCAGTTCAGTGTAAATTCGCCACATCATTAAGTAGTCATTGAAAAATTCAAGGACTATTCTTTTGGCATTGGAATTTTGTTGATGAATAAGTGTCTTAAGCGGCCCATACACACGGCATAAGGTGGTTCAACTGAATGGATGTGAAGTACTGAACTTTTTTTATTTAAAGACCAGAGTATTGTAAAGTGTTCAATATTGTGAAGTCTTCAATACAGAGCAGCTACCTCTCCGAATAGAGCGGTCCACGTTTCGGTGGTTTGTTTGGTCAGATTAAACGGATGTCTACGAATGAAATTCCATGACCTTATGAAGGCAAATCTCTTCTAAAGGGAACGGAGCAGGTCCTTCAACTCTCTTAATACCGACAGGCCAGTTTAGGACCCTAGACTTTTGGCCTCACAAGGACTCGTTGTTGGATATTTTACCAACTTTTTTACATTTTTTTTTTTACTTTTTTTTTTACGAAGAAATGGATCAACAATTTTATGCCGACTAGTGGCTTATTAAAAAAAAACACTATTTTGTTTGTAACTTTTGGGATCTCAGATGTTATCCGAGAATTGAACTTAAGACCCCCCGGTTAGTATTGAAGCATACAAGTAGAGCGCTTCATTTTGAGATTGGCCCTTATAATTTAAAGTCACTGAACGAACGTCGATTTACACAAGCGTCCAACAAACGGTCTACAGGACATTGAAAATAATGATACTGATTATTTTCTCTTGAATTTTTTTTCCAAATGAACAAATTTTGGGTCAGGCGGGTTGAAGTCACCGCCCACTTAATTGAGCGATTAAATTGTGTATGCCTTCCTTATGGTGGTCCCTCTTCAGGAAAGGAATCGCCCAAAAATTAATTAGTTTTACAATGAAGTCCTATTGGGTGGTGATGGGTTTCCGACTGATACAATTTTCACCAGCGGTATAAGCTTTTCTGAATGGCACGGTATTTGACATGATATCCAAAGGAAGGCGGATGAAAGGCTTAGACATTTGGAAGGTATTCATGATATCTATTTCCTGGCAAGCTATGAGATTTTTGTCGATCTACTTAGACAGATGAGAACTCTGTCAGTCGAAGGATAACAGCATGAAAACTGAAATAAGGCCGCAGCCCCCTCCATACATCGGCAGTTCAACAGTTTAACTAGCTGAAAGCCGAGAAGTTTCAAATCAAAAGATGACAGTATTGACCTATAACAGGCCTTAAAAGCAGAAAAAGTAAAGCTCGCTCTAGCCTTCAGTTTCCTTTACGAGCAACATTTCTCCGCTGAATCTATTCGAAGCTAACGCTAAGTCGTCGCTACAGTCTGCCTGGGAAGCCAAGACAATTTCAGCAAACATCATGCAAAATTTCAAGCTTTCGAAATAAGCTGCCTAAGATACATATATATACAAGAGTGCAGTTAAGATTGATGGTGGGACTTATTTCAGGACACATAAACCATAATAAACATGCAAATAGAATCGGAAATTCAGAAACATGTCCAAAATGACAGGAGGAGGAGAAAAATATTGAGCATTTCCTCTGCCACTATCCAGCTACAGCGAGGCTACGTAACAAAGTTCTGTAAACACATTTGATACCAGAACTAACATGCCTCATAAATGTGGAACTAAAGCGACATCACGGAGTTCTCCAAGCGAACAAACAGATTTGTCGACCACACAAACCCTCCATCCAGTGGCTTCCCATAATTGAACCAACCGCTTACCCCCTGTCATTTCACACATCCTACCATAAGTATTCCAACCGTTTGAAACAAGAGGAGACCACAACGGGCCCACCAGAGACCTCTATGCGGAAGAGCGGAAATCTCACCCTCACCAACCAGCCAACCATGATATATTTTATAGCCTCACGATTCGTCCGCCGTAAACTGTTTCCGACCAGAAATTGTTGGGTGAGACTAGTCAAAAGCGGTTGAAAACCGAAATAGGTAGTTAGATTGTAGGGCGGGCTTTCTTCAACTGAAGCCTCAGCGGCAGCAATATTCTCGACACTACGGTCACTTCTTTGTCTCACTGGCACGGAAACATTTTGTTCTGTGCCTGTGGATTCAAATTTGTTCACTAGACGCTCGATTGTTGATCTGCTAGGACGAATATGACGACCATAAATTGGACGTAGCGCTCTTAACGTTGAGGCCACTGACTCCGAATTTCGGTAGTAAATTTTAATAATTTCGACTCGTTCTTGGCTCGTATATCTTTCCATCATGAAATGGCAAACCTTACTGAAGAGAAATTTTAAAAGAGCGGCAAGATATTCGGCGTCGTTTGCGGTCCCTGTCGCTCTTCTCTTGTAGCGTCCCTGTTGAAAAACCCTTTAAATGAAATTCAGAAGTGAATATTTATAATACTCAAGGAGAAGGACGTCTTTCTGTTTAGGGGAAAGTTAATTTATCGACTATTTCCAACAAGTAAACTCCGAAGTCTGCTTCCCGCATATTGCCACTTGCAGCACACACTGTTTATTGACGAGAACCTAGAACCAAACATCGATTTCGTATGTTTATCGAATTCAATTTTCGGTACGTTACTGCAACCGAATGCCACCACTGAATACAGACACAGGGGAGATGTTTATTTATTCCCTCAGCATAATATCGGCCCCTAAACCGAATACCCTCTGCGGTGGGACTTAGACGTGCGACGGCAAACAAAAACCCCGACACCAGCGTATGCTTGTATGCTGAAATTGTTCCTTACACATGATGAAATGCACAAGCACATGTTAACTATGCGATCATTTTAAAATTCGCATGCAAATTCGTTTCAAGTATCAAGTTGCAGAGAGTTTTGATTGGTGGTGCCGCCAGCATCCATCTATCCAATATCCATCGCTTGTACCAACTACCAACACTTGAACGCTGATGGGAAAACGAAACAAAACTGGTAATCACTAATGCAAAGTCGCCGATGCACGGAGCCAAGGAGTGAGTCCTTGATGTATATGACGATACAAGTAGTGCACTGTTCGATGTATTCATGTGCAGTCGAATCCCAGAGTGAGCACTTAACTAATTGAGGGAATAATTTCAAGGATAATCCTGACTACTTGATTGGAAAATCATCTATCGTTGGTGCACGCGGGACGCCGTGCTCGTTGTATGCGCAGATCCGTTCATACCTTTGGAGGGAACTTTTAAATTTGTTTTGATTGGCTTACTCTGTTGAGTGGATGTCTGCTGTCTGCATCTGCATCTGCACTCAAAATCACAAGTTTGTTGCTTAATTTGCCGATATATCCCTTAAGATAAATAAAATATTAAATAGTACGCCCCAAGGGGCTGTAAATATTCCAATTTATTGAACTAATTGTAGAAGGAGGGAACCGGGACTGGCAGATACACCATTAGCGTTGCTGCAGTCTGTGTGAAAATGTAGCCATGTGGTCTAATTACGACTGCAGCAACAACGGGAATGCTTTGTGCAGTGGGTGGCGTGATGATAGTACCATGTTCTTGATTATAGGTCCCTCTAGGTGCCGACAGTAAAATTGGATCCAACTGAGGGTTTACGCTGTGCAATTGCGATCGGGCGGTGGAAATTATGCAAACGATTAGGCTGAAGAACTATAGGTAGGTATGGGGAAATTTATTCGAAAAGGCAAAATGTTTCTCTTGCGGTTAAATGTCTTACCAATCTGCACATCGTGTAGAAGGTTACTTGTGGTACTTTCTTTGGCGGTGACATGTTTTATACGGTATGCGGTATGCCGTATGCCACATGCGAGTGGTTCCATAACACATGGAAAAAATGTTTGTCGCGGTTTCCTTCTCTTTTGAGGGTTGGAGACATTTTCTTGTGAATAGCATAGAAATGGAAACCCAGTGATATACATATTTGGCGAAAGTCGGTAGCATACTCCGAATGCCGCACGTGCGGAGCCAACTTTAGTGATGATAATTCGCACTGCGTGCTCATGTCAATTACGTAAGCGAAACAAAAGTTAATTGCACGAGAACTCAGTCGTTAGTTGTTAACCGCGGTACATTGTATACATGATGTAGATTTTTAGATAACATTGTTGCATGTCGGCTGACAATAGAAGGTGGTCGGATTTTTTTTTTTTCTTAAATTATATTTTGCGCCAAAAAATTTCACTTTGGATTCTTGGCCTATTCAAGCTGTGTTTAGAGAATATTTATCTATTTAAAGCTGCAATTACGTGTCAATTTTTAAGCAGGCATCTTATAACGAGTGATTTTTTAAGAGGTTTAGAACTTTTTAAAAAAAAAAACACAAAAAATTCGAAAAAATGAATGAAATATTTATTTGAATCGATAGTTTGAACCTTGCAATTTAATGTTTAAAGATAATTTCATGCAAATGTTGACCGCGGCTGCGTCTCAGGTAGTCCATCCGCTGAGTCCAATTTTGGCATACTCTTTCACACATATCGGCCGGTATCTCACGAATGAATGCATGGATGTTGGCTTCCAGTGCGTCAATCGAAGCGGGCTTGTCCCTATACACATTAGCCTTGACATACCCCCACAAAAAATAATCTAATGGTGTCAAATCGCACGATCTAGGCGGCCAATTGACCGGCCCGAAACGTGAAATTAACTGTTCACCAAACTCGCCTCCCATTGTTTCGCGTGCTGTGTGGCATGTGGCACCGTCTTGTTGAAACCACATATCATGCAAGTCAAGAACTTCCATTTCGGGCAAAAAAAAGTTTGTTATCATTGCTCGGTAGCGTTCACCATTGACAGTAACGCTGCGATTCGCATCATCTTTGAAGAAATATGGCCCAATAATGCCGCCGGCCCATAAACCGCACCAAACAGTGGCTTTTTCGGGATGCATTGGTAGCTGTTGCAATTCTTCTGGCTGATCTTCACTCCAAATGCTGCAATTTTGCTTATTTACGTACCCATTCAACCAAAAATGAGCCTCATCGCTGAACACAATTTTTCGATAAAAAAGCGGATCCTCGGCCAGCTTTCCAAGAGCCCATTCACCAAAAATTCGGCGTTGTGGTAGGTCGGCTGGCTTTAGTTCTTGCACAAGCTGTATCTTAAAAGGCTTTACGCACAAATCCTTCCGCAAAATTTTGCACGTAGTGCTGTAACAAAGGCCTAACTGCTGGGAACGGCGCCGAATCGACATTTCGCGGTCTTCTGTCACACTAGCTGATACGGCCGCAATATTTTCTTCACTACGCACAGTACGTAAACGTGTTGGTGGTTTAATGTCCAACAAAGTAAATTTGGTGCGAAATTTGGTCACAATCTTCCGAATAGACTGCTCAGAAGGTCGAGAATGCCGATCATAAAATGGAAGCAGCGCGCGATGAACATTTCGAACCGAGCACGAATTTTGATAGTAAAATTCAATAATTTGCAAGCGTTGTTCATTTGTAAGACGATCCATGGTTAAATTGCAAACCAAACTGAAGCTGTTTGACAGTGACACAAGGTACTAAACACACGTCAGCTGTCAAAACCAGTGTTGCCAAAACCAAACCAGCTAAAAAATCACCCGTTATATGCGCCTACATTCCAGTTAAATTTTCAATTAACATCCAATTTATTTATAAAGGACTAGCTGACCCGGCGAACTTCGTTCCGCCCAAATTCGTTAATGTAATGAAAATAATAATTCCGAGCATGCACAATGCACTCAATACTTTATGTTATCCGGTCAATTCAAATTTTTTATTCAAAAGTTATATTAAATGCAATATAAATATATGATGAATAGCAAAGTTGATTTGTTTCAACCAAACTACAATGATTTTGACGTGTCGGCCAACCTTCCGATTTTTCACTAAAATGTGAGAAACATGGGAATTCAAGATTGTTGCCATAAATGCACAAATATCCTTGCAAACATTTATTTGTCAACTCAAGACGCTTAAATACGAATAGCAAATCGTTCTGAATAAGCGGAGTCCTTGTAATGAGAATGTTCGCCTTTGAATTTTCACCCCAAAACCGTCGGTTGCATGACATTTGATTTGAGATTCTTCACCATCAAATCGAACGCGATCCATTACAAAGTTTCGGTACGTCAGTGGTTGCGCAACAAAATTATAATTGAACCGACTTTCAATTTCAAATTATGTAGAGTTAAGCTCGGAACATCCAAAGAATTCAAAAATTCAACTAATCCCCACAAATTTTTGTATTCACGACAAAAAATAGCGTATGTCCTTTCTTGAGCCCATGCGAATTTAAAGCAAAAATAATAATAATCGAATGATCCGTTTCCGAGTTATGAGTGCACAAACGGACGTCAGTCTCTTTTATATGCAACTGTACCAACCCGGCTTTGCCAGTATCTTTCGTATTAAGTCCTGCTTAGATTTTGCTTTATTTTGACAGTGTTCATTAATGTTTTTAATTATACAACTTTAGAAATAGGGTTTGATTTAATTTTTAAATGGGATGTGCTACAACCCGATTTCCTATCCCGCTTATATTACAATATTATATCCACAACATTTCATTAAAGTCGGTGGAATGGTTTCGTAGATAGACAAACACTCCACTTATCTGGTCCAAAAGTATCTTATCCTTCAAGTGGAAACGAACAATGCACATTCACAAAATTTCATTGAAATCGGTTAAGTTGTTTCATAGATCGATGATAGCGCCACCTATCTGGTCCAAAAGTGTCCTATCTTTTAAGACTGCCTAAACCTGAACAACAATACGAACAAAACAAAAGAAGAATCATGAAAACTGGCCCAGTGGTTATCGAGTTATATCTACATCGAGTTTCACCCCGAACGAATTATATATATGTAGAAGATTATTATTGAAGGTAGGTGTAGTTGATACATGTTTTTGGAATAATAAACAAACATTTAAATAAAACTTACATAAAACTGAAGAAATATAAGAGTTAAAAAGTAGTAAGAGAGGGAGAAGAAAAATCTGTAAAATAGGAGAATGACGGGAATGTTCAGGGGAAATAGTTATTAGTTATTATCGTTGTCAATTATCCAATTATCTGCTTAGTTGCGATCGGGAGGAAGTTCCAAAGTTTGGTTGCATGTTCGAAAACGAGGCGCGAAGAGTTCAAATAATTTTTTATTTATTTATTTATTTCATTTCATCTACTGGCTAAACTATAATGATTACAAGTGTAAAAAAAGAAAAATAAATACGAAAGAATCAAAAACAGCCACATTAGCAAAAACAGCCACATTAGCCTTCTACTTCCCCAAAATTAAACTGTGGATGTACACGGCTATAGGAAGATCTATACTGTCCTATGGCAGCCTCGTATGGTGGCCGGCAACAAACAAAGCCACCTACCTAAAGGCTATTACAAAACTACAAAGCCTAGCGTGTATTGGCACCACCAGCGCGATGATTACAACTCCAATCGCAGGTCTTGAGGCTATCATCAATCTGCTGCCGCTAGATATCTTAATACAATTAGTGCCATGAGAATAAGTCAATCAAAAAACTGGAAACGTTGATCCTACAGAAATATTTTGGCTACGTAGGTACCTAACACAGATTACATTACGCCATACTTAGATTTCACAAGACCTTGCGCCTATTCCAGCAGGGAAGAATGGAGAGACGGACTCATACCTAACATACAATCCATAGCCATTTTTACGGACGGATATAAAATAGAAACCGGGGTAGGGTCAGGTGTCTTCTCTGAGGCGCTGGGTATATCAAAATCGGTACGTCTCCCTGACCACAGCAGTGTCTTCCAAGCAGAGGTCCTGGCAGTGGCAATAGCAGCCCGTGAGTCTGTGGTAAGGGCAATAGCTCCTGTAGGTATTACTTTCTTTATCGACAGCCAGGCCGCAATAAAAGCATTAACTGCAGTAGAAATAAAATCAAAGCTCGTGAAATGCTGTTGTGAAGAACTCAGGGTTCTTGGCACTCTGCTCTGCTCTGCTGGGTTCCGGGACATGAAGGCATTCCTGGCAACGAGAAATCGGACGAATCGACAGCTGTATCAGAACAAGCTGATCCCTCTGTGAATATCCCGCCTTGCTCACTCAAGCTTGAAGCAGGGAAAAAGGCCCCAAGAGAGGCGAACTCAAGTAGAAACCTGTCATACCACAAGAATGCTCTGGCCAAATTTCAATGAAGCCAAAACCGAGAGTCTCATACGAAAAGGTAGACAATTTCTTTCCACCCTTGTAGGAATCCTAACGGGGCACAGCCTTCTGCGGTATCACATGAGGAAGTTACGCTTGACGGAAGAAGAACTTTGTAGAGGCTGCTGTGATACAGCTTCCTATGTCACTGTCCAGGTCTCCAATACTCTTGCATCATGAGTTCCCTCACCAGAATCAACGTGCCCAGTTATATTCTAAGGATTCTTTATAGCTACTTTATGTACAGGAAGCTAAGCTACGACAGCGACGACGACACCAAGCACTACAACGTGTCAGCAGGCATTCCACAAGGATCTGTTCTAGGCCCTCTACTTTGGAATATTATGTACGACGGTGTTCTGAGGTTGCCAATGCCTCCAAGAGTGAAGATTATAGGCTTTGCGGACGATATCGCTATAGTAACCGTGACAAAACATATCGACGAGAGACGACAACAAATAAAGCGATCTCAATTATCAAAGAATGGGTGGAGTCTGCAGGGCTTGAACTAGCAGAACATAAAACTGAAGCAGTTCTAATAACAAAAGTCCAAAAGTAACAGAATACATGCAAATTCGGGTAGGAGACCAAGACATTCGATCGAAACCAGCGATCCGATACCTAGGTGTAATGATCGACAATAGGCTCAACTTTAAGGCGCACCTAGACTACGTCGGTAAGAAAGCATCGATCCTCCAATCATCGCCTGTAAGAAAGCTGCCAAACATTGGTGGATCTAGAGGCAGTCGCAGATTATTTCTGTCTAGAGTACCAACCTCAGTCCTCCTATACGCATCTCCAGTGTGGGCCAACGCAATGGCTACAAACGAATGCAAGAGGAAGCTATCGCGAGTTTATAGACTTAGTGCTTTGAGGACTATATCCGCTCTTAGAACGGTCTCAGAGGAAGCGGCTCTCATACTAGCCAGAATGGTACCCATCGATATCCTTGCTGATGAAATGAAGAGAGTGTACACAAGGAAACTTGCTAGTCACCAATACGTTGCAAGCGGCGAAATCAAAAAAGAAGAAAGGGCAACTTCTATGCTGAAGTGGCAGAAGAAAAGCGGGAGAACTAAACTTCTACATCACGCAGTTTCTAACCAACCACGGTGGTTTGGACACGACACGTCGTCAATTTTTCCACATTGCCCAAACGAGGATGAAGACGCAGAGCATGCATTTTTTCATTGCCCATCCATACTTTACGAGAATGGATACAAATCTGCCAGATGCAAACCATATAGTTGGGGAGATGATCGGGTCAGATGAAAAATGGAGCAACGTTAGCCAGTTCGTGACCAGCGTTCTAAAAGAACTGAGGGCGATTGAGCTCATAAGGCAACAGAAGGCCGACGAGGAGAGAACAGCGCCAGCGGCTAACGAAGTATAGTGATCCGAAAACTCCTTACTATTTCGTTTTATAAAACCAGAGAGTTTATTTCAACGTGAAGTACAAAGGTGAACCTGGAATCAATTACAGTGCCCAGATCTTTAACCTCACCGACTCTGTTTAGTGTAATATTGTCGATTTCGTATTGAAACTCAAAGAGAACAGCTTCTGCAGAAAGATATTAGAAAGCATTTGCTCATATTTAACTTGACGCTACATAGATAATTTTTCAAGATCTAATTGCAAAAATTCACAATCAAGTGTAGTTTTTATTTTAAGGAGCAGTTCTTAGTCATCCACATACATCAAACAATAGCAATATTTTAATACATGCGAAATGTCGTTGATAAAAACTTTAAAGAGCAGCGGCCCCAAATGACTACCCTGTGGTAATCCAGAACCGCATCCAAAAGGTCGTGAAAAGTAATCAGCTATTTTAACCTTTTTACCCCTGCCAATCAAATTAGATGCTAACCACTCAAGCACTGCGGAGTGAAACCCAAAACTTTAAAGTTTTGTTCAATAAGATATGATGATTGATTCCTAAAATTGCATTAATGTATAAAAATAATGTTTCAGAAGAAAGATATAAATGATCATATCTCTGAATTGTGAAACATGTGGTAACAAACCTTACTGCAAATTTATTTAAGAAATAAAACTATCTATCTATAAAAAAAAAAAAGTATTAAGGCTGTCCCAAAAAAAAAGGAAAACTACTTTGCAATTCCAAAGTCTTAAATCTAAAGGTTCAAAGAGAGAAAAAGGAAATAAACCTAAGACTTACTGAAAGGACACTCCTATTTGGTTGATGTTTCAAAAGATCGATTTGTTAATCATTTTTGAGGCATCCCCCATTCCTACTGTTTCCCATTAGCGAAATGGCTTCATACCAATGAAATTGTAGGCATCATCCACCCGTCTAGGCCTGTACTCTTACGACTTAACCTACTCCATTCGCAGTCAATTTTACAGGTACTATGCTGTGACACTCTCAGCTCAGGTCTCAGCTTGTTTTCA
The DNA here is from genome assembly GCA_946477585.1 of Cheilosia urbana. Lineage (NCBI taxonomy): Eukaryota > Metazoa > Arthropoda > Insecta > Diptera > Syrphidae > Cheilosia > Cheilosia urbana. The sequence continues at coordinate 17,325,818 of OX297855.1, read as the reverse complement.
TATTCACAATTGCGAAATCTGCCCAACATAACACGGGTGCTTCAAAATCACTCCAACCCTGATCCATACAATACATGATTCCACCATCACGATCAATGAAATATTTTGTCTCAATCAATGTAAATGCGATAGAGACGACAAGGAACGTTCCTGGAAATGCCATAAAGAGAAACTCCTGAAGCAAGTAGCTTCGGTTTTGGTGTATGGGGAGCTCATATTTTAAATGTACTCAACTTCCCAGACAGCTTCCGACATTTGGTGTCCTCATAAAGAATACATCTAATTTTTTGTTTTACACTCACACATGACATGGCGCTTCCCGTAGCCTCATATGGGTATATTCAGAACCCACACCCAATCATGTGTCTATGATTTTTGGCTCGAGGGACCCATTTGGCATGTCTCGCATATGAATACCACAACACGTTCCTCCTCCGTGGGGTTTCTGTCAAATTGGAAAAGTGTGCGAAACAATTTGAGGAGAGCTTTTATGTCGACCCATACTCTCGGTCCTAAGTGACTCCCGAATTGCCATTGCCAGGCATCGAGATTGTCCCAAAATAAATTAATAATTGTAATTGTTTGGACTTGTAGCAATTTCCTGTTCACACAATCCTACCAAACGGACTGAGTGTCCGACTTGTGCGACAGATGAAGTGCTTCTGTTCTCTGCATACATTTCGAGGTGGTAGTGGTATGTTTAATATACCTATCTCCTGCAGGACTGTTTAATGACAGTGTTATTTGTGAACATATTTCATGCACATCAAATAATCATTAAAATTGGGTAGAGGTTGTCCGTCCGCAGTTTGGGACTGTGTGTGTGTGTGCGTGTGCTAGTAAATTGACAACATGAAAACAAAATGACTTTGCAACAGGAAATTTGTTTGGAAATCAATATTTTATTGTGCAAAGGAATGTTATCCATCCTTAACACAGATACTGCTCGTATATCAGTGAACCAGTGAGTACGCGGGTATAATTTGCAAAAGGATTCTGGTAAAATTTATCGCAGTGTGGTGATTTATAGCTGTCGTTCAAAATATACTTTCCCAGGGATTTCGATTTCGGAATTCAATACCGAGCTGGGTACATCTCTATCTCCTCATATAACGAGCAGACGCAGAACATGCATATGTATACCCATACACACACAATATGCCTGTAAGGAGGCGCCATTTATTATTAAAATTTTCATCAGCCCAACAAATACAATACGCAGTACTTAACCAAAATCTGCTCCAACTGTAGACACAGTACCGTGCGGCAGTCGCCTTTTCATGGAATGTAAATATCTGGACCGTTCTAAGGACTCGAAAATGAATACATGTCTGTAGGTATAAGGCCGCCTGTCGTCGCGAGTATATTCATTTATTTTCGACCGAGGATATAAAACATATACTGGGGCTTGTTTGTTTTTGTTCGATTTAATTGAGCATATGACTGCATGGACGAGTAATAACGGGCATATCGATGTAATTGTGAGATTTAATGAAATTTCCGTCGCATATTTGGTGCCGGCACAATTAAATGATTTCTTTTCCCAATGAATTGCGAATTAAATACCGAGCGTTGGTATTTGAATGGAAAGGCTGCGTTGTGTACTGCCCGGCATGCGGCACTTGATTGTTTTTAAGGACACGCATTCGATATGAATCATAATTTATTACAGCGAATGGTATTGATTGAAGGGGGGAATTAAACGATTACATGAAACATGAGGGCTTTCACTGTAACCTGGCGGGCCAATACTTCGACCTCGATTACCCTGAGTACGACTATATATATTATCATCTCCAGGGGGTCCGAATCCGAATTCGAAGGAAGCGAGTTTTCTGCGAAGTGTGAAGACTCTTTTGGTATGGACCGCAGATGAATGTCCTTCAGGCAATCAAAGGCACCGGCGCAAGGCTCTCGAAAATTGAACTATATTCAGATGCCAGAACGTGAAAACTTACGAAATCACTGGCCAAACTAATCGATCAGTCGAAAACACAAGCAAACTTTGATTGCTGTTGATATGAGTGGACCACAAAAAGAACCAAGGGACAAAAGAACCAAACCAATTTTTGGATTATTTTTGAGTTCCACCTCATTTTCAATAGTCACGGCCAATTAAAAGCCTATGTGCAACCCTTAACCCTTATTTTTATAGACAGAGTGAAGTTTGTCTCAGTTTAAATCGTAAAATCGATTTTCTAAAAAAAATTAACACTTTTTGAGACACATCAGGCCAGCTGCCTTAATTCCTGTAAAAAAAAATTGTTTATACTATAATAAATTGCTATTATATTTATTTATTTGATTTATAAAGAAAAAAGTTTGCTTGAACAGAAAGTCAGGGGGCAAAATGGACCGGTAGTCCCATCCGTTTTCTTTTTAGTTTTCCGTTCAGTTTTTGTTTTTTTAAGGAGAATTTATGCGAAAAGCTATAGGTTGTCTCAAAGCAAGTTAGGTATTTAACATTCCAAAAGCTACTATCATTTTAAGATTGGACAATGACATAGTTGAAAAAAGAATGGAACGATTTAAGGCATTTTCCAATCCTGAACAAGAAAATTAACTAATTGAATAGGCTCTTGCTCGAGGTCAAGTTTAAAAAGATATTATTAGGGTAAAATGGAAATAGTCTTGTCTTTTGACAATGAGTATTGAATGGCTAGGAAAATAGGTAATTTTCAAAAAAGGCACCTGAACTTCTTCTTAGAAATTCGGAAAAATGCTTGAATCCAGAACAAACGTTTTTAATAAGTCAGTCGCGTTTCAGCTTACTTTGACCTTTTTACAGAAATATTTGACGAACTTTTCGCCCACAAAAGTATATAATGTTAAGGGAACTGGTGTGTCAAAAGTCCGTAACAAATCGAAAATTAGCAGCCGTATTTTTTAGAATCCCTAACGACGACTTTACGATGTTTTTTAGTTAAACATCGCATAGAGATTTACGCAGCCTCTATGCTGTTTTGCTGAAATTGTTATTTATAAAGACTTTTCCGAGGCAGATTTTTACTAAAAGTGGTTTGTGTCTAAAAAGGTAACAAATTCGATAAACTGTCACAAAAATCTATTACTTTTTGCTCAGCTGTGATAAGCTTTATATTTCAGTTGTCTGATGGTACATTACATTTGCTTTTATTCAACTTTTTTGACTTAAGGATAGGAAGCAAAAATAGTTGATATTTAAGGGTGTTGGCTCAACAACAGGGGCCCAAATGTTTGTTTTCTTCAATCCACATTACATAAATTGTAGCTGTATGAATCGTTGTCAAGTTTGACCTCAGGGTGTTCAAGTCCGAGTGTTGATGTTCTTGTGGTCGATGGTACAAGTCATACCAACAGCTAGTCAAAATGTAAAATGCCTTGAGAATGAAGCATAATGAAAGACACTGGTTAGAGCCTAAAGTTTGAGAAGAACTGCACATTTGGAGACTCATTTAAATCTGACAAAGATCTACATAAACTGGCCCTTAGAGTTTGTTTTAAAATCCAAAGTAGTTTTCATATAGCCCAACGGGCTTATAGTCTTTCAACCTGCGGACATAATACTTTTCGATTGTTAAAAAATATTAAAAACTTATTTTCGATTTGAAGTGTCACTACTCGATTTCTATCCAGTTTTTTTTTGTTTCATAGTGCATCTACCCATACAAACTTTCGTAACCTTTTTCATCCCCTCAAAGTTTTGTTTTCGCGAAAAAACTTCACAAAAATCATATATAGACCAATAGCAAATATGTGTGAAAGTTTGGTTCAAATCGGTAAATGCGTTAAGGCGTGAATCGGCGACAAACGAACACAATTTTAAGGCTTTCTTTTTATATATACCTATAGATTATTGTGTGAACAACGCCTTGTCGTACTGCGACCTTTTGGTACATATATGGTATATTCCCTCATAAGAGTTCCCCTCACAAAATAATTCCTTTCGAAATCACTTTAGAGATTCTTCTATACTTTTCTTTCTCCTTGGCGGAAGAAGTCCGCCTTAAAGCACTCTTTCCCGTCCAGTTTGATTTAAGAATCTTAGGATGAGAGCTGCTTCCAGTGACAGCATTTCCTCATCAGATAGCTGGTACTTATGGCCAAGTATTTCAATCTTTTGTGGGTCTGGAATTTCACTGGACTCATCGCAGAATCCTCAGAGACCTTCTTCAGATATACGCAGTTTCCTAAGGTGTTCCTTGAGTCTACAGTGCGACGTTAGGAAGCATGTTAGGATACGGAGGTTATTTTTGTTCATACAAGCTTGGAATCTTTTCCGGTTGTATTGCCCCCGAAATTTTTTTTTTGGCCTGCCTCATGCCCTGAATGTTATGTCAGGCTCTTGCCCTGTTTTCTTTCTCTATTCTTCTTTGAAGTTCATGACCTATGAAAGTTTCTTATGCTCTCTTTCTTGCTAGGGAGTAGGCCTTTCAATACCCTCTATTTCTACAAGGTTATTTTGTCTCTCCTCCTCAGTTCATTATTTTTTTTGTAGTCATTCCCATACAAGTTTGGATTAAATGATGTACGACTTAAGTGCCATAATAGCAGCCTGGCTGTCTGACATTACATAGCTATATCAGAGTTGACTTTGTTTTTGTCGAGGTTGATTTGGACACATATCGGCCAATTATAGTTGTTTTTTGAGTACGGCTTCAAATTGTCTAAGTGTGATGACCTTTCCTCTACCTAATCCTTCCTTGGCCACACTTAGAATCATTTTACTTGCACATTCCGCAACCACGACGTGCAACGGAGTTAGTTCCAATAGCACTTCCATAGCTGTAGTTGGGCAAGTTCTCATGACTTCTGTAATACATTGGTCTTTGCAATTTATTGAGTGTCTTCCTTGTGGTGGATGGACTGGTTCTTTTTGCCCATGCAAATGCTCCTTGATCATTGGTCTCACAATATCAATATGCATCCATCTGAGGATGGTTGGGCTACATCCTTCCAGATTTGTCAGCTAGACACCGGCAAATCATTAAAGCCCGCGTTGCTCTTCTGGTTATCTCTTCTGGATGTGTGTTTTTTCCAGACCAGTTTGCTGTCCAGGTTTAGTCCCAGATATTCAACTTTATTGACCGATGTCAGTTTACCCGATAGCCCTATCGTCCTCAGCCATTCAAGTTCTTTGGTCGTGAATGGTACTATTGTTGTTTTTGCCGGACTTAGGCTTAGCCCAGCCGTTCCGCACCAAATCCCGAGTTATTTCGAGTCCCATTTATAGTATGTCACAAAGGGTTCCCTGAAATCTACCCCGGGCAATAAATACTATGTCATCAGCATATGCTTGACAGTTTATACAATAGTTCGGCAATTTCTCAAGTAACTCGTCCCCTAAAAAACTCCACAATAGGTGAGATAGAACTCCTCCTTGCGGACAGCCTCTTGCTGTGTTAATCTTGATAATACCTTCGAATGTGTGAGTCTCTGCTGATCTTGTGCTCAGGATTTCATACATCCTCCTCGATACTGTGTTATTTATACTCATTTTTTATCAAGAGCGGATATAATTGCGCTTTATTGTTATTTGAGAGACTAAAAAGAAATTAAAGACTTTATGGAGCCCTTCCCTCATTTATTTGTTAGCAACAGCAAAATGTTGCTTAACAAATTTCACCAGTAAAACAACACAACACCTCTGAACACTCTTCCAACCATTTAGCGTCCCTTACCATATCACTTAATTTCCTAGAAATGCTTCTTTACTTACTAACCTCTTGGCAGGTACCCTCCTCCCTTTTGCCATCAACCAGAACAGATGCAATAGGTATTTTCGTATGCTAATACCTTGCCTTAGTATATCTACTGTTTGCTGCTTCGATGTTTCCATGAAACGTGAAAAAATCCATAAAACAATAAAAAATCTATCAATCACAACTCAGCCCCCGCAACCAACGCGAAAACAAGAAATCAAAAAACAATAAACAAGCAAAAAGGAACAATTATCTGACGTTAAAATAATAATAAGGCTCAACAAGAAACCTAACATCCGCCCGCATCAAATTAATTCCGCGTACACACTCAAGACTCAACCCACCAAGCCCACCCCTGTTCACTGAACCTCATCGAACTCTCGCAAAAGGAGAAAACCAACCCCTACTCCTATTGAGAGAAAGAGATATAAAAAATAAAAAAACAAGAAAACAGGCGAAAAACAAAAGGGAATCCTTTTCCAATTTGTGTGTACTTCGCTTTCTTTGTTATTTAACTCGGCACACGCTATTTAATCGTTCGCAGATTGTTGTTATAGCCCTTGCTGTTTGTTCATCCGGAATTTCTCAGCCACGCCACATTAACAAAAGCGACAACAGTTTCACGGAATCAAGCCCAAAAATCCTTTAGGCAAATAATAATATCCCTCTCGCTGTTGTCGCCCAGCAACCCAACCACCAACCGAAATTATTCTCGAAACGCCAAAAAAAAGCAGACAAATTTTAACGATCGGCAAATTTCCAGAGAAAGAAAAACAAATGATTTCGTTTTCGAGTTCGTGTTGTTGAAACAACAAAATGCAAAAAGGATGCTCGCACAACAGGTTGTGCACCAGCGAGCACAGAGATAACAAGCGCTAAAGTCCCCCCTACTCCCCACAAGGATGCAAATGTAGAGACTACAGAAATGTATCGAGGTAGGTCTTGTGTATCTTGTCTTATGATTTTAAATACTGAAAAGGACAACAGGGCTGATTTTGCTGAAACGAAAGAAAACGCAAGCCTGGTTTGAAATTAAGACAAAGAAACATTCATTTTCCGACTCCGTGTACTAAAAGGAGTAGGATATCCCGAAGACACGGAACGCGGATATGAATGATGTCGACGGGTGTGGGTGATATGTTTTCTTTGTGTTTTCATTAACGAATTCATGGAAATTACTGCGGGGTGTACTGTATATTAGCCCGGCTTTAATGATATACCAAAGGCACATAAGACAAAGCGCTCCCTGTGGACGAGCTGGGTTCTGTTGCATTGGTGATGAGGGCAAATGCATGTTTGCGGTAATGGGAAACAGTAATCTGGAAGACATTAGGCAGAGAGGGAGCACAACCGAAAGATGACTGTATAATTACGCTGCTGAGGGAAAAAGAGTCCTCGTAGACGTGGACTGTGTGCGATGCAAGGGAGGGTACACCGACCAATTTTGAATTTTAACCAAGATGTCATAAAATTAATGCAGTAGCAGTGTACTGGTACAGATGTGACTATATCAGGTCGAAGGGGTAGATGCTTAAGATTGCGATAACGTTTTGCTTTTGGCATGGGTACTTGAAATTTATTTTCTTCAATTGGACCAACTTGTGGAACGCTAGTCCCAATAGCACAGCTTCTCACGAACAATTGTTTTTTATGAGTTTTTACTTTTTATTGGAGTATCTAATTTTTGGAGGACAGTTTTCTAGCATTTATTAAGTTGTCTCGAGCGATATTTTCTTTGGCGCCCTTTAGTTAGCCTTACTTACTTCACTTTACTTACTTTTGATGGCGCTTATAGGCCGGCGTTGACCACTTCCTCAACCAAATCTAATATTATCTAATAGGAAAATATAGAGGTACCAAAATGCAATTTTGCATTTTTCTAGGTACTTCTCTTTTTTGTTTTTGTATGGAAACTATTGATTTATTTACGAAAAAAATTAGTCTATAACCGTCAGAGTGTGCCAAGCTAACCTTCCTGCATAATTTCAGTATGATTGACCCAAGCATTGGGGTGTTTAAGCAGAACAAACAAACGGATCTGTGTAAAATTGTACCGCGAAAGCTGCGACTCCGACCGAGAAAGGGTGCAGGGGTGCAGCAACAACTGACAATTCTGAGCCAACCGCAACCGGATATCATGCAAATAAAAATGAAATGGGCGTACGGAGTCTAGAAGACTGTTACCACTAACCTCTTAGGAGGTATACAACTTATGAGCAATTTCTGATACAATTTCGGTCACCAGGGATTTCGTTTTCCCAACATTGGAATAGAAGCAAAAATTATGGCATCAGTTGTATGAGTGAAAAAACACCTTCTACATTCTGTCATGAGTCGGACAGAACCTCACAATAGACTACTTTAACTTTGAGGTAGTTTCCTAGTGACTTTGCCTACATAGGTTCATGTAAATCAACTCTGAAAACGACACCACATAGCCCAATCGCTGTTTCTTCACCCAGAAAAGGATATGCAGTAGTGAGGACACTACTCCGTAACAGAAACGACATAAGAAAGCTCAATCTAAGGCCAGATAGATGGCAGAGAATCATGGACGACTGTTAAAGTAATCGTTGTTCTTCTTGAATGGAACACTATTCGACAGATTTTTGGTCCCCTTTGCCGTGACGGGCTGTGAAGAAGCAGCCTATAAATGAACTTCAAGCGAACTCTTCATGCTGTATAGTAACATCATCGATCTGATCGAAAAAATAAATTTCATTCGTCTAAGATGGCAAGACTTTAATGTTCTGACCCGAATATTTATCCATGCTAGCCCGGAGATGGCAGATCTCCATAAAGGAAGTTCCTAGCATCTATGCCCCGCATATGTGGAAAAGAACCTCAAGCAACTGAGCTACTCACCCAAAGACTATAAAGGTCTGAATGGACTGCGAGAGCTAAAAGTTGAAATGTTTGTTCTGCGATTTTGTAAGTCGCCTAACCTCTAATTCTGTAAAGGGCTTCCGAATGGTAAAACTTACAAGTCACAGAAGAGGATGAGATCTTTTTCTATACCGACACGACGGTTTTTCATCAGAACAGAGACAGGCACGGTCATCTTTAGAAAAATGTATCTGTGAGACTCAATAAAAATCGATGATGCTGACGGCGTTTTAGGAGAATTTATTAGATGCTATAACTCGAGCAGCGAAGGACTTGGAGAGACGCGATACTGTTTTGAAAAAAAAGCATCATTGTTTATGCCCTATGACAGTTTAAATAAGCACGTAGTCACTCCCATTGCGCTAGCCTTGTTCTTAGATATGGAGCTTTCTGGGGGAAGATACAATTTGATGAGTAAATCATTACGTTGACGTGTTTCCAGCTATAACCATACCGTCGGTGGCATAAACGAAAAAACAAAACTACCAACCTATGCGTTTTATTTTCCACAATTTTATTCGAGCACGTTTGATGGTGAGTGATGGTCAGCGACTAAGCTCCCGTCTCCTCCTTTGTTTCATGTCATGTGTCAAACGTCAACCGACCATCAAATGCAGACTGCGCCCTCTGTTGGACGGTAAAAAGTTTGGAATATTAAAGTGCTGCCACACTAAAATGCAAGCCACTCCGTCAAACTTGATAGTAATAGCAACTTCTTAAATTTATGCATCCACTGTTGTAAACAAAATTATTTTGGATCACCCTGTGAGCAATTAAATAGCCGCAGAGCTTTTTTGCAAGATTCCTAAATTTATACCTGTTTTTCAAGTTTTTCTTTAATTCATTTCTCTGTTAATTCATTTTTCAAAGAAATTCTTGCTTCAGCCTAAGATTTAGGAATACCCTGTGAAAAGATTTTCCCAAAAATCACTATTTTTATAGGCTTTGTAATTTCCAAAGAAGAACTTTTAAGAAGAACAAAACAATCGTAGCAATACCTTCATGTGTTCAAAAGTTATGATTTTTGCAACCAAACAAAGTCATTTTGGACCACAGTGGCGTCGGGAACATGCGAGCCTTTTGGAAGATCCGCTCGAAACGAAAGAGGTTTCTCTAACTGCATTATCCCGCTAGACTATTTGCCTGGATCTGATTAATTTCAAACTCCTAAACAGTACACTGCCTTGCACTACACACTCTGTCCTCGTTGAGGCGAATGAACTGACAAGGAATTGCATGGCAGCCTTAAAAGGATAATAACACAACAGCGGTACAACGTAAAGGATGTAAAACTCTAAAGTGTTGACAGCCAGCTCTAGCTACTGCGCTGCTACTCAACTCAACTCTATGTTTCTATAGGTGCAACTAACAATTTTCCGTCTGACGGCGTGTTTTTTTTTGTCTGTTTACTTATGTTTTTGGCGGATAACAATACAACAAACAGTGAGTTGCTGTTTTATATATATACTCGGTACTACTGACTGCATGAAATATTCAAGCGATAATTTGGTACGCTGCAAGCCCCCGCACACAGCCAGATGCATACTCGCAGACAACCGGGCAAATGAGATGCTGAATGTGCGGGTGAATCCTTGCGGAAAAAAGTGCACCCCCTTGATGGAGCTGTGGAAAAGTGGAATTTTGCAAATCCCTATCCGCCCTGAGAAAACAACTTCAAGGATAGGGAAAATGTTTAGCGAGCGCCAAAAAAAAAGAAAAGAGAACTAGAAACTGCAACGCGATTGCATTTGAAATTAAATACACGTGTGGGGATGTTTGAGTTGGGCAAAAAAAAAAGAAAAAGAAAAAAGGAGCACACATCTCTTTAATTTTATTTCCACCCATTAGGATTGAGAGTGACACAGATCCCGAAGGAAAATCCTCCGTCTCGCTGAATTGCCGCCGCCACCCTTATCAGCATAACTGCGTCTTGAAGATTATTATTAATTGCGGCCATAGCTCATCGTAGAAAATTTTCAGGATTTCTTCGGTTGGGTTGGGCTTTGGTGCGGTGACTGATGCTGTCATCATGCTCATCATCATCATCTGCATCAGGATGCCGTCTCCTAAGATATCGTCATCGTTGTCGTTTGCCATTGTGTCAAGAGTCTCATATTTCAATGTGCGAACTTAAGCCTAGGCACTGGCAGGGTATGTGGCTCTATACACAGATGGTGTCTCAGCAGATGGGTCGGTCGGAGAGTGCATGGCGGTCGTTTGGTGGTTGTCGGCACTCTGCCTAAAGGCGAATCCTTGATCCAAATTCTGTGTTCATAAATTTTTATGAAAGTGTCACATCACATGCTTCCTTTCTCTCTGCTCGCACTGACACCAATTATCATTATGTGGGTGGTGGTTGCTCCTAAATGAGGGGGTGGCGGGCGCTTTACTTATGAGTTAAGTACACACTTTCTTTGGCACATCATATATATTTATATCTATGGGCAGATCATGAGAATGAGGTTAGCTCGCCTCCGGGCGATTTCCATCCTTCACGCGCATATATATATATAGGACTGTGAGATCTTTGACATTGGGGCTGTTATCGCTATCAGGTACGATGTGATGTGTGCGTATACTCCGACAATTGTATCTCTTGTGGATTCGTAATTAGTTCTCATTTGAATGCTATGAAGTGTGATTGGCTTTTAGGGTATGAGTATAGGAGCGGGCGTGCAGAGGACATGTGCATGTGCATGTCCATTGTCCAACTGTCAGTTTAATTGTCAATTCATAAGGCGGAGCAATTTAAATTGGCGCGCTCGTTATTCAAATGTAGTTCGTTGGGCAATGGCCTCTCCGGGGGTGGTGCGATTGGCAGATATAATGAGGTCAAGCTGGGCAGTTGGTATAATTATGAAGGGAGTGCGAGATTATTGAATCGATTACTCTTGAACTCGGAGCATCCGGCGGTGATATAATCGTGTGCAGTCGTTCGAGTTGATTTTATGAGTTTAGCGCAGTCGCTTCGGTTGCTAGGGGTAGGGGCTTTGAAGTTGCCATTCCCTTAGAGAAGGTCCTGTGAGATTTAGTTCATTAGTGAGACGTACGCGAGGAACTTGAATTTGCTGCAAACTATACTTCGATCTATTTCGCTTATCCGCGTTGTGTCTTTCCGTATGACGCGCTATCTCTTCGACTGTGGTTATGGTAGCTATTGTCGCAGACGACTAGGTTTCGGTAAAAATTTATCATTTACTCAAATTGTGATACAGTATAGCATGGAATGTATTTTTGCCGGAACTCCACGAAAGGATACCTCGTATATGGGTGCGTTGAAGAATGGCGCTGTTCGGTCTGTCTGTCTGTCCGTCCTTTCACATGCCTTCAGCCTAAACGGCGGCCCGGATTTTGTTCAAATTGATATTTAAGCTTAAGTGGGTGAGGTTACCATGACTGCAAACCCAGTTTTTGGCTAAAAATTCGAAAAACGGTACTTTTGAAATTTGGAAATAACTCGAAAACAGTTCATACGATTGTAACAAAAATTAATTTCTAGGGTAATTATGGTCATTCATAATTTAATAGCAAACTCAGTTTTTCTCTGTATTATTGTAAAATCGATTTTTGAAAAAAGACATTTTTTAAAAATTTAGTTTTCCTTAGTTTACCAGAAAACGGCAGTAACGATTTTGACCAAAATGTAAAGTTAGAGTCATACTGATGTTCTTAAAATTGTTGCGTCCTTAATTTTCAATTCGGATTACCGGAAACGCTAATTTTGAAAACTGTTCATATCTCGAAAACACCATTTTTGACTCCGATAAGACTTTAAAAACCAATTAATTCTTATATTGCGAATAATAACCCATAATCGGTTTTTAGCTATATAGTTAACAAAGAGTATTTTTCAAACTAAAAATTGCAATATTTGGTACTGTTTTGTCTGCCAAAATTTACAAAAACCGATCTAACAATTTTGATCAAAATGCACACATAATATCAGTATTCTAAATAAGACGTACTTAGTTTTTCTCAACTGGGGATGGCGATGGGCCCACTTTGGTGCCTGGTCTTTTGTGACGATCTCACAACCCCACCCAACCTAACCTAACCTAGTTTTTCTCAAAATATTCGAAAAAAAAACGTTTTTTAATTATTTCTCAAAAACGGCTACTCAAAATCCGATCTCTGTTCGTGTTCATATATATTTTTGAAACTCAATACTTTAAAATTGAAATTGCAAGGGCCATTAAAAATGCAATAACAGCAACGCAAAACTTATTTTTAGCAAATATTACCCACTTCTTCTTTTTTTTAACCATTTTGAAAATGCACCTTAAAATAATTCGAGCAATCAGAATATCCCACTTCATTTGCACCCCCACACACGTCCATCGGGATATTCAGTTTATAACTGCTAATGCAAATTGAAAAACAAATCTCCGAATTTTGCATATCTCTTCTCTTCTCTTCTCTTCTCTTCTCTTCTCTTCCCTTCTCTTCTTTATATAAAAGAGAGTTGCAAAAGCGTTGTGATTGTGACTTTATAACTCATGAACGGTTAAACCGAATTCGATCAAATTTTAAGGGTTTGTTTGCATGGTCGTGTAGTTGGTTTATCTAAAGATTGAACGAAATTGGTCAACGCGTTCGTGAGTTATGTCAACATCTGATTTTGTACATGTAAAAAAAAAAGACGTAAGCGCCTATGCGTGTGCTGATTTCATACAAACGGCAAATAAACATTGCAGCGCATACATACATACAGCTGTCAGTGAGTTATTTATTATGTTACGGTTTTTTTTTGAAGATATTTGTATTATATCCGATCTTTCATGCTTCGTCCTTCAGTGCTGTATTGTTCAATTTTTTAGTCGTCAGCATAGTTTCAGTAATTCCGTCGAGTGATTGCGACGCGAATTCGTGCAGGGCGAACTATATGAGACCCATTGCTCATGCGACGTATTGCAATCCACTCATGTTCTGCAGTGAAGAGGATGGATATCACTTTAAAATAAGTATGATCAAGTTATGATCATCGATGGTTAGCAACCTTGTAGTTTAAATGTTTTTGAAGTTTCAGTACAAAGTTTCTTTATTGTCATTCAATCAATCATCAATTAAAATGCAACTGTAATCGGTCGCAAATGTTAGATGCTCGAAATTATTTAAATCAAAAAATCTATTTTGGGCGGGACGAAGTCTGCCAAGTCCGCTAGTATACATATCTAGTATATATTCCAATAGAAGATAAGTTATTTTAATTTCAATCTATTTTTTCTCATTAATTAATCAGTCCATTCCCAGGTCATCGCCGTCGTCATCGTCATCAAAAACGATCAGTGAAATTTCTCAGCCTCGTCTTGCTAAGCGAATGCCACTGTATCGCATTACCAGTCGACAGCCGAATATGACCCAATTACTCTGTATAAAAGTCCAGTGCACTTGGACACAGGCAAATCAATTCGTGGAAATGACACCAAAACAACTTATCTGTATCGTCGCTGGGGTGTGCGGTGCTGGCTACTTGCTTGCATGGATGGCGAAGGCAATGGCATTCTACAGGGTGCTGACTCGGCTTGGTTTGTGGCAATGGTTCGGTTGAAGAAGTTTTATGCGGAGGCGAACGACGGATGACGGAGTTAACTTCGGGAAAAGATAATGGACAAGCAGGGAGTTCTAAACACGTCGTAACGGGGAACAATTGTTCCTCTTTCTTTTATAACGAAATATTGCGAAGAGTTTAAATCAAGAAACTAATATTGTATTGTATTATTAAATGGCGGTTCGTTTATTTATTAATTAATCGAATTCTACACATATATATTATACATTTACATGCAAAGATATCGATCTACATAATCACGAACAATACTTCCAACTATTGACAACGTAAACCAGCGTTATTAACCTATTCCACTCGAAAAGAAAATCATTACCAAATAGATCAAAAATCAGAAACTCCTACTACACTTCTTGTTCTTGTACTCAAAAACTTGTAAAGTGTAAAAGCTATAAAATAGTACAATCAATTAACTACCTATCTAATAGATTAAGAAAGCTACCAACAAAACTTTTGATGAACGAGAAAGTTTTTTTCGACCCAGTCGTGCACTTTATTTTTTTTGTTCGTCTGTAGCTAAAAATGTTCACCTGCAAATCAGGTCGCGACTACACACTTCGGGAACTTACTTAATGCGAGAAACAGATTAACACAGCGACAGCAACAGCAACAGCGAACTTAGAACCAATGTATTTTGATTACTTTGAACACATTAGCACAGCAACATCGACAGCGACTTCAACCTAAATTCGCTGTTGCTGTTGCTGTCGCTGTGTTAATCTGTTTCTCGCATAAGGCTATATGATATTTTGATGTCCTTGTTTTAAAATAAAATCGTTAATTAAGAAATATTCAGAGGGTTCCATATTACACATCCGGAATTGTAAGCAAAGAGGTGGCCCCTCAAAACAGAATACGATTTACAATAATCTCACTTAGCAGCAGCGTTGATTCTTGCCTAAAGTTATAAACCGCTGCTTTTCCAGAGTCTAATCTGTTTATATGATTTTTGTTCAGTTTATAATTCTATTTTTTATAGGAAATACTTTTTTATTTATTTTTATTATCAAATGGGCTATTAAGTAAAATGAAATTTTAATTCTGATGTTAAATTAAAAAAAAAAATCTAAACAAGTGGTCTGAAGACAGATAGATGGATTCAAAAAGTAGTCACAATTTTTACAAAAAGAGCCGCCAAAAGTTTCAAAAGTGCAACAGGTTGTTGTACCCCCATAAACCACTATAATACTTTCAAAACAAATTCATTAACCCTCAGCGGTGATCTGTTTTATCGCAGTTTTCCAGTTCCGCCACCCGCACACTATATTACACACAATGAATCAAATTTTGAAATCTACACGTGTGACAACACCAAAACTAAACATTAATGGTGTGGAGTTCAAAATATTGTCAGAAGCGACAAAAAAAAAGAAAAAGGAAACCACTTTCCCCTTGAAGCTAACAAAATTTCACCTAAACTCCCATGTAATTCACTTCCGCCATAACACACGTCAGGTAGATTATCTGCCATCAGGTTCAGGATTCAGGATATTTTTCAATTTACGTGCTCAGCGAACACGCAAAGTTATATACCCGAACATATCCATCTAAAACCGAAAGCCGAAAGGTATATGGCGCTTTCGACGCATAAACCCACAAAATATTGCATTTATCGTGTGGAGCGCGCGTCCTGGCTCGTTATATTCCGAAATTTCAAACATTTGAATAATTATTATATTCGCTTTCTTTGTTTGGATTATTTTGTAGTAGTAGAAGTAGTAGTGTGTCCTGCGGGGTTACCGAAACGGAAGGTTGGATTTTGGGTATGCTCCTCGGTTGAAGGGTTGGAAAATCTCATGATGGCGCGTATCTACATAACATAAACCGTAAAAGGCGCATAACCGCTTTTTGAAAAGTTTGTTTTGCCAAAATAAACAAAGTGGCTGGGTTTTGAATTTTGATATGCTTTCCGCGCCTGCCTCGTGAGTTGTGAATAGTGATGAATATACGTGCGGCTTGTAGATATTTATATGATGTGTCCTATGTGTTGTGGGGAGGGGGTCTGTAGTTGTTTTATAGTGGGGGATTGATTTTTCCCAGGGCGGGGATGTAAGCTTTTTGAAGTGGCCACTCTATGGAAATATCGGTTTTGAATTTCGAAATTTGTTGAATGTCACACCGAATTCTAATGGCTGTCGAGTGTAATTGCGGGCTTGGCTCGTGGCTGTATGGTCAGAAGGACTGGTTTTGTTCGTTTCATGTACCCAAACCCAAGTGTAAATGTTTTCTATAGAGCTGGAGGGAAAAATCACAATTTTAGGATTAACTGTGTGGATTCAGTGTGGTTGGGAAAATTAGCTTGAGTGACATTTTGAGGATGAAATAGTCAATAGTGGAATGTGAGGCGATGAGTGAAGTTCGCATAACGTTGGAAGACCAGTTTAACGAAGCACGACCAATGCTTTATGGAAGGTGAACCAATCTGTTCATTTAATCAGTAGGTACAATGGGTTCATGAGAGTGCCTACTTATTTATGTCGTTATCTGGAAAGTTCGTATAAGCGCATTGGCAAGCTTGTAGGTATATCAATTGCTTAACTATCCTAATTCCATTTATTGTTTGGTTTGTTGGTTTTCTTGGAAGACTGTCTGAAGGTCACGGAAGTAGAAAACGTGGGTAGGTCTAGGTATAGTTTAAGGTACCTACCTAGGTTATAACTTTATTGGTGAATGCATAACGCGTCTTCTTAAGCTAATGTAGTGTGACAAGTTATCGAAAACAGCTCTGACAATAATCCAATGTCTTCTATTAGCTTCAGACTATTTACAGAAAAAGGGAGTCAGTTTTTTCTCTTCTTGCTAGTTTTTACATCTTCGGTCGTGGGTTTTAATTTGAAAGACTAGCCTCGAAGGTTGAACCCCATAAAGTGGCCTGTATATACAAATTTTAAGACTTTTTTCTTCCCCTAACGGATTCTGTCAATTAGGTCTTGAATATTTCCCATACCTACCTAGTTACTTAGGGTCTTCCACCCCGAATAGCTTGTCAAAAGGGTGAAAGATTTTAAATTTAAACAGCCTCATTGGATGCCTACCTAAGAAAGACATTTATAGCCTCTCAGCTACTGTAGGCTTGGACTGAGGTAATCATCGGTGGGTGACATTATAAACTGGTATTTTTCAATAATTTTTAATTTTTTTTGTGCACTGCGCTATCGTTTAAAAGTTTTAAGGAAAACACTTTTTTATAAAACATGTATACAAAAGTGCTTATATTTATTGAGTGACGATATTTATATTTCGCACTGGAGTGAGAGTGCTCAAGGTATCGTAGGTAGGTTATTTCACTCAGCTAAATCATGGCTCAATCTGCGATTACAATATGTTTAGTAAGCTGTGTGAAGTGTCTTTCTATGGTTCCAATTAAAACCCTAGATAGCAGATACAGGGCACTGGGCCACAAGTTCGGAGGAACTAAGTAGGCTTTGAAAGACGCCTTAAGTCCGTATTAGTTGTGGAGTTGCGTCTGAGTGACTCCGAAGACCTTTTAGAAAATCTATCTGAAAATATCGGGAGTGTCGTAGTTTTTGAAGAAAATATTCTGTCTGGCCCTACAGATATCCGATTCGTCTTGGAACCGTTACCTGCCGGTGAACTTGCACTTTGTTCTTCATATGGATGAACTTTCGAGCCCTCATTCACAAGTTCACCCCACTAACCACCGAGTTGACAATGTTTAAATACGTTTTCCTAATAAGGTCAGACAGGAGACTTAAATGTGGCTCAGCGGTAGGAAAGGCTTATACACTGAGAAAAATGATTCTAGAAATACGTGCAGATGCAATCCCGCAAATTGGTTTGTTTTAGCCGCAACCTAGCAAGCTTACCCATATCTTTGAGGTCGTTCATAAAACGAGGTTGATGTTGCAAATAACAGAGAGTTAACTGAGCTCTTAAAGATCCGGTTCTGAGATCTTAGCGCATTCAATTTGATTCGAGTGTGAACACCGTACACCGAAGTCGGTCCGGTGAGCCTTTCAATACACCAACTACCACCTTTTTCTATATATCTGGACAGTGTTTCTCTGGGCTTTCCTAAATAGATTAAGATTCCATAACAGCTTATCGGGAATATGTAAGTATTAGCAGCGTTTCAAGAGACTACTACAGCTGCAACCATCCTAGATCTACGAAGTTATAGCAAAAGTTACTCTTTATAAAGCTTCAATGATATCCACCAGCCTACCCACAGAGTCTACCTCTCTTTCTATTGCAAGTCTCTGCGCACTTGGGTTCACAACTTCTCTGATGAGGTTCTAAGTCCCGCTTGCTTATACTACACATAGCGATTTAAGTTCTGCTTAAACACCTTATGGGCTACTTTTTCTATGTCATAAACTGTCACATAAGATTTGAAGTGGAAATTATATCGCTTGAGTATCAGAAAACAAACGTGAAACAATAAATCTATAGAAAGACCACTTCGATGGGGCAGGGGCTACTCACTTTCAACGCCTTGGGAAATCTTTTTTTCTTTCCAATTCATAATAATATTAGGGTATTTGAAAATTTTTCTTTTTTATTGAAAGCTATAATTATTTTTCTAAACGAAATATAAACCGGTCTAACCACAGCAACTACTGCAGAAGAGCAGTCATAGTTAGTTTACGATCTGAGAGAACAATGTGGCAAGAGTTGCCAACAAACGTTTTATTTAAAAATGAACCACCTTTCAGTAATAGCGGAAGCCAAAAGTGCCCCATCATCGAAAGTACCCTACCTTACCCTATGTGTTTCGATTGGGTGAAGTTGCTCTGCGTTTGCATCGATGTCACTTTCGGCACAAAGAAAAACCAAAAACTTTAATTTTAACAGGAAATCGATTTATTTCAGATGTCGGCCACTCGCCGTGCTGGTCGTCACAAAAAATAAAGAAGAACAACCACGAGACCAAAAAACTCGCACAAAACGAATGGTTTTGAGAAACTAGGTCTGGGTTCCCTTCAGACCTGTTGCGCCAATTATTATTTTTTTTTATAACCATGAGACCGATTCTAAGATGCCGGAAATTCCTCGGCATCACAAAACTGAAGCTGGTTGGGTTTTGCCATCTATGAACTTGTACCTAAAACGTACTAAAGGTAAAAGATTTGTATACGGTGCCTTTGCTACATGTTCATATAGATGGCGCTAACATTATGCGTTTGCCCAAAATCAATTCTGGATAAACTCTTATTATAACCCCCCACCCCGGTGAGACAAAATTTTCGATGCTAATGTCACCCCTTAAGTTTGTCCTTAAAATCAAATAAGCCATGGATTTTGCTCTATAAAACCAATTTCAAGGACCTGATCCAAAATGCTCCTCTTACATATAAGACCGTTCGAGATCAATAACGTAGATAACCAACAGATGTCTAATTGAACCCATGTTCCTATATCCAAGGTACCAACACCCTATCCCGAGCTTAGTTGAACCCTTTATCGCCTATCGATGGAAAGAATATATAAATATTCCTTCCTCCTCTCTTCTAAGTGGCTGCTTAGGCAAATAAATCATCTCAAAGAAAAGGGTCTCGCAACAAATCTCAACTACGCATTCTTTTCCCCGAATCGGTAATCATTGCTTTTTAACTATATAGCTACCATCCCCTCCGTATCGTAGCAACAGCAACCCTTTGGATTGATTTAATCCGTGCTCCCAACCCAAACGTATTTATTTCAATAAAATCAAACAAACAAAAAACCCCTCTACATCAACTTAAGAGTAATAAAACTCCGATCCAAGTCCTTAAAAGCGGAAAAGGAAAACAAAGAAACTACAACCATAAACCTCGTCGTATCCGTAAGCCATCATCGTCAATTATGTGCTGTGAGAGTAAAGCACTCTCTCTCTCTCTCTCTCTTTCTGTCTCTTTCTGTGGAGCGTTTCTAACAGCAACGTTATCACTTGATTAAATCACTACACAAACCATAAAACGAAATTGACCAAACGTCCTCAATGGTTGTCATATCAATAAAATTCAAAGCAGTTTGTATACACAGTCCCTTGCTGGGGTGTGTGTGTGTCTATTCTTTATCCCCAAAAATACCCGACTATCCTGCAGAAAAAAAAAAAACAACAGAAAGTACCTAAAACACATAAATTCTAATCACTTCCCAATCTCTTTTCAGATTGCAAAGGACATCTTAAGCCAACCATACCCACCCAGGGTCCAGCTCGCATTTTGTGCAGTCAAAACCACCACCCACATACAAGGTAAATGAGATCCTTCTTCTGAACAGCGTTATGTATTGTGTTGGCCAAGATGTTATCCCACCTACTGTGTAGTGTGGATATGGTCAAAGGACATTTTACACAAAATTCTGCCAAACTTGATTTTTCTCAAGTAAATCTAAGCTCAGCATAAAATCCAAACCCATCCAGTTCATTCATACTCACACACCACTTCGGTGGCGAGACAGAGGGCACGGTGACGGTGTATCCCGTCTCACGCCCTGTTGTGTGTTGCCAACTACGTGCAAGCCATTGCCATTTCAAAATATGTCCCAAAATCCTTTTCCGTCCGAATCTCACCGACCGAAAAGAAAACCCCAAGTGAAGCGCAAAAAAAAACAAAAAAAAAAACTGTATCTAAGCACATTCCATGTGTCCACATCTATGGAATACGAAAGCAGTCAGTCCATAGTGATTACATCCTAGTCGGCCGGCATTAGTGGTGGCCGCAGTCATGCTGCGTCGGCTCTTCCGAAAACGTCGGATGCAGCCACCCACTTACTTCAATGTGGCGTCTACAAGCTACAAAAAAGAAAAACCCAATACACACACTCTTACACCCAAAAAACTAGGACCAAAAGTGTGGAGTGGAGTAGTGATCATGCACACTAATGAATTGTTGCATTGCAGTGGCACTGGCAGTCGAAAAAAGAAGTACAACAAGTTGGTTACAACAAAAATACTATTCCCCGCACAGTAGGAATCTGGCAACTACTGGCGAAGGACGACTAATACCCTATACAAACACAGAATAAATCCAAATAAATAACTGCACTGACTGTGCATGAAAATATTGGATTATTGCGCCGAGGTGCGGGGGCAGCGGCAGCGATGAAGATGTGCGGTCGCGCAAAATAGGTCATGACACACACAACGCAGTGAATTACGTTGTATACCCAGGAACAGGATGCATGCAGATTTCCACAACACTACCGGCGCGGGCAGGCAGCGGGCGGGAGCGTAACAAAGTTTTCGCAAAACTTTTGTCTATCCAGATCTCATGAATGTCAGATGGGATTTGAATTTTAATTAAAAAACTAAAACGGTACACATTTCGAATGCTAATGTACATAATTCGCTTTTACGAGCGGCAGGCGCTAGCAAAAGTAAGAGTAGTTGTCCTTTTCGGGAATCGGATTGCTGTAATCCGGGACAAATGTATTGCAGGGTCGTAAAACTGTTTGCAAAATTGTTTTTCGAGTGCGACTTTGTGAAGTATATTTGTATGCGGGGACGGGTCGGTCGGTGGTATGTATCTTTTTGAGTGGATCACAGTGGATTCCTGTGAATAGGACTGTGATGCTGATAGTCATTTTTGGAACAAGTTGTGGAATAAGTTTGCGATGAGAGAATTTGAATTGTCGGCATTTGGCACGTGCATACCAAACTGCGCTGTTGCAATGACAGGGTAAGCGAAAACAGGTGATTTGAGTTAAAACCCAGGCGCTGGAGTCAATTTGTTACTACCTCCTGTCCCGTCAAAAGGTATGGCAAATAAGGCTTTTGTGGGAAAGTCAGCATACGAATTTGTCCAATTTGGCAGGGCAATGATTTGCAAAGAAAAGAAAAGGGATCATTCCGTATTCTGAGAGGGGTACGGTTTTGACAACGTCTTTTTGACACGTTCGCTGATCAAGTTTTAGTGCTGAGTATTTTAGGAATAGCTAAGGCGGTTCAGAAAACTTGGCCCATTACTGCCTTTATATTTGCAAAAGTTGAGACAGTCGTTATTCGCCACTTAGGGAGTTAAGACGGACAGTCCGTGAGAAGTAACCTCCTTCAAAGTCGATATCGGAAGGTCTACAGCAGCTCTGAATGGTCTTCTTGTGCATGAGCATCCAACATTCATGACCTTTTTTATGTATGAAAGGAATATGCAGAAAATTGCTTTCAAGCACTTTCTGATGTGTTTTAGCTTCGGATGCAAATACCCTACTTGGGCTGTGTATAGACCTAGTTCAAATACTTTTATTGATTCGTGCTACGTGAAAAATTCGAATAATCATACTTCCAAGAATATCTTACAAAAGTTCCTCTGCAAGGAAACGAAAAATCACATCATATCCTTTGTAGGCACTTCTAGACAAGATCAGCGTTGCCATTTGGACCCTTTCTGAGCATCAAGTCCCTTGGCCCCCACTTTCTTAAAAATTATCAAAAAGCTCCTTTTTCAGTATAAGTAAGATTATATCTTCTATTGGACGAAAAAAAAAAATGCAGACATCATTATCTTGTTATGAAATGGACTATTAGTAGCCAACTTCACTTACTTACTTACTTAGGTGGCGCTACAGTCCGGGGTGGACCTGGACCTCAACCAATACGCCTCTCCAGTTAGCCGAGAATAAGAAGCACAGCTTGAGCGCGTTGCTTGGCATTGATGGAGCTGTTAGCGTGATATTTGGCTAACTGCCTGCAGTTGCACACTCCAAGTTGGTTGAGGTCCGCTTCCAATTGTGCACGCGGCATCTAAGGCGATGTCTTTCTCTACTGCGTTATCCCTCACGGTTGGAATCGAAGACTATTCGGGCCGTAGCGTAGGTGTCCATTCGCTCTACATGTCCCAGCCATCTTAGACGACTGATGCGTACTTTTCTGAATAGGTCGGTGTCGCTGTTCAGCTCGTAGAGTTCGCTGGTAAATCTCCTCCTCCGGAGCCCGTCAACGCAAACGGGACCAAAAATCACTCGTAGAATTTAGCGTCCGAAACGACCAAGGAGATCTTCATCCGCCTTTGATAGTGTCCATGCTTTTGCACCATAAAGCTGGACTGGGATGATGAGGGTCTTATACAGAGTCTCCTTAGTATTTCTCGACAAGGCCTTACTAATCTAATCAATTGCTTTCTTAAGGTGCCTGTCCATTTGAGAGTAAAACAGCTCTCAAGCAGCTCTCGGAAGCAAACTCGCAAGTGGACATAGCGTAAAAAGTAGTTCGCGTAGAGTTTACTTTCTACCGAGAGTAACTCTCGAGAGGTTTACTAGCGTAAGTACTCTCAAATGGACAGGCACCATTAGGCCGATATAACAGCGGTTGGCAAGTGTGATTCTTCGCTTGATTTATGAGGTGACGTCATTTTCAAAAATTGTCGATGTTGTGTCCCTCTTTCAGTTTTTGTTTTGAAACCAAAATGGTAAAATGTGCAAGCCCAAAGAAAAAACCGACAAAAAAAGAAAGTGTTAATATGACCAGTGTTAGGAAAAAAAAAAAGGTTACCTATGTATCTAATGAAACTGATTTTTATTTCTGTTGCTATGTTAGTATTTTATTTGGAGGTCCCTTATTTTAGCTTGGGCCCCTTTTTAGTTTCCTTTTTTGTAATTTTTGAGCGACAACGCTGGAAAGACCCGTGGCTTTCACTTTTTTTTGTTTAATGATCAAGATGGACCCTTCTTTTGCTTTAAGTATTTTGCAGTGGCAACGCTGCTACTAGGGCCATTTATGCTGAGCACTTTTGTCTGTCTATGGAAAAATTGTACCTACCTAAACTATACCCAGGTCATTCGTCCCCCCGAAGCCGCAACCTACCTATTCCTATATATAACCGAGGTTAATGCATATCTTCCAAACGGTAGTCAAAATTTGTAAAAAAAAATCGCCTTTTGCCTTTTCATACTCTTAAGGCCGACTTTGGAATCATCAAAAGGAGTGATTGCAAAGAATTTCGTTGGCAATTTTTTTTTTCAGCTTCAGCTTTGAGCTCTCTCTCTGAATATGAATAATTAAATTAAAAAGTCCATCAAAACAAAGAAGTAAATGCGCCTTTTAGCTTTTAACTAAAATCTCAATTTTCCTACAATATTACGTCGTCCCATATATTTGAAATTGTTTTTACAAGTCCTTTACCAAAGGATTAACACGAATTTTGATACCAGTTTTAGTCCCTAATGACAGACTGTTTGTCTTTGTTCAGAAAACACTGCCAAAAGGATTTAATGCAAAACTAAAGAGTAGGTCCATCCCACTCTGTTTAATCTGTCTAAAGCTAGACACATAACTCAAAAGGGACAAACCCTATAAACGGGAGAAAATTAGTTCTGGGCTCGCCTTTGTGTTCCCCCTTCAACTTTTCATTATCTCAATTGTATCCCCTCATGAAAGAGTAATCCTTCGAAAAAAAAGGACTCCTCCCTAATGAAAGCCATCATATCCATTACCGAAGCAATTGCCAAAAACTACCCAGTCTTGATCATTCGCCAAAATTAAAATAGAAAACCAACTAAAAGACCTGGGTACTCCACATTACCGGACAACTGTGCATGCGGCCATCCAGGGACTCTAATAATTGTCGCTATCTCTGCCCACACATGACTACCTGTGAAATCTACTTCATCGGTCCTTGACCAATGCCATCCACCAGCAGTCAGCAGCAGCACCGCACTGCCCATGTAGAGACTAACTTGCCCTCCGCACAAATGTGGGGCTTACTCTTTGGCTACTTAGGCGGCTTATGCTGTAAAATGTTCCATTAAAAAGGAAGAAACACTCCCGAAACCCGAATACCTACTGCTATATAAATAAATTTCATCCAAGAGATTAAAAATGTTTTTGTTGGTAAAAAATATATTTTTGTTTGTTGTGCATGGACGACTACTGTTGAAAGTCATCAGAGCACCCAAACGGTATGCCCAGGCACAGGCCCAGTCGCCCTGGATATCTCTCTCGCTTCGGCACAAAAATGGTTGTCTGGCTTGGCAATGCTTACCAAAAAGATGTTTAATAGATAAAATTGTGCTCATCTCCCTGCCAGCTCTGTGGGCTGCTGTGCTGACGACGACGACGACTGTGTGTATTTGCGCTTCGCCCTTGGTGGTCCGTATGTGATTTCCAAACCATTATCCTTTTTAATGACTACATGATGATGACTACACAAGGACATTGCTGCACACAGCACCACCACCACCACCACCACCGTTGCCGTCGTCGTCGGTCGACTGCTTTTGGGAGAGTTTACATGCTGACTGGAACCCCACTTGGCCCACAACCAGCACTAGCACCAGCACCACCGCCACCATTGACATGAAAGTTTATTTAATAAAACATGGACCATAGCAAAACATTGGCAAATCCTTTGAGTCCTGGATTGTCGTTCTGTTAAATAAATCCCCGCACCTACTTACAAAAGCTGTATGCGTGTGTAGTGTGTCTGTATATGTGTAGATTGGTAACGTGTAACACTTATTTATTGGCACGTCCTGATAATATCCCTTTTTTCGGATTACAAGTGAAAAGGACTCATTAACATTTTCCAAAGTGTATCGTTGGATATGATTTTTTACTCCACGAGTATGAATAAAGTATAAAATTGGGTAGCTTACTCGTTACTCGCACAGATTGCTCGTTGTTTTTGCAATTCCAGTTGGTTACCATTGACGTTTCGGGTGGCTGTACAATGGGATTGGGAATTTTCTTTGGTTTCAGGTTGTAATCGAATTAGGGTCGCGATTTCACGCGACACTCGGCATGTCCATGGGAATGATTGCCATTGAAAGAGGTTCATGCAACTGCAAGTGATGCGAGAAGTTGAACAATGAGTGGTCAGCGGAAAAATGTGCAAAAAGCTTCCATAAAGGTGATTGGCAGAATATTAATTCGTCCAACGTGAGTTTAAAATGACAACTAGAACTTTTACACGGTGCCGCTGACCTAGCTACTTGGACAGGTTGACCTTAAGTCACCTGCGATGAGCTTTGCAGTCGATTTTCGCTGAGGAACCTTTTTAACTAAGTGTAGGTACTGTCTTCGTTAAAGTTTTTTTACTAATGCGGTTTCCTTCTGCCACAAGGTATCTAAATGACCCAGCAGTTTAAGGCGAGTAATTTAAACCGTCTTGAAAAGATCTGTTGTACCTACATTCTGCACCAAATTTTTGGCGATCGGCAATAGGCGTTGAAAGCTTATTTGCAACCAGAGCCTGATTCACATGATTTCCTTGCTTCAGAGCCGGGTAAACGATGCTGGGGATTGATTAATCGGGCATATACTTTCATCAGTCTATATTAAACACAAAGGTTCCGGACCAAATAACAAGGCAAGGCTATATGGCTTCGCTTACCCTAACTTCATTTTGGTTAGATTGATCTTTGTCTACCGATCGTCATTGACATTTTGAAGAGTCTACAGAAGTGGCTTTGCAAATCTTTTTAAGGTCTGTTACAAATTTTCAGTCTCGACTTGGAGGATTAAAATTTGCAGGGCTATTTCTGTAGACTGTTTAAGGTCTGTTACAGAATTCCAGCCTCGACTTAGAGGCTGAAAATTTGCAAGGCTATTTCTGTAGACTGTTTAAGGTCTGTTACAGAATTCCAGCCTCGACTTAGAGGCTGAAAATTTGCAAGGCTATTTCTGTAGACTGTTTAAGGTCTGTTACAGAATTCCAGCCTCGACTTAGAGGCTGAAAATTTGCAAGGCTATTTCTGTAGACTGTTTAAGGTCTGTTACAGAATTCCAGCCTCGACTTAGAGGCTGAAAATTAGCTAGGCTATTTCTGTAGAATGTTTAAGGTCTGTTACAGAATTCCAGCCTCGACTTAGAGGCTGAAAATTTGCAAGGCTATTTCTGTAGACTGTTTAAGGTCTGTTACAGAATTCCAGCCTCGACTTAGAGGCTGAAAATTTGCAAGGCTATTTCTGTAGACTGTTTAAGGTCTGTTACAGAATTCCAGCCTCGACTTAGAGGCTGAAAATTTGCAAGGCTATTTCTGTAGACTGTTTAAGGTCTGTTACAGAATTCCAGCCTCGACTTAGAGGCTGAAAATTAGCTAGGCTATTTCTGTAGAATGTTTAAGGTCTGTTACTGAATTCCAGCCTCGACTTAGAGGCTGAAAATTTGCAAGGCTATTTCTGTAGACTGTTTAAGGTCTGTTACAGAATTCCAGCCTCGACTTAGAGGCTGAAAATTTGCAAGGCTATTTCTGTAGACTGTTTAAGGTCTGTTACAGAATTCCAGCCTCGACTTAGAGGCTGAAAATTAGCTAGGCTATTTCTGTAGAATGTTTAAGGTCTGTTACTGAATTCCAGCCTCGACTTAGAGGCTGAAAATTTGCAAGGCTATTTCTGTAGACTGTTTAAGGTCTGTTACAGAATTCCAGCCTCGACTTAGAGGCTGAAAATTTGCAAGGCTATTTCTGTAGACTGTTTAAGGTCTGTTACTGAATTCCAGCCTCGACTTAGAGGCTGAAAATTTGCAAGGCTATTTCTGTAGACTGTTTAAGGTCTGTAACAGAATTCCAGCCTCGACTTAGAGGCTAAAAATTTGCAATGCTACTTCTGAAGACTTTTTATGAATTGTTCCAAAATTCCAGCCTCGACTTAAAATTTGCAATGCTGTTTCTGAAGACTGTTTAAGGCCTGTTCCAAAATTCCAGCCTCGACTTAGAGGCTAAAAGTTTGCAATGCTAAGAGGTCTGTTCGAAAATTCTAGTCTGTTACAGAATTCTAGCTTCGACTTAGTGGCTCAAAACTTGCAATGCCACGTCCTTGAACGGTTTAAGGTCGATGATGATCAAGATACTACACAGATTGTTAGATTAGATTGTTTGTGGGAGGTGGAATCAACTTGCCAAATCAATGAGGCCACGAGTGGGCCTATTGTGATTTCCTCCAATTAGAGCTCGCTCATGATACCGGACCTAGTTATGAATCCTAGTAGATCTTTGAGTGCGCTGTCAGATATGTCCTCTGCCCCAGGTACTACACAATATTCTTCGCCCGCCTTTGAAGGATTTAGGTTGCTCCTCGTCCCGCCTTTGAAGAATTTTGTTTGGGTCTAATAGGCGTTAGATTTGCTTCTTGTTTTTCATTCAATACTTTAAACTTTATTTCAGAAATGTCAATGCGGAGCTTTTGAAAGTTCTCTTATATCGGCCTGTTGCGATGGAATCACTGTGAAATAAGATTCTTAGAAGGGTTGAGAGAAATGTTGTCGCTTGAAGCTCTTATAACTAGTACCCTGCGACTGTAAGGTTTTTTCTCAACGCTGACATTTGACAATATTTGAGACATCCACAAGCTTGTCTTCTAAGAGCTAGTGATCCGAGTCAAAGGCAGCACATCGGTGCATATGTATAAAATCGGGTTCTTTCTTTTTGTATCAGGTGACAGAGGAACGAAGAGTAAGCCAAGTAGAACACCAGGCTAAGCTGTTTTGAATGCTGAGGCAGATAAATCAGGTGGATACTGATTAGAAACTGACTTTCTTCCTATGAAAGACTTCCGATATTGAAGCAGATTCAACAGATATCTGGACCAAATGGGAATAAACAATAAAACCAAAATGGCAAATATCGGCATTGCAATTCGACTTAAAACAAGGCTTAACAGACATTTTCCATGTTTCATTCATGGTCTTTCGCTGACTTCAGAACTTTTCCTGTGACAGTATGAATTAACAACAAACCACATATTTTGTCAGCCCTATTTTAACAAGCCTTTGGCAGATCTCTTGTTAAGTTAGACAAACAGATTATCAGGATCTTTATACAACCCCCCATATAGCAAGTGCAGCAACTGAAATCAAAACGGAAACTCTGCAGATCTTCCAATCATCTCATGTTGTGACCATGCTTCTTGCGCACTTACCCGCACCTACAAAGACAAACACCCGCCACAACTATACCACAAATCAACTGTGAACCGTCTTCACCATAAATAAATCACACCCACACAAGTTCGATAGTTCGATATGTGCGCCTATTGCCTACCTCTATCCACTCTTCGCTGTAGCCACATCTGATAGGGATTCCACAAATAAATCGCCCCAAGATCAATATCGCCTTGCATCACTCATAACAATCTAAACCTCAGCTATTTGAACAAATTACCATCACACAACTACGGCTGGTAATATGTCATGCTCGGCCTGCTCTAATTGGGGAACATCTTCCGGGGGAAAAATAGAAAAAAATTCCATCCACGAATTTATCTTCTTTTTCTTTCTTCATCATCCATTCTGTGGTAGTAGGTATTTCCTTTGATTAATATATTTGTAGGAAAATAATTGCCCAAAAGATCTGCCATGGACACTGACGTATACGCTACAGGAACATGACTTTGAATCTCGCTCGTATACAGTCGGAGGCAGCCCAAAAGGGACTTGTTTATCTAAACGCCTTTGCTAGTGACGGTGGATGAAATAAAATAAAATGTGTTTTCCCGCATTTTCTCCTCTTTCCTATGATGGGCTTTCCTTTATTATAATTTTCTTTTTCTTTTTATTAAATTCGCCTTAGGACGAAATGCCTTCTCGTCCCGCTATACACTTTACAAGTGGAAAATCTAAACGGGAAGAAAACAATTTACAATCATTCAGAAGAAGGATCGAAAGGAAAAAAAAAAAAAAACAACTGCAAAAAGGAAACCATCACCGAATGCCTGGAAGGACGCGCGTTTACATGAATTCAGTGTTGTCTTCGTTTTTATTTCTGGAACATCCCATTAGATGGACAAAGTCAATTCTACTTGCTTGGAGAAGATACTTTTGCTTTCTGCACTATCATCATGGTTGTTAGTCGCCCTGGGGGAATGAATTTAAATATCCTCCTGACTGATGATTACATACACCAAGAGAAGTAAAATTTCCCATCACTCCGCTCTGTATACAGAAATTGAAATCATGTCTGTTACAGATTCGTATTTTCCCATCATCAACCGAGGCTTGAAGCTGTGTGTAGGTATAAATAAGAGGAACTACTCAGCTGAAGATATATATGAGGGACACAATGGCCTGAATCAGATGCTCATCGTAGCACATGGAGTGTGCTAATTAACAACTTAGATATCCGTGGAAGTTAATTATATGTGATCTGTTTGGATTCAGATAAATATAGCTACAGCGGTGTTGTCTTGTATGTGGAGATACAGACACATTTGCAAGAAAGGAATTGAATTAAAATTTGAATCCATCATCGCGACAGATGTATAATTTGATGTAATGGCCTATCTATATGACCTATAGGCATTCGTTCTTAAGGAAGCTTGGAGGTGTTTGCCACGATTGGGTGTATGATTTTTAATGACCTGAACATTAAATTTGCAACTGTCACACCTATCGTTTGACAATTTGTGAAGACTTCGCCTAGACGTTCGCATTTTGTTCTCTCGCGTGGGTTTTGGTGAATCGCTGGCAATCTTTCAATTGAAATTTTCTGCACAGTTAGCCATTTAAGAAGAAATTTTTTTTTTTTATATATAATTAACGAGTGCTAAAGGTTTTGTGACTACTCTTATAGTGTTTTTACACAGCGCGGGCATTAAGGAAATTGGAATAGAGGAGATAGGAGATACCGATGCACATTGGTCTTAAATGTCTGTAAATTGTACTGGGGAGGAAAGACAGAGCTGGGCATTGGGCAAGGCATTCCACATTCGCGTTGTACGGCTTATGAAAGAGTCTCTGTATTTCATTGTACGTCCGAAGATAGGCTGGATGGTAAACTGATGGACATTCCTAGCATGGCGAGTATTGCGGTTGAATTGCTGAAGGGGAGGAATGCAGTTGGCTATTTCATTTAAGCACTGTTTGTTGAAGAAACGGTAAAACAATGTATGTATCGCCTGGGATTCTCAGATGAACTTGCCGACGAAGGAAATCTTCGTCTGGAGAACTCGAGGCGAATGGAATGCGAATCGCGTGCTTTGCTGTTTAGTGTCGGTTTAAAATTTTAGTTTTTTAGACATCCATCGAATTATGAAAGTTTGATAGTCTGTCCTGTAGGTAAGTTTACGGTCACAGAAATCACTTATTTAAAATCAACCAACTTTGAGTTCAAAACCATCGAGTAATATTGATAATATAGCTTCTACAGAGTTAGTGGATTAAAACAAAAAAAAGACAAACTCAACTTGTTTAAGAAACTGGGTTAAAAATGACCGACTTATCTAATTTCTCCAAAATTCCTCGGTCGTAAGTATCGAACTAACTCTGTAGAATTTAACCAACTAGAAACTTAGTTGATAGCAATCTACTGATAAAGTGCGTTTTTTTAACAGCAAATAAGTAATCGTTTTCGTTTTCAAACGAGACTTAATTTTAACACAATTTTTTTAACCGAGTAGTTAAAAACCGCCCTCGGTTAGAGCTTATTTTTGAGGGTAGGTATAATGTGTTGCTTTTTGAAGACCAGGGAATAAAACTATTGTTATGATAGATACGGTAACCGCATTGAAAGAGGTGGCTCAGGGTGCCTTTGGAAGTGTCAAGGCATTTACACAATATGCAGATTACATTATCTTAAAAGCAGTGTCACAGATCAGAATGTTGGTTTTTGCCACCGGTATACAGGCGATATTTATGGTTCAGCTTTCAATAGATTAAGGTATGGTTTCCAGAACATATCTTTTAAAGAGAACACGTCCTCTTTTTTGTCAGCGATCTATTTTACACTTTCTTTTATCGATTGCCTCTTTTTTTGTCCGCTTTATTTGTATTGTCCTCTTTTTGTTCTCTAGTTGGTTTTGGGAGGTTAGGGGTTTGTAAAGTATGTCCCATTTTTTCGTTTGAGGTATATGGACACCCTAGATTGTGTCACCAATCAGCATAGCACATTCTCGTTCCTTTTGCTAAATGTAGCTTAGATCTGTCGAAAATCAGTTGTCATTGTGATACACTTAGAAAAAAAATATTGTTAAAGAAGAATATTGAGGTTTGAAGAAATTTTAAGCTGAAAGTTCTTGACTTAACTATTAATTTTTTTTTTTTCAATAATCAAGTAAGAACAAATACTCTCCATCTCCATATAACTTTTTCCCTACAACATTAGGCATTCTTAAATCAAAAATTTTGATTTTTGACCTCATTTTAACTGCGAAGTTTCCTTTTTTAATTTTTTAAATCGGTTTTTTGCGCCTCCTCAAAAATTTTCCATTTTCGACTTACGAGTTTTTGAAAGAAAGCCGACGATATTAGGACAAACATGGTTGTGGATTTTCCGCTTTTGGATATCATAAGGTAACTTCGATTTTATGAGTACGTTTTTTTTTTTAAATTACTAGAGAAAAACTACCTAATATATTTTTATTTTTTCACAAATATTCTTAGCAAAAGTAGGTACACTTATTCCTAAAAAATAAAAATACTATTCGTCGAGTGTGTTGGTGAGGCGGAATTTTCAAAGTTACGTGACATTTGTCAATACGAATATAGCAATATGTCTGTTCCCTAACGATTGCATTCGAACACAATAGCCAAATTTAGACAAACTTCGTTCCTTACTTGGCCTTAAATATAAATTTGTGCTTTATTCTAACGATATTTGAATACTCCTGGTTAGAAAAATATTTTCCAAATTTGTGGTTCAACACGTTCCTTTTCTTTTTGGTTAGACTGCATTTCGGTGAACGAACTTTTATGAAATGTGACATTACGTCGGCTGAATGCTATGTGGTTCAATGTCCATTTTTAAAAATGTTGGGAAATCGAGTTTTAAAGTTCAGATTGAAAATTTTTGATTGGTATTGATTTTTTTTTCTGAAAGCCTTGACAATTTTGTTTTTAAAGCAAGTCGCAGAATTAGTTTTTATTTTATTTTGAATGAATAAAAGAATGTCTGTTTGTCTGTCCTTTATGGAATCATAAACTATGCATTTGATCATGTGATGATCCTTAACAAAGTTGTTGTGCATTAGCCCGCGAAGGTTTCTGAGTTGGTACGAGCAATTTTGGACAAAGGGGCGTGGTACCGCCCATACAAAAAAAAATATTTTATTTCAAAACGCACCATCGATTGAGTTCAAATTTACACACAATCTTAAGTATTAGCGCAGGAGTATACCTGTGAAGATTGGTCAAAAATATAATAGGGGCGTGGCACCGCCCATACAAAAAAAAAAAAAAAACACTAAACCTTAAATTTCGAAAGCCACCGAATCGATTGAGTTCAAATTTAGACATAATTTTAGGTACTGGTCCAGGAGTATACCTGAAGATTGGTCAAAATTGGACAAAGGGGTGTGGCACCGCCCATACTAAAAAAACATTAAAAACCTTATATGTCGAAAGTCACCAAATCGATTGAGTTCAAATTAACACACAATCTTAGGTATTGGCGCAGGAGTATACCTGTGAAGATTGGTCAATATTGGACAAAGGGGCGTGGCACCACCCATAAAAAAAATTTTATATTTTAAAATCCACTGAATCGATTGAGTTCAAATTTATTGCCGTGACAGTTAATGCTGAGTTGTGGGTGACATAAGAATTTATGTAAATTGTGAAATTCATTTAAAGGACTTTAGTGAAAAAGCGAAAGGCTTATCTACTGATACGAAAGAAATTGAGTAGCGTATGCATTGTATATGCTCGGAATTATTATTTTCATTACATTAACGAATTTGGGCGGAACGACGTTTTCCGCGTCAGCTAGTTAGTTATAAATTAAAATCAACGAGGAAGTCATTGGATACTGAACAAAAAAACATCCAAAATAGTGGATATCGAACAAGACAGAAATTTTAAAATACTTTTTTTTTTTTTTTTAAATGTACCTATGTAGGTAGGTACTAACAATTGTTCAATACAATAAAGATGAAAAGCAGTTTATTGAACAAAAAAACATGACAAATCGTTAAAAAAGTCTACTATTGAACAAAACAGTTCTCTGTTGCTTGAAAACTAAAAGAGATAGAACAAAATGGTTTGCGCCGAAAGAAGCGTCCCAAAATTGTGAAGACTGCATACCTAACTCAATTTCGTAAAAAATAGCCCTTAGAACAAGTTAGCATTCAGCCGACTATTGCCATTTGCCAATATTGAACGAAAAAGTAAGGGAACTGACCTTACGTAACAATAATAACGCACTTAGCATTTGCCACCCCATAAAAATATAGCTTGTAGGCAAGTAACTGAAAATCAGCCGAATTTGGGGATTTCAGTATTGTTTCTGGTAGCACACTCTGTCTCCAAGTCAGCTGCGCCAATCTGACGTGTGTGCATTCTTGTGCCACATACTACATTCATTACCATCGCACTAAATACGCATCTGCGGCCCTATACTATCGAAGGCTATTTTTAACATCAACTTCGGTGGCATGCAGCTAGTTAGAGATATTCATCTTCATCACCATTATAGTATCATCCACATGATTGAACGGATAAACACACACATAACACACACAAACACAAAGGAAACAATATTTATTTACATTTCTCGATTTTCTTTTCTCATCATTCGGTGGCTTTCTTCTCTTTATCATAATAAAAATGTCAAACATTTTACGCGCTCATGTCAATCAGTGTTTTCCGAGTAGCTCTTGGACTGGGGCCCCGCCCTCCTTTGGTGTTGTGGTTTTGGATATTCCTGTCATGTTTGTTGATGCCCAGGAATCACATATCACATACTGCGTGCGGATAGCTTGTTGAACAGATGGATATTCCTCTAGCATTCCTTTGATGTGAATGTGATGTGTGGGCCCTGTTGATTGCTTATATTCGACTATTGATGGAATTTATTTTCGTCCCATGTCCAGGAATAGACATTATTCCAAAGATGGATCTACAACGAACATCCGTGTACATAGGAAACAATAAAAAAAATTACCGTCTAGGTGTGGGTATGGAAATTGCTTTTTGGATCTGTACTAATTTTGTTTGGAATAGCTTTTCGGAGAGCACACATTTGTACGCGATTAATTGGAAATGGAGAATTCAACGGAAGACCTGGACCGTAGACCAAATATTTGCTTAGTGTGATGTGTGGATTTTCAATTTTATTCCCCAGCCAAATGTGGATGCAAAGATTTTTGTAGTTCGGAATGCAGTTCCTGGTCATATGTGGGATTATTTCACTGGAATATCTGGGGAGTGCTGTTAACGATTTCTCAGTATCGACCTGTTACTGAGAATTGAGATGATCCAGTTGGTCCTATTCGACGGGTTTTGCATGGCTAATACCGAGGCAACGCACTAATGGAGTTTTGTAATTAGAGTTTTTTTTTTGGCAGTATTTCATCAATTTTAGGGTCCCTTAAGAGAGGCAGGTGTATGATACCCGAGTTTGACCTCAATACCGTTCGCCGTAGCAAAAGGATTGGTAAAGCGCATTTGAAGTGACCAAACCATGAAATTACAGACCGCTTGTCTTACACAATCATGTGATCGCTCAGTCAGCAATATATTGATGATATCTCATCCCAAAAGCTTATTGCGCAATTTAGTCAGGACCAACATTTCATGCAAACAGGCACTCGTCGGATCAAGCTGGGTATACAAAGACCGATAACTTAGATTTGACAACAAGTTGTGTCCTCTGGTTTCAACAGCTGCTACGAGGTCCGATGAAAGCCCAGCTACTACTTCATTACGATCGATGTAGCACGATGCACCAAGGCTTTGCCGACTATATAAATATCTTACGGTTCGGTCAACTTATTACCGACCATATCGTCAGTATGAAGTCAAGTTCACTGCTCTCTTAATATTGGAGAAATCGCGTCAAGATCATAAAAAAAATGTTTCCCAAAGATTTAGTTTCTGGTGTGTTTTATAAGCCCAGCCAGTGGCGCCGAATGTAGTTTGGGTCCTCAAGATATGTCTTTTAAAAAGTTTTACATCAGGCAGGCGCATTTTAATCATGTGGTACCACAAGGTACTGTGTCCCGTTGATCTTCCGACGTTAGTGGAAGTTGATTTTTCATGTTTCTGAAACTGTATCAAAGCCTTTCTGTCTTATCATCGTTGAGGCCATATACCTTTGTTAGTAATAAAAAAAGCTTCCATGGAGGTCAATCTTTTTCGTTTTTTTTTTCTGCTACAAGCCTGTGTCATACCCACAGGAGGTTGAGTTTTCTCTAAAGCAGCCGCCGAACTGGCGAACTTTGGTCGTCGTTTTCGTCCACTCTCTCAATTCCTGGAGACTGCCTTCATGTTCACGAAAGCAGTAGAGCAATCTACCTAGTGATGTGACCAATCTTCTTACGACAGTACTTCAAGGGCTTCCATTTCATTTCAGAGCTGAAGTTGTAGGAGCGTGTCGACTGTCGACGAATTAAAGATTGTGAAAATTAATTTATAACATATTTGAAGTAGACTTCTTCAAAGTCTAAGGCTACCTGGCTGTCTACAAAGAAAGTGACTTTTAGAAGGTCCTTCACACTTCCACATCAATCTACCATACGCATGGGAAAGGTCTTCAAATTACAGCTGAGCTGTGGTGCAGTCTGTGATAGGTTTACTTAGAGTACTTTTTGTGGCGCTTATCTAGTTCTAGAGTTTTGGGTGGACCACGGACTCAACCACGGACAAGCCCCTCCAACCAGCTCGGTCCATAGCTAAATCATACATAACAACTTGATTCAGGTCGCCCTCCAATTCTGCGTGCCAATTAAGGTGCGGGGTCTGGCTACGTTTTCCCTCAGAGGTGGACTCAAAGACCCGTCGGGCTGGTCCATTGCTGTCTGTGATAGGTAGATGGCTGAAGAATGTAACTACAAGTTCTGCATTAGAGCTAGGTAGACGAATGTGAGGTATTACGAGATTTTCAGAAAGATATGGCCAGCTTTCAGCAGTTTGAAAACCAAGAACATAATATGCGGAACAGGGGAAACCATCGCCAGAATCACTGAATCCATACGAAAGTGAGGAGTGAAGCAAACAAATACGTTGTTGGCGCAACAGGCCCGTAAGCCGAAAATTACCATATAGTGTTGGCTTCCCACTATATGAGTGGTGTGAGTTTTAAGTTTTCGTAAAAATTGAATGGGAGTGAAGCACTATCTCAATTTATTTTTGTAAATGCATCGCCGAAGGCCGAACTATAGGCAAGCCATTCATTTATGACCTCTTGGACACCTCAGGCACAAAGTTTGAGCTCCAATCCCATTGGCTTCCCTTTATATGGCTTTAGCGTTAAATGGGATTCTTGGCATTCGGTCAGGTATCAGCAAAATCAATTAACCAAGGCCTATGGTTCAAGTTGTTACGAAGTTCCTTTGACTTCGAAATTTTGTATGGGACTGTCGATTTAGTAAGAAGTCTCGTTCACTGTCAGCTCACCAACGGTTAACCCTGCAAAAAGGACATCACAATGGGTCCGTGAGGACCTAAGGGAAGTATTGCAGGGCTCTCTCTGCTCTACCTGCCCGTTTACCTAACCTTACCAGGGAAGGCACAAGCCTCCTTTAAGAAGCCGCAGTGCCAGAGCCCCTTGAAGGCTCTCCCGCCTTACAATCTAACCTGACCTGACTATCAGCTACCATACAATACAGGACTGCCTTAGGGCAATATGGGTGTTATTTTGGAAAATATTTACCAACAAATTTTGCCAAAAATTTGCTGCAGAAGTTAAATGAGATGCTGGTCTTTCGAATCCTTCCCCTGCATATAGTTCTTTTTCCAATTGAGGTTCGTTTTAGGTAAAAGACCTTGTCAAAAATTCTGAAACCTCCGTTTCCAATACATGCTGTGACAAAATGTGGTATATCCTTTGGTTTGGTAAAAACAAAACCGTTTTAAAGTCAATAATTTTCTAACCGACTGTCCCTTCACACCTTTCCCTTTAAATTATCCACAGTTAGCTCAAAATCAATAATAACCCTCGTTATCACATTTCCGGCCTGACTCCCGACCGTTCGACTTTTGGCCTTTTTCAACTCACCCGTACCGTAGCCCACATTTAACTCCATCGAAATCAAGTACAAGTATACGTCTTCATCTTCACTCCCGCCCAAGCATATAAAATTTAAATAAATTTCAATATCATGTCAGAAAGTTTCCAAATGAGGGCTGCCTCTAATTAAAGTCCCATAAATAAGAGACGAGTAAATTGGAGCAATGGGAAATGAGAGATTGCAATGTCGGAGGAGCTGGTGCTGGTGCCACTGCCAGTGCACCAGTCAAACAGCCGACGATTATGGGGTGCATCTACTAAACATCACACGACCGTGACTCGCACCAACAGCCAAACTAACTCAATTTGTGTGCGTTATAAACTCGTACAATAAATCCTTTCTGTGGTGCGGCAGCATCGACGTGCTGCAGCAGCACACATGCGGGAGGGCGGTGTATGGAAAATTGGAAACCATGCCGCCGCCATCCGTGCCGTGTGCGTTGTCATTGACGCTGCGTTCGTCGTGATGTTTCTTTCTTGTGCTGGTTTAATTACCGCCAGCTTTTCTGTGTCTGGAGTCGATAAAATAACAATAACAAAAACAAAAATGCAAAAGCAAAACATGCACACATGGCGGGACATGAACACTGGCCCCCAGTGATCCCAGTCCCAGTATCACCTCAATTCGAAACAAGACGTTTTTGTGCTGTAGTTGCACTTGATATGGGGCTAGTGTGTGATGAAAGTTTTAGTTTCGACATTGATTTGGTCACATCCTGCGGGTTTTTGTTCTGTGAACGTTGTCAAAGGGGTTGACATTTCTTCTTTTTGGGATATAGATTTAATGACTTGAAAATTGGTATGCCAGACAGGCGTAGATGTCGTTTCGAAATGCGGCTATAAATCGTTCAGCTCAAAAATGATCGCACCCCTATTAACCGAGTTTCGTTGTCATTGGCGACATGTTTGGAATGGAGTAAATCGCGTTAGAGGGATGACTGGATCACTGCTGGATCGTCAATGTGGTTTTGAATTCATTTTTGGACACTCCAGTACTGAAACTAGACAAGAAGGCGAAATGATTGCTTCCTTGTTTCCTGTTTTGGGATTGCTATCCAGGGGAGACCTC
This sequence comes from Cheilosia urbana, assembly GCA_946477585.1. Classification (NCBI taxonomy): domain Eukaryota; kingdom Metazoa; phylum Arthropoda; class Insecta; order Diptera; family Syrphidae; genus Cheilosia; species Cheilosia urbana. The sequence goes on along the minus strand of OX297855.1, from coordinate 17,286,800 downwards.
TAAATAAAGAGAGGAACACAAATTGTAGACCCCTTCTGCTCGTCCCAAAATAAAAACGAAGGACGTACCTACTGAGCAGCGTTGCCATTATGTGCCCGATTGGCCCATTTGGCCCTCTGGTTTTTATTTTTGCCCCTTCTAAAAAGCAATGTGTTTCCTCCATAAACAAGTAATTCATTCATTGTGACTGACGTTTCGTTTTCATTTGTTGCAGTCATAATAATTCGACTTCGTATTTTTTGTCTTGTATAACTGTCACTTCTGTTTGTCATTTCTTTTATTGTTTGTTGTTTGTCTGGAAGCACCCATTTCTTTCTAAGATATTGAAAAAAATACTTAAGTCTGTCGAAAAGGAGTTGCAACTTCCCTCGATGCACATTAGCATTACAGGGCTGGATACGAAGATTTTGGAAAACCCTCAAAAAAGGGGATTTGCATACAAAAAGGGGCAGAACTAATTTTTCCACAATGCCATAAAAAAACTTCGTAATGTGGAAATGAAAATAGGAAGGGGTAGAAACTGATTTTTAGTGAAATCATATTGTTTCTTTAAGCCTAGTCAAATTTAAGCGCCCCTAGTCTCCACTTCGTTTCTCCACACCAAAGATTAATGGTCGCTAAATTATTATTAAACATGATATAGATGGGACATGACAGATATCAGTAAACGTAATTTTAATAGAATTTTCGAATTTCAAACTTGAAAGACGTAAGAAACCTAGAAATTATAAGAAGAAGTTCGACATGTGTCCTCAAACTTTCCACAATCTCCTTACCATAGTGGAACACTTGTTATTACCCAAAAGAGGCTGCCAAATGAGAGCATAAGTCCCCCTGAAAATCGATTCGCTTTATTTATATTTATATGTATCTCTGTTTTGGCTCTGTTGTTTGGCTTTGCGTTTTCTTTTATTTACCACGCAAACATTGTCGCTTTTTCCATTGCAAACACAACACAAACTCTTTCCTCCGTTTTTTTATGTCAAAATTTATCTTCGATTTAATGCACCGGACATTTATTTCGCAAGCTAAATGAGTGGAGACTTTTCATCGGCCCATCTATATGAAGTTAAGGACTTAGCGTGCGAACAGGATACTGATGCTTTGCTAAACTGCCTCGCTCAATTTTATCTTTTTAGACATTTTTGTATGGGAGATAAAATTTAGCGCGAGCAGGATACTAGGCTTTAAGACAAACTTTATTAACATTGCTTACAATTCACAATTGATCGCATCTTTTAATTATCATTTTCGAGTGGAGAAATATCTAAATCTATAACATTTACAAATGGGATAATGACAACTAAAGTAAGATACGATATGTTGGAAGTCGCATTAGAAGTTTCACTTCAAAAATACTACCCTATTAAATTATATGTATATGTATCAAATCAAAATAAAACAAGTAAATGAAATAATGAGGACGCTACTCGTTGCTAACGGTCGCGCTGGCCTGTAACAAGTATACTACGCGCATCGCGCATGCGTTCGAGTGCCACGTTCACTCTCGCTCTGTCTCCTTCTATTCCCCCTCCCCTGGAGCGTTGAACTTTTAACGCAACCAACAAAACAACAAAAAAAAACAGTAAATTTTGGGGGTCCCAATACATAGAACTGAAACTCAAACCCATACGTGTGGGGTATCTATGGATAGGTCTTCAAAAATGATATTTAGGTTTCTAATATCATTTTTTTCTAAAGTGAATAGTTTGCGCGAGAGACACTTCCAAAGTGGTAAAATGTTCAATTAAGTTTGGACGGACTATACCTTGAATCTGTGTTTCTACGTAAAAGGACGTACTTCAGAAGTACCTACTTTGCCCCTTCGTAAACGGTAGAACTTAAAAACTACACCGCACCTATAAAACTTAACGATAGACCTTGCAACTTGTAACCTTCATTCATGGAAGATTTCGATATTTACTTTTCTTGCTTTTATTGTAAAATTTCAAAGCTTGTCAACTATTTATGCAAGAAATCGTCAAACAGTCGACCTTTTTACGAAGGTAGTCTAAAAAAGTTTAGAATGTACATGGAAAGACTGCATGACAGAGTTTACGAAAGTTTTGCAAAAACTGAGGTAATTCCCAAAATTTTTTTTAACGATAAACATAATGATATGCATAGGATGCGGTGATGAGAATGTGCATGAGTACACTCCACACGTTCTTTGCCACTGCCCGGTATTCTGTCACATCAGATTCAGAATGCTTGGACGACACTTTTTCGAAGACTTAGAAGAAATTTCTGAGAAGTCTATAAAAGACTTACATAAATTTGTACTATCCTCGGGATGGCTTGACTACCCGGTTTCATATGTCTCCACAGTATGGGGTCCATTAATAACCCAAGGGCACCACAACGGATCTACATTGATTTAAGTGCGGTGGGTGCAAGTTCTCCCTGTTCCGCCAACAAGCTAACCTAACCAACCTAACTTAGTGATAGAATTTAGCAACAAAATTATGTTACCTGGATTCATGGAAGATAACCACATTTACCTGGGGTCGAATAACCACATCCGTGAGCGAGCAAAATGTCAGTGAATTATGTGGATCAAGTAGTTTTCGATCACGGGTGTGGTAATTGAACTCCTGATTTTCTGTTTTCATTGAAAAATTTGAAAGCCTGTCGGTACCAAAATGTATGCGGGGTAGTTATTGTTCAAGAGCGAACTGTAATATTAGAATGAAAATAAAACACAGCAGATTGTCTTAAGTCTGGGGCAAAAAAATGGTATTAAAAAAACCCGACTATTATACTTTATTTGATAGCTCGAAACATTCTTACATTGATCTGTATGTCTGTACCCTAAACCGTTGGGTCCGTGATCCGTTTTGTACGTCTGTACTCACGCGTTCTTATTCTATCTGATCACTTTACAGAGAGTTAGGTTTTGTTCTCACATAAAAACTTTATACCTAAAGAGACATTATATTTTTTTTTTTATTTTTTTTTTTATATACTTCTCCCGGGAAAGGCGAACCTATAACGCTTCAACAGCGCCCCGAGATGCCTGCAGATGTATGTTTGTTCTGCACTTAAATTGCTGCAAATTGTAGTCTTCAGGAAATATATCCCCAGAAAGCGAGTTCCAAAGTTGGCTTGTCCTGTAACAGAAGGAGTTTTTGAAAGTTGATGTCCTCGCGGTTGTCAAGTGTACTGTATGGTCATGAGCATTAGCAGCCTGTCTTGTTGGGCGTCCAAAAGTTGCATTTCGAGGGATAATGTCTTTGAGTTCCTCAGAACATCTACCATGGAAGTACCTATTGAACAAGCATAAGTCAGCGGCTTGTCTTCTGTGTAGATTCGATGTGAGTGTAGGGTCTCCAATGAGTAGAACTGCTCTTCTCTGTATGCTATCAAGCAGGTTAAGTGAATGTTTTGGGGCCAAGCTCCATATATGGGAACAATATTCCAAGCCTGGTCTAATCTGTGCTTTGTAGAGAAGGAGAAGTTGTTTGGGTTTCCTGCCATGTGATTCCTGAATTGACTGTGACTCCTAGAAGGTGCATTGAGTCCTTTTGATGGATTGGAAGGTCATCCATTTGGATCTGAGGAACTGTTGATGCTTTTTTTCTGGAAAATATTGTGAGCTGTGTCTTGTTTGCATTAAATACAACCAAATTGTCCTTTCCCCACTTCAAGATTTTGTCCAGATCATCATTTAGAGAATTAATTTGTTCACATCTCTGACTGTGTGATGTAGCCGTATTCACAGGCCCATTGTTCGAGATGTAGGATATGAGAGTGCTGTCATCTGCAAAGCTGTAGATATTATTATTTGTCGATCCAAGCAAATAGTTGATGTGGAGAAGAAATAGAGTTGGAGAAAGAATAGATCCTTGGGGCACTCCTGCATTTATAGCAAACGAATTGGATGGTACACCATCTACAACAACTTGGATCGATCTTTCCAGAAGAAGATCCGCAGACTCGTTGTGGTAATCGGTAAGACGCTAACTTGCCTAATAGGACTCTATGCCAGACTTGATCAGTTGCCTTTGATATGTCCAAGGCTACGGCTCTGGATTCGCCGTGTTGTTCAATTGATTGTGTCCATAAGTGCGTTACGTAGCTTAACAGGTCACCAGTGGAACGACGGCTCCGAAATCCGTATTGCCTGTCCCTTATTAATCGATGGGCTTCTAGATATTTGATTATTTCGACATTTATTGCCTTTTCCATTACTTTAGAGAGCATTGAAAGTAACGCTATTGGACGATAGTTTTGTGGCAGACATTTCTTCCCTTTCTTTGGAATAGGTTGAATGCGAGCAGTCTTCCAGCAAGAAGGAAACGTCTTCTGGGAGTACGACATGCTAAACAGCTTACAGAGTACAGGTGCAAGTTCTGGTGCACAGTTCTTGAGAACTATAGCCGGGATTCCATCGGGTCCCGTTGCCTTATTGTAATCTAGTTCTTTAAGGATGCGTTGAATTATTCGAGGCCGAAATTTCACTTCTGCCATCGATGATTGTATCCTCGGGATATTTGGTGGCTCTAGCTGTGCAGAATCTAGGGTGGAATTCTTTGAAAACATGCTAGCGAATTGGAACGATATTGTGACGCAGCTACGCGGGGTTAGAGCAACTGCACAACACTTGTGGCGGAATCTTCCATACTAGGCAGCGTCATACATAAATCCCTGCTCATCTGGCTAGAATTTCAATATTAAAACTGATAAATGCTTATTTCATTGTTACATTCCTTCATAACCACCAGCGCTGATCTACAATTATCACATTTTAATGCAAATTGTGGTTAAGGGCATTCTCCCCTTTTAACCCAATAAATCTCATCGCCAACCCTCTTCAATCAACAGACAACCAGCACCAGTAGATGCGATGTATTAACTCGTCCCCCTCCCATTTCTGCCCACTTAAATGTAAAACTTCTGAATAGCAATTGCTCCCACCACCATAGGCCATTTCAAAGAGCATAACACTTTCTAAATCAATATAACCATTCATTTTCCAATCTTACAAACTTTCCACCGCACAAAACTCTGTGGTACAGAAAATCCACTCAATCCACATCTGCTACTTAGCATTTTCGTTCCCCAACGACCTCTACTACAAATCAACCACACTCACTTAATTCAATCGAAAATTTCCTCATAATTGCTATTTTTAAGGATGGTACTTGCAAAAGGACACAAAAGCGCAGAGAAAAAAAAATTAAAAAAAAAAAAAGAAACTCTGCAAAGAAACTTGTTGCCACTATTATCACCATTGCCGCAAAGTGTGCTGCGATAAAAAGAAAATAATTCCCGTTGTGTGGAAAAACTGCGAGGGAAAACCTCAAAAGTTGGGTAGAAAAACTTACCCCGTCCAACGCAGAACGCAACAGCAGCGGCATCAAGCACCGCAACTGGCGTTTTTAAGTGCAAACTTTTCAAATCTATTTTACATAATGAATTCCATAGAGGAATATCATCTGCATGGGAATTTCATAAAGTGTCCTCTCATCCTTTTTGCACATCCATCCATTCGGCATTCAACACATCTCCCATCACATAGCACATACCTACCCCCGCCCCAGCAGCTGTATGAACGCGGCGTGGCATCGGTGTTAAGTTTTGACAAACAATTTCACTTTGCATCTTTCACGCAAAATTTCTTCATCTTTCGTTAGCCGGTTTACCGCTCGTTTCTTGGGTTTTTTTTTTTTCTGCGCAAAGTTTTATCCACCACTACCAGACCAGGCATTTACTTCAATTTTCCATTGTCCTGGCAACATCATCATCGCATCATCGTCGTTGTCGTCGTCGTCGCCATCGTGGTGCATGTCGCATATCGTCATCGTAGTTGTCCGTCGTTCACAGCGCGCGAAAGGACTCCTCTGTGTTTTATGGATGATGCTTTGGTTTGTGCGCTCGGTTGAGTTGGACGCGAATCAGAGTCGTCTATTTATTTTTAATTACTTGATTGAATGTGGCTGGTGGGTGTGGACGGCGCTTACACACACACATCCTCCTTCTCTACATTTTATAATTTATCTCTTCCTTTGTGCTTTTTTAATTAACTCAAAGTTTTTGCAAGGACACAGCTTCGATAATTACTTTCGCACGTCATTCTTGGTCGCGCGTCGGACTGCAGTATTTTACGATGTCAACGAAGACACGAACAACGACTACCACTATGACGATGACGATGACGATGAGTTCAGCCAGACACATCGATGTGCAAACAGAGGACTCTCTGCCCTCGCCTGTATTATCCTGATGGTTCTTAAATAAGTAACAGCGAGTGCGCTTATTAGTATAGCTCGTCCGATGTGTAACTATACCCATACCTACTGCGTTAATGTACATCTCGGCAGTGTTTGTGTTTCTGTGACTGCGGTCTCGGCAATAACTGTATCTAACTACAGAAACAGAAACAGAAACAGATGGAAGTTAAAAAGATGACAGCCAAGTGCTGATGTTGTCAGGGTTAAAATGTGCTGGGGTAATTGCTTTTGGACACCGATGTGTCGTCTGTGCCAGCGGATTACGTGGGACGGTTTTCCAGATGTCATTTAACGGAAGAGATTAAGCGACATAATGCTGTATCAGTTCGGTTTCGATGTTTTCTTGTGACAAATGTATACCTTACCTACAATAAACCAACAGTCCAACGTCAATATAAATAGCAAGTGGCTTTGAGAATGGTAGTCAAAGGGGACTGGCGACTGGGTCTATGACACGTTGCAACTCGCGAACTCAATTGCAAAATATCGCCATAACAACAAATCCTCACTAATGGGGGATAGATATGGCTCAGCGAGATATTCGTTTTGTGAATGGCGAAGAGTCAAAGCATCAATGGGACTTTGATGAATTATGGGAAGAGTGCTGTTAAAGCGCGGTGCTTTATATACAGGAAGGCTGGAAATCGACTCATTCTGTCGTCTTATTGAAAGTGAGTTTCGTATTCTGCAGTTGAGCCGCACTGACGCAAAAGAACTCGCAATTAGGAATGCGATTTTTTATCGGAAGCTTCAGTTATTCTTGAGTGGACTCTTGCAAGTGTCATCCATCTTGCGCCAAGTGCACTTGGTGTACTCTTTGGATTGAATCGTGCTCAGTTTTGTAAAATGCTTTAGAGCTACAATGCCGATTCTTACGGATTTAAAAAATTGGGTCTTTTTGTGCTTGCCACAATTCCGATCTTCCTGCAGCAGATATTGAGGGTCTATAATTTGTTAACCTTCATTCCAACAATGCGATACGATTTTCTCGCGAGAAAGATATAAAGATATATACCGGGCGCGATCTTTTAAAACAATTTTCAAAGCTTTTACAAAGGGCTTTGTTATTGCGCTTAAAGCTTCATATTTACTTTCATGGTGGACCATAATGCCGTCCAATCGGCTCGGTCTCTATTTACCAAGCACAGTAACTTGATTGAGGTGGTTCTACACTTGCTAGTTCTATCTTAGGGTAGGTCTGGCATTGCTATATGGTTTGCAGATTCAAAGCCCTTATAGATTTCGAGAGATATTCGAATCAAACCATTCCAAGGCCCAAATTTCAAGGCATTGAAGGGCTGTAGAGTATGTTTTCAGTTTTCGGTAGTTTCGAACGAGTCTCACTGACTGATGTGGCACTTGTAATGTGTTCCAAGAGCCCAGGTCACTTCGCGAGAGCTCTGCTCAAGCTTCGACTTTATTTCTGGGGCAGTTAGGTTGTTTTTCATAGCTGCCCAGCTCTCGATAAGGAACGTGATACCTTCTGGAGGTATTCCCCTGATCGATGAATCACGGGCTGCTCTTGTCACTGCAAAGACGTCAGCTTGCAAGACACTGATATGGTCCTGGAGGCGCGTTGATGGTGGGATGCATAACGATTCAGAGAAGACACCGGAACCCACCCAGACATGAATAGAGGAAGCAGGTTCATGCGGTTAGAGTTGACTTCAGCATGCTGGTGACTTTGATACGACAAGTCTTTATATAGGTAGCTCTGTAATAGCCCTTACTAGAATTTTGTGTTGCCAGCCACAATATGAGTCTGCTAAAGATCAGTGTAGTCCTACTAACTTAGTTTAGATCTTCCAATAGCGATGTACATGTAGACATTGTGTGCAGAGTTTAATTTTAGAAGATGATTCCCAGGTTTTGGCAAAGATTCAACTACAGGAAAAAAGGCTATTGAGGTTTTCTAAATTCTTCCACAGCCCGTGAAGTTCGTCGTTGAATTCTTTACACGAATCTACTTTATTTAAGACAATTTGGATTTGATGCCTTGACGAAGAGCTTTCCGATCTATTCCCTTTTGATTTTGTAACAGGATAAGGACTATCTACCTCAGACTCAAACGGATCCGAATATGATATTGGAAAGACTTTAAGCAAGATACTCTCCAGTTTTTAGCCGGAATGATAAAGCTGTGTTTTTTATGTGAAGGGTATTCCACACAAACAAGTACTCTCTATGCTCCAAATGAGTAAAGTTTGACTTAGCCCACTCCACAAATAAATTTATCTGCAGTAAGGTATACAAAATAAAGGCTCGGCTCTAAGCCGTCAATCAGAAAAGCGGCTGACTATATTCTGAGGGAGATAACTTGCAATCGCCATGTGCGCCAAGGATGTTTTGAAGATTTGAAAATCTTTCAATTTAAACTTTTTTTTTTCTTTATTGGAGGTTGTTACTATCCGATGGAGCACTCAGACACAGCTACTGGTCCATTGCACTGTAAAACAGACACCTTGCTTTACTGTACTTAGTTTTCCCATCTTTCGAAAAAAGATGAGAAGGAGTTTCAGTGATGAAGAGCTTAGAATTCGGCACCCACCTAGTCAGCCCCAAAGATCCGCCACCTGATGCGAGCAAAAGCAGGACAGCTATACGGACGAAGTGTTCCGCTATCGTCGTCCTCTCCAAAAGCAGGACAAATGATGTTGTCGCTCTAGCCCAATAAATTTAAGTGACTGGCAGAAGCTTGGTGGCCCGAAAGAACGCCCACAAGCAGTCTGCAGTCAAAAAGAAAGACGCGGACCTTTTGCAGATGTCCGGACGCAGTCGTTTGGTCTGGTCCAGCATACTCACGCCACCGACACTTAAGTACATACGAGAAACTCAAGTATCAATGTATGACCTAACCAGAGATGCAGGCAGACTCAGCGCAGGTTCAGGTCCTGAGATTTCCTCTTCTGAACCCAGCCTGGCAACTCATCAGCTATCTTAATTTCCTGGGACCCAAAAATTCACTTTGCTTAGACTTCCCACCAAGTTCAGAAAAGGCTTGAGTTCGAGCACTTACTTAAGCAGCGCTTTTAATGCAGCTGGGCTATTGCTGCAAATGCATATGCCTCTAGCCCTCCACCTGTTTGTCACAATAGGTAAAGGTAGCGCATTGCCATAAGGATAGCGAAAATCTCCGCTTGGAAGACGGACGCATGGTTACCTAACCTAAGGGGTAGCGTAGTGTTCTCGCTTTCTACGATTTAAACCTACTGAAAGAGGTTCTAATTCCCTTTTTTTTAGGTCCTTTTTGGTATAGGTTAAGTTAGGGCATTATGGCGCACCTAACGCCAATCTGAAATAACTTCACTAAGAACAACAATTTATAGCTCAGTAAACATAAGTAAATTAAATAAAAATAATAATTCAAGTCCATTAACAAAAAATAAATGCATTTAAAAAGAGTTTAAAAAACATTGCCCTACCTGCGGACCCGCACTCTCGCCATAAACTGAAACTCTTCACACCGAACACCAGCGTTATATACTTACCCAGAAAATCGAATCCAAACAGCAATAGCAAAGTTATAAAAAACACAAACAACCTGTAAATTTATTTTGTATCCTTTTTTTTGTTCAAAGAAACCCCTGGTTACTGAGCACGTGTTCGGCAAAGACTGAAGTTGTGCATTGTTTTTATTATAATTACAGTTTTGGAAGTATGATATTTGAGAGATGCGCCATAATGCACGCTGCGCTGTAATGCCCGAACTTAACCTACTGACCTTCAAGGTGGACATCGGATATTATGGGTCTTTTCAGCTTTTTGTTGGCTTTGGCAATTTAATATGGCTTGGCTGCAAAAAAGTTACGTCCCAAGGTTTTTTAAACTGCGTCACCTCTCGCGAACATTTGACAACTGACAAACATTCAACTGTCATGAGCACTTGTCCCGAAAATGTAACTCACACAAAAGGAAAGGTTGTGAGAAGCTAGGCCTTCAAAGTCTTTTGTTAGGATGGTAGTAAGTTGGCCATGCCGTACCCTGGCATATAAAGTTGGAAGGAAGGAATTTTTGACTGAAGTTCCTCTCAAGGTAAGATCAACCTAAGACTGAAAAAACTTTATTGAGTTTGATGACTCCAGGTTGAAGTGGCTGTCGACTAAGGTCCCTTGCGAATCTAGATATCTGGGATTTTAAGCTAAGATTTAGCCAAGTACCTAAGGCAAAGTCTGTTTTAACGCGTACAATAAAATAAAATATACAATGTTTGCCAAAAGAAGTCATCCGATGTTGTTTTGCTCTCATTTTTTTTTTTTTCTAAATGAAAAACTTCGATTCTGTTTTTTGATTGTTTTGTTTATTGTGTTATTGTTTATTTGAACCTTTAGAATTTTATTGGTCAAGTCGAGAAGATGATATCGGCCGTCACAATTGATTGATATACGGGCTCGTTTTATGGCACTTTTCATCACTTCGGCGAGAACTTCGGGTGACAGATTCTCGCACTCGTGTTGAATGTTTTCCTTGAGAGGGTCTTTAAAAAACCCCACAAAAAAAAAGTCTGGAACGGTTAAACCGGGCGATCTTGCGGGCCAGTGCAAATCGCCAAAACGAGAGATGAGGCGACCCGGGAACGCCGCCTTCAGAATATCGGTTGTGTCTCGCGCAGTGTGTGCCGTAGCTCCGTCCTGTTGGAACCACATGTCCTCCAGGGCTCCAGTCCTAATTCGTTTAATTGCGGCAGAAAAAACTCGGTTAACATGGTCCTATAGCGCGCACAGTCCACTGTTGTTTTTTGACCAGCGGCGTTCTCGAAAAAAAAGGCCTGATGACTCCACCAGCGTGAACAGCGCACCATGCAGTAACTCTGAGCGGGTGTAATGGCTCCTCGTACATTACTCAGGCATTTTCGGTGCCCCAGAAGCGATAGCTTTCCTTTTTCACGTACCCGCTGGGGTGAGCTTCATCGCTCATTATGATTTTGGTCGAAAAATCGAACATTTGAAATTATTCCGCGTTCTTGGGGAGTCTATCGCTCCATGGCTTGTTCACTTGTATTCTACATCTGTCTAGTCCATAAATGTCAAAACAGATTTGACAATCGCGGCCATTTGCAAAAATAAGAACATCTTCCAATAGGGTGATCTCTTTTGGCCCACCTTGTACAATATAGGTATACAAATTGGGTTTCAGCGAACAATTGAATTCCGACGACTTTAAGTTATTTTTTAAGGACATTAGGACGCTTTCACATACATACATACCTCAATTTAAAAGAACTATCGCCTAGTATGTTATTGTCCTAAAATCTAACAGACTGTCAAGTAATTCCCATCGCAATCCTCTTAGCGATTGCTTTACATTTTCGTCGGAAGCATCTAAGTTTATAGCGATCGTAGACTCTGAAAAAAAAGAGCACCCAATACATCAACCATCAAATCACTTACATCATTACAAAAGAAAAACTCCATCGTGAGGGTCCAATTTAGAAATCGTTTTATGGATGTGACGCTATCAGAAAACTTTCCTCCCCACTCCACTGTCAACTGATCTTTCGAATGAATTGTTCGGCAATAATTGTTAACACACCAAGCGTAGCATTATCTCGTCGACTTTCCATTGAAATTGAAGGAGAGAAATTAGGAAAAAAAAAAGTCTGTCTAACTGGAAGTGGAAGCACGGCCATGTTAAGCAAATAAAGAACAGTAAAACACTTTTATCAGATTCTTCCTGGGCGGAACCCATACAAGGTAACCTTTAACGGCTGTCGTCATTCATCGTCCTGTGCACCTGTGAGCTATACAAACTCGTACCTAAAGTCGTTCTTACGAAAGTGGGCACCACGACATCGACCACATAAATTTGCGTGACAACTTTGTAAATAACAATTTGTCTCTCTATCCTATGGGAAATTGGGAACTGCGGCGACCCCGGCCCCCACATTCCACATTCGTCCTCATTCTCATTCCCATTCCCATTCCCATTCATCGGAATCGGAACATTCTTTTAATGAAAACTCAGCGCCTATGTTAACATTTGGTGGGAATGTATATGTCACGATGGAGTCCGTCGCAGATCTCGATTACGCCTCCATTCCGTTTCCGACATATATTTAACTTTTTTTTTTGTTCTTTTTATTTCTTCCATTTCAGATGGCGGCGCCAAACTGTTTGTTCAGAGTCTTGTAATCACTGCACGGTTTCTTGTTTTATATTTTTTGTTATTTTATTTTTTGCATCGGTTTGGCTCAATTATTATTTTTTGCTGTTGGGGAAATTTCTTGTTGTCGCTGTTGCTGTTGTGTTCTTTTGACCTTATTTGTTGATGGAGGACATTGTGTTCGCTTTAAGGGCTCGTTTTTTTGTTTTAATTTTCATGGGCAATTTACATGCAAATTCTTTGGAAGAAACGAAGATTTATTCGCGATAGTATATGAGACGTATTAATTTTGTTCAATTTGGTGGGTGGGGGTTTGGACGAGGTGTGTCGGTCGATTTACTTTGGATCCATTTCATGTTATCCTTTCAATTTAACTTGAAGGATTGATACATTTCCTGGCAATAGGAAAGATTGAGTTGGGGAGGGGGACATGTAATAGTGCGATAGGATTACGTCAGTATGTAGGTTACACGAGTTTTTTTCGTCGATTAGGTCTGTTTAATTTGGGTTGAGATCGGTCTTCGTTTGCTTGTAAAGTTGGGAAGGTATTAGACAGATAAATGTGATGACTTCGCGAATTCTCAAAAAAAAAAAAAAAAAAAACAATTTAGGTAGGTAGTACTATATCGAAGATCATCATTATCAAAACATACTCTAAGTTAGGAGCTGAGGTAAGTTGGGGCAACTGAATGTCCGAGGTAGATCAGATCCATGCTAAAAAAAAACACAGACCATCTTTAATGATTTGTTTCCCTTACGTTTTAAGAAAATGGACACTGATGGCGGAGTTGATCTATTATATTTCTTACTTACTTACTTACTTAAGGTGGCGCTACAGTTCGGGGTGGACCTGGGCCTCAACCAATAAGCCTCCCCAGTTAGCGCCATCTTTGGCTAACTGCCTCCAGTTGCGCACTCCAAGTTGGTTGAGGTCCCCTTCCACTTGAGCGCGCCACCTAAGGCGAGGTCTTCCCCTACAGCGTTGTCCCTCCGGGTTGGAATCGAAGACTCTCCGGGCCGGAGCGTTGGTGTACATTCGCTCTACATGTCCTAACCATCTTAGACGACTAATGCGTTCCTTTCTGACCAGGCCGATGTCGCTGTACAGCTCGTAGAGTTCGCTGTTAAATCTTCTCCTCCAAATCCCGTCAACGCAAACGGGACCAAAAATCACTCGAAGAATTTTGCGTTCGAAGCGACCAAGAAGATCCTCATCCGTTTTTGCTAGGGTCCATGCTTCTGCGCCATAGAGCAGGACAGGGATGATGAGAGTTTTATATAGAAGCTCCTTAGTGATTCTTGACACGGCCTTACTAGTCAATTGCCGTCTTAGGCCAAAGAAACAGCGGTTGGCAAGTGTGATTCTTCGTTTGATTTCTGATGTGATGTCGTTATTAGAGTTTATAGCGGAGCCGAGGTAGACAAATTCCCTAACTGCCTCAAAGTTATAGCTGTCTATCGTGACGTTCTGTCCGATTCGTCGATGTTGTGTGTCCCTTCTTGTTGACAGCATATATTTTGTTTTGCCCTCATTCACCACTAAGCCCATTTTTGCCGCTTCTGTACTAATACTAGCAAACGCTCCAGTGGCAGCTCGCTGTGTTCTGCCAACAATGTCAATGTCGTCAGCGTATGCAAGTAGTTGCACAGACTTATGGAAAATTGTGCCTCTGGTGTTGGCTTGTGAGTTTCGCACAATTTTCTCGAGAATGATGTTGAAGAAGTCACATGACAGCGGCGACGGCCTTGTCTAAATCCTTTTTTGACATCAAAGGTCTCGGTGAGATTGCTTCCGACCTTTACGGAGCAGCGAGCGTTCTCCATCGTCATTCTGGACAATCTGACATGTTTGGCAGGGATGCCAAAACTAGACATGGCTCTGTATAGCTCGTCTCTATAAATGCTGTCATATGCGGCCTTAAAATCGATAAAAAGATGGCGAGTATCGATCTGGACTTCTTGGGGTTTTTCCAGGATCTGCCGTAGTGTGAATATTTGATCGGTCGTGGACTTACCGGGCCTAAAACCGCACTGATAGGTAGATAGATAGACCTATCAGATCGTTGACGAATGGTTTCAGGCGTTCACACAATACAGCAGACATGATCTTATACGCAGTGTTCAGGAGACTGATGCCTCTGTAGTTGGCGCAGTTTAGAGGGTCTCCTTTCTTGTGGATCGGGCAAACGATGCTGAGGTTCCATTCATCAGGCATACTTTCCAACCAAAGTCGGCGCTTAGTCGTTAGTGTGTTGGACTACTCACCGAGGGGTCCTAGGTTTGAATCCCGCCAAATCCCAACTTAGAGAATCTTTTCACTGTGCCACCTCTCGCGAACGTCTGACAAACATGCCGAGAGTATAACTGTCTTCAAAGTGCTTCTCCATTAGCCATTTGGAATCGGTATTAAAATCCCTTCCATTCGTTTCAAAAATGAGCTCACACAAAAGGAATGGTTGTGAGAAGCTAGGCCTAGGGTCCCTGGATTTGTTGCGCCATCTATTTATTATTTGATTTAATTAGAAAGCAAATTTCTTCATGTGATTCCCGGACCCATTATTTGCTATCAAGTCGTTGGAAGATGATATTTAACCCAAGGACATGTTTATCCAAACCGACCTTGTCAGCTACGCTGGCTAGGGAAAGATAGCGAATGAACAGGAAAACTCTGGCCCTTATAGCATTCGACTTAAATCCTAGGTGACATTGCTGTAGTAGTATCTCTTTCCTCACGCCATATATACTATCTACAACGTGAACGTTAGCCCAAGACCGGGCTGGAGACTGCTTAAAACTGTCTTGCATGTTCGATTGTCAACAAGTGTTGTTAAAACACCTTACAAAAATTCCATTAAAATGCGGAACCACCTTCAAATTTCGTAGAGGAAATGAAAAGATCAAAGAGCTCTTGACAGTATCTTCAACAACAACAAACCCTCAGCAAACCTTTCATCGGACATGGTCTTCTGACATCGTTTTCAAATCCCACATCATTTCCTCCTCTCCATTCTATTCGAAAGTTGAAACTATTTCCCCCATCGAAAAACTGGTCCGGTGCCACTTTTTTGCAACACCTAACAGACCATATTAAACTAGGTGCACCTAAGCCTCGGTGCACCAGTTTAAAGATTCCAGTAAAACCACATTTTATATCCACTTTAAGGGATACCCACGAAAAAAAAAAAAAATCCCAATAAAACTTCAACCAGAACTTTTTTCGAACGCAATCCCAGCCGAACTACTTAAGAGCTTTTTGAGAACAAAACCAAACCAGGACATTCTCGCTCCTTCTTAAATCGTAAACGCCAGCAATAAGAAAAACGAGTCCTCTTTCTCTGTTCTGATTTTCCCCTTGGTCTTCTAAATTAGTGGCTGCACTTTGGTTAAGTGTAAAGAAGCGAATATAAGACGCAAGACCATCCACTTCCACCTCCACTTCCAGCTCTTGCTCGCTCCCCAAACTGTGTTTGACGGTGATTTTCTCTCCCTTTGTGGTATTACTCCAGTGAACATTTACGTAGTACCCGCATTGGGAAGTGCACTCTGAAAGTGAAGCGGTGGTAACCTAATATTTCCATTTAAAGGATTATGCAGGCGAATATTCCGACACCCATAGAGCACACACACATCTTTTTTTTTTATGAATGCAAACTTTGAGAATTGTGGTCAAAGAACTAAATCCAGTAATCCTGGCATGTACCCCTCGCTCCTTTTTTTTTTTTTGCGAAAGGAGAAGAAAAAGTCACATTCTAACACGGTTCAAGGCAGACAATAATTTTCGCTTGTACCAAGCTGTCTATAAAATTTACAATTTGCCATATCCTCTGGCTGGCGGAGGATGGAAGCACCCATTGCCACCCACATCTACGTACAGTCGACCAGCCAGTATCTGTATCGCGCCGAACACACAATCTCTCTGGCAAATGAAACTAAAATTATCTTCCGCACAGAATGCACTCGAATGTGGTTTCCTTGAAATTTTCCATTCAACAAGGGTTGCTTGGCAAATAATACCAAAGCCAGGTTCATCCTCTTAAGTACAACATAACCCCCGAAGCCCGGAGCCCCGACTCTAACCGCAAACATTCGTGGCCCCAAAACAAAACGATGAATGTACATACATCTGGCAAATGAATAGAATTACACTCTAGGCTGGGGCACAGATGAAACAAGGATAGACAGGGATTTAACTGGTAAACAAATTTTCGGAAAACTTGCCCACCCCTTGCCGTGCCACGTAGCCCCATAATAACAACAATACTCCCGGACACAGGTGTAGTCGATGAATACTGAGTCTGAGTGTGAGTGGGTCTGGTTGTTGCGGCCAACTTTTCCGGAGGGTGGCAGAGCAGAGTCGGACTTATAGGTTGGCCCAGCATTAGCCCTATCATCCAACTATCATTAGTTTCATTAATTTTTTGATAATGAAGAATTGCAACGAAAAATCCGTTTGATTGAGTGTGAAATGGTGATGGTCCTTTTTGCTGGCATTCATCGGTCGAATGCCGTGCAACCGCAATGAAAGGCAAATGGCCAGACTGCTTCGGGTGCGAGTATCCCCTTGTTACTGTCTCTTAACGAAACCGCAAAGCAGTTGTTGGCTACAGCTTGCGGTTGCCTGACAATAAACACACGTATTCCGTTTGAATTCGGTTTTGTGGATTGATGTAGCAGTAGCACAGACGCCATCGGTTGTACCTACTTTAAAAATCATTTCCATTTGTTTTCTGCACTTGAATGCTGCTCAGTTTTGTGCACATCTTCGGATCTTTGTTGTCGAGTTAAAGTTTCCTGTTTTGTTGGTGATGGGCACATACACAGGACACAGGACTTGCAATGAGCAATAATGTCTGGGGTTACGATATAATGAAGTTGGTTGGGGTGAACACAGCGGTCAGAGAGCATGCTTTGAGGTTGCTGCTACGTTTGACTTTCCCTAAATAATTAGTTTAATAAATTTAGCCCATGTCGAAATGGACATGGCACCGAGTACGAGTTGTCTTAATTGGGTAAGAACCAATCGGGTTTCATGGGCGGGCAGTTTGATTCTGGTAATGACAAGTTTGTGGAATTTAGGACGAGGTAGGGGATATTATTATATTATGACAGCCAGCACTCATGTTGACAATTTGTCATGCATGTGAAATGGTATTCCGCGGTTCGCTGATCTAATTCGAGTGTTTTGGGGCAGTCGAAGTAGGAGGTTTCGGTTCCTTTCCGCCATAGAGTGATTGAATAATGGTAACGACATTCGTGCGCCATCTAGATGACTGATAGATTGCCCTCTTGACAGTTTTTTCAATCAAATTAAGTTCTGTGGCGGTTTTCTTTTAATGTCATGATAGGTATAGGAAGTATACTTCGAAAAGGTGAAGCAATTAATAAAAAAGAAACTGAAAGGCTGTACCTAATGTCCTTGGTCATAATTTAGGGATTTTTGGACAACCATGCCATACTGTATTAAGAATAATACCCTTCTACGTTTGACGTCTTTTAATTTTTGTATCAAAAAAACGCTCTTCCGAGACACTGTTCTGTAAGAAGGCGAAGAGCTTAAGCAGATAATTTAACATGTTACCGTAGACAGCTGAAAAAATGTTGACAATTTTATGAAAATTGTCCAAATATCTTCGTCCTGCGTGTCGAAAATATAAAATATCTGTTTTCAGATAGATTGGACAGATAATTCAAATCGAGGTGGAACCATTTCTCGCCAAAAGAAGACCAACAAAGTTTGACAAATTTTCTAAAACCTGTTTCGGGACACAAATTATTGTGAAATATTTTTTCTTTTAGGTTGAAGGTTGAAGGTGAAGGTACCCGCTCTAGTCTAACTAGGTAAATAAAATTTGAGACCACTGCATCTTGTGCATAAAATCTAGAACTCCAAAAGTTTACCCAAGATATAACTTTTTTGAATGACTTCTTTCAAGGGCTTGACCCTTAGAAAGTATTTACTTTGTAGCCTCGGAGAATTTTGGTTGTAAACACCTAATGAACTGTGTATATGTTACACTATATAGCACTGAA
This sequence comes from Cheilosia urbana, assembly GCA_946477585.1. Classification (NCBI taxonomy): domain Eukaryota; kingdom Metazoa; phylum Arthropoda; class Insecta; order Diptera; family Syrphidae; genus Cheilosia; species Cheilosia urbana. Next base: position 17,268,438 of record OX297855.1, on the reverse strand, counting down.
CGATTTCACTCTAGAGTCTCGATTCCTGACCGCAAGCGCAACCAACTTAGCTGTCAAATCGGGAGTGCGGAATTCGTAAAAGAGCGTCCGACAGGAAAAGAAGTTCGTTATTATCTTTGATTCTCCTGGGCATAACTTTTACATTGGTCTTTGGGTAGCTTTTTGCCTTATATTTATTGGAGTGATAGATTAAATTAATTTGTACACGGATAGGTAGAGCCGGGTGAACCCTAAAATACCTCACTCAGGTCCTCTTGGACCCATTTTTATGCCATATTTAGGTTATCCGTTGGTGTTGCATCGGTGGTCTTCATCTACTTCCCTCTTGTGGGTCCCAGGCGCTGACTAGTCATCAGTATGTCCTCAAAAACCTGTAGATTTCAGACAGTGAGACACCCGAAAGCTCTTGGAAGTAATGGAAGTATAGCGTCCAAGTGTTCTGTTCGTCAAGTGACAGAGAGACTCGGGCAATGAAAACGAAGTGAGGTGTGTTCTCGGGTGTTTTTACATGCAGCTCAAGACTGTCATTTTGTCTCAGGCGATGGTCATGTTGAGTGGGTGTAAGCTTATAAGCTAACTAGAGACCAAATGATTCCACTTGCTCTTCAGTTGCCTTAAAAGACTATATGATGAATTGCTTGAGAGCGGCGAGATTGTCCACTCCTACCTGCGTGCACAACTTTCGTATCGTACCTTCTTCGGGCAGGCTTCGTTTTGATTCCATCCAGGGGTTCAAGAAAGTTTTCCTTAGACCACTTGTGCACTGGACGTAATTAAGACCTATAAAACGTATCCCCGATATGGATTATAAGGTCAGGCGATCCACATTGAAGAAGTCTCATGATAGGGCTGTTAGTCCTGTCATTAGACATGATTTTTGCAACTCAAAGACTTGATATGCATGCTCATAACCTCTTTCTAAGAGGTTTTTTGACATCACTGTCACTCCTAAACCCACAGAAAGAAGGCGGTGGAGTGAAAGACTTTCGATAGGTGGGACAAATAATAGAATCAATTACAAGTTCTATAGAAATTCGAAGTGGACGTTTGTTTTTTTTCCTCCTCACTGTCTCAATCATGTAAGTATGCAACTGTCAAATGAAAATTTGTTTCAAAAGTGAAGTGGTGTAGAAACGAACCTGCGAGGACTGTTTTTGAAAATACATTTGCTGGGCAAACTACCAATCTCATTTCCACACACTGAAAACTGAATATCACGTTGGACACAACCTTTATGGCAAGCCTTGTATAGCTTTGCTCGAATATATTTACTATGTCTAAGTTTTGCTGACTGATGTTATACTGGGCTTCAAATATTCTGGGCGTTCCTGGCTTAAAGACGTCACCTTGAAATGGGCTCTGACTCATGCCTCTAAATGTTTTTTCCATTGCGAAAATCTACGACCTTCCTGATCGTCACCATAAAATATCAACTCTCTCTCTCTCTCTATATCTCTCTTTCTTTCTCTCTGGCTATCTCGGCTTCCCTCACCCAGGCGTTTCCTGTATGACCTTCAAAAGCTCCATGAATGCAAAGGCACTGTCCAGTTTCAGCTTTATGATGTTTTTAAAATTCCTTTCCTTGAAAAGTCGAACCCTGAATATAGCCACTATAAAAAAATCATAGTCGGTCTTAAAATATATGTGCACGTTGGGAATAATCAATTTGTCAGTCTTTTGCAGACAACCTTCTCATTGGATCCTTAGCCTTTGATAGATTCCTAGTGCTCTTGTCTTCTCTTGAGCAACTGCTACATCTACCAGTTGGAAACCGATATTTGTTGACGGATTTTAATAAGGCCAGCCCTCAAGGCTCAACTCAAACCTCTTGAAAATATTTTTATTTCTGAATTTAACCTTCAAGTTGCCGAGCACAACTTTCATAACGTACATACTTCTGGCAGGCTTCGCTTCGATTCCATTCGGGGTTTCAACAAAGTTTTCCTTAGACCACTTGTGCACTGGGTATAATTAAGACTTATAAAACGTTTCTCCGATATGGATTAAGGTCAGCAGATCTACTTATTGCATCACTGGGTCCTAGCAATAATCTTGCTGATCCCTTAGCTTATGTTGACTTTAGCTATCAACAGTTAAATTCGTAAAGTTCGTTAAATTTAAAGTGAAGACTAAAAGTGTTTATTAGTTCCACGCTGTGGGTTAGGTTCGGTTTTAAGTATGGTGCTGTCCAGAAAGGCAAATGCAGGCAACTCCTTTGTTTTGTAATATTTTGCCAGTACGCCAGTACTTTCAAAAACTGAACGAACTTTTAGAGCCAGACCGAGAGAGAGACGACCCTATCGTACTTCCAATGATGCCAACACATCAGCAACAGAAACCCGTTTCGGAAATGTGAGGACTGCCGTTGGCCCGTACAAAAACAAATCGGTGGGCACAGTGACTCAGAGGGTACTCGGCTAATGAGCGAGAGTTCTCAAGTTCCTCCACCGGAAAAGCAGGATTGCCAGAATTTAGTTCGCTTTAAGCGCCTAAATCTTTAAAAATTGTAGCCCAATATCGTTGCTCAGAAAGAAGCCCAAAATTCGTTGAAAATTTTGGTATTTTTCAGACTTATTCTCACCGCGGTTTTTTTTTTTTTTTTGACTTCTACGCCTTGGATTTTATTTGACTTTTTTTTTCTGCTATTGGCTTTTGTAACTTGCTTGTGTCAAATCAAAAGGCCTGCAAAATGAATTGCAACTTGAACGACTATTCGATGTCACATGACTGCAAGAGTGCTACCAAGTTTTAAGAGTGCCGGTTTGTTCGAAAATATTTCTTTTTTTAGTTTTGTGAAAGAATAAAACAAACAAAATCAACACACAATTTGTAAAACGATATGTAGCCCAAAACTGTGTTGGGCGCTCATGGAAGAAGTTTCTATCGTTTTTTAAGTAAAAAGATAGCCCAAAATACGACAAAGCGCGCAATATGGCAACCATGCGAAAAAGCACGAATTACATCTGAGGTTTTGTTTTACTGCGCCACCTTTCGCGAACGACTGGCATCCCAGAGTTTATTACAAGTGTTGACTGAATTAAGAGACCTTCTCAGTTCATGCGTTCAGACTCGGCATCCCTTCCATTCGTCCTCAAGTTAGCTTAGTGCTCTATACGTCGCTTATTGTTAAGACAAAACAAAAACCTTTGATTTCCCAAGTTCAAAAGTACACCTAATTCAACTCGCTAGCATCCTTCACCGAAGTCGTTGTTTTACGAAATAATGCATCGCCACAAGTCCTTGCCTTGAGACGTCGCCCACACCCTTTCCCACCAAGATTAAAAGGTTATACATATAAAAATCCCAATGGTACGAGTACATTTCATGAATAACCGGCAATCAACCACAATGAGTTGCTATTATATTTGAAGGATAAAACACATTCAAATGAAATCATCCTTGGTCGCCGAGGTTACCCGAGCCTTCCATATCTTTATATAATGTACAACACAAAAGCAAATAATCCCAGCAATTCCAAGACTCATCAACGAGCAAATTGAGAGCGGTTAATATTTCATAAGTACAAATACGTTCCATCCCCAGGATAACCGTGGCTAAGAATGTGCTCTGAATAGCTACAGCCAAACCGCATGTGTTTGATGTCACTTCTAAGAAATTTTAATCAACAAAACCAGGATACATGGGTTTTTGTTTTTATTTTCGATCTACCCTCTTCACAGCTGAGATTTTCTGTGACATCGCACTGTCAGATGTATTCGAAGAAAACGATTTAGCCCCAAAACAACACACAAATAAAAGGTCCCTGGTCCGCAAAAATGTGTCTTCTCAACTCAAGCAAGGCGCTCACTCACTTGGGGTCATGAGTTGTGGGATCGCTAACAAGACATTTGGAATGTCCCGCAACGAAAACAGACATCATAGTGCGAACATCTGACCGACCTCCTGCTGCCCGTTGCAAACAACCAGGTTAACAGCTCCACAGAGTATGGAATTTCAACTCAAAAGTCCATAACTTTTGCAATATTTGCCGCACACAACCGGACTGATTTCACTTGGCCTAGTTGCCGGCTGGCCGGATGACTTCAGCCAGCTACATTACATTCGGTGACTAAGGTCCGAAAACCAATCGTTTTCGAGCTATTGCGGGGGTGAATTTTTGTTTGTGGTAAACTTTGTCTGCCCTCGAATGTGTGTAACAATTTGGCGAATATTGCATTGTATGATACAGAACTTCGAGCGGTGTGTGTGAAAAGTTGCACCTCAGGTTCTCAGGAATGCTGTGGTGCCAGGTGATGCCGTGAACCCCACAGAAGGTGGTACACAGCAGACCGAACTTGGAAGCAAAATCGAAACGAATACACTGCCAGGATATGCTGAAAAGTTTCAAATAATGTTCATGTTGTTTTGCCGTACCTATACAAACAATTTCGGGCACCCACATCGCTCTCGCGCACCCCGACCGCGTTAGTTGCGAGCATGGAATTTATTGTTTCGGTATGTTGCTCAGCTATCTGATTGGACTTGGTTTAGCTTGGCATGGCCATGGCCAACTGTGTGCACTGCCACTAAACTGCTGCTATTTTATGCGAAACATTCTAGATGCACATGAATATGTATTAACCGTGGGATAACTGCAACTTTAGCTTTTATCTGTCGCTTCCTGATGTTGAACTTTCCGTGCAATAGTGGGTATACTTGCACGATGGGTAGGTGAGTACATCTTGCTGGAGTCAGGGTCGCAGTTTAGCTCCGGGGAGTTCCCGATGATGCACCGGAGACAGGGGCAGGAAGATATTTAGATGCACATACTTAATTCAGTTAAGAGTTTTATGACGCACATCAAGTACAGTGTGCATTGTGCATCCGCACATCCGCAGCTACGTGAAAAGGCGTTTCTTAGATGAGAATATGTTTGGATACCTGTTGTCTGTTAAAGGAGCGTTTCCCAATGGTATAAGCCATCAGTTGGGAATGGAACGCAAGTGCATTTAGTGTCGCTGTGATTTTTCGTACAATGTTGGAAATGGAGGTGGAGGACTTGACGAAACAAATCAAGACGCACGTAGGTGGCACAATGAGATGTTGTCGTCATAATGAAAACTGTTTACAGAGTGATGGTATTACCCTATCAACATTCGGTAGAAATGTTGCAAAAGACACCCCCATCATATAGCCAATCCCGTCCTTACCATAAGGGCAAAACGGGCACCCGAATGGCCGATATATTCACTAACTATAACTATAAATAATATATATATAGTTGTCAATTCAAGAGGCTTAAATATGAATGGAATATCGTTCTGAATAAGTGGAATCCGCGGAATGAGAGTGTTTGCCTTTGAATTTTCACCTCAAAAACCGTCGGTTGCCTGACATTTGAATTGAGATCCTTCACCATCAAATCAAATGCTATCCGCTACAAAGTTCTGGTACCTCAATGGTTGCGCAACAAAATTATCACTGAACCGACTTTCAATTTCAAATTATTTGCGGGTGGCCGTGGCGCAGTGATAGAGTGTTCGCTTGTTGAGTGGGAGGTTACGTGTTCAAATCCGAGCCAGTACCACGAAACATTTTTCACAAATAAAAACTGCGAATAAGTTTCAGTGAATTATAAGCGAACACAAATATCAAAAATTCTCCCCTAGCTATTAGGAGGACGCCACTCGTGGAGAATATCCACTGCGCCACAAACTCTTTCCTGTCCCTCTTTCTCTTCCTAAAAACTTGAATGCCGCGCTGTGCCCCGCATTATAAGGGTATTCATAACCCCTTGAGCGCGAGTAAAATTATAAAAAAAAAAAAAAAAAAAAAAAAATGTAGAGTTAAGCCCCGAACATCCAAGGAATTAAAAAATTCAACAAAAATTTTGTTTTCACGACAAAAAATAGCATAATGTCCTTTCTTGAGCCCATGCGAATTGAAACCAAAAATCATAAAAATCAAACGATCCGCTCCAGAGTTATGACATCAGTCTCTTTTACATGTAGCTATGCCCACCCGGCTTTGCCAGAGTCTTTCGCATTAATTCCTGCTCGCGTTTCACAAATTGCTTTTTTTTACAATGTCCATTAATAATTTTAACTAGATAACTATAGAAATAGAGTTTGATTTTATTTTTGAATGGCAGGTGACACAACCCGTTTTCCTATCCCGCTTATGTTTTGCAAAGTACCACCTAAAGGGTCCAAAACACATCCACAAAATTTCATTAAAGTCGGTGGGGTTGTTTCGTAGATAGGAAAAAACTCCACTTATTGGGTTTAAGAGTAGGCATCCTATCTTTCAAATTGCAACCAACCATACACACCCACAAAATTTCATTGCACAATACTTCATTGAGATCAATTGGTTGTTTACTGATATCGACAACAGCGGGAACGAATAATGCACACCCACAAAATTTCATTGAAATCGGTTAATCTGGTCGAAAAGTGTCCTATCTTTTAAGACCGCCTAAGCCTGAACAACGTAGTCGCAGTGGCTTAGTGTTAGTGTGTTGGACTACTAAGCGAGGGGTCTCAGGTTCGAATCCCGGAAAAACCCAAATTCCAACTTATGTTTTTTTCCACTGCGCTACCTCTCGCGAATGTCTGACAAACATCCGAGAGTATTAATGTCTTGAAAGAGCTTCTCAATTAGCAGTTTGGAGTCGGCATAAAATTGTAGATCCCTTCCATTCACACCAAAGGAATGGTTGTGAGAAGCCAGGCCTAGGGTCCCTCCGGACCTGATTTATTTTAAACCTGAACAACAATACGAACAAAACAAAAGAAGAATCATGAAAATTGGCCCAGTGGTTATCGAGTTATATCGTCATCGAGTTTCACCCCAATTATAAAGATTGTTACCTATTGAAGATAAAATTGAATTGAACTGAAAAACGAAATATTCGAACAAGAAGATAGAAGATAACTTTTGTTCTATCATCAATAGTTTTCACAGCGCATGCGACGAAAGATGTTTTATGGCATTTTGTTTACATCTTGGGTTACGTTACTAAAGTTTTAGTAAGGATCCCTGATCTTTTCTAGCAAAAATTATAGCCTATGTTACTCAGGGTGAATGTAGCTTTCTAATAGTGATAGATTTTTTGAAATCGGCACAGTAGTTTTTAAGTTTATTCATTATAAACATACACACAAAAATACAAATCTTTCCTCTTTATAATATTGGTTTAGATAGATATGTATATTTTTTTTCTACAAATGTTCAAAGTTATGGTTTGTTTTATCCTTATTTTAAAAGAAATTCTAACCTTGAAACTGAATTTTATAAACTTCACTTTCGCCTCCATAAATTAAAAATGCAAAAAATAAAAAAATAAAACAGCTAGGTATCTGGCCCAAGGCGAAAAATGCCCTTGATTTTGCTGCTGGAGCCCCTAAAAAAATCTGTTGCCTATAAGTATACTGGAAAATCTATATTTGATCCACTGAACCTCCTGAAAGAAATTATTTTAGCCTCTGAATCGTCTCCAAAATTAAGGTTCTTAACAACATTTATGTATACCTGCCTAATTAATTCGTGTGACTGCTATTAAGAGTCCTAGAATGTCCTAGTTATAGCCATACGTAAAACGAAAGCGTAAATATTTCTTGATTCTGGGTGATAATAAAAATATTAAGATAACTCTCTGAAAAAGTTTTGTTTTATTTACAATTAACATCGTGCATTATATACCGTATACCTATAATATATATGTATTATAGCAAAAAAAATATTTTAGTCATTCTCTTATTTCAGTTTCCCATAGGGCCCCAACTTTTTGCGTCCCCAAGGCGCCCGCCATGTCTTAAGACGGCCCTGCATATAGCTGAGGGTTTGGTATCCAAGCCAATACAAAAAAAGTAGGGTAACATCTGATCGAGCAAACATTTGGCTTCAAAAATGAATCATAAATGATTCAGTTAAATGAAGAAATTCTTCAGATATGAATTCATTTATGATTCAATTTCAATCCGATTACCTGAGAAATGGACCTTCATTTCTGAATGATTTAATGATTTTTAAATGATTGATAAATGAATGGAGAAACATTCACTAAAATGAATACAAGCATGCTTACTTATATTCATTTATTCACTTTTATTGATTTAAGTGAAGGAAATTTAAATTCGAATTCTGAAAACTTGGTGCAAGATATTTTTTATTTTTTATTCTTTTTGAGATAGCTAGCTCATAATCATTTTTGTTCATTTATGTGAGTGAAAATCCAATGTCAGTATTCGTTTTAATAATATAAAACCAGATTTGGAATTACATAAATCTTCTTTTTAAATTATCGTCTTCCAGTAGCCGCTCTCGACCAACATCGGCATAATTGAAAAGCGGGACATTTGTGGTCGTTTACGGATGGGATCCTGATTCCCCTGGGGATTCATGGCGCCAATACTAAACACTACAATTACTAATAAAACCGCAATCGAATCAAACCCCAAATACGTCTTTTTCGCAATTGATTTCCATTTAATCAAAAATAATTGCAACTTACCTTAACTCTCAATCTTAAGTGAACCCCTGCCATGAGAGACAGAGCAAAGGAACGTTTCAAACTAAACTCATTGCATCAATAAGTTACATTGTAATTACATCAAGGTGATGTTATCCATTAGATGCCTGTACATGCTCTATTCAATTTCGAAAGGGAGAGAGTGTATCCCAAGTGCGCCTATTACCGTGTCCTAATGATAATGGCCACAGTAAGTGAAGAGGAACGAGTGGCAAACAAACCAGATGATGAAACCCAACTGGGATTAAGCTTCGACCACATAAACCAATCATTTTGTGGATTATACTGGCTGGGTGACTGTGTGCGCCACAAGACTTGATTCTACTGCGTTATCGATTTCCTTCGAACTAGTGTCTCTCTCTGTCTCTCTCTTTGCTGGTGCAGTCGTGTTGCATCTTTGAATAAGATGTGCTATATATCGAGTTACAGACCTCTGTAGGTATAACGAGTGGTAAGAACAATGTCCTTCGCTATGTGCACGAGTTTGTTTAATTGAGTTTGGAGTGTGTCTACCTCACACACTTTTGGATGGTCCTTCTAAAGGCGCACATTTTTGAGAAGCAAATGGATAAATTGGACACGCAGTCCGAACTGTTCCACTTCTACCTCAGCACGCCTTGGTCTTGCTTCAGCACGTGGAAGGTGAAGCGTTTCTCAAGACTCACTTGTTTGGCGCAATAGATCCATACAAGTCCTTGGGACTAGCTTCTCACAACTCTGTGCTTTTGCTTATTTTTGACATTAATGATAAACTAATAAGGGCCGTTTTATTCACTCCAAGCTGAACACAACTTGGGGAGTTTGATATATAAAAATTCACAAGTTGTGTTCAACTTCGAGTGAATAAAACGGCCCTAAATGTCCTATGGTTTTGCTGAGCCACCTCTAACTCTATGCCATGGTCTGATGCGCTCAGCAGTCCAACGACAGATGTCTCAGGCATACATTTAGAAATGGACGCTTTAGAATAGACTCATGTTCAAGAACAGCTAAAGATCACTCATGCCAATCGCTAAAGAGCTGAATCATGCTTAAAAAAGGTACCATACCCTGACGCATAGGTGTAGTAAGAGTTCTAAGACTCCAGAGGCAGCAATTCTTCAAAGTCTTACCGCAGCAATTTGAAAAATGAAAACGTCTCTTCCTTCGTCATACCGCTGAGAAGAATTTTATTCTGCAACTAACAAACTACTGACATAAAAATCAAGCGCAGCAAACTAACAGTCGAGAAAAAAAAACCCAAAAACGGACCAAGTTACCCAAATTTATTTTCCAAAATAAATCGCTCGTCTGTTCATGATTCAATGTTCCACCCAAGTTTCACATTATATAATTATAACATCACTTCCAGATGAGCGTGCTTTAAAAAATCAATGTTCGTGCTAATCACCACAAGGGTCAATAAGAGAAGGAAAAAAAAAAAAAAAAAAATCATCAACACCCCATTGCTAGTTGACATCATTCAAAATTCAACGACCATTGTCAATGTGTCAAGTGTAACCGGTCTTAAAAAAAAAATAAAATAAAAGAAAAAAAAAAAAAAAAATGGGGAAAGAAAACTTCATCCCTTGTGAATTAAATTATTTTCATGAAACCATACCGCCGCACCCTTGCCTTGCTTGCTGCCCATGGCGTGCGCCTTTGTTTGACATCATCCTTCGTTTGTTTGTTGGTTTGTTTGCCTTCTTCCTGTAAGTCATGTCATGTGATAGCGATTAGTGAGTGAACGACATGCCGCCGTTGACGATGATGATGACGACAACAATAACGATGATCATAAGGATGACAATGACAATGGAGACTAAAATTACTTCGACTGAGGGTGGTTCTGGCTGGTGTCCCCGTATCCCCTGAAGATAGAGTGAGACTCTTGTTATTGTCAAGTCAATCCTAAATGGGGACTATTTGCCGGAAGCACGAAAATAATGTTTGACGAAATTTTAATGATCGGAGCGTTGTAATGATGGGAACGGGATTGGATATTTCGGGGGAGAAATAATTAAAACGTAGTTTGCATGTTTTTTGATTTTGTAATATAATAACATATACTTAGTTAACATACATCTTTATTTTCGTCTCTTACAGTTATCTACAAGAAGTTGCTAGTTGCAGTTGTCCTTTTACGGATTCTGAGGTGAGTGTCGTGTGTCGGTATATTTTGTTGACTTTATGTTCTTTGATTTGTCAACATTTCCAATCGAATCGTTTGGAATGTCTAACTTGAATTTATTTAAATTTAGCAGTACACCCCAGTGGATAGATTTTTTTTAATGTTTAGGTACTTTAAAGAGAGCTCTTCCTAAGGTGCCCCAAAATAGCAGCTTTCATATTATTTATCTTTTAATAGGAAATGTTCGAAGAAGACCACCCTTTTGGTCTATTTTGATGAAGCTGTCAAGAAGTCCTGTTGGAGTTCGTACTATCTTCCGTTGGAACTCATTCTTTTTCATTAACAAAAACTGTAACCCTTACACTCTTGCCAACCCGGCAATTTAAGCATTAATATAAAGTGGTTCGGGTTAAGTAGTTTTGAAAGATCCGAAAGTTCATAAGTTGCAGCAGCAAAACTTAAAATTAACTGAGCGATGGAGTCCTTATTGATAGTCACGTTATTAGGAATATTTTATTAAATTTACCACATCTTCATCTTAATGGTATATAAGAAAGTTTACAAGGTGGGCCAAAAGAAGTCATCCGATGTTGTGTGGCTTTAATTTTTTTCTAAATGGAAAACTTCGATTCCGTTTTTTTATTATTTTTATTTGAACCTTTAGAATTTTATTGGTCAAGTGGAGAAGATGATATCGGCCGTCACAATTGATTGCTCATTTTACGGCATTTTTCATCACTTCGGCGAGAACTTCGGGCGACAGATTCTCGCACTCGTGTCGAATGTTGTCCTTGAGGGCTTCTAGATTCTCGGGCTTGTTCACATAAACACGGGACTTCAAAAAACTCCACAAAAAAAAGTCTGGAACGGTTAAACCGGGCGATCTTGCGGGCTAGTGCAAATCGCCAAAACGAGAGATGAGGCGACCCGGGAACACCGCCTTCAGAATATCGGTTGTGGCTCGCGCAGTGTGTGCCGTAGCTCCGTCCTGTTGGATCCACATGTCCTTCAATCCTAATTCGTCCAATTGCGGTAAAAAAAAACTCGGCCCTATAGCGCGCACCGTCCCATGCTGTCGTTTGACCAGCGGCGTTCTCGAAAAAAAAAAAAAAAAAGGCCCGATGACTCCTCCAGCGTGAACTGAACAGCGCACCATGCAGTAACTTTGAGTGGGTGTAATGGCTCCTCGTGCATTACTCGTGGATTTTCGGTGATAGTTTTGCTTGTTCACGTAACCGCTGAGGTGGAAATGAGCCTCATCGCTCATTCTGATTTTGGTCGAAAAATCGAAAATTCGAAATTATTCCGCGTTCTTAGGAAGTGTATAGCTCCATGGCTCGTTCACTTGTATTCTACATCTGTCTAGTCCACAAATGTCAAAACAGATTTGACATTCGCGGCCATTTGCAAAAATAAAAGCATCTTCCAATAGGGTGATCTGGCTGACCCACCTTGTACAAGCACCATGGTATATTAGAAACGACCAACAATTGAAGCTGAAACTAGAAGCTTTGCGAGAAGCCATAGAAACCGACTAATCGGACATATCAACAATACGGTCCGAGAAATTTTGGACTAGAACAATTTATTGCGCAGACTACAAAGAACGAAACCGTTCGAATCGGTAAAATAAGACTTATCGCGTCTAAACTGCGGAACCAGCAGGACCTTTCATTGGAAAGAAATCTGTTAAAAGTAGGTACTCATTTCGTGATAGAAAAATTGCTTAAAAAGTTATATCTTAGTTGCAGTACCTAACAATCTTTCGAAAGGTTGTGTTTTTAGTCAGAAAAAATCTCGCACTACTAGGAGCACGCACTTAATACTCTCATAGTGTCTGGAAGATTTTCACCTACCGTCGGGGGCAAAAAAAAAAAATATATATATAACGGGTGATTTTTTAGCTGGTTTGGTTTTGGCAACACTGGTTTTGACAGCTGACGTGTGTTTAGTACCTTGTGTCACTGTCAAACAGCTTCAGTTTGGTTTGCAATTTAACCACGGATCGTCTTACAAATGAACAACGCTTGCAAATTATTGAATTTTACTATCAAAATTCGTGCTCGGTTCGAAATGTTCATCGCGCGCTGCTTCCATTTTATGATCGGCATTCTCGACCTTCTGAGCAGTCTATTCGGAAGATTGTGACCAAATTTCGCACCAAATTTACTTTGTTGGACATTAAACCACCAACACGTTTACGTAGTGTGCGTAGTGAAGAAAATATTGCGGCCGTATCAGCTAGTGTGACAGAAGACCGCGAAATGTCGATTCGGCGCCGTTCCCAGCAGTTAGGCCTTTGTTACAGCACTACGTGGAAAATTTTGCGGAAGGATTTGTGCGTAAAGCCTTTTAAGATACAGCTTGTACAAGAACTAAAGCCAGCCGACCTACCACAACGCCGAATTTTTGGTGAATGGGCTCTTGGAAAGCTGGCCGAGGATCCGCTTTTTTATCGAAAAATTGTGTTCAGCGATGAGGCTCATTTTTGGTTGAATGGGTACGTAAATAAGCAAAATTGCCGCATTTGGAGTGAAGATCAGCCAGAAGCATTGCAACAGCTACGAATGCATCCCGAAAAAGCCACTGTTTGGTGCGGTTTATGGGCCGGCGGCATTATTGGGCCATATTTCTTCAAAGATGATGCGAATCGCAGCGTAACTGTCAATGGTGAACGCTACCGAGCGATGATAACAAACTTTTTTTTGCCCGAAATGGAAGTTCTTGACTTGCATGATATGTGGTTTCAACAAGACGGTGCCACATGCCACACAGCATGCGAAACAATGGCGCAATTGCGAGGCGAGTTTGGTGAACAGTTAATTTCACGTTTCGGGCCGGTCAATTGGCCGCCTAGATCGTGCGATTTGACACCATTAGATTATTTTTTGTGGGGGTATGTCAAGGCTAATGTGTATAGGGACAAGCCCGCTTCGATTGACGCACTGGAAGCCAACATCCATGCATTCATTCGTGAGATACCGGCCGATATGTGTGAAAGAGTATGCCAAAATTGGACTCAGCGGATGGACTACCTGAGACGCAGCCGCGGTCAACATTTGCATGAAATTATCTTTAAACACTAAATTGCAAGGTTCAAACTATCGATTCAAATAAATATTTCATTCATTTTTTCGAATTTTTTGTGTTTTTTTTTTTTTTTAAAGTTCTAAACCTCTTAAAAAATCACCCGTTATATACATACTCGTATATTAACGTTTTTAAATGTGTGTATTTAAATTGCCGAAACACACAGAAAAACAGTTTTGTTTGTTTAAGGCGTTTTGTTCCATCCGGTGTGGAAGCAGCCTAAGAGGAAACATTACAGGTTCGTGTATAGCATCCCCTTCTGGATGCTAGCAACACTAGAAACACATTCATTCTCAAAAAATGGCAGCAATCTTCCTAAACCTGTAACAAACGAAATTCTGTATCCACTTTAACTGCAAATATTAAAGCGCCTACTTAACTGCCTTGTCAGAAAAAAGTCTCTTCCTTTTTAGCCGCCCAAAGACGTTTGAAATTTAATTTTCCTCCCACAATAATAGAACAAAACAAACTTCCATCCCTTAAATGAAAACACTTAAGCGCTCCCCGTCCCCATAGCCATGTCATCTAAACAGAATTCCTTTCCGTCACACTTTCATTTCATAAAATGATGGAAAAACCAAAAGCAACGACTAAAACATCTTGACATTCCAAAAAAACAACTACAGCGGACGAGAATTTATGCTAAATTAATAATTTCAATCAAAACATCAAATCTCAGTATAACTCGAGCACAATAACAAGATTTCATTGCAATCATTACACGCCGGCCCACCCACAGAGCACAGAGACTGAGACTGAGACTGAGACTGATACTGAGATCAAGAGAGACTCCGTGGAAACGTTGTCCTTTCTTGGGATAATACCTCTTCAAAGTCTTTTGCATAGCGCAATCATTTCTTTCATTTCGTATAGTATACCAATAGCAAGACCAAGACCAACTATACCAAGCCAACCCTCGCCATTCTTCTGCGTGTTGCAACAAAAGGAAAGGACAGACGTTTGAATTTAATTAAATCCCACTTGAGATTCAAATGAACGTATATATCTTCATCTAATTAAACCGTAGAGCGGTATCCTTTAAACTCCAATGCAAGTAGCGCCCCTGTCCCGAATCTACTGAAGAGGAAACGATTTTCCAGGGGGATTATAGGACGCTGGAGAGCAACGCAAAAATGTCGACTAACGCGAGGGTGTGTCCTTGTATACGTTGTACGTATAAACCTACAGCGCGCCACAGAAACCAAGAAAAATGCCATAGAGACGAATTGAAAATAGGTAATTCATAGGGTGGAGAGCATGCTCTCGTCCTCCAGGCCATCAGGGGCTTTTGTTGCTTGCTGTGGGACTAGGAAACACTGATAGCATGTGGTATCAATTTCGTGTGTGCGTTTTACCCTATCTATATCTATTCGGTTATAAAGAGACAGTCTTGACTGTATATTGTGGGATTGGTATACACTTATACAGGGCTTTGCGAAATGTTTGTGTGGTTTTGCTATTGTTCGCTCTTATCATTGAAACGGCGACAATGTGAAAGACGATGACAACTAATCACATGTTCGTCCTTTCATGTCACTGCCATGTGACGATTTTCCAGACAAATTCTATTACAGTTAAACGTATTTTCTCTGAAACACTTCCTAAGCGCTGTCGTTTGGGATGTGTGCGATTTAATTCAAACGATTGTCTAGTATCTCTCCGTCCATATATACGTGTGTGGAGAACGCTGCATATGTTGGACCCGGTTTAGTGATTGAAATAAGGATTAAGACTTCATTGAGGGTAGGTCTACTCGTATATGTTGCTGGATGGTTCGTCCTCGTTTGATGTGATTTTCGTGGCAAATCGCTTAAGACGAGAATGGACAGTCGATACTCGATTAAGGAGTTGTGACACAAAACAAGGAAATGCATTAGGCGTAGTTATTTGTGGTTGTAATAGTTTTAGGGCGGCAGATGTGCCAGTTCGGATAAGTGTGCCGAAATGTCAGTTATTGTTCGGGCTTGTGTTACTCCTGTGAGACGTTCAAAGGCAGTTATTTACGAGACGACTTTTAAATAGAAAAGTTGGCCAATGTTTTCAACGAATGAATATTTTATTTGGCGTCATCCCGACACAGGAGTCAAAAGATTGTCCTCAGTTTAATATTTGGCCCATACCACTGTTGGTTAGACCAGATTTTGTTGGATAATAAAATTATGCGGATAGCAAACCATGATTCCAGCCCACATCTTGCTCTTTCCGATGTTAACTGACAAGCTATGTATATCTATAATAAGACTTTAGCCCCGCTTTTAATAAAAAATGTGTACATGTGAGTAAGTGGTTATCAGACGTCAGACAGCATACACAAATTTTACGTAGCTGCTGAGTAACGAGTTGATAACTTTTGCGCAGTGTTTATTAACCAATTTAGACCCGAATTAATTTTGTCTTCTAATTTTAATGATTTTTGATTTTAAGTTTTTGGTGATTGGTTGGTTGGTTGGTTTAAGTGGCTGTATTTCCCCGTCTTCTGACGAGCGAAAACACACAAATAGCGCATTGGCGCCGTTTTGAGACCACAACTATCGGAACCTGAAGATGAAGGGGGAGAAGGAAGTTAAGGGAGCTCAAAACCACAGCCTGTGGAGTTGAGAAATTTGATCATTTTGTTGAAGTGGATACTGTGGCCGAAGGGTCATTTTCTAAAGAAGTCAGGCTAAGTATAAGGGGCATATAAGGCTTCTAAGAGGCTAATACATCCACCAAGGTAGGCTCTTTTTACGCGAGTATTAGAAGAATTGTACTAGGATATCTCAGCTTCCCATTTGGGTTCACAACCTCCTTATGATGTTCTGACAGCTCTGTGTACGGGTGCTACAATTTTATTGGTAGGCTGTGACAGTCTTCATGAGGATCTGACAGCTTTACATACGGCTACCACAATTCCTTGAGCAGCTGTGGCAGCCTCTCATGAGATTCTGACAGCTGTGTTTATGGGTATCACAAATCTGTTGAGAAGCTATGACAGCCTCGAATGTAGCTCTGTGAGGAGGTTTTGACAGCTCTGACAGTCTGGTAGCTTACTCTGATATCTTCCAATATTATTCCTTGGTGATCGCAGCTCTTTTAATGTGCTGTACCCATGTAACTGAAGGCATCACACCTTACTCTTGGTTATAGCAGCCCCAAAGGTACCAGTTGATGTGACTACGTACAACAGAGGTGGCGCATTTCACTCTTGTTTGTGTCGGCGCAGCTACGGAAGTGAGCGTTATGGGGGATGCCAAGCTTGGCTCCGTGAGTTCCAAAATGCAAATGGCCCGTACTAAACTTTAAACGTAAGTCTGGCGACATCTACACGCGTTCTGGCTAAGAGGTTGTTTGTTCTGGCATCATCGCAGGCTGGCAAAACCTTCCTTGAAATGGCGCAGTTCGTCAGGTTCATCCATCTAGTCTCGGCCCTTTGAGGTGAATTGCAGGAGGATTTCTCTCTTTACGTATCCCAGCGGAGGGGAGACTTCCTCCGCACGAGACACGCACAGATAAGAGCCTCGTCTGGCAAGCTCATCATCTTTCTCATTCCCCTCAATGTTTCTATGGCCGGGAACCCAGACGGGAGTGATTTCAAACCGATGACAAGCCCTGGTGAGTCTCTCCCTGCATTCCACAACAAGCTTGGACGTTGACTTAGTTGAACCGACGGCCTGAATCGCGGCCTGACTGTCGACGAAGATGCCTATTTTTTCCTGGGTGTCGCTACGTTAATTATCAGTCTACACGCCTCCTTAATTGTCAATTCTGCTGGACGCTGGCTACGTTGGAAAGGCAAAGAGTTTTAGAGATGTCTAATTCTGTTGAGGAAATGCCCGCTCCCACTCCAAAGCTCATTTTGGAAACAGCAAGTTGATTTTGGAAACAATGCAGTTCGTAAATATACGATCTATGCTGTCAACGACTTAAATACCTTCCCCGTCGAGTCTTGACAGGATTTTGTTAAGTACCATAATCCATAAGAGAGGAGAGATCACCCCACCTTAAGGTGTTCCTCTGCTTACTGATTTGGTTAAAAGTGTGTTACCAAGTTTTGCTTTAATGATCCTTGTTTTGAGCATGGAAATGATCCATGAAGTCACTAAATCCTTAACCCCTATAGTTCTAAGAGGATTCCTGTATCGGTTCAGGGTGGACGTTGTTAAAAGCATCCTATTATGTCTAAGAAGGTACATAGCTAAGGTGCATTGGTGATGGGAGAGTGACCTTTCAACTGTGAGGTGTGCGCACTACTTCCTGAAGTTTTTGGTGATATGCTGCCCTGAAATCAGTAATTCAAGTCCAAATGTTTTTCGGGAATAGAGGTTTTATATTTGGTACTTAATGGCGGGAAAATTACTGGACACATTTCGATGAAACAGTATTTGAATTTTGGGAACTTTTTTCTTAAGACTCCAGGAATAATATTATAGGCCAGGTTGTTCATTGCCACGTCTATATTTTGTGAGCGTATTTCAGCTAAATTTAAATTTGTTTTTCTGTCTCTAAACTGCAATGAGCCAAATAGTACTCAACACAAAGCTGTTTTAGTATAGCATGTTCATATAAGCACTAAAGCATGAAACTTTAAACTTAAACATATGTCATGTCAGTTTGACAACTCTGCCTTTGATTTTATTTAAGCTGTAAGCACAAGAAACTTTCAATGCTTTTGTTGTATGTATGCATTTAACCAGGAGATTTTGTATGAACTTTTACGAGAAGCTTTACTTTAAGTAGCTCAAATAACCGGGTAATAGATTTAAACGGGAAAAGCTCTTTACATTTCTTATGGAATGCTTTGTTTGCTCAGTTTTCGGATGAATTAAGCGAGAAACGCATTTAAGCGAGGGTCACTTATCGGGGGATCACTCTACGTCATTTTCATGGATTATTGAGATCGTCTTTGTCTTTGGGCTTATTGAAAACTTGAAACGAACAGTTTCAAAGAGCCGGTGCATTAAGTAGAGCTACCGTAGTACCACAGTTTTCTTAGTGCGGCACACTTCTGGCTCATACTGCGGCTGATGAATAAAACCTGGATTGCGATCGGTCTTTAGCAGATCTTTTCAAGGTTTGGACTTCTGATATAGGTAGCTTGACAACGAAATTTAGAAAGTAAATGAGGACGTTGTTGCCGACTTTATGGCCACAGTGTTAAGCCATATGGCTGATTCCGAGCTCAACCGAAAATATCTAGTACCGTATTTCTGTTGTAAGAAGGAAAAACAGCTAAAGTCGAGCTTAGACGAAATTAGGTTTATGATATCATTAAATTTAGCATGCCCAAATCTTCAAGACACATTTTTTCTAGCTCTTTATCTTCAAAATTGGAGCTACAATGCCGAAATTTAATAATAGATAGTCTAGAACCATTTGTAATTTTGAAATTTTTAACGAAAATTTAATATGCTCACGTCGAAAATTGTCAAATTCGACTTTAGCGGCTTTTCCTTGTTGCAACAGATCTCACCACAGTCTAAACTTTTTTCATCGGGCTATATAACGAATTGCCAGATCTATTACTTTTTATTTATTTTTAAACAGTTGACATTTTAATACTGATAAAGGTACTTCAAGAGAATAGTTACCCTCAAAGTAAAACTAATGACCCGAGTTTAAATTTTAAAACAATAAACAGCCAGAAATGAATTCTTCTTTTTACGGTAAATATTCCTACACCAGTACTTGAAGACCAAAAATAAAGTTTAACTATTGTTAAATCCTTTAAACGCCCACTGAACCAAAAAGGTACATAATAAACTCGTCCAACTAACAAGTTTATTGCGACAATGAACGGCTGTTTATTGATTTTATTTTCCCATAATTTTTCAATAAACTGTTAATTGATTTTCATAAACGTTTATTGAAATAGTTTATTGATTTTATAAAACGTTTATTGATTTTATATACAGTTTATTGGAAGAGTTTATTGGCACAATAAACGGTTTATTGCGGCAATAATCGGTTAATGCCATAAAGGGTTAATTTATAAACTCAGTTTATTGGCGCAATGAACTCGTTTGTTGGCGCAATAAACTCATTTATTGTCACAATAAACTCATTAATTGGCGCAATAAACTCGTTAATTGGGGCAATAAACGAGTTTATTGGCGCAATAAACTCGTTAATTGGCGCAATGAACTCGTTTATTGGCGCAATAAACTCATGCATTGTCACAATAAACTCATTAATTGGCTCAATGAACTCGTTAATTGGCGCAATAAACGAGTTTATTGCCGCAATAAACTTATTAATTGGCGCAATGAACTTGTTTATTGGCGCAATAAACTCATTTATTGTCACAATAAACTCATTAATCAGCGCACTCATGTTGAACTCAGTTTATTGCCACAAATAACGTATTGATAAAAATTTTAGTAAAATATTAGGTAAAAAATGTATTTATTAATATATATAAATAGTAAAATTATTGATATGTACCGAGGAGCCCCGGGATATCGGGATATCCTAATATGGACTTTGTTATACTACACCTTGGTTATGAATCTTAACCACGAATATTGGCAAGAAAATACATTCGAGACAGCTTTCAATCAGAACTCAAAATATCCTCCATTTCTGTTGGTCATCTGTTGAAATACCTACTCATAGGTACCTCTACGGATTTCATTCTCACGCCAAAGACACAGCTAAAGTCCGCGCCCCTATAAATACAACCTATGAATAAACAGCCTAAAACCAAGCAATAAGTTTCGGTTAAGTACCTCTTCAACATTACCACACATCGGCTGATGGGATTCTTCTTTCCCCACGATGTTGCAAAACCAAAAAACCAGCGAGACAAAATATAAAAGAAACCGATGATTTGTGAGCCCTATCACCCACTTATTGCCAAACGATGTACACACAGAGGGCAAACGCGAAAAAAGAAAAATGATTTATTAGCAATTCCCAACCATTGGAGGTTGCCCATTAAGCCCGCACATATACATACCGAGTGGGTGTATCCCTATCCATCTGACCTACATCAAATGTTCTCTTCGAAACTGCGAGTGTAAGCCACTCACGTGCCACAATATTCCCACATCGCTTCCACCATTTATAGTCAAGCTCAGAACCCTTTCATAGTATACGTCTGAGGCGCATCACACTCCGTTAACCGTTCGCAATCTTATTCCCAACAACCGGCCCCCAACACAGTCCCTCTCGAAAATTGGAAAACATTTACCAAAATACTCGTGTATTGATTTATGTCCCATGGCCCAGTACTTCCCGGCGCGTGTATAGGTTCCCTGCTCGCTCTCTCCTTTTTATTTTTTTTTTGGAATATCGCCATAGAATCAGACTCGGGTTCAAAGCGAACTATGGGAGGAAGCTGTGAATCCCTTTGGGAGCTATATATAATAATAAACCTTCAAAGCAGATGTGTTTTATTAAAACATTCCACTCACACAAACACACACACACACACACAGGATGTAGATAGATGTTTGTGGAGCTCACGAAAGCCGTCTGCAGACAAACCGAAACCATGTAGCAGCGCAAGGACGCCGACAATATTCCAACGACGTCAACGATTTACTGCAGAGCGCAATTTATAAATTTTTAAAACGGTCATTTGCGTTTTGGACGACACAATTCCGAGCAGTAGCTCTCCGCAGGACGACGGCAAGAACCAGGATGTACGAGGAGTATGCAGCGCAAGTAAGAATGTGGGTCGCCATATCGTCATTGTCATCAACTTAATAATCGAATTAGGACGGAAAGGACAGACATGGGCATGGACGTAATATATCTTGGGCTGTTTAGCCTTTTTGTGTATAAATAAAAAGGTCACAAACACAAGTCTGAAAGAGCGTAATTTCTGCCTCGTGGTGTGTATCCAGTATGCTCCTTATGAATGGCTGAGTGTTATCGATTTTTTTTTGAGAAACGCCTGCGTTCGATTAGTTATTTATGACCCGGGACCGGGTGTGTGGAAATGCCACATATGCGAAATAGCATCCCTATTCATACGGTTAACGGTTCACGAATTCGAAACTCCCACGCGCGCACACACACAAAGTCAGGAGGACGTGCATGCAATTATCGGTGCAATGGGAGCACGATAGAATGTTCCACATTTCTAATGACATTTGGGCCGAGCAAATTATCCCAGCAATTAATGTCGAATTGCAGTTTATGAACTAATTCATCATGTATGTGTGGAGTCACAGTCACAGACACAGCAACAGCAACAGCAACAGCACACAGTGCGGCTACAAATGCGTTTTAGTTTAATTTCGGTCTGCGGCGCGGTGGGGTATAGTTGTTCCTTCATTAGTAGCGCGGCTAAAATCTAACACCGATTTGACGCCAACATATCGCCTCTGCCGACACACCGACACATTCTGTTGCACATTAAAATCGTGGGGCGCCGAGCTCGGTTTTTTGTTTGCAATAGGACGTGTACTTTGTACACGCATGCGACTTGGAGTGGTTAGACTTTTAATGCATTCGAAGGATGGCGGTGGAAGAAATGCAATTAATGTTGATTCACTTTATGTAATTGCACTTAATTATATGGCGGAGGTACCTTTACTTTTAGGGGTAAATAAAGTGGAAAACTGTGCTGTGACTAAGTGCCAAGAGTGGTCATAGGCTGTTTCACTGAAGAATTATTATCTTTTTCATTTAGGGGCTTTCTATCCAGGCATTGCAGCTAACTGATTAAATAGTCAAGTCTGTTCAATGTGGGCTTTTCACATTACCGTCCGTCCAATTGAGGCGAGTTTTTAGACGTAATTTGTAGGGCTTTGTGCAAACCTACCTTCTAGAAGCATTTGCGAGTAGGTCTTATAATGGAAATAAAATTTGTGACTCTTAACGCAGTTGACAAGCTTAATTAGACTGGCGGCTATAGCTTGTCAACTTGTTGGTTTTTTACCATGCAACACAATTTCATTAAAAGACTTCATCAGCCCTCTCCCGTATGCAGACTACAAAAGGGTTTTCAGCAATATAAAGATAGTGAACATTTTTGGAGCCTGACTTACTGAAGTTTATTTCGGATATTTAGAAAGATTCCATCAAGATTCGGTGCTACTTTTACCGCTCGCGCTACGTGATAAGCAATATTATTTCGTCAGTTAATTAAGAGGCTCGCCTAGGCACAGATATTTGCCAAAATTAATACAAACGTGACTTCACAACTTGATATATTCTGTCAAAACGACGAGGTAGAAAAACAAGCTTCAACTTTGAAATCAACTCAACGTTCCCAGATGAGCTTATACCTACCCTTTTTAGACAAGTAAACAAAAAAGTTAAAATACAGTCGGCCTATTCCCCAAGGTGGATCTGGATGTACATAATGTGTTCAATGCGAGTCGAAATATAACTCTTTATGATTGTGAAAGTTTGCCATTTTTTTTGTTTTCGTTACAACTCAGAAAATAAAGCATATTTTAAATTAAAACATAAATATATTAACACTTTGTTTAATTTAAAAACAAAAAGTAAACATTTTAACAGCTTAAAAGTTAAAAAAAAAAAAATAGGTACATTAAAAAATTGGAGGGTGATTTGGTGGCACCCGTAGGTGGGTGATATGGCACTTTAAGTTCTCTTGGAGTTTTTCTTCCCACACTCGCTACAAGTATTTAAAAAAAGATGTACACGATTACACAATGTATACAAATAGTCGCCATTTCTAAAAAAAATTAATCAATGAAAGTTCTGAAATTTACAACAGAAGTTCCAAGTTCGACATTATGTGGCACCGGTGTCATTTCTCCCGCTAATAAGGACTGTTCACATGAGAGCGAATTGCGAACTGCGAACAAGCGTATATTTGTAGTTTTTGACACTTCATTGACATGAAAACTTTTTTTTTGTCGCAGATACCTACCCGCGCATCAGTTTCATTGTTCAAGGTTAAGTTCGAACGAATTTTTCATTCGTGGATTTGGGGATCGCGACTGATTTGTGTGGATTGTGAATAAAGTGTGACAGTTCGCGGCAAGAATTTTCAATTCGCGGGAAAGTTGAAGTAATTTTAAACTTAGCTATTTAAATCAGTTGAAAGGCAGTTCTTCTTAGATGTGAGATTAATCAATTTTAAATTCATAAATTCAAAAAAATATAATAATATCGCTAAGTAAGAAATATTGAGAGAGTGGCATATATCCCATCGTGCCAAATCACCCGACTTGAGCCTTCTCCTCGTATATTGTTGGTACTGCACTGATGGCGTTTTGATAAAAAGTTATTAGTAGGATAGTATTGTCGCTTTTTGCTCTTCTTTAATTGGATCTATCCAAAAGAAGTTCGATTAATTCCAGATCACTTTTATCGCTAGGTAGATGATGTAACTAATTTTTGCGTCGATTAATAGAAGTAGATACTTGGTTTAAATTAGATGCGGAGGGGGAACCTGTATTACAAGAGGCTAAAATACTACTCTGACATCGAGAGAGAGAGCTCTGAAAATACTACGGACTAAAGTAGGTAGTAGAGCGCATTGGGATGGTCTCTGCGCCCCAGCGTGTAAAGAGTTATGTGGCTTGTTACTACATACTATACATATCAGTTGTTCGGGATGTAAGCATTACTTGGTTTTTAAAGTTCTATCGAAATCGAAAATGGGGTTTTCGAGATACAAGCAGTTTTTAAAATCAACGTGATTTGAATTGAAAATGAAGTAAAAATTCATTTTGGAAACATCAATTTTACTTTAAGTATTCATTTTGATCAACATCGTTAGTGACGTTTTCAGGTAAACTCAAGAAAACTATATTTTCCAAAAATTTCTTTTTGAAAAAAATCCATTGTACGATAATTTAGAGAAAAACTGAGTTTGCTATTAAGTTACAAATGACCATATTACCTTAAAAACGATTTTTTGTTACAATCATATGGACCGTTTTTGATATATGTCCAAATTTAAAAAGTATACAAACAGTTATTCAATTTAAAAAAAGAGTTCAAAAAAGTCATGTTAACCTTCCCTACTTGCGCACAAATACATATTTTTGTTGAAATCGTTAGAGCCGTTTTCGAACAAATGAAACAAGTATGAAAAAAGTATTATGGAAAGTTCCTACCTTTAATATTGAGGTTACCTTGCAAAAAAAGAAATGGCCCCGAACTGTAAGCCCACAAACTTCAAATTCCAAGTTTGAAAGAAATCCGGACATCCGTTTAGGCTACTTTAGGGACAGACAGACGGCCAGAATTTTGCGACCCACTTTTTTGAGTTCGTATATCATTGTTATGTCAGAATTGATTAACATCTCGAGTTCGAAAATTTGTACGAATGCAATATCTTTCTTTAACATACTGTACAGATCGTAATTTCGCTTGGCATGTGTAACGAGAATCCTTTAGATCACCTTCTGAACAATCCATTCCGTTTAGAAGGGACCTAAAATTGTATGAAAAGTCCGAACGACTGAATTGAGAAGACCTTCCCTTAATTTTTGTCAGTCGTCTGCCAGGTGGCGCAATGGAAAAAAAGCCTTAATTTGTTTTGTTTTTACGGTGGTCGAATCTGAGACCCTCGCTCAATAAATAAGCGTTTCGTAGATACCCTAATAGAATTTGCGGCTTTTATGTAAAGCTTCCCCTCAACTCGGTTAGCTACCTCATAATGAGGTGACTGAATGTCAGTGAAATAAATTTCTAAGCTTCCATAAAATGGATAACTTCCACGCGTAACACTGCGCCAATCTACTGCTGTGTGGCCATCAGCAATCCTTTTAAGAACGGGGTGGATCTGCTAGCACCGCAGCGCACCATAACAGAAGCTAAATTTATTTGCAGTCATGAAGTAAATTCATTTAATTCATTTAGTAGTTGTTATCGGATCAAACCTTTTTAGGCTTCTAAACCTCTCACATCTCGTGACTTTATGGATCGGAAGACAAATTTAAAACCATGTGATTTCAATACCTTGCTAGGAAAATGCTGTCGGGCGGGCCAGGACTTTCTTCAGAAAAATAAATAATTGGCGTAACCGGTCCGGAGGGACCCTATGGCTAGCTTCTCACAACCATTCGTTTTGTGCGAGTTTTTCATTTCTGGAACGAATGGAAGGGATCTACAATTTCATGCCGACTCCAAACGGCTAATCGAGAAGCTCTTTCAAGACTGTTATACTCTCGGATGTTTGTCAGACGTTCGCAAGAGGTGGCGCAGTAGAAAAAAACTCTAAGTTGGAATTTGGGTTTTTGCGGAATTCGAATCTCGACCCCTCGCATAGTAGTCCAACCCACTAACCACTAAGCCACTGCGCCTGCTTTCTTCAGCGTCTTGTTATAACCCTTTCGATTGATGGGCAATTTCTTTTAACTTGCCTAGGTAGGTCTGCAGTCGACTACCGTTTTAGGTATACATTCTAAGAAAAATATCGTTTTAGCCTAACTGACAGGTACATACACCCAAAAACTACGTTCGGCGTTCATAGCTAAAATATAGCTCTAGTCTGCTTTTGTCCTGCCGACTTGCCGATAGTATATATAAAGTCTGGAGGTATATCAATTAGTACACCGCATTATTAAGTTAATGCGAGTATTGAAAGACAAAACTGTAATCCCATCCCATATGATCAGCTCAAAGGACTCACTCGCATGTTACCATACATAAGAATCGTGTTACCAATATACGAGTATGTATAAAATCGCGCCCACCTCTAAGCAAATCCCCATTCTCTCTATCTCTGCATATTAACAGAGCGAGCATGTTTGTTTTCAGAACTGCATTAATTCAACGGCAAGTCCTTCAGGCAAAATCCCCTTTTCATGTTGCCTAAGCTGTCTAGCTCACATATAATTTTCGTCCATAATTCCGCCCTTCCAGCTTCCACCCATCAAACGAGCTTAATACCCATTAGTGAATTAGACAGACCTACGTGTGTAGGTAGATGTTTTCTATTCCATTTGAAGTGCAAGTGCCAATACCCATAAATGTACGTCTATAATATTGCAGTAGGTATTCATCCTCCCTTCCAGAGATAAAGAATGATGATGATGTTCCCAAAGTTTTCGATTTAAAAAAAAAAAAAAAAAACTAACCCTCAGTAGGGATGCAACAAAATTAAAACACCCTAAGGATGTCTCTTCCGGATTTTACCTTTTGGCGGTTTTCTGCTTTCAACGAATGCATGTGTACGAGAAAAAAATGTTATAAACCCACACTCCACACATAATCTGATTCTGAAAAGGAACCGCACCCCTCCACACACTCGAACACCCATCGCCATCAGTTTACGAAATTGTGAACGCAGAGAATAAAGGGCACTGTTTTGACGACCATTTCAGGCACGTCACATGTCGGGGTTCTGGAATAAACAACACGGCAAGAGGTAAGGGAAAAGGGATTATTATTATTTTTTTGGTGCGGATGCATTTGACTAGTGTCAGAGGGGGCATTTGTATGTTTATTAAAAATAATTCCTCTTTTGTGTTTTTCTGCCACTATCGTCGAACTTTTTTTTCTATTTTTTTTTTTTTTTGTTTCCCACTTTTACATGTTTTGCTGTGTTCATGCTGTGGTGCAAAATTGCTACCAGTGATTTTGAATTGATTTCGTTCAAGGTACACGGTACAGTATCGACGGCAGGTTAGGATACAGTTGTCTGCTACCAAAATTACGTTAATTATTCTAGTGAAAGTGACAAAACGGTCTTGGCACGTTGAGAAAAATTAGAATTTTTTTCTTCGGGTTCATGCTGGAAAATATTTAATAAAGGGACTGGTAAAATATAAAGAAATAGGTACAGGCAAAAGTCCTTCAACTGTCAACTGAAAATGTGACATCTATACAGACTGAAGTTTTGTGGAATTGTTTTTATTTGAAAAATAAGTTTTACGCGCGACAGGTACTTAGATTAGGGCCTAAGTCTAAACAGCTCAACCGATAGAATCAATCGGGTTCATTTCGACAACGCATTGTACTGGTTAATGTATAAAAAAAAGGCCCGACTGACTGTAAACAACAGTCCCGAAATATGTGTAAACACCATGCGTGCGGTATGTATGTGGCTTGATAACTCCAACTCCAACTCCAACTCCAACTCCACCTCCAAGACCAAGACCAACTCAAATTCCAACTTCAACTCCATTTCCAAATCCAACTCCAACTCCACCTCCAACACCAAGACCAACTCAAATTCCAACTTCAACTCCATTTCCAAATCCAACTCCAACTCCAACTCCAACTCCAACTCCACCTCCAACTTGAACTCCAACTCCCAACTCCAACTCCAACCCCAAGTCCATCAGAAGAAAATACACATAAAACAAAAACTGTCGCATTTTTCGTTGCACTAAGTATTTTCGTTGCATCATGTGTGGAATTACTATACCAGATTCCAATAACGCGCGCATAACTCCAACTCCAACTCCAACTCCAACTTCAACTTCAACTCCAACTCCAACTCCAACTCCAACTCCAACTCCCAACTCCAACTCCAACTCCAAGTCCATTAGAAGAAAATACACATAAAACAAAAACTTTCGCATTTTTCGTTGCATTAAGTATTTTCGTTGCATCATGTGTGGAATTACTATACCAGATTCCAATAACGCGCGCATAACTCCAACTCCAACTCCAACTCCAACTCCAACTCCAACTCCAACTCCAACTCCAACTTCAACTCCAACTCCAACTCCCAACTCCAACTCCAACTCCAAGTCCATTAGAAGAAAATACACATAAAACAAAAACTGTCGCATTTTTCGTTGCACTAAGTATTTTCGTTGCATCATGTGTGGAATTACTATACCAGATTCCAATAACGCGCGCATAACTCCAACTCCAACTCCAACTCCAACTCCAACTCCAACTTCAACTTCAACTCCAACTCCAACTCCAACTCCAACTCCCAACTCCAACTCCAACTCCAAGTCCATCAGAAGAAAATACACATAAAACAAAAACTGTCGCATTTTTCGTTGCACTAAGTATTTTCGTTGCATCATGTGTGGAATTACTATACCAGATTCCAATAACGCGAGCATAACTCCAACTCCAACTCCAACTCCAACTCCAACTTCAACTTCAACTCCAACTCCAACTCCAACTCCAACTCCCAACTCCAACTCCAACTCCAAGTCCATCAGAAGAAAATACACATAAAACAAAAACTGTCGCATTTTTCGTTGCATTAAGTATTTTCGTTGCATCATGTGTGGAATTACTATACCAGATTCCAATAACGCGCGCATAACTCCAACTCCAACTCCAACTCCAACTCCAACTTCAACTCCAA
The DNA here is from genome assembly GCA_946477585.1 of Cheilosia urbana. Taxonomy (NCBI): domain Eukaryota; kingdom Metazoa; phylum Arthropoda; class Insecta; order Diptera; family Syrphidae; genus Cheilosia; species Cheilosia urbana. The sequence continues at coordinate 17,239,575 of OX297855.1, read as the reverse complement.
CTCCAACTCCCAACTCCAACTCCAAGTCCATTAGAAGAAAATACACATAAAACAAAAACTGTCGCATTTTTCGTTGCATTAAGTATTTTCGTTGCATCATGTGTGGAATTACTATACCAGATTCCAATAACGCGCGCATAAATGTTTACACATCAAAAATACGCGATGGAAAGTTACCTATAAACCAAAAGCCATAAGCAACGCATAGGCAACGTATAAGACGGATGCGGCATATAAAGACCCTTCCTGTCCGTTGAATCCGTTGACAGTTTTAATAAATTGCGATAAAACGCATTCGTTGGTGGTACCCAACTGTAGAACTATTGTGCAAAAAATAGTTTGTACAACTGATCTACAACGAGTTTTATGGGACGGTTCCTTCCTTTGAATATGTTGTTGCCGTAATTGTCGACGCAATGAAGGCGACAGAAATTTGGACTGGGGCTTTATCTTCGTAAAAACTTAGCTTAACTATTTATAAATTTAAGGAAATACCTTTTATTTTAAGCTAAATTAGGATGCAGATTTTAACCGACAGATGATTATTTGGTGAACCAGCTAAATTTATATCGACGCCAATATAGGACGCTCGACTTAAATCTGCAAGAAATAATTGTGCAAGACGGTGTCGCCAGCAATTTGCTCGTTTATCCTTGTTCATCATTTGAAGTCAACGTTTAAGCTGTAGCTGAGTGTATAATATACACAAATTTTGGACCCTGACTTAATGAAAATCTTAAATCCTACAATTCGTTTGGGTACTTTTTACCTCAGAGGCAAGTATGGGCAACCTTCCATTTCATGTTATACCCAGAAACCTGAACTTTGAAGCCTCCCAATCTCAGCTTTGCTTTTCAATATTTGTCCGGCTTTCGAGGGACTTTTAGGATAGTTAACAAAAATATGCAGATGGTACCGTTGGCTTCAAGGATAGCTTCCCTCAATTGGCAAGTTTTTTGTAGAAATCCTTTTATCTCGCTCATCAATTTACAATTTTCACATAAGCCCCCGCGTCTTACCATTTCCTTTCTTGCTGTCGCCACAGTATTACACGCGGTCAATCAGAACGTGTGTTCCATCTTTACATTTCCACATTCGTGTCGCCTTTAGGGTTGCAGTAAACAAATCAACAAAAAAAAATCTATTACAAAGGGACAAAAGGAAAAAAAAATCTGTAAAAACAGATTTTCCTCACTAATAGCATAGGTGGGACCCTGGGACCCACTGCAAGACGTTGGAAATGTAATTGTGCTAATTAAATATAATAGCAAGCCGAGCGACTAAACGCATTCTCCCTGCGCAACCCCTAGTTCGGGGTGCTTAGGATACAGCACAAAAAAAAAAAAAAAAAAAAAAAAAAAAAAAAGGGGCGCCAGGTACTCACCTATAATTACAATTCCATAAAAGCAAAAGGAACACACTACATCAGAGACCGTGTGCCTCACTCTCCCTACAGTCACATTACATGCACTTAATAGCTTTCAGATAAAGAAATGTGAACAACGAGCAAAAATGCCTGGCAAATGGGAAATTTTTATGCAAATTTCCAGCGCAAGTATAGGTAGAGGGGTAGTCGTACTCGTCCTCGTACTCGTACTCTTTTTCAATTTCTGTGGCCATGAAGAGAGGAACTGTTTCAAAGTGCGATGAAATTTAAAAAAAAAAAAAAAAAAAAAACATGAGGAAAAGGAAAACTGTATGTGTATGTTAAACTTGACGGCACGGTGCATTGCATGAAACACTGTCACGCCTAGCTCCGCCGCTCGCCGTAAGTCCTTGCCGTCATCGTCGCAGCAAAATTGCAATCATAACCTATAATTGTAAAAGTCTACTCGTTCGTCACTGTAGACAGCGACAGTGAGACCTGCCATGTCAGGGGCAATTTGGAAAGTCATAGGGCAGTCAAAAAAATTACACCCTCGTCGGATGCGAGTCGTGGGTGTGATGTGAGTTGGGTGCGAAGTCATACTGCGCCTCCTCCAAAAACGATGGTAATGTTGGCGCTCTTAAGTGGCGACAATGAACTCTTTTCTGTCGGTTTTTTCTTTGCGCCCGACTGTCTGGGAATGTAATGGTGCAAATGACAGCGCCATCGGTGAAAATGGGCAAAGTGTACTACTCGTAGGTGTGAGTACTAGAAGGTATCCTTTGTGAGTTTTAATTAAATCGAACATTTTTGAAACAACAGGAGTTTTTTCGTGTGTCACGTTTTAAACCCTTTTTACGGCAGTATCGTGTATGTTCTATATAATTTTTGCGGCGTCAATTGGGAGGGGCATTTGAGCTTCCCAACGCAGGCGATGGATCTGGTCTGAGCATAGACTTGTGACTGTTATAACTTTTTGTGTGTGACTCGGGGCACAGTGTCAACTATTTTGATATATTTGCTTTTGTGAGCTGCTGTGTCCTCGGAGCGAGGACACACAGGATAGTGTGTTTTCGACAGGCGTGTAATTTTGTCTCATTGTAGACTGTGCACAATTGACTGATACCATCCAAAGGTGTATGCTAGGGGCAACTGTGGGGGACTTTTCTTGGTACCTTCAATATTGGAGAGTGATAAACACTTTCACAGTCAAGTGGACAATGATGAGCATGAGCGCATGGTGGCCAAATCCCTGAAGGCGATGTATGCCATTAATTTTCCAGCTTTGTGTACCGATTTGAAGCGCATATTCACAAGACACTTAAGATGTGCGGTGTCAATGGACGGCTTGTGGTCAACTGGGCACTGGGCAGTGGCGATAATTGCAGTTTTAGAGTTGATTTTAATAAATCAAGTCATGTGTCAAAGATGCGTTTTGAAAGGGATAATCATCTGAGAAATAACGTAGATGTCTAGGGTGTTCCGCCGCGAGGTCACCGCTGAGTGGATTGTTTATTTTGTCTGAGTGGATTGTTATTTTGCCGAGTCCTGTTTGAGGCAAGACAACCTCAGCAATGGAATCTTCTTGGTTTACCCGTAGATTCTTCACGCCATAATTGAAGCTCTGGCGCTTTCTTTAAACTTGATCATATAATACCTACCTGCAATGAAAGCAACGCATATGTATAAGTCTAGGAGACCAGTGATCTAGAGATCTAGAGACGCTTGCTAAAAACACACACGGAAAGAAGTTTAGGATCAAATCAAGAAATATAAGCGCCGAATCACGAAAAGTTTGTCTCATTTTAGAGCTTAGCTCAGGACTTACTAATTCACGAATTTTTATTCGCAATTCTAGAAATTGTACCTACAAAGTGAAGATATTGACCCTCAAAAGTCGTGAATCAACCCTTCTCAGTGTCAATAATGCGATCGGGCATGAAATACATATTACCATAACCGATCGCAATTTGACACAAATAGTTATTAATTTGGTACCTATTACTGTGGTTGTGAAATGTAAAAAAAAAATCGTAAATTACCACTTTTCTATTGCAATTACGATTTCATTCCATAGTAAACTGCAACAGCGGTTGTTTTACTACTTCAGTAGTTGCAATTTAAAAATTCTTAATCGTAAATTGCAACTTATTTTTATCAATTTGCAATTCATATTTTGCAATTTACGACTTCTCTGCGTCAATTTACGTTTTCAATTTAAATGTGCGAAATTATTATAAAATTTTATTGATTCATCATTCAGTGGTGGTAAATTACGAAATATTTCTTGCAATTTGAGATTTTAAAGTGGTGTTTGAGAAATTGACCTATGAAGTGGCGAATTGGGCCAAAAATGTAGCAAATCACTACAAATAAATGAAGCTCGAATTAATACTGTCTTCTAATCGTAATATTCAACAAACAGGGGTTGAATTACCACACCCGTGATCGAGTAATACGTGACTGAATTTGTTATTGTTTTGCTTGTAAAATCCACAAAATTCAGTGACGAATGGCTCGATCAGGGATGCGGTGATTCGACCTCAGATTTTTATATTCTTCGCCGTTTTCAATGTCGAATTACGAATTTTTGTATCAATTCAAGACAAAATCGTTGTGATTTGCGAAAAATATATAATTCGTGATTTGCAACTCAAAATTTTGCAATCGTTGACTTTGCAGTTCTTTCCGTGCTGTGATTGCACTGGCTTCTCGACAATAACTTGCGGGCTTTCCGAGCCACAGGCGGCATTTTGTTTATTAACGAAGCGTACCTCAAGCGCGGTGGGCGCTTAATTTCACATTTTCATGAAAAAAAAAAAAAAAATTTGAAATGCCAAAAGTGAATTCAGTGAAAATAAAAAATAGTGGCAAATTGTCGAATTCCTTGAGTATGTTTAGGGGTGAAAAGCGTTATAGAAAAATAGTCTTTCAGGATAAACAAAAACGCTCAGATTTATAGCCCAATTATTGGAAAAAAAAAGATAGCCCAATTTCTGGTACATTAACCCAATCTGGCAAGCTTCTGTTATTCTGATGGTTCGATTTTGTTGATGGTGTTTTTTCAGTAAAACGGTTAATGTGCTGAAATTTTTTTAACTAAAGCTACTTATTTTGTATACGTTGGGGTAGACTATATCAAGTACACTAGCTTTTCCCGCAACTTCGTACGCGGCGTGAGACTGTGTAATTCCCAAATAAAGAGATTTGACTGTTTTCTCAACGGCATATTTGTTTAAAATCAACAGTCTAGCTAAAAAAAACGGTGAACACTGTCAATGTGAAACAATAAATCAAACAAATCTATTTACCTTAAACACCAATTTAAGAAAATTAAATTCAACAGCGTAAGTACTAAAGTTCCACTTCCTTACTGTAGGTATCAACGTAGGTAATATCAAAGCAACCACTTAAACAAAAGGCTTAACGGAAATTTGTATCTACACCAACAATAAATAAATCAAACAACATAATTCACCTATATCGTCCTTACTTCTTGAATTCTACAATTCTTTACTGTAGGTATCAACGTAGGTACTATAACAACCATTAAAACAAAAACCATGAACTCAATTTCTATACACACCACCTCCACCATACGTCCATCACCACACCACACGTCATCAGCCATCTGCGCATTTCCTCAGAAACACATTGTCGCTGATGATTACATACATTCATCACATTCACCTCGCATACTTCTTTTTTGTTTCACTTAATTTGGAGAAAACACCACGCAGTTTTTTTTGTTCCCTATGAACGTGCTTGTGCGATGTGCGCCACCAAACCACCCCAAAGCAGAACTACGATCAAGAACCGCGGCGGCTGATAATATTCGATTTGAGAAAATAAATTTATTTTGTTCGTGTTAGATTTTAGGTTGTAGCTCAGCTTCTAGAGGACATAGAAAGCTGATTGATAACTTGAAATAACTACAAAAGTGTTGGCTCTCCTAAGTATTTTGTTTTGTTTGCATTGAATAAGAATTATTTGAGCAATGGCGAGTAAAAGGCAGTAAAGTCAGAAAAAAACACATTTTGGTCAAAAACGCTCAAAAAAATAGGCATGGCAATGAAAGGGAATAGCCTATGTGTTGCACAAAATCTTAAGGAACATTTCAAAAAAAGTTTCATCGAAATCTGTGCAGTGGTTTTCACGCCATTAGGTAACAAAAAAATTGCCTACAGTTTTATTATAAGTAGGAGATTATTTTTTTTTTACTGTTTTTTATTTGTGCAACTTAGTAGGTACTAAAAACTAAATAAAAAAAAATTCAGATAATCCAAAATGTGTAGATACCATCCATCTGACAATCTGACAGCCAGAATCACTATTGACATCGGTCGTGCCTTCTTTCCCCATACAACAAGAACAAGGAAAAACACATCCTTTTACCAAATGCGCTGACTCCGAACAAAGTCGATACGCAAAACTTGTTAAGCTCGCCCTTTTCGTTTTTGCTCTTTGCTCGCTGCAGGCCAACAGTCAAGAGGAATCCAATCCGGGTTGAACATGAACTGAACATAATATCAAATAGTAAACAGTTGAAAAAATGTTGACCTTTCCAAACTGCCCAACGGGTACGACCTCTTTAAAAAGGAAAGCGATGTTCATCTTCATTACAATGTTCAAGAAATAGTAACATAACATGTCATCTGCATGTGTTAACCCGTTTGTGATAATTTAAGCCCGCATCACTAGCGCCACTAAAAAATCATTTATACCCTCAGCTACATCATATGTTTAGAATTATATTATATACTATCCAAAATCTGGACCATCAACATGACTCTCGCATTTTCCAATCCTGTGGCCTTATTCGAATATTGCCCCAAATTAATTTCCATACATTAACTTTTGTTTTATGAGAAGAGCCGTCGGGTATAAGTCCCTCACTTGTTCGGCTCACATCATTAGCCTAAACAAAAATAAATCCTCAGCCTCAGTAACGTGTCGTAAACAGAACTTGGCCTGTATTTGATTAACTTTAACCTTTCGTATATTGTTGGATTTAATATCCTCCGACATGTGATATCTGTACGTAGGTTGCAACTGAAAATAAATTGATGTTGGCCTTTTGTTTTTGAGAGAGTTCCGTATTCATTTCGTCGTTTCCTTTGGGCAGTTGAAAAAGTGAATTTAGGGTTAGCCCCCCAAGTAGACAGCTTATCCCTTTCGCGACTGGTTGTCTGTCCAGCACAATTTTATTCCTTTTTATATTTTGAAAATGAAAATTTCATCAACTGGAAAAATTCAACGAGAATGACAAAGTTCCCATTGAAGGGGACGTATACGTATTACGTATACGCGTCTCCCTTTGAAATAAGCGTCAGCTCTGTATCTACTTAACTCCGTATGTATGAGGAGTCAAGTTGGCGAATCTTTTCAAAAATAAACAAATAAATGTATTAATGTGGTGACCATGTTTTTGCGATAGCTGTGGGCGCTGAATGTGCTCACTCGAGCTCACATTTTGTTGAAGTGTGTTCTTCCTGATCTGCAGCGTTGTATTGTTCGGCAGCATTGCAGCAAACAAGGGAGCATGGAAAAACCAGGACTCCTTCAATAATGGTGAAAGTTTAGCTGATGATGTGGACGTGGGTATGGAATGGTGCCAGACGGGACTTTGCTGCTTTCATGATGTCGGAACAGAGTCTGCGATGTGGTCAGATAGGGGAGACTTGATGGTTACTCAAATGGTTGACTGTTGAATATTTTTTTACATTTTTACATGAGATATTATCTACTTTGATACACACATGGATGAGTTGATATAGAAACTTTACAATGCCGAATTTTAGACGCTAACTGGATGAACTTTAGCACGTGTAAGTAAGTAAGCGGTGCAGCTTAGGAGATCTATGAATTGGATGGGGCATGACTGAGTTGTAGTCGCAGTAGCTTAGTGGTTAGTGTGTTGGACTGCTATGCGGGGGTCCCAGGTTCGAATCCCGCAAAACCAAATTCCGACTTAGGGTTTTTTTCCGCTGCGCTACCTCTCGCGAACGTCTGACAAACATCCGAGAGTATAAATGTCTTGAAAGAGCTTCTCAATTAGCCGTTTGGAGTCGGCATAAAATTGTAGATCCCTTCCATTCGTTCCAAAAATGAGAAACTCACACAAAACGAATGGTTGTGAGAAGCTAGGCCTAGGGTCTCTCCGGACCTGTTGCGCCAACTATTTTTATGACTGAGTTGTAAAGGGAGTTACGCCCTCTGATTGCGTATTGTAAGCTATTAGGTAAACTACGTCTATTTTCTTCTGCCAACTGTCACTGGACCTATGGTGTCATCTCGGATCAACCATCGTCATCCTTACAATGGATGATGCAAACATGATAATTAGGAAGTAAGATCTTTGTACTGTCGCAGATGGTTGTCATCCTTTAAGACCGCCTCCGACGCCCGTTTCCCCGCCGAGTTAAGTAAGTTCTCCTTTTGGTGTATACATAAAAAAAATCTTGGAGCTTAACCGCAAGCTACAACCGATTTTCACAAGCGTCTTCCTCCACCTTCCGAAGAATACCTTAGATATTTGCAATAAGCGGATGCCTTTAAAAACCGAAATCCTCGTGCTGATGAGGATTGTTTGTGAAAGAGAACTGAACTTTGTCGCCCATATCGACTGCATAAATCTGTTGCCTCGAACAAAAGCAGCTAAAGTCGAGACGACGAAAGACGAAATTGAGTTTTTGATACCATTAGATAAAGCATGCCCAAATCTTCAAAACACATTTTTTCTAGCTTTTTACGTTTTAAACTTTTGAGCAAAACTGAATATGCTCTCTTGAAAAATTATAAAACTCGACTTTAGCGGTTTTTCCTTGTTGCAACAGAAAAATATGAGCTGTTGGACCATTAGCGGTCCAAATAGGTACGAGTACTAGTACCTACCCTATGCGTAGCTTTTCCGAACGATTCCTACCAACGTGATTATGTCTACGAGTTGTTTTTAAAAGAATTCTCTCAAACAATAACGCAGCCAGCGTTGCCAGTTTGGGGTTTTTCCTCCCAGATCCCGAGGTTTTTTTTTTGATCGACGGGGGGAAATCTGCGGTTTTTTTTAATTCTACTTTATTTGTATTTCGTTATAATATCCTTTTTGGTGACCTTAAAATGAGCTTCCGCAGAAAAATACAATTTATAGGCAAGAGATTCTTCGTTCAATGATTTGATCATGACAATTCAGAATTAAATAAATGTGTGTGTTATTTTAAAATAGAAAAATATCGCTGGACTAGCTATTTCCATTAACAAAACACGTATTTTAAAAAAAGCGTACAGTCATGCAGCAATCTAATCTGTAAATTTTATAAACAGTTTCATTAAAGGTGCACAAATTCTGTGTATTTATTTGCTGCACACTTCAGCATTCGGAAAACTAAACTTACATACGTTTAAACCGTGGGCGCATTGGCTTAGTAGAAGTAGTTAGTGTATTGGACTACTAAGCGACGGTCACAGCTCTCAGCCTGGATTCCCCAAAAAAAAAAAAAAAAAAGCATCTTATCTTTTTTTTCCCACTGCGCCACCTTTTCTCAATTGGCCGTTTGAACTCGGCAATTGTAGATCCCTTCCATTCGTTTCAAACCGGAAAAACTCACAAAAAACGAATGCTTGTGAGAAGCTTGGCCTAACAAAAATAATGACAAAAAGTTTTTTTGACCGTGTGGCACCGCCTGAAATTCGACAAAAAAATTTTTCCTCACACAAAAATTCTGCTTTCAAAATTCTGCAAATAATAAAAAAAGATTTGGAAAGTGTTCAAAAGAATTTTGTAAAGCAGAATTTAAAAAAAAAGATTTTTGAAAGCACAATTTTGTAAAAAGAATTTTGACCCCAACCCGGCTAACCCCAGATCCTTAGATCTTCTTTGCTTAGCTCAATTAACTTTTTTGCTTTACTACGAGCTGGGCTTATGAATCTTTTTGCCTGCCTCTGTCCCTTGGATTCCGTCCAGTATTCGGCAAGATGATCATCTTTCCATTTCCTGAATTTTGAGTGTGTTTAACTCAAAGGTAACCCGAAATAGGGCTCAGGACCGGTGAGCAGGCGTGATGCGCCTCTTCTCGCCAGACAATCTGCTCGTTCGTTGCCCTCAAATCCCTTATGGACTGGTATTTAAGCAACAGTGACTGTGTTGTCCTTTGCCAGACCTTCGAGGAGATTGAAACATTTTTGGGGCTAAGGGACGGCACATACAATGTTTTCTCCCAGTCCCAACGGGCAAATTGAGAAGTTCGTTGATGACAGTTTTGGATGTTTGTCAGACGTTCGTTACAGAGGTGGCGCAGTTGATAAAACCCAAGATGTAATATGTCTCTAGAACCTCAGACGACTCACTCGGAAGTGCAGCACATTATAATCACAGTATGGCGCTGCCCCTCTCATTAGCAGACCTAACTCTACTCTAAGCGTTTTCCTTTTTTTGTTCAGAGCAGAACCTAAACTGTTATACAAAAAGTTGGTGTTTCTTTTTTAGTTCAGACTTCAGACACTTCAGGGCTCGAATCTGTGTTTCTTTTTCGTTCAGAGCATGATCAGAGCGCTCTCTATGAGCTCAGAAAAAATTGACTGAGCAGGCTGAGTAAAAAGCTGATTACACTTATACATTCACACTTCCAGTCACATTTGATAGAAAAAAAAAACCAGGAATAACAGAAAAACATCAGAATGATCTGAGCATGCTCGGTTCAGAGCGCGCTCAATGCTCGAGTTCAGTTCAGTGCTCAGCTCTGATATTTGATATTTTGATATTTATTAACTTTCGAATAGGGTTTTCGAACTGAATTTCCTACCGCCTGGCTCCTGACTTAACAGTGTCGAGTAAGAGACATCCAACTACCACTGTTAAAAGCAATATTTCGCTAGACCCTTCTACAACTGCAAATCTTTCTACAGAAATCTGATGCCATCGCAGTGTACCTTACTCTGTATAATTTTTCCTCGTATTTTGGGTGATAAAGTATCAAAGCTACTACACAACTGTTCACTCCCTTTCCTCTTTTTATCCTGCTGCACATTGAAACATCAAAGTGTCCTGGTCGGCTATAACGTATATCTGAGCGAATTCGCACTAATACCCACCAACATTAGGGGTAATTGGCCAATGAAACCGGACACTCTGACAGCTACTCAGCCAAGGTATTTAGCAAAAAGTGGATAAAAAAAAAAAAAAAAACTGAAAGCAAATCCCTGTGTTGAGGAGACGACCCTTCCTTCTCAGTTCCGGATGATGATGCAATAAGAAATGGAATGGAATTATTATTATTTCATTTTATAGAGGATCAAGAATCGATATAATCCCAAGTCCGACAGTACTCGCAACCACTATAATACCACTCGGGCTGTGAGTCTGAGTATGTGTGTTGTGTATATGTGACACGTTTGCTGCGACAGCAAATCCTTTTCACTTTGACATTTATCCCAAATAGCCGATGGAACTGTTCGAATAGCAGGGATCAAATGCTTTGTGCTCGGGCTAATTCACTTCCTCGTCGTCGTGTTGGCAAAAGTCGATCTAGATTTGATTTGTCTTTCTTTCTTTTTTTTCAATATCGGTGTTGTTGCTTTTGTTGTTGGTACTACTGGCTGATATGTTGAATAGTGAATGTTTGGTAAAATGGATGGAGTGTCCTTTTCATTCGATTCGTGATATGGAAGTGGAAGGGTATGCTTTTCAAAATCACAGAGAATCAGCGTCAACATTCATTATATTATGGGGTGGGGGGTGAATGGCTGTGTACGGAGTTTGTTGTTGTTGCCTGGGTTGGTTCCGACTATATACACTAGGGACAATTAGGTGCCGCCTTGTGACATGTCTCCGGCACAATATGCATGGAATTTTTCATCGTTTTGAATAGAAATCGATGAGAGATGTATTGCTGTTCCATTTTTTTCCGTCACCGAAATTAGACCTTTTATGTGAAGTCGGTGTGCGTGCGTTTCAATGGCACATATTCTGCAAATAAATTAGGCGCCATTCATTTCAGTTTGATTGTGTAGCCTTCATTTGGATTGCAGTAGGGTATCCTAGGTGTGTTTTTTTCCGACTTCCATTTTAGGATAAGCATGTGATGTGCTTGGTTGCTTGGTACGCACAAACCACCTTTATCATCCTGCGTTACTTTCAAAAGGCTGGGATTAGAACTTGTGACCCTTTTTTGTATGTTTAAGCTCAAAAAACATTTCAGCGACATTTCATTTTATACCCTGACATGCACCAGTTACAGAGGGGTTTCAAGAAACTGGAACTTTCATTGGGTTGGTAAATTCATTGGCTATGTTCCTGAAGGTACGGGGCATGTCAGAGCGAATCATAGTGGAAATTCAATTTTCGAATATTTTCCGTGTTGATAGAAAAATTATCATGATAATCTGACTCATTAGTCATTATCATTAGCTTTTATGGAAAAATTTGACCTTGCGTCAGTTGGAAAGTAGACTGCCGATTATTGATGACAATTAATGATCGTTGGTTAGGAAAATGAACGTGTGAGGCAGTTAAATGACTGTGTGACAGAGATATAAGAGTTCGGCTATACTAAATGTCCATTGTGGCTTGAAAAGACCGAGTGACATTCAATGATCATGTGACGTTAAGTGACCGTGTTACTGAAAAAAGCGAGTATGGATGCAAAGTGCTGCACAAATAGGCTAACAGCTTGAGGTTAAGTACGTAAGGGTTATTCTCAGGCCCTGATTAACCCTTAGGCTAATTAGGCTGCAGCCTAGGGCGCGGGGATCGCAGGGGGCGCGCTAAAATCATGTCTTCGCATATACTAATCTAGCATCATTGCATCTACCCTACATATTTCAACTAGACCGAGACAAAACACTAAAACTGGAAATTTTTATGAGTATTATAAGCCATGTTAAAATTGTCCACTACTACTCTACCCATTTACTACTTTTTAGACTGTCCGTAACACACCTGACCGGGGCGGTCAGAACTCTTGATCAGGCTCTGGTTATACTGTATTCCATGGAGCACATATTCCTCAAAATCATCTTTAAGCCGAGTAAAGGGTGGGCCATCTAGTTGTTTCTTTTTAAATCAAAGGTTCTTTTGACACTGACAGCTCTTTCCCGCTCGAAATCATGACAGAAAGTCAGTATCCTACCTCCGCGAAATGAAATGAGTCGCTTTAAGCTTGAACAACGTTGGGAAATATTGAAAAAATATTTCCATCTAAGTGAGTGCTGTGTAGAACAATGAGTGCGTTTTTTGAAAAAAGGTCTTGGTCGAAATGAAGCACGCACCACGCTTGCTGTAGGCTACGTTAACACCCAAAATTGCCGCATCTGGGGCTCGGAAAAGCCATAACGTTCGGCTTCGGTCGAGAAGCCAATGCATCCACAGGGAGTGACAGTTTGTTGCGAATTGTGGAGTGGTGGCATCATTGGATCAATTTTCTTCATCAATGAGGTTGAGAACAAAGTTTCGGTCAAATAAAATGTTTACTAAATTTGAAGACATGGATTTGGACGACCTCTGGTTAATACAGGATAGCGCGCCATGCCACACAGCCCATGCCCCAATCGATCTTTTGCGCACCAAATTCCCAAATCGTGTTACCAGCCGTCTTGACGATGTCAGTTGGCCGCCTCGGAGCTGTGATTTGACGCCTTTGGACTTTTTTTTGTGGAGAACCGTGAAGGACCGATATTATGCCAACAATCCGGAAACGATTGAAGCACTTAAGGCCAATATCATCCAATGTTGATGTTGGACATTTTGCAAAAAATTCCCTGTTTAACAGAACTTTTCACCTCAATAGGAGTCACCGTAGTGAAACGTTTTTTTTGTTAACGCTTCATTTGGCCGGCTCTTCCCACTGTACTTTTCCGATCGCGGTGATATTCGGGCTTGAGACTGTTTCGCTGAACTAAGATCAGAATATCCAGTGTAAACAATCGATATGCGGAGGTAGGCGTCTTTTTTCATTTTGCAAGGTCTTTCCTTATCTGTTTGCCTTTTAAATATCTGTACTTGCATCATAGTAATTATCCGTTAGATGGTGCTAAGGAAAATAGTATGACAGAGTCAATTTGTTAGAAAAACTGCAAAGTAGCAGAACACAGCAGCTAACATAAAATAAGTGAAATTATTTCCCACTCAGGGTGAAGTTATTGCCCGTGAAGTTATTTCCCCGCACTGCAGCTAACCATTCCGAGGCCAAAAACACCCACAAGACGCAAAAGGACTTAGTATTTCAAAACAAGACCAACAACAAGTTCACATAAATTAGAAAAATAATCGTTCTTTTGAGAACTTGCGTGTAGAAAACTTTCCTCAAAGACGAGAACCCTTCCATAGGAAATTTATATAAGTCCCAATTAACATTCCAACCGACATATACGCAAAGTTTCTTCTGTGTGTATATTTTAACTCACATAAGTACGTTATTTCATCGTAAAATCGTTCGGAATCAAAGTGTCCCATAAAGGACTTAACAGGAATGCACCCTCTCCTTCCAATTGGACAGAGAAAGTTTGCATTTTTGTTTTCTTTTTTACAAAGTTCTTCTCCTGCAAATCGTCTTAAGGACATCGGCTGCAGTTATTCCAAAAATATAAAATACCCACCTCATGATGAAAACTTTCTAAATTCGATAACTGATTTTGTGTGTCAGCTTTTCCAACGAGCAGTGTCGATTTGTGAAAGGTTTACCTGTGCAGTCTAAGGACCCAAAGCTTCAGAAAAGACTGCGAATTTCGATTAAACTTTGGAATTAAGAAAAATACTCCAATCCTCTCTGTTGTGATAACTTGACAGCCATATTTTCGTCACTAAGTGATATTTTCGCAAGCTGCAAAGTTTCGCAGGCTGAGGCTTAAAAGATCATCAATCAATGAATTACTAAATCTTAAATTATAATCTAATCGTACTTCGAGCATAGATACAGAGATGCCTTGCACATCGGGGACGGTTTTTATAGGTTTCCCTTCGGTGAGTGACACTGAAAAATTGAAATGTATTTGCATATAAACCTGGCGCCACTAAGGCACCCACTTCTATCTGCAGGTCGTTAAAAATGTGTGTGGGCGGGTGGATCGGCACCAACAATACGCAAACAAAAAGGGTTGTTGCAGGTAACACCTGCACAAATTGTCAACCGTCAACGCTTGTATATCATCACAAAACACACAGAGTCAAAAGTAAATAAATTCAGTTAGCGGGCGCAAACAACTATAGAGCTGGGGGTGTGAACTTCAGTTATAGTGCCACCAGGTATGCACTGCTGTTGCCAGTTTTGGAGCACATTTTCTGCATATTAGTTCGAGTTGCATGAAGTGAAGAGACACAAACTCTGGCAACTCGAAGTGAAGGGATATAAATTACTCTGAAGAATTATGGCACTCGCAGGGTACCTACAGTTACTTTGCTCCTTTTTCGTGAATTTTTCGCCAGAAATACTTTTATTTTTGTAACTTTGTTGTCTGTTTGTTCTTGTGACATCAATCTTTTTTGTGCTTTGCGTTTTGACGTGCCTTGTCGGTTGGATATTTGGCGAGGACGACGCTGCTGAGAATACACCCGCACACTCTCACTGATTGGGAGAAGTGTGGGGTACATTTTTGTTAGGAAAAGAATTTTCTGGCAGCCGTGTAATATACTTACATTTCAGCAGATCAGAAATGTCTATCCATGTGTGTAGGTATAGGTAGTATGCGGGTGAAAAGTTTAAAATTAAAGAGGACAAACACCGTGTCGGGATGGAGAATTATAACGTTGTTGTGTGTGGCATGCGTTGGTCCTTATCTGTGTTACGCAAGATTGCATGGAATTTATTTATTTTTTTTATTTTTTACACAACAACTTTTGACTTTATATATGACGAGTTAAGTGTAGGAAACGGTTTTGCCTCCCCTTTGGAAGCTACAAGCATATGTTTTTAAAATAATTGAGTTTTCTGGAATAATTCCTGGAAACAGGGTTCCATGGGGCACCGCGCTTGAGACAACGTGGATTTGAGTACTCACAAAGAAAACATCGCCTCGAGGTGTAGCGAAAAAACATACTCAAAGTTATTTTCAAATTTAGCTCTCTGTTTTCTATAATAGGTACAGGATTTCTTTTGTCGTACTGATTACTGCGTTATTTCGAGACCGAATTTTGTGAAATAAGGACCAAATGAGAGGTGAATTTCTGTATGTGAAGGGCCCAGCCCATAGAATCCGTTGTATCCGCCGTCGTCGGATTCGTCAATATTGACGTATTCGACGGAACGAGCAGTGCTATAGAATCCGTCGCATACAGTGACAGGCGGTGTTTTAAGTACTTTATCATTATATGTCCCACGAAACGTGGTAATTTTTCCCTTTCCACTGTACTCAAATTCCCTTTTAAATAATCCCCTGGATAGATGTTTTTTTTTTTTTTTTTTCTTTAATCTTATCTGCTATTAAAAGTAAAATTTTTATTATAATGAAAGATGATCACATTAAATTACGTTTGGTATAAAAATATCAGTTTTTTAATATTATTATGATCACCTCTCTGCACTAGAAAATGTTTGTTCTAAAAATCTTGCTCTAAGGTGATTTAAGTATTTTTTTTTTATGTAGATAAATATTTTGATGAAATTATTGCAATTTTTCTTTTTGCCCTCGGAAGGCAAAAGAACGAAATTCCCCAAAAAAAAAAAAGAAGAAGAAATCCCACGATATTAGAGCACTGGTGACAGCCGATGACAGTTTCTCTTATGCTCTGAATATTTCTACCAATGAAATAGCGTCCTCTCACGCTGTGCCAACTGTCAACGGGTGCGACGGACAGAGGAGTAGAAAGTAAACCTACTTTATCCGTCGCATCCGGCACGTGCGCTGTTTATGGGTCACCTTCCATAAGCTACTGTGTGTTATATTAAACTGTCAGTCGAAAACGTTGCCGCAACGAACGTGACGCGATGGATTCTATGGGTTAGGCCCTAACCAAATACTTAATAAAATTGTTAAATGAAAGACGACTTATCAGGTTGACTTCAAAGTTAAGAAGGAGAGTTTGTTCATGTACACAGAAAGAGTTCATTTAGTTCGTAATAGTTCAGTGTGTTATAAAAAAAGTGTGTTCAAGTAGAGTGTACGTCAAGTTGATTAAGATGTATTCTTATTCGTAACAAAAATAACTAAGACGCTGCAGCGCAAAACAAGGAAAAGTATCGAACCAAGAGGAGAGAGGGGAAGAAAATTCTGCGTAGAAAGAAACAGCCGTACGCAGTCTCCCAGCTCAAGGAGATCGAAGAGTCTCGCGATCGAAGCAACATCCGGAAGTTTTACAAGAAAACCAAGCAACTGGCTGCTTACCGGAAAACTGGCTCTTCGAAACGGTGAAGGGAGCCTATAGTCACCGAAGCATAGGGAATAGTGGATGTATTTAAGCAGCACTTCCAGAAACTGCTAAATGGGCATCATGTAGAGAAAGTGATAGGGCAATAAGCGAACCCACGACCAGTCAATGAAGAACCAGCTCCATCAACCAGTATAGAAGAAGTTTGCTTAGCAATAAAAAAGCTTAAGAACAACAAGGCCGCCAGCTCTGATGGTTAACCTGCGGAGCTCTTCAAATACGGCGGTGATGTTTTGGTAGGGCTCATGCACCAAATCATCAACCAACTATGGGTGGAAGGAAGCGTGCCCGACGACTGGACTATCAGCTCCATATGCCCCATCTACAAAAAAGGTGATCCTATGTCATGCTAGAATTATCGAGGCATATCCCTGCCTTATGTCGCATACAAGATCCTATCCAACGTACTGTGTGAACGTCTCAAACTGTTTTGCAACACACTAATCGGCACGTACCAGTGTGGATTCCGGACCGGCAGATCGACTAAAATTTTTGTTAAGTTCAAACTGCGGCAAATCCTGGAAAAGACCAACGAATTTCAAGTCGAAACCCACCACTTTATCATCGACTTCAAAGCCGCATATGATAGCATTCTTCGTCAAGAGCTTTATGTGGCGATAGCCGAATTCGGGATACCGGAATAACTGATCTAGCTATGTCGCATGACACTGGAAAACGCGCGCAGCCACTTGGAATTTGGGAGTATAGTACATCCGAACTATTCCAAACATGCACCGGCTCTCGGCAAGGAGACGCACTATCATGTGACTTCCTTAATCTCGTGTTGGAGCAGATATTAGTACGCAGGACAGGTGTCAACACGAAAGGCACAATCTTCAACAGATCCGTCCAGCTACTGATGGGGTATGCAGACGATATCGACATCATCGGTCGCTCCCAGCTTGCCGTGATAGAGGCCTTTAAGGCGATTGAAGAGTAGGCGAAATTTTTTGGCCTTGTAATGAGGACAAGACTAAGTACATGGCATCAACAAACAACCATCTGTCCACCACCTATGACAGAACGTCACGCTTGATAGCAACAATTTCGAGGTAGTTAAGGAATTTATCTACCTCGGAGTAAACATGAACTAGACAAATGACATACATATGGAGATCCGGCGAAGAATTACCCTAGGAAACCGCTGCTACTTCGGTTTGGCAAAACAATTGGGTTCAAAACTACTAACTCGAAACACAAAATGTAATTATAAAACCCGCTTATCCTGCCAGTTCTGCTTTATGGCGCCGAGTGCTGGATGAAGCAGAAAGGGAGAGCTGATAATGGGCTCCCGAAAGAAAAAAATTTCGGCGGATTTTTGGTCCTGTGCGAGGAGGGCGAATATAGGAGAAGATACAACCGCGAACTCGATGAGATGTACCAAGATGTAAATGTGGTCCAAAAGGCCAAAATACGTTGACTACATTGGCTCCGCCACATCGAGCGAATGGACAATAAAATGCTCCAGCTAGTAGGATCTTTGATTCCCAGCCGCGACAAGGAAGACCGAGACTCCGTTTCAAAGACCAAGCCATCGCGGATGCCAGAGCGCTTCGTCTGGATAACCGGAAGCAGTGTGCCCGGTATCGCAGATAATGGAAGGCTACAGATTCTCAGGCACACTTCACGGGTCGGTAGCCCGTTAAGTAAGTAACAAAAATAAATGCACAACTTCTCGGGGGCATTCAATTATCTTAGTTTAGTAATGTAGCAATAAGCATTTATTTACATTAGTGTAAGTTTTTGCATGTACAAGATATATTCACAAGTAGGTATATCACCAGTTCATCACACATCACTCTCTTAGTGCTAAGTGGTATTGTAAGTTGTTGTGATTGAAAGAAGAAAGAAGAAAAGGCAGTCTGTGATTGATCACGAAGCATAGGGCACGTCTTATTAATTATAATCCGACTACAGTAAGTCTGACAGCTGTGTGACTAGTTGCATCTCGGTTTTGATTGACTGAAATCGGTCATATGAGCAGCTGTTTCAGTCGACGTTTATGTAGGGGTAGCCGACAAAGAAAGTTGACTAAGTTGACAGTTTCCATATGTGGCTGACGTAGAAAAAGTGACGTTCCCGACCAATCTAGTTTTTGCTTTCAGGTTACATCTTATCCAGGTCAAGGTAGTCGACTTAACATGACTAGTTTCGTGAATGTGCCCTTACTTTTGATGATTGACCTTTACTTTTTTATTTAAATTCGTGTTAGACCGGAAGTTGGTCTAACTTTCTGATTGAATATTCCAGTAGAAGCACGATGGTATAGGGTTTCACGTCTGATAAGGAATTGAATATTGTACCACCCCCGAAAGCGAGATAACGACAGTTGTGTCCACCTACAACTATTTAAGGTGCCACTCCCTGACACCGTGTAATTTATTTGATTTTGGTGAAACGCCATGTGGACACTTGACACCTGACACTAGGTACAATCGTTTTCGAACCAATTTGTGTTAATAAATAAACAGTTTGGATTGTTGGTTCGTAAATCTAGGTACCTACTTGGGCAATTTCTTTCGATTACATATTTATAGAGCTGCTACACTGTAGGACTGTTACATGGTGGGTGGTTCTTTGGACTTTTGACATTCCATTTTTGGCTTCAAAATCGTTGTCCAGTATTTTCTTAAGACTGTGAAATGGCAATCATCTAGCATCTTAATATAACGACGGTGGGTGTGCCAAACCCTACTTCACAAAGTCCACACAATCTTTTGTTGTAACGAAGTACCTACCGTTACCTATAACCTTCTTTGAGTATGTCGTCAACGACTGCTTATAGATAGATAGATATAGATATCGACATTCAAGGCGCACATGTTATAGCATTGTATATAAAGAGTCTCTATATATACAATGGTTATAGCAAGCCTCTTGTCGATTTGTATTCAAATTACTTTCAAAAAACTGACGTGAACCAAAAAACAAGCCCGCACAAATTGAGTCCAAGACTTGACAGCAGGTCAAAAGAAAGTGCTGAACAAAAACAAGAAAGGAAACAAAATCACCTCAATCCAAACAAAAGAAACATACGTATCCTGCAGACCGCACAAAGCCATATAGTGACACAGTTATTCGTACACACAAGCATTGTTTGCAAGGACATACACAAGACAGGGCATAGCCATTGAAATACACCGTATAATGGGTGATTCGGCCTGTGGCCAACGACTCATTAACCGGTCGTTGAACCATCGAACGGGTATCTATCTTTAGGTGTACCTTATCACCGATTGGGCATGGTCTAATGAAGGTGCATTGTATTGCAGAAGGACATTGATGTCGATAAAAAAAAAAAAAAATATGAGCTGTGATTGTGGCGTAATTCTGCGACAAGCTGATTATCGCCCTTCAATTAGTATTCAGGCAGTCAACTGAAATTGTATGTATTATGTCCTTCAAGGCGGTGTCATTAGCTGCCGAATTTTCCAGTGTCTGCTGTGAATAGGTACACCTGATAGGTTTGAGTACACATTTATGTGGTACTTGAAGTTTTTTTTTTTGGAAGAACTTGTTAGTTTTATACCAGATTTGGTGAACTGTGATACGTTCCAGAGTAAATTGCAGTCAGCTATTAATTAAGTTTGAAAAAAAAAACCCCTTAAAATCCATCCTATTGAGATGAGAGAAACTATATTAAAAAAAAAAATAGTAATTGTAATTTAGAAAACCAAAAAACCCGTCTGACTGTAAAAAAAATCTCACTGACATTTGTGTGACAATTTTTTTTTTTAAATTTGAATTTTTGTATTTATTTGTTTAGCCTTTGGCACTCTCGGAGAGAATACCAATTTAATGACACCCCACTCTACAAAATCGGTCAAGCCGTTTGGTCTACAAAGCGTCACGTTGGAACGTACATAGGATACGCGCGAAACACACACCCCTCCCTGTATCCAGTCGGTAAAAAGCAGGTCTACTTTTAACTGGATAGAGTTGAAGCTGCATAAAACAGCATTCAAAAGAAAATGCGAAATTATTGAAACTCTAATGTCTTCGTACTTCAGACAAATCTTTCGAGAACTGATCGAACGGCAGAGAAAGCTATCCACCCCCTTCACCAACTTTGTTCACCTTTCATTTTACAGTTCTTAGCTTTGATCTGCAGAGTTTAACTCATTCTCCAGATTATTCCGTCGAACGCTCTCCAATTGTGGGCGCCAGTTGGGTGACAGCCCTGAGAGTGTAGATCCTAAACTCAAAAACTCTGCTAGTGTGTTTTTCTTCATACGTTTCACCTTACTGAACCCTTCCAGGGGCTGGTGTATAAGCTTCTGAACCAAGACAAGAACAATTTTTGTTGAATTTTATCCTTTGCCTTCCATAACTACAAACTGAGCCAAATGTCAGCGCTGAAACCTCCCAAGAAGTTCATACATCCACTTTTGAAAAACTTTATGGTCTGTAATATAGACATAGAACTTATAAATAAACAAAGAGTTGGCGCAGCGACCCTAGGCCCAGCTTCTCACAACCATTCCTTTTTGTGTGAGTATTTAATTTAAGTCCAAACGGCCATTTAAGAAGCTCTTCCATGGCAGTTAAATTGTCGGATGTTTGTCAGACGTTCGCGATAGGTGGCGCAGTGGAAAGAAAACTTAAGATGCAATTTATTTTTTAACGGAGATCGAACTTGGGGCTCCTGCCACTGCGCCACATAGGCTTGTAAAATTCGTCAAATTGCTACAAAAGTGATTTAAGGAAGGTATATAGCGTGTCACCTTTTCTACATTAAAGTGCTCGGAAGAGATATTTCCCAACGTCATACAGCAGACGCAGACGTTGGGCAGGGATGACAAGACGTCATGTATCATAAGTCTTCTATAAACGCTATTGAAGGTGACTTTTCAAAGCATGTCTTAAGTTGGTGTGTATCGATATAGAATTCCTCTGTTTTTTCTAAGACGTGCCGGAGTCTAATGATGCTTCGATGAGCCCCTTGACGTTCTTTGCCCAAAATTTTATTTTATTAGGGCTTGAACGGTTTTAAACGCATTTTTACTGCATATAGCTAAAAAGATCTTGACAATTTAGAGATGATCCCTTCTAAATATTGACGAGTGTACTCAACGGCAGTTGAATTTCTAAAAGGTTTCCCTCAAGACTACGTTTACTCTTTTGATGTCAAGCTTCCATACCTTTAAACGACCCAATTCTACGAAAAGTTGATGGACTCAATGTACCCAGCTTTGTCCTGCTTCTTTAGAAACCTGGCCATTATTTTAAAAATTCTGTAGCGTCAGAAATTCTTACAGAAACCTCTGTAAACGGTTACAAAAAGGACTAGAGATTTCTTCAATATCGCGCATAGACTATCTAGGACCACATGAAACAATAGATCTTTCAGGTTGCAGTGTCCAGCCAACTGGGCATGGGACTTTTTACAAAAAAAAAAAAAATCTAAGACCTTAAGAAGCGAACAGTAAGATCGGTTCAACCTAGACGATGATAATCAAAATTTCCATCTACCACGAAGTGAGGTCAGTCTTATTTCCAAGTTAACACCAACTTGACACCTTAAGCGGATGGCCCACCGACCGCTTCCTTAAAACCCGCCCGCCTTCTTAGAGGGTTATAAGTCAATCACGCGGGCACGGAGTCCACCCTAAATGTAAACCATCGTTACAATCTTTCTTCATTCTAAACAGGGGGTTCGAGCTGAGCCTGCGGCTTAGCCATTTGCCAGAAACTAGGCGCTACAAGTTATTTGAGGTATATTTATCATCTTTTAGGCGGAAGTTTAGGCTAAACCCACGCAGTGAGCAAAGGGGTCTCAGCGACTGAATGACGACCGATTGGCTTACAAAAATCGCTCAACTAATAAGTGGTCACAACCATATCATTTCGGTTCTAATTTTTTAATCACTTCGCTCAGTCCATCTAGCTTAGTACCTAGGCGGCTTCAGATATTTTTTCACTACCCAGTGCTAGATCGATTTGAGGACTCTTCTTGCTGGAGGTCTGATCTCCATTCGACTTAATGAACTACGACTTTTTATTTTCCTAGCACGGTATAGTTGAGTAGATTGTGGTATCGATTTGAAAGCTATGCAATTTTGAGGGTGGCACTTCCTTCACCTGAAGGTGCATTTCAAGGCAACAACATCTAAGCCCCTAACTCATTTGAAACAGTTTCCCATCAAAAGGTGACCCAATTTCCCAGAGCTGACAAGAGTTAGTTCCGACATGCTCTTATGCTCTATCGATTTATACTCGTCCATCCCATCCCCAAATAGTTTTGACCAACAATTTTCCATAATATACAATATACCTATCACAAAGTATAGGGTACTGACAACTGATAACCTTTTTGAAGTCCACAGGCTGGATCTACACTCTCCTATTCGACAAACTTAAACAACCAGGTCAAATAAGCTGCGTTGACAAAACGGCACATACCTAGTGCTACTTAGTTTTTAAAATAAACCGCCACACCTACCTACCATACCTACATCACAATCCAAATTCTGGCAATCCCGTCACACGACCTATAAGCCGGATATTGAATTCTTAAATATCCACCGTGAACCGTTTAAATCTACCTTTTTATGGCACACATGCTTTTGACCCGCATCAACCTACGTCCCATTTTATGGATATTCAAATTTGAAATGCACAGTTAAAATACCAATTCATTTCGAGAGCCCCAATTCATAATTCATTGCGATAAATTCGATAAAAAAAAAACCATCCAAAATGTGTAAAGGACCTCATCGTGTGTCGTGGTCTCGTCGCTCGTCGGCCAAAGCAATTCTAAATTTATCCCCATTTGAACTTTCCCACTGAGGATGAGGATGAGCGATGAGGACGAGGAGTGAGGACTGAGGAGCGCGGAACCACCCCCACCGCCAGCGCAGCACTGCTAGAGCTAGTCCCATATCCCATTACTCATCCAAAATTGTTAAAGTAAATATAAAAATGATTTAAAGACCGAAAAGGTATAAGGTATATACGAGTACACATTCTTAATGTGATTTACAACATGTTGCATGGTGTCCCCTTAAATTTTTCATACCACGCCTGGGGAAGATATGGGAAAAGTGTATTTCCTCGGCCTGGAAAATCATCCATCTTCTGAGCATGTGCACGTTTTGGTTGTGTATCTTTTGTGACGAGCACGAGAGTCCCCTTTTCCGTTAACATTCGCTATGTTTGTTTACGAACGAGGCGGCCGCAAGGAGTCGGATAAAAATGCTTAACAACAGGGTTGTTTAGTTTTAGTTGAACTGTTGCGGGGTGAATGTCGTGTTAGGCTCTTGTGCACAGTATACTGTCGTGGAATATCGTAAATTAGAAAAACTAACCTCGTTCCGTGCGTTTCGTGGCATGTCGAGGAATTTCCATTGTGCGAAAAGTTCATCTATCTTTATTATAAGATAAAAGTGAAAAAAAGAAGAAAAAATTGAATTTCGGCGCCAGAGCGACCGCCTCAAGTGCGAATGAGAGAAAAGTGAATTTAAATTTAAGAATAAGTGCAAAATCTGTGCCACAGTGATGCTGATGGCCATCATCGTGGATAATCAATGTCCCGAATTTTTACTAAGTGTTTGTAGGAATTTAGCGAGATAATTCAGTGTAAGTGGTTTTTATGTTTCCTGTTGGTCATTGTTAGTCGAACAAAATCAAAAAATTCGGTGGTGGCGGTTGAGTGTCCTCTTCGCTCCTCGCCCTTTTACCAGATACCGTGTAGTAGATTTAAGAAAAAAAAAAAAAAAAAAACAAAAAACATTTCGACTTCTGCGCGCCTTTTAAAGAGTGTAGCTGTTGATGACAACAACTTTCAAGATTGTGATGTTTTTCTTCGCACTTTCGAGAGCACTATAATGGTACCTACCTACCTTTCTCATCTAACCACGAACTGAGTAAAGTGAACATTTTACATCCCTTGGCGGACGAAAGTAAGGAATACCTTCGGATAATCCTTGGAGAAGTTCTACTTAAAGTTTTGTCGTCGGTGCATTGGAATTTTTGTGAGTTTCCTTTTTGTTTAAGAATATTCGCGGGAGTTTAAAAAATGTATATAGCTAGAGTTGTCTGAAGTTTTGGAGGCATTTTGCTTTTTTCGGCTTGCGATGTACCTAATCTAACTTTGCACGGTACCTACCCATTATTTATGGTTGATTTTCATGTACGTTACGTACTTGGCACCTATTTACAGTAGGGTGGAGCGCAAAATTAGTTTTTCTTATTTCTCCATACACAGTGGACGTCCAGTATGTAGAACGAATGATATTATAATGTTTGATGTCATTCAGTATATCGAGCGCGTTCGTTATATCAATCGACTTGTTGGCTATTCAAAAAAAAAAAAAAAAAGGTATTGAAAAATTTGTTTATTTAAGGTGCAGAGAAAAAAGTCCCCGGGAACTATGTTCACTGAGTGCCTTAGCTTCCATAGGAGGGAACTTACTTCCAACATTTAGAATTGGATTATTAATTATTATATTTAAATAATCGCGGCGAAACGAATATGGGCGAAACAAAGTTCGCCGGGTCAGCTAGTCTATTATATAAAAATAAGTCGGGTTTTCCTTCCTGACCCTATAACTCCAGAACGCACGAACCGATTGCCACGGTTTTGCATTCGTTGGAAAGGTCTCGGGATCCGTTAGGTTTATAGCAAACAAAATTCAGGAAAAATTTCAACAGAAAAGCAGGAAAATAGGGAAAATCATTTTTCACATACAGCACCATCTCTGATACATAGCATGTACTACAAACCAATGTGGTTTTGCATGGCGTCAGTACGTGGTGTGTGAGTATCCCTCACGAAAATAAGTACGTTTCATTTTAAGTAGATGGCGCCGGTGCGTGATACATTGTTTGACAGCTACTCATTGTACTCTGCTCAGTTAATTTTATGTGACATTTATTATGCGCACGTTCTTTCAAACGCTAACTTAAAACCGGTATTGTGTTCACTGTGAAATTGAGGTTAAAGTTATTCGTTTCCTAACAGTTCAATTGGAAACCATCAAATAAATCACGCGTATTGTGCAAATTTTTATTCAATCTCAACAGCAGGCATTTGTCCTTAAGGTGGTAAGTTTACCTGTGAAAATAATGTGGATCGTGCATTTGAGGTTAAATTCACCAGTCTGTCCATAGTCCAAAATGCCTAGAGGACGACGTGCGAACATCGGCCGCCGCACAAGACTTGCAAGCCAGAAACAAGTGTATTCACAGAACTTAAGCGAAGAAAGACAAAATATAATAAGAGAAAATGCCCGATTGAGTGAACGCGTGAGCACACGAAGATCATTGGCATCATACAATCGCCTGGCATTCCAATATGATCCCATTGCGAACTACAGTGATGACAATTTAGATATTGGACCAATGACGACTGTATGCCGATATTGCAAGACTTATGAATTTGATTGAGGCAACCATTATTAACGGAAAGTACGCAGGTGAAAATGTATTTATATCTCGAATACCAATGATTCCGACTGATCTTCCGTTTGACTTCAAACGATTGCAATTTCCGGTTCGCTTTGCGTTCGCAATGACAATTAACAAGTCGCATTCGCATGGCCAATCGCTTAGTGTTTGTGGGATAAATTTAGAAAATCATTGTTTTTTACGTTGCGTGTTCACGAGTTGGGAACGTCAGACCAAAAAAACAAAAAATGTGGTTTACCAAAGAGCACTTCAATGAAACGGATAATTTGCGGACATGTATAACGCTTTGATTCAGTATTTACTTTGGATTCACTTTCATTTTTTACTTAGAGAAGTTCAACTAAATTTACACTTCATTTTTGTAATCGAAATGAATTCATAACTGTTGTGAAATGAAATAAAATGTTTCCTTTTCGAATATAAAAAAATAATAATAATTTTTCTTCATCTTTTAATCCTCAAACGAAATGTTACAAAAAACCAAGCCATCTGGTGGCGAAACGGAGTTCGCCGGGTTTGCTAGTTTACTTGTATGTATACCTACCTATATCTATTTATTCGTTTATTTACTTATTGATTTATTCATTTGTTTGGTGGTATATTTATTTGTTTGTTAATTTATTTATTTGTTTGTTAATTTATTTATTTATTTATTCATTTATTCATTTATTTATTTATTTATTATTTATTTATTTATTTTTCAATTACCTATTTATTTATTGGTATCAATAATCAATATTATATTTTTTTTTTTTAATTGGAGGTTTTTCTCGAATTTTCCTTAAAAAATATTGCTATGTGCTAAATAATAATTTCAATTACATTTGTTAAATAAATTGCTTTAGTAGTAAGATATAAAAATATCTGACTTAACAAAAATTGCAAATTACCTACTCGACTCTTTAATTTTACTTTGTTCTTATTCTTAGTCGACAATGTGAATTTACTTCACATTAAAAGGGAAATAAAACCAATCACAGTTTTCGGAGTTTATTTCCCTGCATCTTTATTTAAAAGGTTTTATTTGATTTAAACTTGAATGGGGATGGTACTACCATTTTAATACTTTCAGGGTTTTTAAAACAACTTTTATATACCTACATACGTTCCTTATATCGGATAGGAAATCGTGGGCACCATTCGCTTTACAGAGATACTAATGTATATATCCGAAAACCGTTCGTTATAATTATAGCAAATTCGCTATATCGGTTATTCTTTATAATGCATGTTCACTTTAAATATAATTATGAAGAATGAATGCTATTTAGGTTGGCAGTAAAGGAATCAGATCTGAGACCAGTTGAAATATTTTTAGGTTTACAATATGAAATTCTTAAAAACATCAATAATAGTAAAAGTGTTGGATTTGTCAAACTTAAACCGAATTCTATACCACAACACTTAACCCTTATGTTACCATACAAATTTACACCTTGTATCTGCCGTACAGAGTACCCGGGTACTCATGCTAAAAATGTGAGTATTATATAGTCCGCTTCATTAGTTACCTTAGTTTCGGATGGACTAAGCTGTACGCTGTACTCTTAAGATATTTATGGATAATACTTAGTCATAATCTTAGGCCTTTATACATGCTACATGGCAACTCAGCAATGAAAATTTCAGTAGAATCTTCAGCATGCAATTATTGCAACTGCACTCTACTTGACACTTCCGACACTCTGGGTATGTATTGCAAGACGAAGTGACTTGACAGCGGTAGTGGACTAGTTTAAAAGTATTTATATTGAATTATTTACCTACAAAGGTGGAAAACGAATGGAAATTAAGCCTGAGATTTATGTGTTTCTTCATTCCTCAATAGTTAAAAAAAGTCACGAAGAATTTTATTTTATAAGGACTGCGATGTAGAACATGCGCGCAAATTTTACTCTCAACTCCATGCGCCACGGAAAAAAGTTTAAGATCAAATCAATAAAAATAAGCGCTGAATCACGAAAAGTTTGTCTCATTTTAGAGCTTAGCTCAGGATTTACTTATAAACGACTTTTTTACTTGCAATTCTAGAAGTTGTACAAAGTGAAGATATTGACCCTTAAAAGTCGTGAATCAACACTTCTCTGTGTCAATAATGCGATCGGGCATGAAACACATATTCTCATAACCGATCGCAATTTGACACAAATAGTTATCAATTTGATATTACTGTGGTTGTGAAATGTAAAAAAAAAATCGTAAATTACCACTTTTCTGTTGCAATTACGATTTCATCCCTTAGCAAATTGCAACAGGGGTTGATTTACTACTTCAGTAGTTGCAATTTACAAATTCTTAATCGTAAATTGCAACTTATTTTAATCACTTTGCAATCCATATTTTGCAATTTACGACTTTTCTACGTCAATTTACGTTTTCAATTTACATGTGGGAAATTATGATAAGGTTTTATTGATTCAGCATTCAGTGCTGGTAAATTAAGAAATATTTTTTGCAATATGAGATTTTGAAGTTGTGTTTGCGGAATTGACCTATTGAAGTGGTGCATTCCGCCTAAAATGTCGCAAATCACTACAAATAAATGAAGATCGTATTAAAACTTCTATTCGTAATATTCAACAAACAAAATTTGATATTCTTCGCCGTTTTCAGTGTCGAATTACGAATTTTTGTATCAATTCAAGACAAAATCGTTGTGATTTGTGAAAAATATATAATTCGTGATTTGCAACTTAAAATTTTGCAATTGGTGACTTTGCAGTTCTTTCCGTGGCACATGAACGCAATCAAGAACAGGATAATCCAGGGCGAATAAAATGTGCAGGCTATTGTCAAATCTGTGAGACAACAGAAAACAAGCGAAGAAGAAAACTATGCAAAAGCTGTCAAAAGTAAAATCCAACAGTTGATGAAAACAAACTCAGCAAGAACTGTAGGTATAGTAATTTTTCATAAATTATTAATAAACTTTTGCAATATGTATCTAGACAAATAAAAATAATGAAATTAAAAAAAATCAATTAAATATTATTTAAAAAACCAACAATGTTCGTATATTTTATATGAGTACCCGGGTACTCTCTACGGGAGACAGAGGGGTACCTTTTTAAAAGTCGAAAAAAAGTGGTCATCTTTCTTAAAAAAATTTTATTAAATCATTTGTTATTGTTTGAAACAACTTTTTGTAAGATGTCAAGAGAACTTAATAAAAAATATTCAATATTACCAAAACTATGACACTTTAAAAACGAAATAGTACCCGGGTACTCGGTACGGTAACATAAGGGTTAATAATTCATACATTGAGAATTCGAAAAATAAATAATATAATATAGATACATATAATGTACAATTTTTGACCTTTTATGCAGAACAGATTTGTATGATGCAGATGTTTTTTTTTAATTAAAAAAATAAATAAATGAGTCGAGGGAATTGCATTTCGTAGAGGATACTCAAGTGTTGAGCAAATATTTATGCTGAGCAAAAAAGTCGACATTATAACTAGAGATATGCATTTTTATACAAATTATGTATACCTACCTATAAACCGTGGAAGTACCTTGCCACAGCGGAAGTTGTTCATATTTTTTGAGGGTGTGTTGATGTGTTGAAGTTTCGTGACATTTGTCAATACGAATTATTATGTATCAATACTAGCACACCAAAAAGAGGACACTCCGTAAAAATTAAGCTTGTAGGCAAAGTATCGGGAAATCGGCCGAAATTGGTGGTCTCAGTATTGTCTTTGTCTCTGACGGACCTGTACTATGACAGCGATACCTACACCTTGAAGACACGCTTTCGTCTAATGACATTAGAGGTTTGTTTTATAGAACTTCTTGGTAAAGCAAAGCAAAGTAGACATATGAGCATAAAAACGGTTAACAGTCGCAGTTGTGATAAACTGCTAAAACTGATATACTCGTATATTTTTTTGTGTGTCAGTTCGTTTTGATTCAACCTCAACGTTCTTCTCGCTTAAAGTAAATGGCGCTGAAAGGACAAGTGGGCTGCTTTCATATGCCATAGAAACATATCTGGAAAGGAGGCGTCGTGAACCTCTGCTGTCAAGCTACTGCTGTCTGAAATAAAGGCACCCAGTGTGAATCTGGGAAGTGTCATATAAAGGGTAATTGTCAAAAGATTGTGCTTTGCTATTCTTTGCGGCATTGAAGTTCAACAAAACACGCCAATTGGTGACCATTTGAATGGACGAATTTGTTTTAACAATTTTGAAATAAAAACACAGTTTATAAATGAATCTAAACCCCAAATAAGCTCGAAATGATGTTGACAAAATTCTTGAAGTAGTACGAAAAGTTCTGTTTTTGACCGAAGATCGCCAGCCAATGTTTCCGAAAGTGGAAAAGCAAGCTCAATGGGATGCATTGATGTTTGCGGGAGCATGAGTCTTTGCTATAAAATGATACTAGTATTGCTCTAAGCGACAGATGGTCATCAACATCCGGACTTGAACACCATGAGGTCAACTTAGACAACGATGCATACAGCATACTAAGGGCCGTTTTATTCACTCGAAGTTGAACACAACTTGGCGAGTTTGATATATAAAAATCCCCAAGTTGTGTTCAACTTCGAGTGAATAAAACGGCCCTAAGAGTGTGAATCCAAAAATACAGCTACAAATTATGTAGTATACTTAGATAAAAGAAAACAAACATTGCATACCGTTGGGCCCCTTTTGTTGAGTTAACATCTTTAAGACTTAACTATTCACCACCATTGGTTGTTAAGGAAAATTGTATATACAAAAAGTTTAATAAAAGCAAATGTACTAAGCTACAGCTGAACTAGGAACATAAATGTGACAACATTTTAAGGCAATCTATGATGTTGCACACTGCACAAGTCTGCAGACATTTAGAAAGTGAGGTATAGTCGAGCAAAGTTTACAAATTCTGCCCAAATGAATACTCCATCTACCGGTGATGTAAATGAAGATCAATAAAATGCATTTCGAATATGTGCTACAAGTCCTTAATGGGGGTGTACCTCGTATATTGGGGGTAAGTTGCAGAATACGCTTGGGCGAAAGAGTTAGGAGACTAAATATTCATAGCCCATGTTTAAGACATAAACATTTTTTTCCAAATGACGGAATGAGGAATTTATTGGAAAAAAAAATGGCTTCAGTGCATATGCAGGAGTGCCTACTCCAAGAGGGCTCACTACCTAACAGAAATGAGATTATTGGGTGCAAAATAAGATTTGTTCTTTCTTTCTTTTCTTTTTTTGATACTATGGACCCAACTGGTGGTCTAAGTGAAGCTGTGTCAACCGCCATAACCCTTTACCTACCTACTTACCTACCAATGATGTTCAAAGCCTGCGAACAACTATTTCCTTGGAATCACTTCCACCATCGACAGATGCAAAGCAGATTCTGCAAACAGTTGGTACATGTCCAATCCTCCGACAGATTATAGGGATCAGCTTCCCCAAGAAGAGATACGATACAAGTTGCTATCAATCCCCATCGAACAAATCGCGAATGAATCATAGAAGAAGCCTTTCAACTGACGTTTCCCATCGTGTAATACTCTTTCCGCATCAGGGTTGCCATAAGTGTATATCTGCATTTTAAAGATTTCCTAGCTGCAGACTTTAAGCAACCCGAAACCTGCGCTTCAGATTTTGTCTGCATTCGCAACAGGTAATATTTTTTTAAAAAACAATTTCCACTTTTTTTTTAACACATGCTTCCGCTGTATGCCGTCATTTTCATATTCAACTTTTTTTTTTTTTTTTTTTTGTTATTATGAAGTAAAACTGGTCTACAGAATTTTTTATGGCAACACTGACCACATACCCTTGTATGCTTGTATTTACTAAAGCGAAATTTGACCAAATTCGATATTCGCATCTCTCCCTCTCATTTGTATTCATTTGCCGCGTCAAAATTTACCTGTCACTCTTTTGACAATACATATTAATAATACGACAGTAGGTAAACCCTCTTTCAAGAGGATGGCGGACCAACACTCGCCCAACAGGAACAAATAAAAAATAAAATTCTGACGTGAGATAAATATACACCCCCACCAAAATATAAATAAATAAATAAATCATTGCCAATTACACAGCAACAAATTGTAAACGAAACCAACGCTGGGAGGAGGCTGCGAGTGAGTCCCATTGTACCATTGAATGTTAAATCACCTGCAAACGATTCCAGATCATTACCCTGTCTGCCCACTTGATTGGAAATTTCATTTTTAATCGTCGTTGATTGATGGGGCTTCATTCCCGAATGAAGCAACAATAAACTCCGCTTCCGACACTGACTGTGCGCTGTCCAATCGAATCGATATGTATGCAAATGCATACTATGTGCTCGAGTTGTCCCGATATAACAACAAATTTCCACCGACAGACTTTACGACTCAACTCCTACGAGCCTAGGTGCGTTTGCGTTCTAAATGCCTTCGCCTTCGCCATCAGTCATCACATGCAAAACACCGCCGCGCCGCCCCCTATCCACACCTATTTAATTCACTGAAACTTCTCCACATTTCCCGTCAAGCACACTTTCAGTTGTTTTGTAAAGAACACTACTTTTCCGGCATCGACCACTTCTTCGGCGCTGTTGGTACCACCAGCAGATAATAATCGACACTTCAGTTGAGTGATTGATTCCTTAATTGAGTACGATAAACAAGAAGAAAGCAAAAAAGCCGATTAATTCATCATCATCCCTTAATTGGTGATACGTTGTTATGCTTACGGTAGGTATACAATGTAGGTAGGGAAATACTTACGGGGTTGTTGTTATTATATAAGAATCCAGAATCCAGATGGATAGGGGAAACTTGTCAACCTTTATTCTGGCTGAAGATGAAGTTCCTGAGCGTTTTGTTTCTGCATTCCGCGGGCATGTGGGCGACAACATTGAACAAAAAAAAAAAAAGTCTGATATTTCCCTGAAGTTGTTTATGAATTCTCAATCGAAAGTAATTATGATAATTGGGTACCCACACAGACGAAATTCGATTCAATTTTTCGTTGGCAATATGTTTTGGCGTCTTGTCTTGAAGTTTTCCAACTGTTTTTCCGTGTTTTCCAGAGGTGGCATAGCGGTGTTTTTAATTTGTGAAATGGATCTATTTCCCGAATTTATCTGATCTGAATATAGGACAGAATGAATGGCGACACATCATCTCCATAACTAAAGTGTTATTGTGACGCATTTAATTAAACGCCGCGGGTAATTGATTTCGACAAATACGACGCATCACTTAAGCAGTTATAGAAATTGGACTGGGGAGAAAAGTTGTAATTTATGAGAATTAATATTTTTAAACCCTTGCATCACCAAGATAAAAGATCCAGTCATCGATATAGGAAGTTGGTCGGGAAATTCGTATGTAGGCTTTGTGTAGAAGTTTCAGATCCTGCAAAAATAACGAGTTAATTTATCCTTACAATAATAAAACTATAACTTTTGTTCCGGCTGTAAGCTGCTTGCTCTGAATAGATTCAAAAAGAACAGCACGAAATTGATTCCGGTTTTGACAGTTGCATTGAAAATTGTCGAGATTAGATTATAGGATATGTTTTTTTTTTAGTATAATGATTTTAAGATGTAAATCATTGGAAAGCTACGTAGTTTGTGTTGGAGGGAGATATTATTCGACTTTTCCATTTGAGTATTTCGAATATTAAAACTAAACATAAATATTACCTAAAAACTAAGTTTAGCGTTTTATATTCAAATAAATATTTATGTACCTAGATTTTGAACTTAAGGCTTGTTAGTGATAAAAACATCCCAAAACCTACATGCATCTTGGTGCCATTTACCTGCTTGAGGTGCATTTGTTTTTTATATGTATATACTAATTTGTACTTGAGCTAGGGTCAAAATTCTGGATGCGTCAAAATTACACAATTCTGCTTTCAAAATTTTGTTTTAAAAGTTCTGCTTTTCAAAATTTAACTTTGCAAAATTTTGAAAACAATACAAAAAGATGTGGAAAATGTTAATGAAAATGCGCTTATTTTTCCATCGTATTCCACCTGTGTACACGGTTAAAAATCCTGGCGTTAAATTGAACATTTTTAGGGTTGTAGGTATATAAGTCCAAAATATAGGTAAAAAAAAATATTAAAATGTAATATTTTGCGTATTATATTAAAAATTAACAACTAATAAAGGATTTATTAATTTTAAATAAAATCTGCTATTACAAAATATGTCTGAAATATTAAATTTTAATATAGATGGAACTGAGTTTCAATGCAGACGTACTTAAATTAAACTCTTATTTATATTGAAAAATAAAAGAATTTTAATACATTTCTATTCGAATTAAATATACTGCAGATTAAAATATAATACAATCTTATTACATTTTAATACTTCTTTAGATTTGATTTAGATATCTATGGGATAAACTTTAACACCAAAAATATTTTATTTCAATACAAATTTTTACTGTTTTTAAATATTAAAACACATATACACAATAGTCAAGCGAAGGCAAATTCCGGTGTCTTTTATCCCCTTGTAAAATAACCCTATAGAGTGGCGCTGTGCTCCCTAACGTAGGTATATTTTTCCAAACCTTTAAATGAAGGAGAACTCATGAATGCCTGAATTATCTTATTAATTATTCAGTTAATTACTTACTTTTTGGTATGTAATAGCTATATTTCTGAAGCAATGAACTGGAGTCTCTTCGGCGCCCTTATCTTCAATAGAAAATCTACTAGGAACATATCTGCGCTTCACAACTAAAAGAATAAAGAGTAATAATTATTACCTTTTACAAGAATACTTTGACATTAAAGTTACTTACTTGTAAGAATAATATTCTTATTGGATATTAATGTAAATATGCAAGACTTTTACTTGTTTACATTTTTAAAACATTATCTTTTTAAATAAACTTTATCCAAATCATCCACTCCATTGAGTAGGGCGCTTAAACTAACTGTAAATTCTTAACCAAGCGACAAAATATTTATTTGGGTTGAAAAGTAATACCAATTAATTAAATATATTAACTTTAGTTCAGATCCTGTATTAAAACCAAATACAAATGTATTGAAGTGGATGGGTTTTAACAAGTTCGTATTAAAGTGTAATCAGAGTAGATGTTATATTTTAGCTCAACTATAACATAATTCTAATGAGTTTTTGATTGAAATATGATTTTAATATAGACTGGGTTAGATGGTAGAACAAAAATACTAAATTAATTAATTAAAGTTCAGAAAATTCGTATTAAAATGAGCATTTTAATGAAACAATTATTAAATTTAAATATAAAAATATTACAGCAAAAGTTTAATAAATTGGAAGTATTGAAAACTAATTTTTCCTCTGTTGCATAGACCTGTAATAATGTGGAGGTATTAAAAAACACTATCATATTTTTGACCATGTAGGTATAGAATTCCCTATAAATATACGCTCATACCAGTCACTGCTGCTGTCAAGTCACTTCTTTTTGGGTTACATACCTAGGGCAGAGATGAATGATTAAAAGAGATGGATATTTTTCGAACGTCAATCCCCCAAAACCAATTTTTTTACATTGTAGTTTTTGTAATCTCAATCCCCGTCTGTGAATACGTGTGACATGTGAGCTAGAATAAAGTGTGTTGCTATAATGGCCAGCCACCAATCATATTGCTTTTATGGGCATCGCAGTGTTTAACTGTGTTGTGTTTCGTATTAAATTTGGTTGGTTTTTGTGGAGGTTTTGGTTGAATTAAAAAAATTTTGAAAAACATATTATTCTTGCATTGGAGTCTAATTCATGAACTCACATATAGACAGTCGCCTTACCACTGGAAAGTTATAAATAAATCTCTGTATTCCATTATCTTTACCTAGGGTCTCGGAAGTGTCAAGTAGACTGCAGTTGCAATAATTGTACGTAAAGTAAAAAGATTTATGTCTGAAAATCTTTGTGTATAACTGAAATTTATATTAAAAAAAATCCTATTTCGTTTGGATGAGTCATTCCAAAGCTAGGAGCTAGAAGGCATTCGAGAATTACAACTTGTCTTAGATATAAGCTTAGATTTCCGCTTCCGGACAGTGGATAATGGTAAAACATATCCTATAATCTAATCTCGACAATTTTCAATGCAACTGTCAAAACCGGAATCAATTTCGTGCAGTACTTGTTTAACTTATTCCGAACATACACCTTACAGATGGAAAAAAAAGTTACACTTTTATTATAGTAAGGATATGTCTCTGCAAGTTGTCGACGTCGTCAAAGGAGCAAAGCTAAAGTGTTTTTGCCTGAATATCTCCAAAATCCACTTCTATCGAGTCTAACGTGAAACTTTTAATGGTAATTTCACCCCGTCACTGACATCAAAATTATTTCCCAAATCGGTGGTTTACTGCTTTTGACAGATTATCTTAGACGTGCCGTCAGCGGTCGCTACAAACATATCAGGAAAATTGCTTTCTTCCTTCACTGATGTGTGTTAAATTACATTCATTCCAACTTAATTTCCCAAACTCGGCTAAGTAGCTTTAGTTGAAAAGTTGTAAACCAAATTCCATCCACCCAAATAGGAACTGGAAACATACTTCGCAACACATCGATCGGAGACGCCCGCGTCCCTTCACCAATTAGATACTTTATTGAACTTCTGCCTGATTTTCAAACTAGTCCACCTCTTTAATGTGCTCTTTAAAAAATGCCCCATTGACAAAAACCTCACCAAAGCTATATGAAAAAAAAAATTCAAACAAAACCTCAATTTCTCTCTTTCTCCCACAGATCCACCTATCCATTACACGTCAGAGCAAAAAATATCGCAGTTTGGACACATAAAAAAAAAAGAAGAAGAATCGACAAACAGAAAAAAAACAACAACCGACTACCACCCCCGCCGCAATCATGTTCTCCTGGCACAGGAACAAATTTACGATACTCATGCTGATATGCTGCATGGTGTATTCCACAGAGTCACGCTATCGCGACAAAGAGCGCAAACGACCGGAAAAATCCGATCGCCTGTACTCGCAACCCGCCCAGTCCAGCACTCAGGAACAAATTAATCTCTGCTCCCGCCGACGAGATATGAAATTAATGTGCTATTGCACACCGGACGACTCTGCGTATATGCCCGTAAATAAAGCCGAATGTTGGATATTCCAAGGGGAGCTGCACCAGAACGACACCACCTGGCAGCGATTCTACCAGCAAAAGAAATTGCGCCATTTGAAATTCCTCGTCCAAAACCACGGCTATCTGGACTACATACCGACGAAATACCTGGAGATGCTCACAAATCTGACCACCATGAGCATCGAATACTCCCAGATACAAGTGGTCAAGGGTTACGCATTCGCCAGCCTGCCCAATCTCGAATTGATTACACTGACAAACAACCTGATCGAAATCATCGACAAGGATGCCTTCGCTAATCACATCTTTTTGCGTGAGCTCAATCTGATGCACAACCAGGTGACCGAAATGGATCGATACGCGTTCCGCAATTTGCCCGTACTGCAGAAACTCTATCTGAGCTGGAATAATATCTCAAATCTGCACGAGGAGGTGTTTAGCGAACTGGGCAAGCTGGAGGAGTTGAGTTTGGAACACAATTTGATTTCGGTGCTAACCGGTGACATGTTCAAGGGGTTGGGCAATTTGAAAACTTTAAAACTAACGCACAACAATTTGAATTTCATCGGGGATACGGTGTTTGCCGAATTGTGGAGTCTGCAGGAGCTCGAATTGGATGACAATCGCATTGAGGTGAGTTTCGTGAGCATGATACTCTATATCAGTAGCATGAATGATTTTATAATGTATGTCTGGATATACTGGGTATGTAGGTATGTGTGTTTGGCATAGGGAAAGTTTTCATATCTCCTCTGAACATTGAATGCTAAAGAGTTGAGCTACACTTAGTTTTGGATGACAATCTGAATATTCTCCCAGGGGATTAAACAACAACTACTAACGAGGAAAGCTACACTTCTCTTAAATCAGAAACTAACTGCCACTGTAATGTACAGGTAGATGGGAGTGGGAGATTATTTCGTGTACCATTTTGAATATAAATAAATGATTTCCCCCATGACGCGAGGAGTGCTCCGAAAGTTGCTCCAAAATAATACAGGATCAAAAGTTTTATTACCAACTATCAGAAATTAAATCAAACCGAGCCACATTTTAGCGAGCCTCATGAGGGTATGTATATGCTGTATGTATGCTCGTGCTTGTGCTTGATGGTTATAATAATTAACTGATGACAGACGTGGGTTGTGGGGACTGTCTCTTTGGGCCGTTATAAAAAGTGTGACTGACGACTCCTTTTGCATGTCAAAAGGGGGTTCCGTTTGTTGGTGGTGCGTAATGCTATATTATTACGGACCAGCTATAGCGAAGGGACGGAACTCCATTACCGAAATTGGGGGTTGCTATATCCTCAGTTTATTCCACCAAATAACTTGCGCTTAATCCTTTTGGACCTACAATGTAACACAAGTCATTTTAACTACCCAACACATAATCTAATAGGTGTACACATGGTCAACGAATCAGTCTAAAAAAACACGCACTGGTTGGTTCATTTTCGTGTGGATGTTAATGGGGGTTGGTTTCTCACAAATTCCACAAGTTTTCTATAGCTGCGCATCGAAATCCTAAATCTTGAACTATATCAATTGAACTTTAGAAACGGCTAGTTAAGAACGGAAGTGATCGTCGATCAACTCAACCTGATTATCTAGGGAAGACTATGCGATCTTTTGTACGTAATTGTCAAAAATTGACAGAAATGAAACAAGCAGACAAAAGTGGGGTAAAAAGCACTCCGCATCTCCATCACAACCACAGAACACTGTACCATTGGAGTCATGCATCGTAAATGGAGGAAAGATTCCAACTAGTTATGCCGACGAGGTGGAGCCTGCTTTGACACTCACCCGTTTTGCAAGAACGACACCTACGTGCCCTATAACATCTTCGCAAACATCGCGGAGCTAAAAAGCTTTTCCGATTTTAGATATGGCTTTATTGCAAGCCGGGAAGTAACTCGATGGGTGTTGGTTTGATCCTTAATTTTTCTAGTCTCAGATTATGCAGGTAATTCACAATCGACCCGATTTAGGTCTCCAAATGGGGGTCATGAGTTCTCTTCCACCACACACCCCTTAAAAGCTAACCTAACCTAACGATGCAATTGACTGAGATTGGATTTATATAAACGAGAAGAACGGTCGGCGCTGGGGCTTAGTGTGTTGGACTACTAAGCGAGGGGCCCCAGGTTCGAATCCCGCAAAAACCCAAATTCCAACTTAGGGTTTTTTTTCCACACTCTTTCGCGAACGTCTGACAAACACCCGAGAGTGTAACTGTCTTGAAAGAGATTCTCAATTAGCCGTTTGGAATCGGCATGAAATTGTAGATCCCTTCCATTCGTTCCAAAAATTTAAAACTCACGAAAACCGAATGGTTGTGAGAAGCTAGGCCTAGGGTCCCTCCGGACCTGTTGCCCCAACTATTTTTTTTTTTCTTAACGAGAAGAAAGACCTATTG
Organism: Cheilosia urbana; assembly: GCA_946477585.1. Classification (NCBI taxonomy): domain Eukaryota; kingdom Metazoa; phylum Arthropoda; class Insecta; order Diptera; family Syrphidae; genus Cheilosia; species Cheilosia urbana. The sequence goes on along the minus strand of OX297855.1, from coordinate 17,199,944 downwards.
TGGCAACTTCATGGAAAATATTTCAGTTAAGTTGAGCTGAAGGACACAAGTCTTTTGTTTTTTTTTTTTTGTATATAAAAGGTTTTTAACCCTGGAACGAAAATGTTACTGACTATCCCTAATAAGTTAATCATTCGGTGATTCGACGAACAATACCTACTGAAATATATATTTTTTAAAGCTTGTTCTGATGCATATCGTTCTACTTTTTTTTTCAAACATTAGCAAGGTGTTACCAAATGAAAAACGCGATTTTTAATAAATGAATACTTCAGTTTTTATTATTAAACAGTCTTTAAGTAAGCACAACATACGTTGTATCTTATCCAGAAAGGGGTGAGTGGCAATTAGACAAGGTCACCAAACACTGTGAAATAGCAATTTACACAGACGGCTCGAAAGCAGGGGAAGGCACTGGTTCTGGCATCTATTCTGTAGACCCACAACTAAAAGTGTCTATACGACTACCGGATACTAGCAGTGTCTTTCAATCAGAAGTTTTAGCCGTTCTGAAGGCGGAAGAGCTTTTGCAGATGAGATCTATATCTGGAAGGGATATTGCCATCTACATCGATAGCCAGGCTGCACTCAAGGCACTGGAATCCCCCAACATCAACTCCGAAATAGTCAGGCATTATGCAGGTAAGACTGTGTTGGGTGCCAGGACATTGCGGTATAGCAGGAAATGAGGAAGCTGACGGGCTTGCGAGAAAAGGAGAGGAACTAGGTACAGAAGAGGAAGCATGGCCCAAACCACCTCTAGGTATACTAAAAATTAAATCAAAAACCAAACCGAAATGAAGGCTGATCTAAGGTGGTCAAACATCACATAAGGTGTCCAAGGCTCTTTGGCCACAACTCAACATCAAAATATTTAGAGAAATTCTAAAATTAGGTAGGGAACAACTCAGAATATTGGTTGGAATCCTGTCAGGGCACTGTCTTCTAAGAAAACATGCAAAAAGACTTAGACTGACAGACACGGACACTTGTAGATTCTGCGGCGACCTGCAAGCCGATGAAGAAATTACACATATATGCGAAGCAATATCTCGCAACCGAAGGAAGTTTTTGGGTAGGTACTTTTTCCAACAACTGGAGGAGATAGACCACACACAAATTTAAAAGGGCTACTCAATTTCTGTAAGGAGATTAATTGTTTTTCAAGGGAAAATGTTTAGTTGCTTAGGTTGCACTGTTGCTTACTGCAATTGGTTCCCCAGGGATCGCCATGGGCCCTTATGGTGCCTAGTGCCGTATGAGATCTTACTATCTCATACCCATTTTTTACTTAACCTAACCTAAGCACAACATATTTAAGTCTAAAAAAAAGTTTCTTCTTTTGTATTATTAAATTAAGATTAGTTTATGATAAAGAAAAAATTTTAAAAACTGAAACTTGTCCCAAGTTTATACGAGGAAAATAGATCTGCAGTATGAATGACGGAGATTTATCAAATTGCTACCTTGAACTGATTATAATTCGTAACTTATCTGTTAAAGTGCATCTGCAGGAAATATTAAAAGAGGCAAAAATGTAACTTAACTAAAAAAGGATACTCTTCAAGAAAATATAAGTAATGTGGTATTTCCAACACTATAGGCTTAAGTTTTGTCACTTCCGAACAACTGCCTTGCTTATATCATCGCCAAGAGCCACACTCGTTTCAAGCTGCAGTCTTTCTCCGAGGTTTCTTCTACTGAAAAAGCCAAACAGCCCTATTCTTATGGAGGAAAAAAAGTAGAGATAATTTCAAAGTCCGTCAAAGCCTAAGGTATTCATATCGCTTTTTGAAATAGGTACATAAAATATCTAGGTATAATTTTCATCAGAAATCAAACGAAGAATCACACTTGCCAACCGCTGTTTCTTTGGCCTAAGACGGCAACTGATAAGTAAGGCCTTGTCGAGAAATACTAAGGAAACTCTGTATAAGACCCTCATCATCCCAGTCCTGCTTTATGGTGCAGAAGCATGGGCGCTATCAAAGGCGGATGAAGATCTCCTTGGTCGTTTCGAACGCCAAAATCTTCGAGTGATTTTTGGTCCCGTTTGCGTTGACGGGCTTTGGAGGAGAAGATTTAACAGCGAACTCTACGAGCTGTACAGCGACATCGACCTAGTCAGAAAAGTACGCATCAGTCGTCTAAGATGGCAGGGACATGTAGAGCGAATGGACACCAATGCTCCGGCCCGAAGAGTCTTCGATTCTAACCCGGAGGGACAACGCAGTAGAGGAAGACCTCGCCTTAGGTGGCGCGCGCAAGTGGAAGGGGACCTCAACCAACTTGGAGTGCGCAACTGGAGGCAGTTAGCCAAAGATCGCGCTAACTGGAGAGGCGTATTGGTTGAGGCCAAGGTCCACCCCGGACTGTAGCGCCACCTTAGTAAGTAATTTTCAAGGCACGAGAGGAGTAAACAGAATCGACCAATTGAACTTATTGAACAATCTTTGGACCTATTGCTAGATGAACTTAAAATAGTCAATAGCCAAAAAAAGATTCAACAGCAAGTTGCGACGATTTACACGTAAAATAAGAAAACTTTACTTCTCTTTTCTGAAAAAATATTATTTTCGAGAAGCCTCTTTATTGTTCAAATCCAAAATTACAACTGAACTTAAATCTAACATTTTCTCTTACATATGATGCTTACATAACATTCTACCGATAATGTTGGGCTCTGCGAAATAACGCCCTAAAATAAAAATGAGATATGTAAGTCCCCAAAACTAATTTTTATTATTAATTGTTACCTTTCCGACATAGAATGCGTATGGGCAGGGTTGCCATAATTTTGTTCGCTTTAAGTGCCCAAACCTTTATAAAATGTAGCCCCATAATGGTTCCTCAGAAAGAAGCCCAAAAATCGTTGAACATTTTGATATTTTTCAAACTTATTCTCATCGCGGTTTTTTTTTTACCCGACTGTACACAGAGAGGGTTATGTGTGTCGCGCGTATCCTATGTACGTTCCTACGTGACGCCCTGTAGCCCAAATAGCTTGACCGATTTTGAAGAGTGAGGAGTCTTTAAATTGGTATTCTTTCCCGGAGTGTCATAAACTAAACAAATAAATATTAAAATATAAATTAAAAAAAAAAAGGGTCACAAATGTCAGCGAGATTTCTTTTACAGTCAGTCGGGTTTTTTTTTTTTTTTAATTAATTGCTATTATTTAGTTCTACGCCTTGGATTTTATTGGACTTTTTTTCTGCTATTAGCTTTTGTGGCTTGTGTCAAACCAAAAGGCCTGCAGAATGAATTGGTGTACGTGTACGCGCAACTTGAACGACTGTTCGATGTCACTTGACTGCAAGAGTGCTGCCAAGTTTTAAAAGTGCGGGTTTGTTCGAAAATATTTCTTTTTTTAGTTTTGTAAAATAATAAAACAAACAAAATTAACATACAATTTGTAAAACGATATGTAGCCCAAAATTGTGTTGGGCGCTCATGGAAGAAATTTATATCGTCTTTTAAGTAAAAAGATAGCCCAAAATACGACAAAGCGCCCAATCTGGCAACCGTGCGTATGGGGGGCCATGCTGTCTCCCTGAAACCTCCCTGCTTGGGCTTATCTACTGTTACATTACGGGGTGGTGCTAGGGTTGCCAGATTAAAAAATGCGAAAAGGGGGACGTCGTGAGTTTTCTAGGGGGGACAAGTGTTCAAAAAAGGGGGACAAACATTCCTTTTTTATTTTTGAACACCAGAGTCAAAAAAAAATGTGAAATAAAAATAAGTTTCATTAGGGTACAAAACAAAAATGTGCACGAGAACAACTTTAGCACGTGCACTGAAATGTAATTCGTGAGTGGTGGCATTCATCTTTGAAAGTTTTCTTGCACTTCAAATGGATGTGTTCACAGAGAATCTTGTTAAAAATATAAAAAGAAAGTATTTTCAAAGTTTGAATTGAATGTGTTCTTTTATTGAATTTTGACTTAATAAGGGGGACAGTGGTTTGTACAAGGGGGACAAACAGCATTTTTGTATTAAAAAAGGGGACTGTCCCCCCTAAAGGGGGACGTCTGGCATCCCTAGGTGGTGCGAGGTTGAGTATATACAAAGTTCCTTCAATCTAAATTAGTTTATCCAATATCAACAATATTAAATTAAAATCTCATAAAAAAACAGTTTTCGTTTTTTTTTTTTAATTTCAGCATGAAGTAACACCCCAAATTTGGGGCCTTATTTTTTTTTTTTTCTCCCCGACTAAATGCCTGACATCGATGATCCATCTCATACAATTTTCTTATATTTGTGCTGGGCGAATCATGCCATGATATTTCATTTCGTATCGCAGCAGCAAGAAAGGTTGTAGGTGTAAAAAATGACATTTCCGACGAAAAGCAACAAAAAATCAACCATATGTCAAATTCATGTCAGACATCTATCTCAAGATAATAATCGCAAAGAGCTATCGCAGGCATCCAATCATGCGATGAAATAGAGTGACTCCACAGGAGATAATTTCTCTCATAATGCTTATCATGAGAGGAAATATCATAAGAGTCGGGCGTCGGGGTGTTATTTCATATTTGAAATTGGGGCCTTATTTCATTGGGGCCTTATTTCCTGCAGCCATCCGCTTGTTGCTCGTGGACTGTAGCGGTATTGGGTGGCAGACGTTGTGATGACGGAGCGTGAATTAAAACACTTGTTTCTTACTTTTAAAATTAAACAATATTTATTTGGAACTATGTCCTTTATTATTGAAATACTTTTTACTAATTCTAAAAGGAGCTTAAGGCTACTATGTAGTTACAATAAGACTGTTGATAAATTCATCATACAGTCGTATTTATATACTTTTCTTATCTATCTACAAGGAGACCCAAGCGTACAATCGTCTTGCTTGATAATGAAGAAGAGATAATATTCCAACATTGTATACAAACGATATTATCTCTTTTACATATGTTATCATTGTAGCGTTGTGTGCAAGACTGTACTAGAGACTAAAGATATCATTGAATACAAATAATGTTATCTTTTTTCTCAATATGTTTTGCTATGGATACTTAACTCCCCCCCTTGTTAAACGAAATCGTCCCGATTTTTCGACGCTATTTTTAACATTTCTCTTTCATAAGTTTTGTTATATGCGTCAATCTTTTTTTGTTTTTGACGATCTGTTATACATTGTATAGTTTTTATCATTACGTACGTAAATGCTAGAATAACAATCAGTGTTACAATTGTGTATATAGTTGATAATATCGGTTTTTCTTCAAAAGGAATAATTAGTTTTTTTAAAGTATCTATGTTATCGAATTTGTACATTGTATCTTCTTTAATTATTTGGTCGATGTAAGACTCTGAATTATGATTTCTTAATATAACTTCTTTAATTTGCTTATGCATGTTTTTGTATATTTTATCGTCTAGATTTATAGTATTTTCATAAGTAACTAAGTTTATACCATTAATTGTTTGATTATTTAACTTATGCTTACCGCTTAATAACATAACACCGGATTCAATTTCTAAGTCGTAATCGTATTCTTGTTTAATGTTGCATTTTGAAGTTATATTCTTTAAAAGTGGAATAAGACAATTTTCTTCTTCAAAGTTAATTTCACAAATGTTTTTACTTAGATGATTTTGACAATTTCTTGTTCTTAAATAAGTTTGGTTACATAAGGCAATTGTTTTATCTGTAATGATTTTTCCATGTTTTGAATTTAAAGGTGTTACTTTATACAATTTACATGATTTAATTAGAACTGGATATTTATATATTGTGATGAAGAATTCATCAGTTCTAGCTAATAATATTTTAGAGTACTCAAGTATATTTATTATGGGTACTTGAATTATTTCATGTTGAATAATATTTTTAATGTCATCTAAGTCTAGGCTTTCTGATAAATATTCATTATTTTTTGCTGCATTAATAGTTCTGGTCAATAATAATAATTGTTCGTACACTTGTTCTATTACTAAATGTTCTTTAAGGCTCTGACCTTCGAATTGTTGCAAAATTTGTTCAAATCTAGAATTTATAGTTTTTTGTTTATTATTGTTTTCTATGAGATTATTTATACTCGTTTCTATGTTAACTAAGTCATAATGGTCAGGATTACCAAACACATATTTGAAAGCTGTTCCTAAAAAGTTAATTGATCTAGTATGCCTAGTATGTTCTTGTAATTGGTCTGCTAAATTCTTAATTTTACTTAACCAAATTTTTTCTTCTTGTGTAGGTTGATATTTACTAGTTACGATATTTACGTAAGGTTGAAATATCGAAGTCAGGTTGGTGGCATGTAACAAATAAGTTTGTTCTTTGAATAAATACACGTCATCTGTTTGCGTAAGTATAAACTTCTTGTTTAGTAACTCAGTTATTTGAACGTTTCCTTGCCCTTCTTGACTCTGTACAATTCCTAGTAATGTTAGGAATATTAATATTTTCGTCATCTGAAAAATGATAATTCTTTATGTTATCCTTGTGAATTTTTATTCCTTCTTTAGAGATTACAGTGTCTCCTTTATCTTCTTCTACTATTCTTGTTATGTATCTGGCGTTAGATTTCTTTCTAAGACCTGTGATTCTTACCATTATCTTATCTCCTTTTTTATACTCTCTGTGTCGAGTTCCTTTATTTAGACGTTCGATCACTTTTTTGGATGCTGAGTTTAGTTTATTTATTATAATTTCACTATTGCTATATTTATTTTGATTAAAGAAAATGTCTCTAGGTTTCAAACCGGTAACTGAGTGTATAGAATTATTTAATTCACGCACTGTTCTAAATATTTCTTCGATAAGTCTTGTTTTATTCTGAATTGTGAATATTCTAGACAGTTCAGTTATTGTACCGTTTACACGTTCTACCTGACCGTTCGCTGTCGATCTGTATACTGGAGTTTCTACTTTAGTTATGTTGTATTTCAAACACATTTGGTTCACCATTTCTGTTTTGAATCCCTTCTCGTTATCTGTCATGAGTCGTTCACATTTTGGGAAATAATTAGATAAGACCTCTTCCATAACGTCGTACAGTCTGTTTCGAGTTTCGATTTCCCGAAGGATTGTATATTTAGAATACTTATCTACTGTTACAAGGAAAGTATACTTGTCGTTGAAGTATATGTCCATATGAATGTGTGTTCTAGATCATTTATTGTAGCTGAATATAATGATCCTCTTGTAAAGTTGTCACTCATACCATCAATGAATATACGAACTGCGTCGTCGTTAGCATTTTTAATTAGTCTGTCGATTATATTCGGCGGATCACCTGACATAGTGATTTTTGATATTATTAAATTGAGATTTTTATTTATCTCGTCGTGGTATTCAGACAGTGTGCTTCTTTTTTGCGTGATGGCTTTCATCATGTCTTGTAGCACGTATAGAGGTTCTTGATTAGAGTACGTATAATCTAATCTGTTACGTATCGCCTCAAAATTAAAAATTGTGTTATAATTAGTTAACACATTCGCGGCTGCACCCTGTATTTTACTTTTCACTATAGTCAATGCTGCTGCGTACTTACTGTGTGTTTTGAAGTTTTTAATGCTGTCCATTAATCTGGATGCTTCTTCGCGCCACGACCGATAATTTGATTGATCGCCGTTGAAAATAGGTAGGCTTTTAAATGCGTCTAACTGTATTTCACTACCATCTGTATATGTGGTTCTTATTTCCTCTAGCACAGGTATGTTTGGTACTATGCCTAATCCAGATTTTACTTCATTTAGTTTTGTTTCTAAATTAGTGTTTATTTGATTTTGGTTAGTTATTATTGCTGCTAACCTTGCATTCTCTGTGCGTGTGTGCTCTAGGGTTTGTGTTACTGTGTTGCTCCTGGTTTCTAAAGCTTCTAATCTTGCCATTAATACTGCGAGTTGTTCCATTTTGAACTCGTGTCTGTTGTCGTCGAATTTGTGTGTTTTTTTTCTCCACATATACACTTTCACTGAATTGCTTTGCTGCTTCGTACGAAGAAGCTATATTTGTACCTGCTATGCTAGGTAATTCTTGTAACCGGTAACGCGAGTGTTCTGTTTATACTAGATTTCACTACTTGTTCCCGAGGTCCGCTCGATTGAAGTTAAAAAGTATATTTAACCTCCTGGCAGGATCGCCAATTAAAACACTTGTTTCTTACTTTTAAAATTAAACAATATTTATTTGGAACTATGTCCTTTATTATTGAAATACTTTTTACTAATTCTAAAAGGAGCTTAAGGCTACTATGTAGTTACAATAAGACTGTTGATAAATTCATCATACAGTCGTATTTATATACTTTTCTTATCTATCTACAAGGAGACCCAAGCGTACAATCGTCTTGCTTGATAATGAAGAAGAGATAATATTCCAACATTGTATACAAACGATATTATCTCTTTTACATATGTTATCATTGTAGCGTTGTGTGCAAGACTGTACTAGAGACTAAAGATATCATTGAATACAAATAATGTTATCTTTTTTCTCAATATGTTTTGCTATGGATACTTAACTCGTGCATGACTTCTACTGCATATCTGCCGGTGTAGGGTGTCCGGTGAGAACGATAACCATCGGACCATCGCATCGGAATGTGTTTTAAATAATATGTTTGTCGTTAACTTGTACAAATGGAAACTTATGGAAACAGCCCTTAATAGGCTCAGAATATGGGCCGAAGGCTGTGGACTAAGAGTCAACCCGGAGAAAACAGAACTAGGGCTATTTAGTACAAAATACAAGGTACAACCCTTCAAGCTGCCCAGGCTTGCTGGAGTGGAACTTGCTCTTTCGGAAAGCGCAAAATATCTTGGTACGGTATTAGATAGGAAACTAAATTGGAAACTTAACGTCCAGGAAAGAGTCCGCAAAGGTTCACAATGCTCTCTTCATTTGTAAGAGGACAGCAGGTAAGAAATGGGGCATGAGGCCTTCAATGTTGCGTTGGCTATACATAATGGTAGTAAGGCCCATAATTACATATGGGGCTCTTGTCTGGTGGAAAGCCGCGAACAAGAAGTATGTACGGGATATGTTGACCAGGCTACAAAGAACAGCCTGTATTGCGGTTACGGGTGCTTTACGTACCACACCAACGGCTGCACTGGAAGCGTTTATACATCTTTTACCACTGGATTTACAATTACAATCAATAGCAGGTAATAGTGCGCTACGGCTCACTAATGCAGTGCTTTTTTAAAACAGTAGGATAGGACACAGTACTATTTTAAAGGAAGCATTCTCCGAAATCCCGGGAAAAGCTGATGAAAGTCTTGGTACACTTGATTTTGACACACCGTTCGATGTGTCGTACCCTGACCGACAGGAGTGGCATAGGAACTTAGTTTCAGTGAGGGTACAGGGTCAGGTATATACTCCAACGAGTTGGACCTACATATGGCCCTGAGACTTCCCGACACATGCAGTGTGAGATTCTGGCCGTACACAAAGCTGCGGAGGTACTTGAGATGAGATCGATATCCAATAAGAATATCGCCATCTACATTGATAGTCAGGCTGCGCTTAAAGCGCTAGAGTCACATTCCACTAAATCTGAACTAGTCGAGAATTGCCGCACAATGCTTAAGGCATTATTATGTCCGTGTCAGATTATGCCGGGTACCTGGGCATTTTTATATTGAGGGCAACGAAAGGGCCGACGTTTTGTAAAGGCTAAGGAAGGAGCTGAACTCCCAGTAAATACAATGATTGAGGGCATTAGACCACCTATGGCCGTTGCTAGAAGGGTTATCTTTGAGAAAACCACAAATAAAGCAGCCATAAGATGGTCACAACTAGAGGGGCACAGGTTCTCAAAGGCACTGTGGCCCGCTTTAAATCGGAAGAAATCCGAAGAATCAATCCTAGTAGAACAAAGTTAAGATTAACGGTAGGAATACTCTCTGGACACTGCCTTCACTGCATGCCATGAGACTAGGCTTAGCTAATACGGATAAATGTAGGAACTGTGAGGACCTACAAGCTACGGAAGTAATCTCCCACCTTCTATGCGAGTGTCAAGCAATTGTTCGGAGTAGCACCTAGGCCAGGTTCTTCTTTAATAACTTAGAGGAGTTTGGTTCCTCAAATAATATTGGGACCATAACCAAATTCTATAGGGAAATTGATTGCTTGGGCGATTTGGTTTATGGTTCCCTGGGGATGACGATGTGCCCGCTTTGGTGCCTGGTCTTTTGTGACGATCTCACAACCCCACCTAACCTAACCTAACCTAAATCTACCATTATGTCCAGGTAGATAATGTATTACAAAAAAAAAAAAAAAACCTATAAAGACCGAGCTCGAGGCACTCCCCCCATTCGCAAAATACTAATCCAATCAGTTAAATAGTTTGTTTCTGTTTGGATAGCGCGTGTGTACATATGTCTAACGCTCCAACATGCATATCAAACGAATAATCAGTTGAGAATTCCCAACCCAAACAGTTCTATATATACAACTAGATGCTTGGCCCACGCATTGTGGATTGTGGTACCTCCGGGCCACATTACTAATTCGAAACCCATTAAGCGTCGTCTCCTAATAAATAGTATTCCACACTCCGCTTTCAATAAATACCCCTATGCACATTATAATTATCCCCGTTGGCGCAACAAATCAAAAAGTATCTCAAACTCGCCCCTGACCTGGGTTAGGAAATGCTATGTATATATACGAATAATGGAGCCTGGCATTGCGCCCCCTACACACAAATAAGGGTGTGTAATTAAATTTCTTAATCATTCCGCTCCGACAACAAACGGACGAAATTCGTATCGAATATGGTTACCTCCATCATATCTCCATGCTAAAGGCCAAAAAGCAAGCACCGTTCCGTAGTCAGTGCCGCTGAAAATATAGTCATTAGTTGCGATTCCATGGGATTGGCGTTGTTTGGCTTTTGTTTTAATTTAGCCTACCGCGACCGCCCTCTCAATGGGAATACTCGTATTCATACGGTTTGGTTCGACGCTATGTTGGTATGTGTGCTTCAGTCGTCACATCACTCACAGCATGAGGTGCCTTACGTGCGCAACTAGGACTAACCGAAAACGCTGTTCCTTCGCTAATTCAACGAACAAAATTCAGTGAACCTACTAACGCGTTCCATATGAAGTATTTGACAGACTATTTGACTGATTTGTATGGGTTTCGGTTTGGAAGGAGTTTGACTACAACACAAAATAACTCAATCCATTTGCACAGTGAAATTAATTAGGTAACATTAATAATATATCGAAATGGAAAATATTTGACTTGTGCTTCTGAAATAATTGATGCCAAGATAAGCACAACTTAACTTGAAATAATTGTATTTCCATCCTTAGGCTGTCGCCGTAGATATTTGGGTATTCCTGTTTTGATTATGCATCAGGTGTCCTTATATGCGAGATAAATAACATTCGATTAAAGGATTGCCAATCATAAGCTGCGACCAAAAACCCTAAAGATATATTATATGGACTTTCCTGGAAATCTTCTGTTTTGACTGACTCGTGTTACATAATGTAATTCCACAGAATCCTTTTGGGGCTTGTTTTTAGAATGTCACTATTTCCAATTTGGTGTACTTGTGTGCCTTGGGTGTGGATATAGAGGGGACCTTGGATTTTCCATCACCATCTTACCATCCTACCTCTAATGATTTCCTGTAATGTATACCAGCATCAAAAGCCTTTGCCAAAATGTTTGACTTTGTAATTACAATTTGGGGAGTGCTATTTGAACTTCCTGGTTTTACTGCTACACAAAAGTCGCAAAATATTTATTTTATTTTTGCCTACACAATAGGCTAATGGCTAACGCGTTGTAAAAGGTGGTTGCTCTCAAGTGAATTCCTCAGATTAAAATAGATAAATTGTTGGCGCAACAGGTCCGGAGGGACCCAAGCCTAGCTTCACAAGCATACGTTTTGTGTGAGTTTTTCAAGTTTGAAACGAATGGAAGGGATCTACAATTTTATGCCGACTCCTAACGGCTAATTGAGAAGCTTTTCAAGACAGTCGTACACTCTCGGATGTCTGTCAGACGATCGCGAGAGGTGGCGCAGTGAAAAAAAAAACCTAAGTTGGAAATTGGGTTTTCGCGGGATTCGAACCTCGACCCCTAACGTAGTAGTCCAACACACCAACTACCAAGCCACTGCGCCTACTGATTTCCTCAGATTAGTTCTGGATTATTTCGGGCACGGCAGAAATGGTGACTTTTGAAATGAACTGAAATGATTCCAGGTAACTTTTAAGTCGGGGTCTAATATTACCATCGGAAGAACGGTGCTAGTTGAAAAAAAAACCCTTTTTCTTTTGAACAAAGACTGATGCATATCAATACAGCTAAAACATTATTTAAAAAATAGAATTCTTCAAAAAATTCAGATGTTGCTGGTTATTTTAAAATATTGAACTAAATATTGTTCTTCTTTGTTGGGAAATATCTACCTAGTTTTTGAATAGCCAACTTTTTCCAAACTTGATTCACTTCATTCACTAATAGGATTGCCTTCCTTTTTCTTTCGGAGTTTTATTTGTATACACATTTTCAGGGTTTTGTACGGGTTTCCCCTTAATCCCGAAAAAAATATTGAGTCAAACTTAAACCCCGCCCGAACATCTGGCAAATGCCAATAATTTTTCAGGAGTAAAAACAAAATAACTAACAATAAAAGGCATAGACAAGTATCTAGTACTATACCTACAGATACACTACATTCCGAAAATCTGCCCCATACGCTCAAAAACAAACGGAATGAGGAAAATAAGAGAAAAAAAGTTATTTAGGGGAAGGTATTGTACATGATGTACCTTGATCGGATTTCAGTTTTATTGCCAATATTTTATGTGTCGTTTTTTTATTACCTGTAATATATGACAAAACTTCTAAAAGGACACTGCTTACCATTCCTCCGAAAACTTAACTTTTATATGCTAACCAGCGTTGCCACTTGTACTACATATGTAGTACTGTGCTAGATATTTCCTGGATTTTTTAACGCCGTACTATATAACGGGTGATTTTTTAAGAGGCTTAGAACTTTTTTTTTAAAAAAAACACAAAAAATTCGAAAAAATGAATGAAATATTTATTTGAATCGATAGTTTGAACCTTGCAATTTAATGTTTAAAGATAATTTCATGCAAATGTTGACCGCGGCTGCGTCTCAGGTAGTCCATCCGCTGAGTCCAATTTTGGCATACTCTTTCACACATATCGGCCGGTATCTCACGAATGAATGCATGGATGTTGGCTTCCAGTGCGTCAATCGAAGCGGGCTTGTCCCTATATACATTAGTCTTGACATACCCCCACAAAAAATAATCTAATGGTGTCAAATCGCACGATCTAGGCGGCCAATTGACCGGCCCGAAACGTGAAATTAACTGTTCACCAAACTCGCCTCGCAATTGCGCCATTGTTTCGCGTGCTGTGTGGCATGTGGCACCGTCTTGTTGAAACCACATATCATGCAAGTCAAGAACTTCCATTTCGGGCAAAAAAAAGTTTGTTATCATCGCTCGGTAGCGTTCACCATTGACAGTAACGCTGCGATTCGCATCATCTTTGAAGAAATATGGCCCAATAATGCCGCCGGCCCATAAACCGCACCAAACAGTGGCTTTTTCGGGATGCATTGGTAGCTGTTGCAATGCTTCTGGCTGATCTTCACTCCAAATGCGGCAATTTTGCTTATTTACGTACCCATTCAACCAAAAATGAGCCTCATCGATGAACACAATTTTTCGATAAAAAAGCGGATCCTCGGCCAGCTTTCCAAGAGCCCATTCACCAAAAATTCGGCGTTGTGGTAGGTCGGCTGGCTTTAGTTCTTGCACAAGCTGTATCTTAAAAGGCTTTACGCACAAATCCTTCCGCAAAATTTTCCACGTAGTGCTGTAACAAAGGCCTAACTGCTGGGAACGGCGCCGAATCGACATTTCGTGGTCTTCTGTCACACTAGCTGATACGGCCGCAATATTTTCTTCACTACGCATAGTACGTAAACGTGTTGGTGGTTTAATGTCCAACAAAGTAAATTTGGTGCGAAATTTGGTCACAATCTTCCGAATAGACTGCTCAGAAGGTCGAGAATGCCGATCATAAAATGGAAGCAGCGCGCGATGAACATTTCGAACCGAGCACGAATTTTGATAGTAAAATTCAATAATCTGCAAGCGTTGTTCATTTGTAAGACGATCCATGGTTAAATTGCAAACCAAACTGAAGCTGTTTGACAGTGACACAAGGTACTAAACACACGTCAGCTGTCAAAACCAGTGTTGCCAAAACCAAACCAGCTAAAAAATCACCCGTTACTACATCGTCACCCAAAAGTACTACATTTCTTAAGAGGCAACCATTTTAAATTTATATAATGACTTTTCCCTGTAAGAAAGCAAATTTGGAAATTTTAAATGAGCAGTGCCGCTTTTTGATTGGGGATTTCGATCTTATTTTGAAATGTGGACCTTAGAATAGCGACATTGTTGCAATATGGGTGGAATTTAACAAACAAAAAAATAGTTTAGGAAACTTAATATTTGAAAAACTATATAAAAAAAATATTACATTATGTATAACTATTTAATTTCAATAGAAAAAAAAATAAGTACTACATTTTGTTTGAAAATGCTACTTTTTTTTTCTCTAATGTACTACATTTGCTTAAGATTTAAGTGGCAACCCTGATGCTAACCTCAAACGCTCGAAGGTACAACACGTGATTTTACCTTGGTCCACAGAGTACCTATTGTTCCTTGGACCGAAAACATTATTAAAACTTTTCCTATAATTTAAAGGTGTGCAATGTATATTTCAATTTCTTTCAATAAAAGTAAGAATGGTACCATTATCTTAAAGTTTTTGTGCTTGATTACATTTTTTAATTCATATAAAAGTTTCAACTTTTAAATATAAAAAACCCCTTGATATAAAAAACACTTAACAAAGGACCTTAATTCTGTTTATTATTTTATTTCGTGGCATATTTCCCTGAAACGTAGAAGAGAAATTTTGTTGAAAAAAAAAATCGAGTAACGTGATAGGTTATCATAGGTCCACGGTACACTAACTAACGATTTCCAATCAAAACCTGACTGTAATCAATTGGATTATTTAAAAGAAAGTAATAATAAAAACTGTTAAAAGGGTGCCCACTTATTTGTACAATTTATTTAAATTTAAATTAAATTAAATGTAAAATAAAATAAATTGTGCAAAGAAAAACGGATAAATTTAACTTTTCCTAAAATTTATTACAAATAAATCTACATGCGTTTCACAAAACTGCTACGGTAGACTTACAAGTACCGATGAATGATACCGACTATTGCAATCTTATAGAAGAGATTTCAAATATTTTCACGCTTAGTCTACCCCAGTGCTGTCGAAATGGGTACTATAGTATGATTTGGATACTCTCGCAGGGCTTTGGATACTGGGATACCCAACACTCTGAAATGATACCTTTGCGTTTACAATCTTTAATTTTTTTTTTTTTTGTAAAAAATGCAATTTCATCACATCCCTATTTAACGACGAAACTGCACATCTCTAGGTCTGTCAAATATTTTCATTTTGTAATTATCTATTTTCATTGAAGATTCGAGAGAATTGCACCCGAAATTCGTTGAAACACTTTTATTTATAGGATTTGGTTTTTTGTTGCTAATTTTTTATTGTTTTTCATAAATAAATATGAATGTTTTAATAGGCCAAATCAATTTATTTCAATCGAGATTTTTCAAGCGTTTTTTGGTGAGTTCATGGCAATTATTGATGTGTAAACATCTAAGCGCGCGTTATTGGAATCTGGTGGAGTAATTCCACAGATTTAACTTGCGGGGACGGAAATGCGTCACTCTGTTTATCATTGCATACATTTTTTGGAATCTGGTGGAGTAATTCCACACATTTAACTTGCGGGGACAGGGAATACGTCACTGTGTTTTATCATTGCATACATTTTATCATTGCATACGTTTTTATCATTGCATACATTTATGAGCCGTGGCATATTAATTTCAGCTTTTGTTGATGTGAAATAAAATTTCTCCATTCCGTCCTTGCACCGTACTCAGAGGAAATTTCAAGAATTCTGCAGGGAGATTATCATCTTTTACCAATGATCATAAGCGGAGACTTCAATATCAACTTTGCAACTCCGGAAGCTCAACCATTTATTGATTTTATGCAAGATAAATTTAATCTTCAAATGAACTCCAACCGGAAAATTTCAACAACACGATATGGAACAACCATCGATGCTGTCTTCCAGCGTAATCTAGATAGATTACATTCTCGAATGTACATATCTTACTTCAGCTACCACAATCCGATTGTAACTATTCTACCGAAACTAGCACAGAACGAATAAATTATTGTTATTTCATAATATATCAAGAATACGGTTATTACAATTCCCTCTTTTCTCAATGGCGTGTATCAAGCCACACACATACCGCACTCACGGTGTTTACACATACACATATTTCGGGACTGTTGGATATAGTCGCACCAATTTTTTTTATATACATAGGTATCATACTTTTAGTTGGTTTAAAACTTAGTTCCATGCTCAAATAGAAGTCGGTGCAAAGACAAAAACTTCGAAAGTCCTTATGGCATGGATAGGCAAGGCTTTAGTTGCAGCTGGTCTGTCGAAGTAGGCGCAACCCACTTCACGTTTGTAGACCGTCACAGAAACACCATCACCCAAGCCTCGATTAGCTTTCAGCGCAATCCTACAACTCAATTGCATTATTTACTTGCTGTCGAACCCAAGAGACCTAGAAACCTGACGATAGTCTTCTTCACATTTGTATACCCAAGTCATATCCATGAGACACTTTGTTTTAGCTTCCACTATGCACTCACCCGCCCTCTGTTGAATCAAACGTAGGGTTTGCCGTCCATAATAAAAAGCGAAATCCACCCCCACCTGATTTACGATATATGATATCATTTAAATGAGCTTTTGCCAGTCATACCCCTACAAAGTGCATTCCAAATGAAAGCTCAGTTGAATAAATATCCTTTGCCAGAGACTCGAAACGCCCTAATGCAGTTCAGTGTCCCAGTGACCCGATTTTACCAAAAATTCTGCAAACTTCCCTTCATTTTGGGGGCTACCTACCATTGCCGAGTGTATGGTAACAAAAAAAAAGGCCAAACCCCCGTACAGAACAATCATCGTACCATGTGCAGGCACTCCGGTGAATGCCTGTGCACTTATTCACGAAATGGTTAGCAAATCCGGGTTCACAGCTAAAATGTAAATCGGTTCAGTATATTGTTAGCATTTTTATTGTTCTAAAGGAGTATACGACGACGGCCCCGAGGCGCAGCGTTCACCTGCCAGTTTGTATACCAGCTGCTCCTGCTTTATTCCGGGCCATGATATATGCAAATGCAGAGTTGTTCTCGAAGACAAAAGCAATTGAAATCCGAAAGTCCTGCTTGGCTGCTCCCTTTTACCAGTAACTATAGAAAGAGACTTTGCTAGAACTTACTATCCCCTCGCAAGGATATAATATTATGCCTTCGAGTATATTAAATATTTTTCTTCAAGAAGTTGATGTATCCACGGTAAATTGCCAACTGAAGTACAAGTGAATTCATACCCTCGTATCTTATCTAAGGACACAGAATTCGAAGAAAAAGTTTCACTGATGCGAAGGAGTATTTCCTCTGAAATTCGTGTCCCACGAGTATACTCTGCCACCGCCAAACATTCGATGCGGTTCAATGGGGATGAATGATTTGAGAATGATAAGCAGTGGGTACGAGTACACAGGTTATCATCAATTGTTTTTTCGTCGCCGCGCAGCCGGTCTATAGACGTAGGCACAAAGGATGGTGTGTGTCTGTGTATGTAGCTTTTGTTCTTGGTTTGGGTATTACAAATGAAAAGGACTTCTGCTCGAGTGATATTACTTAGAAATCGATGATTGTTAAGTAAGTTTCAACAGTTGCACGTGTTGTATAGACACAAACTTGCTGGATAATTGGATGAAAAAGTCCTTCTTCAAGGAATTGTTATTCACAGGAATGGTATAGGTTAGGTTCTCCTTCTGAGTGAAATAATCTATGGAGCAGCAGGTACTCGTTGTTTGGCCTGTGATTAAATATTTATGGTTAAAGGAGTAGCTCTTCAATTTGGCAATTTCAAGGATATGCTGTAGATGATGTGTGCTACAAATGGGACCGGCGTCCACAGGGTTTTTATAAATGGAAGCCACAAAAGTTTAAAGGGAATATATGTCTCAATTTTTCAGATTTTAAGGCTAGAGATGGTTGTGGTTGTTGTATGGGAGGTACCACGGCCCCATTTTCCAACCCCAACCACATTTCTCCAAGTGCCTTGTTCGGATATTTTACATAAAAGTTCCAAATTTTAGAACTTCATGTCCCATATAAAAAAAAAAGCAAGGCTTGCATTGTTGTTTTGTTTGGAAAGTGCCACGCACCTTTGAAAAATTTCTTTATAATTTAAATTGTAAGTTATTCGACTTTTCGAGGTTTGCGAGCACAAACGTACGTAGGCTAAATTTTTCTATAGGTATAAGAAGATTAAGCGCCATATTTTCAAGTCGAAACTATGAACGTAGGTATTTAACGTATCTTGTATTTTTGTAGTCGAATTGGATTTGTGCCCCAAATCGTCTTACTTTTAAAAACAACCCGGATATCCAGGGTGTTTAAGTTTTGAATATTTGTTATGGAACAACCGCATACAAATTTCAAAAAAACTTTCGGGACAAAAATGGAAGGTAATATACTGCATCCATACCTAGGGTTGCCAGATTTTGCTCGCTGCTCCATGCGATAAATAGCAAAAATATGTAAAAAAAAAAAAACCGGGATTTACGAATTTCTCGGGGACAAAATAAAAAATAATTTTTATTGATTTGAATGACAGCTGTTAATTTGCAAAAATTAAATTCCTGCTGTGTATGCTTGATTGAAAATTTTAACGAGAATTTGCTAAGCCCGTGTGATATCTACTACATTTTTCTCTCCTTTGTCCTCATATTTTTACATTAAATCAGGCTGAAAAGAAAGCTGCGTGTAAAAGTGACTAAAGTGCAATAAATGTAAATTTTCAAACGAATTTATTTTCAAAAAATGTTGCAATGTTCAAAAAAAAAAAAAAAAATCTGCCAGCTGATGTCTACGTTAATAAGGTTTGGGTGTACGCACTCACCACTCACTCCTATCAGGAATTTTCGTTGTAATTTCTCGTACTGTTTAATTTTAAAAATCTGAAAAAAAATATATTGTGTCATTCGGACAATAAAATGAGTTTTACAGTAGTTTTTTTTGTTTGTGAAGTTTAGTCGCAACCCGGGCAAACCAGGGCGTCTGGCAATGCTACCCATAGGTACCCCTATTTATCAACTTCGCTTCGTTGGGCTTGTCCACGTTTCTCAGGGGGCGTCTTAGTCTTATTTGGGATTTTACATTGGCTTATTTAAAAATAAAATAATAAAAACCCGACCTGAACAATTGAGGACCTTACATCAAAAAGGGGGCAAGTCCATATTTTTAGCCTAACGGCTTTTTTCACTGACAAATTGAAATAAAATAAATAACTGCCTCAGTTGCGACCAAAAATAAGGGCGTTATAGCAAAATATGCATCTGCCACTCTAGTGCTTTTGGTGCAAAAATGCGGCAGGTCCGAACCTGTTTCTTTTAGTTCCCACAAGAAGTAAAATTTGGACTTGCCCCCCTTTTGATGCAAGGTCCTCAATTATTAAACACTATGACAAAATATTATGTACGTTAAACAATAAAATGACAAACAAGAAACTTAGATCCTCATATCACAGAAAATTTATTGAATTGACAGCCAACAGATCGATATTGCTGAGTTTTACTACGTCGCTTAGAGGGGTACTTTTGTAAAATCCTAAAAAAATGAACAGGGAAAAGAACGCGGAAAAGAGTCATACATTCTTAAATTCATTTAAATACCTATAATGTGTAGTGTATGTTTATCTCTGCGCAGCGTTTGGAAGATTTCCTCTTCCAAATCTAATCAAGCCTTCAAATTTTTTAGATTGCTTTTTTATAAATAACTGCTTAACAACCCTTTTACTGAAGCTAGGAAAACTGGAACTTTCATCGATATGCGTCGTTGTTTTGAAGTCAACATTCATGTAACGATGATAGTCAGATAAATAAAGTTTCGAATTGTCATGCAAGTGACGAAAGGTTCACTTTTTTTCAAAAATTACTCGTAAAATGTGTTTTTTTAATTTATATTTATTTGTTTAATTTATGACACTCCGGAGAATAACGCCAATTTAATGACACCTCCCTCTTTACAATCGGTTAAGCCTTTTGGGCTACAAGCGTCACGTAGAAACGTACATAGAATACGCGCGAAACACATAACCCTCTCTGTGTTCAGTCGGGTGAAAAGAATTTTAATTTAAACCAGATTTCCTTCGGTTGAGTTCCCGTGTATATTTGTTGGTCATAAACTATACAAATTAACAAAATACAGAGCTCTTGATTTATCTAAACAAAAGAAAAAAAAGTTAAAAATGCATAAAAATAATGGCCGCTTAAATTTTAACTCATTTATATAACTAGTTACAATTCGAAGAGCTTATGAGTCCCCTTTGTGATGGTAAATATTTGGTCTCAAAAGCTGCCTACTTCGCATTACTTAGGTGCATCAGATAGTGTGTCCTAAGGCCAAAGAAAACGGTAAATGAGTCTAAGCTAAAATACCTCAAAACAAAATATTTATTCATGAGTCTTCCCAACAACTAAAGTATACAATGCTGTCAAATTTTGGTCGCTAGATTTTCCTACACAGTATAAAAAGTCACCGACAACGGCATGTCGGTATGCTTCTCAGCCATAAGTCGCTTATTTTGCCGCTAACTATAATTCGACACTCACGCTAACATTTCGGGCGACAAATTGCTGGCATTAATTATTCAGTTTTCAGTCCTTTGAATATGAAACTATCCGATTACATAGATCCCTTGCCCAACCCGAACACAAGCCCCGGCATATGAACTGACACCACTGTCAGTTTCCAGTTCCCTGTTCCCTGTTCCCCTCAACCGCGAGTGAATTGAAACCAAATCCAAATACGCCTTCCTTTGACCCAGAGGATGAGTGAGGTATATTTGTTTATACTGCACACTTTGTGTGTATAGATTTTATAGATAAAAAAAACTAAACATGAAAATCATTTTACAAATTCAACACCGACATTCTATTTTGCAGCGCATCTCGGAACGTGCACTGGACGGCCTCAATAATTTAAAAACTCTAAACCTTCGCAACAATGTGCTGAAAAAACTCGACAACGGCCTACTACGTGGCACGCCGGCTCTCCTTTCAATTAACCTGCAGGAGAATCTTCTCGAAACCCTGACGTACTACAATTTCCAGCCAATTATGGATAACCTGGTTAACAGTACCAGTGAGCTGTCCGTATCAGGTAAGTGCATTTCCATAGATATACAGATACAGTATACACATACCGACAACCACCCGCACTCTGTCTGCCCAGGGTATAGGGTTTAACAACATTTCGATGAAACTTTGTAAGGAACCCCCTCAAATGCATTCAGTCGAGCTCCTTACACGTCCGTAATAAGGCCATGATTATGTCCTCTGGCTTCGTTTTAAAATAGCTACACATGCCAATGCAATAGGGTTGTGTCGCTCCTTGGCAGGCAAATCTCATGCACACCGTAGCCGGGAAGGCAAGATTCTATAAGCAAATTAGATAGTTTGCCTTGAAGTTGAATTTTGGTGCTGCAATCTCTGGTGAATGATGCGGAATGACTTGATGAGGTCATTCAAGGATCCGCTACCACATATATATGTGCATAACTTGAATATTCAGTAAATTATCGCCGCCGAGTTGCATCTGGCATCCGAATGCCGTTGTATTCCTAATGGCGTCAATTAAAACTTGTTATTCCTAATTGTGTCTGACTGAATCTAAATGTTTGTAGATCTCATCATAATAGTGCACACATACGCGGCACGGCAGGAAAAGTGTACTCGTAGTATGAGCTGAATTTCAAATGAATCTAATTGCTTCCGAATTTTATGGCCTCGCAGCAAATACACATGCAATGCACTTGATTACGAATTCATACGTTGAGTCGTTCTGATGTCGGAGGACTGGTTTTTTTTCGTGCTCTATACTTGCCGCAAACGGACAATCGGCAAAGTGCCAAAAGGGTAATAAAGCTCTGAGATTCTCGTAATACAACTGTACAAGGGATATATAACCCGCCGCCAAGATGGAGGTGGCAGATCGTCCGGGAACCTCATATATACCTACAGGAACAGAGTCATGAACAAGTTTTTATTTCGCCGAATCCATTTAGGCTAATTGCATTCATATACAATACAAATGTTGGTATATTGTGCGCACTTCGGTGTTTGTGTGTATGTGGAGAGTGTAAGCCGTATATTCCTGTTGCTGTTGGCGTGTGAAAGTAATTTGATCCCAGCTCACGATGTCCAGGCAGCGAGGGGGAATTTATGGGACCAGATTTATGGTGATTTCTTTTGTTTTTTTCATGAATTGCATTTAATGGTGCACAACATATATACACACGCGTGTGGATGGGTATGGTTAAGGACAATAAAACTCATGGCGGCTGTAATAACTCGCCCTAATGGGTTTTCACTTTTTTTGTTCGCTTCGAATACGTTAACACCTGTTATTCTGATTGTAGGTACCTATATCACATTTGTATACCGCTGAGGGATTCATTGAAATGACACGCAATCTCTGAGTCAAACGAGGTCGTTTATCTACGGACTACATTCTACCCAAACTCAATTTCCATAAAAATGTCTCTGTTAGATTCCCCTCTAGATCAGAATGGGAGGAAATTGCTGTCGTAAACGAATTCGACATACCTAGGTATCTTTGATCTTCATAGATGGATCCAAAATGAGCTGTGGAGTGGGAGCGGGCATTTTTCAACAGAATTAGACATCTCTAAAACTCTTCGCCTTCCCAGGGGGCAGATTCCGTGTATCAACGATCGTCTAAACGATATCGTTTTCGAAACTTTAATCACCATTAGAAGTTATAATCTGCTAGAATTTTTTTGATTATTGTGAGCATTCATTACATTTTTGTGGGAAATGAACTGGACTAAGCTCTCGAACTTGTAATTTTAGCACTTAGTTGCTAGTTTTGGGTTCAATTAAGGTCGCGTGTGGACTGCTTCTTAACATAGCGACACCCAGGAAAAAAATAGGCATCTTCGTCGACAGTCGGTTCAACTAAGTCAACGCAACGTCAAGCTTGTTGTGGAGTACAGGGAGACACTCGGCATCTGTTTGAAATCTCTCTCGTCTGGGTTGCCGGCCATAGGAACATTGAGGGGAATGAGAAAGCCGATGAACTTGCCAGAAGAGGCGCTGCTCTATGTTAGTCTCATGCGGCGGTAGTTTTTCCTCCGCTGGGATACGTAAAGAGAGAAATCCTCCTGCAATTCACCTCAAAGGGCCGAGACTATATGGATGAACCTGCGTCATTTCAAGGAAGATTTGGCCAGCCTACGATGATGCCAGAACAAACAACTTAGCGAGAACTCGTGTAGATGTCGCCAGACTAACGGCGATTAGTACGGGCCATTGGCCTTTAGGAATTCACGCAGCCAAGCTTAGCATCCCGCATAACACCCAATGCCGTAGCTGACACAAACCAGAGTGAAACAGTATTTCATCTTCTTTGTGAGTGTCCCGTCCTAGTCAAAATCAGACGCAGTGCACTAGGTCACCCTTTTTATGATGACGGCCATCCAAAGTATCCACTTCAACAAGATCATTAAATTTCTCAACTCGACAGGCTGATTTTGAGCTCCCTTAACTTCCTTCTTCCCCTTTATCTTTAGGTTCCGTTAGTTGTGGTTTCCTCGTCAGAAGACGGCACATTTTTAATAGCTTCGGACACCATAGGTTAGGTTAGGTAAGGTGGCTGTCTAGAAAGACACACTTAGGCCGTATATATTTTTGGCCCTTTGTGAAACCAAATGAGTTAAGGGAATGGTGGGGGGGGGGGGGGGAGAGAGCCAGAGTGTTCTAGGCCGGACATACTAGTGGGCGCATTGCTATCTTTGTGGTAGAGAGTTGGGGCAGTTTATCCTCGGATAGGGGAAGGGTGACCGAGACAGTCTTCCCCTCGCCTGTAATCCTCAGACAACACCTTGAAGGGGGAGACTGGGGATAACTAATGATCCCCCCCGGACACCATAATCCCTAAAAACTTACAGCGACAGCTTCTATATTGATCTATAAACAAAACTCTGCAACAGCTCCACATAGGAGCCTAAACCAAGTTTCCATCCACCAATCGCTGGCTTTTTTTACGCTTGAATGGATGGGACCAACAACTCTGTGCCCTACCTAGCCGCCTGAATTTAAAAGCTTCACCGTTGGTAAAAAACGACAACACCAAAATCGTCAGGTAGTAAGGCACTCTGATGTGCGCCTCGACTTTGCTACATTCTGATAGCAAAATCCCTGAAACTAGTAGATAACTCTTAACAACCGCTTCGTACCAACCCCTGTTTCTTTGCGGGCGAGGCTGGCAGTTGAGTATAGTAGACCTTGATTATCCGCAGTCTTGCCTAGTGGCGCTGAAGCTCTCTCTCTCTCTCTCTCTCTCTCTCTCTCTCTCTAAAATGGTTAAAGATCTCCTTTCGGTTGGATAGAAAGAATCAATAGCTTGTAAAGCTGTTCAGCGCCAGTTGAAAAAATACTTCAGCCCGGAGAGTCTTTGTCTCCTATCCAGAGTAACAGATGACGGTCTCGCCTCATGTAACTCGCACAAGTAGGCGGAAACCTCAACCTACTTGGAGTGTGAAACTGGAGGCATTTAGGAAGTAAGCTTTGGAGAGGTGAATTGGCGGATGCCCAGAATGTTACAATGCCTTCATATTTGCCTACGACTAACAATAATGTGCGTTGAATACCACGAAATTCGTCCTACTATATTGAAGGGACATAAAATTCGGGCTTGAAGCTTTTGACATTCACATCTACTCCTATCGAAACTGCCTGCCCTCGGCTTCGAGCGCGCAATATGTTGAAATAGATATTTTCTCACCATTCTTACTGGCGTTCATTTATGCTTTGCTGTTCGACCGATATTTTGTTAACATTTGGGTTGGGGTGCCACAAAGCAGTCAGCTAGGTCCCCTTCGCTTTATCCAAACAATTACCGATCTCTGAAGAGGCTCATTTAATGGTTCGCCCTTTTTTTCTAAGCTGACGGTAGACAATTTGTCCAACTCAGTTCTTGAAAATATGATTTCTGCCTTCTTTAATAAGCCCTAGATAGTTTTTAAAATGCTTCCAGGAATAGCAAGGCCCGATGACAAGCTCTGAGTTTCAGTGTCTGAGCTGAAGGTAGCTAAGAAGCAATTTATAAAAAAAAACCCATTTGCTGTCCTATAAATAAGTGAGGGGGAAAATTGGTTCAAAATTCTGTGTGGAAAGCTTAATATTGATTTTTTTTTCTAAAAATGATACGGAACCCGTCACGCATTTAGACCGTCACTCTGGCCCTAGCTTTGCAGAAAAAATCCCTTTTTATCATTCATTCAACTGAATCAGTACCAGTAGCTGTGCACTTCTTAATTCCATGCAATCGTTTTCTGAAACATCATACGAAATACCTCCCTCAGCAGCCTCGTGTGCGTGATGTCCTCAGAAATGTGTATATGCATTCAAGGTGTATACGTC